>CM050924.1:12718852-13318852 GCA_027742785.1 Vigna reflexopilosa
AAATTAATTTTTCATCAACTCAATTTTGTTATTAAAAATTGTAATGTGAATCACGTATAATCATTAATCATGCATGACCATATGATAATTAAGTACTATTATATGTTTGTTATAGAATTTTTTATTATTAAAGAAAATATAATTGAAACTTTTAATGATAATTAGATTTCAAGAACCTCCAAGTACTAATACTAATTTTTATTCACTTGCTCTAACTCAAATTGATCAAAGAGTACGATACATTACTTTTTGAATGGTTTAAATTAAGAAAAATGACATTTTAACTATATGAAATTGCCAACAATTTTAATTTTTATTATTTAAAAAATAAAAATATTCTTCACCTAATATGACTAATAGAATAACAGTCCATTTATAACTATTGTTTGGAAGAAGAATTAGAATCCTTTAATTATAGAAATCAGCAATCTAATTTTAACCCTAATAAAAAAATTATCGAAATTGAAATTAATGTGTAGCATGCAGAAGCAGCCTCCACCACCTTTTGTTTCATTGGCGGTGGAAAAGAAATTAGAAACCCTTCACCCTCTCATATATATACATATATATACTGAAGCCCATTTCCCCCGAAATTCTTAATCGTTACTCTCTCTTTCTCTCGCTATATTCCGTTCTCTTCATCGAACAACTTCTTCGCCGGCGGCGATATCTCCGGCCGCCGCCTCGCGGTTCCCCTCCAAATATTCCGTTCATTGCTTCTCATTTTTCTTATGCGTTTGTTCGTTCAGGTTCGTGTTTGTCATGATCTTCAATTTTATTTTAATTCTCTCCTTTTATTCAATGTGTCCGGCTCCAATTATCCGTTCAGGTTCGTGTTTTGTGATCTTCATTTCTTTTGATTCGTTCTTTATATTCAATGCCGTGCCTAATTTATTCGTTCAGGTTTGCGTTTTAATGATATTCAATTATTCCAATTGAAATAATCTTCAGTGCTGCGTGTTTGGATAAATTTTCTCTATTTTTGTGGCGTTTGAGATCTGTCTGGTGTTTGCTTTTGATTACCTTTCTATCTTTTCGGATGTGTTTTCACGTTTTCAATCAATGCGTCGTAAACAGAGAGCCTAGTCTGTGGAATTAGGGGAATGTGAAGTGTTTTGTTTGAATGTGTATTTCTGTGTTTATCGCGTTCTTCGTTGAGATTTGAGAAGGATGATGCAATGCTTGAAACTTTGTTTGAACGCTAAGATATAGGATAGAAATTAATCGACACCCTTCTCGAATATTCGATAGCGTTTTTGTTTACCAGCTTGATGTATGATTTTCTGGAGATTTTTGGTTGTTGAATGTGTGCCTTTTATCTACTCAATTTTCTAATTTAAAATTTTCGAAGTTTTACATTGATTGTTCCCTAATCTTTTTCTTTTTATATAAGATTGGCATCATGTCATTGGAGTGGCTATTATACAATTTAGGCCTTTGTTTTATATCTTTGCTAAACGGAAAATAAATGAGATACTGGCTCACTTTTTACCAGTTTCAATGCTAAATAAAGATCTTGGGATTAATTTTCTGATTTACATCAGTCTCGGATTATTTCATTATTTTGTTTTGAACGAAACACTTATCTGATTATCTATATATGATTATTTCTCTAGTCCTCCATTTCTTTTTTGTCTTATCTTTATCAAACTATCTATTTCCCTTGGAAGGAACTTGGAAGGAGAGATAATTTCTTGGATATCATTTTGATGATTTAAACGTTTGTTTTTTCAACTACTTTTCAGGTCTTGAATTCATAAATAAAGGAAACTTAATATTTGAAGTTAGTCTTTGCTGTACTCGAAGTTTTGGAAGCTTTTCACAATGAGTGCAGCTGAAGATCTTGTGAACAAAACAGAAGGTGGTGGAAAAGAAAGCCAGGACAAACACATCACAGGTCCTACAGAAGATCCTGTGAAAAACAATGATGATTCTTCTGTAAATCCTGTAAATCACCAGACAGCAGGTGGTGATGAAAATCCTGCAAGCGATCAGTTAAAGGGTCCAGTAAATATTGTGAACTACCAAGCAGGTGGGGCAGAAAGACCTGTAAGTGGCCAAACAGATGTTGAACGAAATCTTACTAGTGAACAAGTGGGTATTGCAGGAAATATGGTAAACAAGCTAGCAGGTGTTGCAGAAACTCCCGCAAAGGAACACATTGCAGGTGGTGCAGAAAATTCTGTACACAATGAAGCAGGGGCATCAATAAGTGGTATGGAGGACGAAGCTGGTGGTGGAGAAAGTCCTATAAACAGCATTGTAGTTGCTGCAGAAATTTCTGTAAGCAACCAAGCAAATGCTACAGCAAACAGAAAAGAAAATGCAGTTGAAACCCCTGTAGCCTGCAAATCAGATCGCCTTCCGGAAGAAGCACAGGAGATACTGAAATCATTGGCTAGTCACTGGGAGGATGTACTTGATGCAAATGCATTGCAGGTCTTCCCTCTCAAAGGAGCAATGACGAACGAGGTATTTCAGATAAAGTGGCCAACTTCGACAGGAGAAACTTCACGAAAGGTTATTGTTAGAATTTATGGCGAGGGTGTGGACGTGTTCTTTGATAGGAGTCAGGAGATTCAAACATTTGAATTTATGTCAAAGAACGGGCAAGGTCCTCGTCTACTAGGACGGTTTGCAAATGGTCGTGTTGAAGAGTTTATCCACGCACGGGTAATTTGATATATTTAATAATTTAAGTCCTAATAAATGTGCCTAGTAATAAGTTATTATCTGGTCCATGAATGTAAACTGTAGATTGAACGCATTGTGCACAACTTCTCTAAAGTACACCCGCTTTTCATAGTTTATCCTGCTATTAAATGATATGTAAAAGTTAAGCACTGTTCCTTTCTTTTTTAATTGACCTCTGTACGCTAGTTAAGAACTTGACATGCTCATATGTTTGAGGGTGAATTTATCAGACATTATCAGCAGCTGATCTACGTGATCCTTCCATTTCTGCTCTTATAGCGGCCAAATTGAAGGATTTTCATGATTTAGATATGCCTGGTGAAAGGGAAGTCCACCTTTGGGATAAATTGCGGTATGTGCTATTTGAACACCTGATCCAGCATCTCCATTGAAAGTGTACATAAAGAAAGTTTATGCATGTTGAAAAGGCAATAAGGGACCAGCTCTTTTATAAATTTTATTTAAATAATATTATTTGATACTTCCATATTTTAGTTACTACTTGATGATTTCTCCATTGTTTCAGAAATTGGCTTAGTGAAGCCAAACGTTTATCATCCCCTAAAGAAGTTGAAGCATTTTATTTGGACACAATAGACAAAGAAATCGCCATGTTGGAAAAGGAACTATCAGGCTCACACCAAATGATAGGATTTTGTCACAATGATTTACAATATGGTAACATAATGCTTGATGAAGAGACCAATTCTGTGACCATCATAGTGAGTTTCTCTTTGTGCTAGTTTATGGGGGAAATGCTGTAAATATTTAATGTTTCAAGGGTGCTTCTATGAGGAAATAAGTAGTTCTTCTATCATAATAGAATTTCTGGAAGTTTCAAAAAAAATTTCGTATATGTTCATAAAATCATTTTCTCAGTAGTAGCAATTTTTTGCATCATAAAATGTCTTGTGGACCCAGTTTATTGATATGTACCAAAAGTTATGGATGAATTGTACCTGTCAAAAAGACTAGTTGCACAAGGTTACGGGCAATGGTCCAAAAGATTAAGCATGTTTTATTACTATAAGTCCTGCAACTCCCCGCCAAAAAAGTGTGTTTGGTTCTTGGCTTAAAAAATTATTCCTACGAATGTGAATTCAGAATGTAATATTCCCATATTTGATATTTGTTGTGAGTTTTAAAAAAAAAATTATTAGTCTCAATATTTTTCATGTCCAAGAATGTAGTAATACCTTGTTCATTCTTTCCCATAGTAAGGGTTGGCAACTGGGAACTTTATATTCTCTTAGGAAAATGGGGAAGTCATGTTCTAACTCAATTGTAACTTCTGTTTCCACTTTTACTTTTTATATCATTATTATGAATTGTAGAAATATATGTATTTATCCTTGATCAAAAGTGGAAGAAAAGGATCATTATAAGGAATACCGTAATGATGATGGTATTTTATATGTGGGTGCAAAACTTTGGGCGATCATAGTTATAGCTTGATGAATGTTACTGTTTCTTTATTACTCGTGCTCTCTTTTATATGTCTTTGGAGAAAGGGAATCTATTTAACTGATGTCATGTAGGATATGAGATTGTGAAATCTGAATGATGAAATAGATCTTGTACTTTTCCTTTTTTTGTTTATTTATTTAAATATATAAACTGGTTTATTCTTAGTATTATTTTTAAGGGATCAAGACACCACAGTCAGCAAATACGATTTAACGACACTTTTTTGTAATAGGACTATGAATACGCTAACTATAATCCAGTAGCATTTGATATAGCCAACCACTTCTGTGAGATGGCTGCTAACTATCACACAGAAGAGCCTCATATCCTTGACTACAATAAATATCCAGGTATTGGGCCATCTGGATGTTATTTTACTTGCTTTCATTCATTTGATCTTTTTCTGTGAAAAAATTACTTCTATTTCTATGGTTCTCTTGACAGATTTTGAGGAGCGTAAAAGATTCGTGCTGGCATACTTGAGTGCCTCTGGTAATGAATCACTTCAAATCACTCTATGATGTTAGAAGATTGTAGCATTGTAGTTCTTTTGTCATTGAAATTGATTGATTTATATTCTACATCAAAACATGAAATGAAAAATTGGTGTTTGCTCTCAGATTGCGGATATTGATGATCTATTTCATGATTGGATTAACCAAGTTGTATCATTCAAATTAAACAAACTGTAGAGATCAATCATAAATATGTCCTTGTATGTGATCACCTGTATAACCATGCATCTCCTTAAGGACTGTAATTATCGTGTCGTGTGCATGAAATCGTAGATCTTGAGTGCAGGTCAACAGGGCAGTGACAATGAAGTGGAGCAACTACTTCAAGAAATTGAAAAGTATACACTTGCAAATCATCTATTCTGGGGCGTTTGGGGAATAATCTCGGTATATTCAATTTCTCAGTTTATTTTTGGTTTAAATTATGCTCCTTAGCAGTATCGGATGCGTGTAGCTGAGTCCTTAGAGAGGGAAAAGTTATTCCATAAAACCGTTTCCATAAATGTGCCCTATTTCAATAAATATAAACATTATGGGTGGGCTGCTGAAAAAAGTGGCGGAATTTTTCCGATGTGTAAATTGTTTTTGTTGGTAGTGTTTATCATTATTACAGCTGATGAAACTATTGGCAACTGAATTTGCTACTGATGCGGAATAAGTTCCGTCGAAAGTTTTTATGTTAGGTGTCTCTTTTAGATGTGGATTTAAACAAGGCTTTTCATTTTATTTTATTTTTTGGGAAAAAATTAAAATTTGGAGCTCTTAAAATTTAAAATAAACTTTATCTCTTTGAGGCTATCTGAAATGCATTTTATTTTGTGGCAATCACTCGTGTATATAGAAATGACTAACCCAAAAGATCATAGTGACAAGAAAGAAATATTGCACTGCATAAACGGGCTGCAGTATACTGTGTTTGGGTCTTTATTAACTTCAAAATTCTCCCATCTGAGGTGCACGTATTATGCACTTAGTTGCCACAAGCAAATGGGAATTTCTATACATTTAACTATTACATATCCAATATATACTAAATATTAGCCACCGAGTAGTAAAGAGGGTGGTGATTTTGTTCTCATTCTTCATTGTCTCATCTTCTGATTAATTTGTTCAGGCACAAGTAAACACAATCGACTTTGACTACAAGGAGTATGCTAAACAGAGATTTCAAGAGTACTGGGCAAGAAAACCTTATCTTTTAATAAACTCCGAATCACCTTCTCCGTATAATGCGCCCGAGGGTACAGGTATTTGATTCAAATTGTTTTATGTTACTGCTTTGTGAATAGAAGCAATAGATTGCTGTATCCTAATGACGGTAGTCAATTTATTTGTGCGATTCGTAAATGTAAATAGGTAACGTTCCAATTATGGTAGTTGTGTTGTTTGATTCTTAAATGTAAGCAAATAACAGTACAGTGATGGTAGTCGATCTTGTTATGTGATTCTTAAATGCAAGTTACTTGGAATGGAAAGTGTTAGCTGATGATGATTAGTATTGTTTTAGCATTACAAGCCATGGAAAATATGAACATAATGTATTAGCAGTAGACTCAAAAATAATTTGGTTACCGTTATCTATTTCTTTTTATGTCTCTATTAGTTATTATTCATAAATGAATTTAGGTAAATAGTTTTATAGATAAGTTTGGGTATGCATGGACGAGTTTCTACTATAGGAGAGAAAAATAGGAAGAGTTGAAATTGATTTTTCTAGTACATGATTTTTTTTTTAATTTTTTTTTAAATTCGTGTATAAGTCAAAAGCTCAATTTTTTTTTCATATGCGACTATTAAGAAAAGGAACCAATAGTTGTGATAGGTTTCAAGTTTGTGTTGGAAAGACTATATTGATAGTTGATAGCATTTTTCTTAGTGCTTGGTATGATTCACAGCAGTATACAATGTAATGCATTTCATATGTGCTGTATTATATATTTCGATTTTGACGGAGGAAGTTGACCAATTTTATTATCTGTTTGTACTATCATAATTAAGTAATAAGATAAAATAGATTTTGATGTCTTGGAAATTTTCAAAGATTAATTTAGTTCTTTCAAAACAGTTTGTCCATATTGCGTATTCTAATTTTTGTTCTGAAAGGACTCTAGACATTGGTTAAACAGTGAAATAAAGTTATTTATATACTTTTTGAAAAAACATATAATGATTAAATTAGACAAGAAAAATAATCTATTACTTTCTCAAGACGAAAATGTACTTTGTTATGTAACTTATCTAATTTTACTATTCTCATCCAAGAGCATTAAATAAATTTTTGTATCAGTGATGCTTTATTTAATTTTGTTTCAGTAATGTATTACTCTCTTACAAGACCATTAGTTATTTGAGTATGTATATTCATTTATAATTTATGTTTTTTGTTTGTTCTTGACGTTGTGTTTTAGTGTGTGTGTGTGTGTGTATATATATATATATATATATATATATATATGTATTAATTTTCCTTATATAATCAATTTTGAATTAGTCTATATTCAAAATATTTTAGAATAAAAGCAAAGGATCAACATAACATAGGGGTTAGAATGAAAAGCTTGATTGGTTAAGACAAAAACAAATTAAAAATGCAAAAAACATTTTACGAAAATTATGTGAGTAAAAGTTTTAGGAGTAAAAATAAATAATGAGCATTTTAAGGATTAAAAATGTTTTGTGTTATTTTTAAACGAGGTTTATTAGTTTTGTAATGATTGATTGGTAAATAATGTGGCAGGAGAACTAGCATCAGCAGCTCCCAGCCACAAATCAAGGAACTCTGGTATCTTCAGGAAGATGAAGAGAGTTTTGGGTCTGGGTTTGTTCAGGTCCAAGAGCTAGAACATAATTTTTCCACTTTCTCTTGCATTCAATATTTTCATTACACATAAATGATTACATTTCCATATTATATTTCATTCATTCTATATTATATTTCCACTTGTAAGTATTTATTAAATAAAAATTTAGTTTAAATGCAATAAATTAATAACTTTTATTTACTTATATCGAATTTAAGTTACTTGATTACAATATAGTTTTAGATCTTTATAATTTACTTTTATTTATTTAGTTTCATTACATTATTAATGAAGACATTATTGCTAAGAGGAGAGCAGGGAAACCTTTTCTTGCTAATCAGGTGCGAATCCCGGGATTAAATTTCTGTATCCGGATTTGAATATATAATTGATAGGTCAAAATATATTTAATAAATTATGAATACCGACCAAGTTGAAAATTAAAGTTAACTATTATCGTTTTATGCCAACCAGTGCATTTTCAGATCATTACTATGTTACTCATCACATGTCTTTATCTCACATACTCTTTTACTCTTTTATTTGTGATCTTCCTATTCATCTCTTTGTCATTCCTTTTTATAGTACAAAATTGTTGTTAACTACTAATCTATATTTGACGGCAAACATAAATGAAGTCTTATGATGTTGCAAAATGTTACCCTTTTTTTCTTTTTTTCTCTTCTAATATTCATCTTTTTGCATTAAACCTGTTATTTCCATTGTATCTTAATTTTGTCTCTTCTAATATATTTATCTTTTGCTTTCATTTCTTTATTTTACATTTTTACAAAAGTTGAATAGATATTTGACAATCAATAATATAATAAATTTAACAAATAATAGATTTTATATGACTCTCGTATTATATATCTAGTAAATATATTCCAATACTTTTAAAAATAATAAATACATAGGAAAAACTACACAAATGTAATCACCATTTTAAAACTTCTTCTGTTTGCAACATTAGATCGCATTTTACTTTGTTTGGATATGGTGAGAAAAAATATTGATGATTTTATAAGTTTGAATCTTAAAAGAAATATGCATACTAATTTGAATTGAACAATTTCATTAAAAATAATTTTATAAGTTTAGGAAACCTTAGTTCACTTTTGATAAAATTAAAATTTTTAAATGAAATGACATATATAAAAGTAATCTATTTTATAAAAGTTTTCAATCCATTGACGAATCATAAAATTATTAGCGTGAGTATCCATTTGATTTGCCCCATATATACAAAACCCATCAAATAAAATATTTTAGTTATTATAGAAAACAATAAATATGGTTACATTACGATAAAGAAAAAGATTATGAGAATTTAAAATTAATAGTTACATATTATATATATATATATATATATATATATATATATATATATATATATATATTTAAAATGTAATCATTAGATTTTCGAATGGAGACACAAATAGAAATCAAGAATTTTTACCATTTCTTATATTCATGAACTTAATTCAATTTATGGAGATTTTTCATTCATAGTTTTATCATAGAGTTTTATAAAACTTTTGGACTTCCAAATTTGAAATACCTTACTTTCACATAATTATAAGATTTAAAAAGCAATCAATATTTTACGATCAAGAAAAATCTTATTTAACAATCTATGAATTTCACTGGACTCAAAAATAATATATTGGAACCCAAAAATAATATGAATTTAACAATAGTTGATTGTTCCATTTCTGTATCTTTCAAAAGAAAAAAAGATTTTTGAGAGTTCTTTCCTAAATCAGAAGAGACTACACAAGTATATAATGCCTGAATTTAACTTTTGTAGTTAACATATTTAAAATATTTTTAATTCATTTTCTATATACTTTTTTTGGATGATTAACTAAAATATATATATATATATATATATATATATATATATATATATGATTAATCAATTTTACTAGTTGATATTTTTTTTGTAGTTTTATGTTATTTAACTGAATTTATAAGTTCAAATAGGATTTGTATTTATTTATATTAATTTAATTCACAAATTCGTCTTCAAAATAATGTTGTAATTATTTAAATATTATAATTTGATTATATTTCTAGAAAAATTTATGATATTTTGGTATGTTTTTTTATGTTGTGATATTGAATATGAATATAAAGGTTTGATAATTAGTGACATAATAAGTTTAATATATTCTATTAATATTAGTGTATGGAAGGGTTTTGCCAGTTATTTTTATATTGTACTTCAGTTTTTTAACTACAACATATCAAGATGAGGTAAAAAAGTGAATCTTTTGGCTTCAGTTTTATAAACTTTGTTGTTAGGATTTCTTTTTGAAAGACAACAAAGTCTATTTAACTATATACTTCAATTTTGGAAAATAAACAAGCCTACTGTGGTATTTAAAAGAAAATATTTTTGTGGTAACTTTCCCACTACACTAGACAACTTGAAAAATTAAACCAAAATTTAATACCACTAGATGAACCACAAACAAGAAACATAGGTAAAAATTGACTAGTACAATTTTTTTTTTATTCAGCAACTTTCACACTATATTAAGCAACCTGAAAAATGCAACCAAAATTAGTATTGCCATATAAACCATAAACAAACAACATAGGTAAAAATTGAGAACTAATACTGACACGTATATTTTAATGCAATTTATGATACACATACAAAACAAAATTCAAAAATATAATCATAGGTTTTATGCGAACCTGAAAACATAATCTTGAACAAGAACTGAGTTCAACAACAATAGTTCCATTCACTATGGAAAAAGACCCAAACATGAGAGCTCTTTAAATGGTGAACACATAAGAACAAACAAATAAAAACAATGAACATAAACATCAAACATCATATATTTATTTAAATATGATGATGAGAACCTACATACGAAGAAACTTACTAATGAAAAAAAAAAAACAAACAAGAGAGAGAAACTAAGAAAAACAACAAGAAAAAAAGTACAAAGAGAAACAGGAAGAGAAATCGAAAAAAAAAAATTTAAAAATATATAATAACAAGAGGATTATTCTTCTATCATTTTAACATATCCTTACATAATTTATTTAACCACTCTTTTGAGCTTATTAAAACTTATACAACTCATGTGCTGTCTAAGTGTTATGCAAATATCTTGTAATTATAAAAATAATTTACAAATTTTATATTAAAAATTTCATATTAATTAAAGATCATGGAAATTTAAAATATATATATTTATATATATATATATATATATATATATATATATATATATAAATATCATTTTACAATTCAGTTTTATGAAATTAAATTAAAATTAAAAATATATTCTTTAATATTTATTAATAAAACAATATCTTCCCTACTTATGGTAGGAAAAACTAAGTTGTCTAGCCTTTCCCTTTTATATTATTCTTTTATATTTTATGCCTTTCCCTTTTTTATGCTTTTGCGGCCATTTTAGGACCACGGTAGATGCTACCTACACTTTTTTTTTTCTTTATAAATTTATAATTATCATTTATTCAGCTTAATACCGATATAATAACTTTTTTAAAACTATTAGGCAACAAGAAAACGACAAAAAAAGTTGTAGTTGTCATGTTTGATGCATTATTCCTGACTATTACATTTATGGGAATCTACTAGTTGACATAAGGTCCGATATTAACACTACGTACATAGAATAATCTTTGGAACATATAGCTTTTAGATTACATATACATATAATCAACAAAACACGTAAAACCATTTTTCTAACAAGTTGGTTTATAGTTCGGTTTCTTGTGCAGGATTTCGAGTTCAAATTTTCTAGATTTGAATAAAATAACGTAATTAACGTTTCTATCAGAAGGGGTGCATGGTTGGAAAAGTATAGAAGAAAAAAAAAGTCTTCTCTTTTGAACTAAGATATTTCTTGATATTGAGTTTTGATTGTTACGTTGAAGTAGTCAAATTAAATTAGCAACAACTTTAATAATTTTGTTAATTAAATTTCAACTTTTGAGTAAATGTGAGAACTTTCAATTAAGTTTTTAATCAATTTTTATGAACTATAAAATATTTAATAAATTTACAACAAATTGGGTTAATGGTGTTTATTTATTTTGTTAACTAAGTAACATGACTGTTAATATAATTGTTATATTATAATGTCAGCTTATTAATTTATCATATTATTTTATAATTTTATAATTTTATATAATGAAAACAAAAAATATAAATTTATTAAGTATTCAATAAAACATAAAAATTTAATTGAAAGTTTTTAAATTTATGAGACTTAAGTTCTTTTTTTCCCTTTTGTTAAAAACAATTTTTAATTTCATTTTATTATTTTGAATATTTTTGTTGTTTTTCTTAAAAGGAATGAATTTTAATACAGTAACATAAACAGAACGAAATTAAGAAAGAATCAAAGTAGTAAGTTTTGGAAGTCTCAACTAAAAATAAAATCAATTTAGAGTATATAAGTGTTGTATAAAAGCTGACATAATCAAGTCTGAGGCGTGTAAATTCACTGTTCTTAAGGACTTATATGTGGTGTATTGCGCAAGTCTCCCATGGTACAACAAAAACTTTCCAGAATATGAATGTTGTAAAACATTCCAAAACCTAACTTTTGCAATATTATAACAATAAGTGGATATAAACTTCACCTTGTAAACCGATTTTGTGGAATTAAATTAGGTTTAAAATCCACTTCATGTATCAAAACTAACAAATTTGGAAAAAATCTCTTTGTGGGTGAGAATAATTATCCGTAAAAGCTATCGAATTAAACTCAGTATCCATAATAAAGCACTTCAAGTTGGAATAAGAAAGGATATTTCATTATGTAAATGTTGATGAGCTAAACTATCTGATAAAGAAGAGCAATGAAGAAAAGTTTATGAATCAAAGTTCTCAATTGGTAAGAAAGGACCACTCTGAAAAGAATCTTGCACATAAACATTGTACTATGAGATATACCGAAGGAGAGATAAAGATTGCAGTGTAGATTTTGGTGATGATGAGGCACATCATCCACCATCTATTATTCATCACAGAGATTCCTTGAATCCAGAATAATCTTCAGCCAATGATCACTGTTATCCCCATTACCCTTCATTCTATGGCCAGGATTCACTGATCATGACTGATGCAACATTCAACACACTCTACACACATTATCTGCATTCACTTTCCAACTTCCATGCTGCATTCTTCAACACTTCCTCCTGTCTTCCATTATAATGCAACAACAACATTTTTGGTGCCTAAGTCTCTGTTCTCTTGACACAAACAACTTCCTTCTGCCTCTACTGTTAGAGGAGTCTTTCGACTTATTTGAAGGAGATTTACCAAAGAAATTCAACGTCAACAAGACTTCGTTCCAACTACATAACAAATTAACATCATTTATATCCAAAACCTTAATATAATAGTTTAATGAATTTTCAACTTTATGTGTTAGGAATTCAAATATAAGTTCAAGTTCTGGATAGAAATGAAAAAGTAAAATACTGTATAAAAGTAAAAGACTCATTAATCTCCTCTATAGATCCAACAATATGTTGTTCATTTTTTTATTTTTACACAATTTTTTTACTTTTACAGATTTGGACTAATACTTGAATTCTAAATAGAGATATTTCTAATATTTTTTTTTTAATATTTATATGCATTCCACCAATATGACGAATATTTCTATAAGTGTATTTGGAAGGGGGGTTTTCATAAACTAAAATTGTAATATATTTGAGGAAATTATACGAAGAGTTTCTATAAACTGTTTTCTTTTCTTCTATTTTGAAAGAGGTTTATCCAAGTACACTTGTGATACTAAGGAACTTGAATTTTATAATACATATCTATTTGATCCTTTTCAAATTCTCTGCTGGAATTTGTTTTCTATATCTCTACAAAATATACTGATTGCTTTTGATTTTGATATTTTAAAATATATTATAAATAATTATAATATATCAACATTAGTGTATTTTTAGTTTTAAGAAGTGCAAATAAAAAAATTCAATAGAAAATCTGGACTATATAAAAACCATGATGAACCCTTTGAGGGTGAATTTTAAAGCTTGAGATCAAATTCTTTTATTATATATGGTGAGTTTTCAAGATGATGATTTTTGAAGAGCTTTGAAGATGACGATTTTATTTATAGATATTTTTCCTTCCCTTTGAAGTATTTATGGAAAAGGCTATGAATTGTACCATGGGGCAGAAAAGTTGTGGTTGAAGTTACATGGACTTGTTATTTCGAATGAGTAATACTACCGAGTGGTGTAAGAAGTGTCTTATTTCTTTGAACTATAGTGCTTAGATTCAAACATGCATTATTGGGTCTCGAAATATCACAAGTGATTTCTACCATATAGAGTTTCTACACTTAAACAATGAGACTGATTCAACATGCCACCAACTTCAATGTTTGGAGTACTATCACAACTAAGTACTCATTATTAAAAATGGAAAATTTTAACTCTCACTACCAAATTAACTTTTACATTAAAGGAATAACATTTAGTACTTGGGAATTCCAAAATATCTTCAAGCATTGCTTTGGACTGGTTTAGAAGAATATACTATACTGAAGCCTACTTGCTAGATATTACAAAAACAATAGTTCCATAAGGGGTGGTGCCAATCTAAATCTGAAACAAGTTGCTACCATCACTACACCGACACAGAAATATGCTGTGCTATGCTTTAGCTCTATTCAAAAAATGGATTCAGATATTTAGCCATTCCCTAACAAAATAACTACATTTTTATTGGTATTTGTAGAATAATCATCGACTCTAATACCACTAATAACATAACACTAACGAATTAGATCTGAGCTCAATACAAAAAAGAAATTTAACTTTATCTTCAACCCAAAACCTTAAGACAATAAGTTTATAGGTCTTTTTTCTTATATGTTGTTGAACTTTCTCGTTTCTATTCAATAATAATGCGAGACTTAAAATCACACTTGCAATCCCAACACATTTATATTTGGTAAATACAAGAAATTAAGACCATAAGAAACATGTTCATACTAGCAGCTCTGCCCCATTGTATGAATGACACACAATAGATAATGATCATAAACGTTTCATGTTCTAAGATCATAGTTTAGATTTTTGGTTAGTATAAGGTACTGGACAACCAGATCAATAACCAAGCTTTCAAGATGTTTTTAACAAAGGATCTTTCCATATACAAGGACCTGAAATTGAATTTCTGGTCACAACTATTGTTGCTGAGATGAAGTAAAAGTAATTTGCCATAAGGCTATTTGTAAGAACTAGCAAAATCTAGTTTGTAACTCTAAAAATAAACAAAAACAGCAATCAAATTGAAGCATTAAATGCTTGAGATTTGCTTGAAACTTAACTAAGATATGAAAAATCATGCAAGATGAGAAAAACACCATATTCTGCTCTCTGCATCTCTAATGCCAAGATTTAAAGTCTCTCATTTGGTTCTTTTCTCTGACTCACTAACACCCAGAAGAATGGTCATTTGTAATAACAAAGTGGTCCAAAAGACCTGAAAAAGTTTAATGCCTCCTGTATCACAGTATGCCAATAAATAAGCCTTTTGAAGAACAAAAGCTATGGCCTAATCATTCATTACTGCTTTTGGAAAAAAGAGTGAGTGAAAGTCTCTTTCACTTGCTCATGAACAGACATATATGACTAAAATTTTACTTTAATTGTTAGGGAATTTGTCGAGCTATCTTGGATCAACCCCAACCCACGTGTTTACTTTTTTGCCAAAAGCTCAAACTCTTGATTGTAGTTATTTGGTCTATTCTCTTAAACTAATCAGGACACAGAATAATTAATAATTGCTTCCCCTATGAAACTGTTTTTTTTTTTCTTTTTTCATTAAAACAACCTCAGTTTAGGTTAATACAAGTCTTTTAGCACTATGAATTATTTAATCTCTTTCCCATGTCATGATGTTAAGGATACACACAAAGGATACTACAGTGCTAAAAACATAATCTAAATTGATATTCCAATGTGTTTCCCACACTGATAATGGCTACTCTTCAAGGTTATGCCTCTCAGAAACTGATAGGACATATTGCTTAAGCTAAACAGAAACTAATGTTGTTACTGTTACTGATGGATGAAAGGACACATTGGCCTCAGTATACAAGACACTCCCGGTCCCTCTAACTAACAATCATCAAACACAAAAACAAAACAAATTTACCTTTGTTGTCAGTTAAAATCAACTCATGCATTCATTTTTACAGAACTGTTTTCATCTGTCAGTTTGAAAAGTTGAAATGTATGAGTTAATTTTGACCTATAGAAGAAGTTGGATTCACTTTATCTGCTAAATGTTTTCTTTAGCAAGTGTTTGTGAAAAGGGTTATCCAAAAGAACTTGATCTGAAACCTAGTAGTAAGGGGGGCTCCACGGCAGAAAAAAGTGTAGTAGGGAATCTATATAACCTATCCTTCTGATTTAGAACAAACAGTAATCATTGTACGGTTGAAACTGGCCAGCTAGTGTGTTGGAATGTTGTTAAGGACAAATTACATTCACAATTAAGATCACCTGAGGTGATGGAAAACCAAAGGGGGGGATTTTTCTTTGCAATTGTACTATTCTGAACAAGATATTGTGGTGTGTGATGCATTGGTGAAAGCTCTGATACTTGCTGAACATTGGACCCACTTAAGACCATGCAAGAAAGAGAATAAAATAAAGCTAGCCATTAGCTGACCCAGTTGAGGGGTCTCTCACATACGTTTTTAGTATCAGAACCACAACTGAAAATTCACTGTTTCATACTAAGAAGTTAGTTGGTCGTGTCCATTTGCTCAACCACGTGATATCTCTAAGGTGCTAAACACATTCAGATCATCAACTTGAGGATGTGTCTCAACTCAACTCAACTGTTTCTGCTATCAAGGTGTGGACTTTCACCACCTTGAGACAGAATAACAAAGTACAATTGTAACTTGATGTGATTTGCGTGTTTGTGTGAAGAAAAAAGCAGCCAAAGAGAGATTAGAACAAGTAATTTTGTTAACCTCTATGAATTCACTCACTCATTTTTACTGTTTGAAGATACTGATTCTCCCATGATGCTGCTCAACTTCTTGGTCCTGCTCTATTCTGTGGTTCCTGAGGAGACAAATCATTCAAATTCTACTTCATTTTGGCAAGATTTGCATTCCAACTGGCTCTACCCCACTTTAAACTCTCCACCTCGGGTTATAAAAGGAGCACACATTGTTTCCTCTCTTCAGTATCAGTTCATCTTCCAATTCCTTGGTGTCTTGTTCTGTTGACTCAATCTTTTCTACTTTTTCTTAACACCCTCATACCTAAACTCTTTGCTAATCACTGCCTTCTGCAAATGGCATCAAGCTCAATGTCTTCCACTGGCTCATGGAGTGCCAAGGACAACAAAGCCTTTGAAAGGGCTCTAGCAGTTTATGACAAGGACACTCCTGACCGTTGGTACAATGTTGCTAAGGCTGTTGGTGGAGGGAAGACCCCAGAGGAAGTCAAGAGGCACTATGAACTCCTCCTCAGGGATGTTAGGCACATTGAATCAGGACAAGTGCCCTTCCCAAATTACAAGCAAAGTGGAGGGTCTCAAGAGGAGAAAAGGTAGTGCTGCATTCTATGTCTTCTATCAGTTTATGATCACTAACTTTTACAATACTTCTTTTTTCAGTTTATGTTGCAATGCTTTTGAGTAAACACCTTAATCATAAACACATCCACTAAGTCTGAAGTAAATTTCTCTTAAACTGAACTTTAAAACTAATTCAACTTACAGAACTGGTTGCACCATGTAAATTTATCGTATTTCTATATATGGAATCTTCAACAAACTTATTCACATGTTTGACCCCTAAGCATACTGATATAATCATTGAAAGGTGATAATTCATGAGCTACTTTCACAAAACTCTGCATGAGTTTTTCTAAATGAACGCCAATGTTCATGTACTATGCAAAACATCCATAAAATTCTAGGAAGAATGATTTTTTCATCACAGAGCACAAGTTGGTATAGCAGTGGTTAATCATAAGCACAGATTTATCAAGTTACAACAGTGAAAGTACCTTTTTATTTGATTATGATGAACTTGGTTTCTTCATGTCTTAACTTGCAGGCTCAGAAACTTGAAACTTCAGTGAGATGGTGGCACCGAGAACAAAGAATATTCTGATTTTCAGTTTGTAGCAAAATTTCTAGAATCATAGTTTTACATAATAAGTAATGCTAGTGACGTAGTAGAATTGGACTTTTACTCATAATTAAGGATCGTGTCGTGTCCCATGATTCCATGTTGTGTTGTCGTTGAAGAATCAATGACT
The DNA here is from genome assembly GCA_027742785.1 of Vigna reflexopilosa. NCBI lineage: Eukaryota > Viridiplantae > Streptophyta > Magnoliopsida > Fabales > Fabaceae > Vigna > Vigna reflexopilosa. The sequence goes on from CM050924.1 coordinate 12,736,650, forward strand.
CTGTTTTACTTTCCATCACTAATAAAACTTCATTTTCATCAAATTATTTATCATTTACTTAAGTGTGTTACACATGAATTCATGGACAAAACTTGGATAAAATAGCATTTTCATAAATTTCTGAGTTTTCTTATCATAATTATCTCTTATTATTGATGTGAAACTTTGAGTGTGATAGAAAACTATAATATTAACCATTAATCTATTTCTTTTTAATTCATGTAATGTATGTATATCCATGTTCTTTTCATTAGAAAAAAAAAAGATTATCCCAACAAACTTACCTATTTAATGTTGTGGATAAACAATAAGGGATCTGTTAATTTTCAAAATTTGATGATTGCTTTAATTAATATTTAATGAATTGATGTTATTTTAAAAAAATTAAAAAATGTTTTTCAAAAATTGTATATTAACTTTTGATGATAATAAAAATATAATGAAAAATATATATTATGAAACGATTAAAATAAAATATTACTATTAGAAAAAGGATAATAACGAAGATCAATATTTTTTTTTATAAATTTTTATAATATTATAAATACAGAACACATAATGATAATTATTATTTATTGTAGATAGTTTTCTTAAATAATAAAATAAGTTATACTAATGAGGATAACAAAATATATACTATAAGAATAGTTGTACAAGAAAATCTTCTTTCTTAATAGTTGTAATAAAGATAATTTTGAACAATAATATAGTAGCAAATTCATTATTTAAACTAATTTAACACATATATATCAATTATATCAAAGAATATTATAAATAAAGATTGTCAGTAATTTTATAATAAAAATTATAATTAACATTAAAATTATAATAATAAATACATTGTTGAATTAGGAATCTTATAATAAATGATAAAAAAATTTCTAAAATGATATTACAAACAGAGAAGTGTGTGTGTGTGTTTTTTTCTTAAAATAATTAATTGTGTTTTCACAAATTGATGCAACAAATATTTATTGATTTTTGTTTGTTTTAAAAAAGCTTTATCAGTCTCTACTCTATCTTCTTTTTGTCTCTTGTGGTGGCTATGTGACATCTTTCCGTACCATTTATTATCATTGCCTACAAAATTTTATGCTTTTAAGGTAATTACTTTTTCTTTTCTCCACAGATTAATCTTTAGGCACAAGTAGATACAACAAATGCCTACAAAATGTTATCATACTTTATATAACATTATTTAAATAAATTTTCTTTTATTATTATAATATTTTAATTTCATTTCAACATTTTATGTTATTAATTTTTTATTTTTTATTAGTATTGAAAATGATACATGATATAAATCATAAATAATGCTTAAGGATTTAACGAGTAAAAAAAATAATGAAACTGAAAATCTATCGTAATTGAAAATAAAATCTTTTAAATTTTGGTAATAATCTGCATTTCTTAGGGATCTCATTTCAATATTGAAAAATCTCATAAATAAAAATTCATAATTTCTATAATAATAAAATATTAAAATAAAAGTGTTACTAACACAATTAGCTACAGAACAAAATAAGTAGGACAGAATGAATGGACCATGACAAACACACCATAAGGGATTTTTTTTCTTCTTCGTATTCCCTTCAAAATTTATTATTCTGCACCCATTTAAAAAATAAATAGGTATTGATATTTCAGAATATCTATTGTATAATTAAAATACTAATAATATATATAAAACAGTTACAAAAATGGTAAGAAACAGTGAAAAATATTTTGAAAATTAGAAATAAATTTGAAGAGAATTATGAATGAAAGGAATAAAATGGTCAAATCCATTTAAATTCCAGAAGGTAAGTTTCATGAACAATCCATGTTTCAGACACGTGGCCTGTTGGTGTTCTTGATGAAATCGTAGTGAACCTTTAATGGCGAGTGGTCATCAGTTTCAAAAAAAAGAAATTCAATTGGGTAAAAGAAATAATCTGTTGTCTAAACTGTTATATTTTAGTCAGTGAAATTGCAACTACAAAAACATTAGATAATTCTAAGTGAAGTAAGAAGCTACATTAGTTAAGTTAAGAGAATCAAAATGTAATTTACCCACAAATAATATGTTCTCTCTTGAGCCTAGGCTTATTGGGATTTTTTTATAACTCATAATTTTGTTCTACAGCTCATAAATACGAAAAATTTTATTTTGTTCTTAAAAATGTTTTTTTGAATTGTGTGATTTAAATAATTTTTTACTTTTAGATTGTGTATTTTGATTTTTTTTTTTAATTTTACGTTCTATAAGTCATTTTTTATATAGCTTAGAATATGTAATTTTGAAAACATGAAAAATAAATTCCAAATTACATAATTTAAAATTTTTTTTTAAGAAAAACTTTCAACTTGTGTAATTTGAAATTGTCCAAGTCACCTTTTGATTTTGGAATTGTAAACAGAGTAGTTTATTTCATATTAGACAATCAAAAGTTTATTTTTAACTGATTTTCGATTTATACAATTCAAAATATTTTATTTTTTAATTTTTTGAAAAATTCAGAAGGAAAAATAAAAATGATTGTGGATTTACTACTCCACGAAAATATTAAAAAAATAATATCACAAAATTATTTTTTTAAATTCATTCATAATACAACACATTGACAATGATATCGACCAGACAAGGAGCAGTGATGGGAAAGGGTGACGGCCCCAGGACGCAGTATGGTATTTTAACCACCTGATAGGGGTGCAGAAAACAATGGTCAGGCTTATTCCACATAATTTTGGTCCATGAAGCCCAATGCAATTACAATACCATAAGGGCCTCAACTTCAATCACTTCATGATTATTTTTTGTCACTTCGCATTCATTTTAGAAAGTAAAATACCAATCCAAACTAATACATGGCTGATGATAACTCAGGAAATTAATAAGGTGGCAAAAGAAACACCCTGCCATAAGCATTGGGGTTTCAGACACCACACATTGTTTGAGTCATTTCTTTCTTTCTATTCATTCTTGAAATCAAGGTTTCAAGTGAACAAATATGCTCCATGCGTGTTCCTCAGTGCAACAGAGCATCGTCATCTGCTTACAGAAACATTGTTTTCAAGATTTGGTGCAGTGGCAAACAAGACAGTTACGTTGACTTCAAAACAAATGTCTGCAAGTTTTGGTGCAAAATATTCCAAGTCAGCTACAAGTTATTAGAAATCCCAACTTTTTCGTTGGTTCACTTTTTATTTAACAAACGTCTTTCCTAATTTCATAATTATGAATTACATTTTCCAAGTAGTCAATAATAGGATGTGTTAGAAAAAATGTACTGTGAATACTCCTTTGGTTAAACAGTGCTCACAAAAACAACCCATGAATGGAGTATTCACAAACAACTTTTTATACGAGAGTATTATAACATGCTTCAGGTAAAATCTAGTCCTGTACAGTTGTCCTAAGAGGTAGAGAACTTTCTACTTCTTTGGAGGTATTGGAGTGCCCTTCTGTAACAGCCTTTGACAAACCAAACATCTGAAATTGATCAAAAACCACTCTCTATCAGCAAATGAGAAAGGTTGGAAAGATTTTTATCAATAAATTCAGGTACCAACCTTTTGAATTGTTTTCTTAAAGCAACTTTTGTGTTCATCCACAGAAGCACTTAAAAACTCGTCAATATGTTCCTTCAAATCTTCCAAGAAAGCAGCTTCTTCATTCTTCTTCTTTCGACATGAAGTTACAACCGGAGGAGTTGTTGCGAAAGAGGACTGGTTTTCTGGTTGGCTTTTCTGAGTGTCCATGCTCTCCAAGCCTTATAGCTGAAACAATTTACACACCAACAAAATCATCATCAGGAAATTTAGGAAATCATTATTATCCCACACATACGCTGCGCTATCATCATCAAGCAAAATATTAAAATGCAATAACAAATTCGATTTAATTTATTCTAGTGAGGAACCTTAAATTTATGGAGAACTAAAAGGCAATGGTACACCATTTGAAATTCTATGAATAATACTCTAGAAAACATAAGAGAGAATGTTATCACTAAGTCATTTAGAATGACTGCTAGTCATTCCCTGCAGAAAGATAACCAGATAAAACCAAACACATAAACTCATACGAACAATGGCTTTTTACAACGATTTATTGAAATTTGAAGCAAACACTGACTAATAGTTGTTGATTCTTGACATGTATCAAAGTCTCTACAACCAAGTGGCCAAAAGTTTAATCCTTGCTACCACCCCTACCCCAGTTTACAGCGAAAGGAAAATAACTAAATGCAAAACCACCAAACTCACGTATACAATCCTTACCTCCCTATTGCGAGTCTTACACACAGATCCCTTTCCCACCCTAGCTAACCAACTGTGACTGTTTTCCCTCGTCCGTAGCTTTTTTTAGCTTCCTACCCTTTCTAATTTATGCTTCAAACCTTTGGTCCATCATTGCTTTGTACCACGTCACATGTCCTCGTGATTTTGGTTGGCCACTTAAATTCTTTGGTCCTATTGGCATATTAGGTACAAATCATTCATGCACTTCACCTAAAATTTTAATCTTTAAGAGGAAGCAGTTATTGAAAGGAACAAGTTTGGCTTGCTAAAAGCAATGAACAATAATAAAAAATAAAGCAAGAAACAAAGAACATCATCACAATTTTCAAACAGCCTCTTGCAGAAAACACCAAATCTACACAATAAAAGAGAAATACATGAAAAACTTTCTTACCAAGACAGATCACAACATCCAAAGAGGAAATAATAAAGAAATCTAAGCTATCAGTTAAATTACCCAAAAACAAGTAATAACATTATGTAATGTTACAAACAAATCAAATACAAAACCAGACCAAGATTTCCGAATAAAACTGACATCAAATTTAAAGGAACCAAAATCCTAAAATTTCCATGCTTAAAATCCTTATGTTAGCCTTCTGAAGAAATAAACAGTACATGTTAGCACATCAACTGATGGTAGCAACTAAAATTTTATTGCTGACAGAAGAATAACCCCGTGCCAATAATGCAGAACAGGTCTGAGAATAACCCATTGGAGTAAGGCATGCACTAAGTAAAAAATTAAAAATGAAAAGCCCTGTGTATTGTTAGTTTGATTTCCAGAGAAAAACTCAATAAGAGTCCAAATTCACTGAAATAATGAAGACATCGAAGTTGATCCTGAGACTAAAACCACAAACTTAGATGGCGAGAAAGGGGTCGAAATTGAAAAGACAAAAAACAAAACCTTTATGTATAGATTATTTTAAGGCTTGAATAACTTTTTGGTCCTCATAAATTTGCAAATTTTGCACATAGCCCTCGATAAAAAAAATTCGAGTTTTGGTTCTTGATAAAAAAATATATTTCTGGTTCGGTCTTTTACCCGTTTGCGGACATTCGTAAAGCGATGACATGTCCGTAAAGTGCCACGATATTTGGCTACTGCAAGAGTGAGCAACCAATGTCTGGTTCTTAGACCACCATGAAATCAGATCCATGCCAAGGTAAAATATGCAATTTACTTGAGAAAAGCTCTTGCTACTCTTGCAATTTGCTTTAATAATCAGAACTAACTAGAAAAACATGGCCCTAATTGATTTGACAACTGAGCAGAACATTTGGAACATGACCAACGGAAGAGGAACAAAGTGATAATAGAAGGGTCGGTGTTGGATTCTGTTGGGAAACAACGGTACTTGTTCCCTCCTCTGTGAACCCCAAAATGGGCACTGTGCGGAAGCGTAAAAATGAAAGCGTAGAAATAAGAGAAAAAATAACACCGGAAATTTTAACGTGGAAAATCCTCTCGGAAAAAACCACGGGACCTAGTCCAGAAAAATATCTCCACTATAAAAGTAGGATTACAGTGTTTCTCTCACTCTCTGAGGATCTCACAATTAATCTCACCCTCTCGGATGGTATACAAAACTCTCAGTTTTACACACTCACAAAACAGATTCTCTCTGTTTTTCACTCACACTACCGTGGCTTCACTTCTCTCTCACGTACCCTTCTTCTCCTATGGTTTCTCACTCAAAATTTTGAGTGGCTTTTGCTTCTCTTACTTGCTGCTGCCTTAGCTTCTTAATTTAAGAAGTTGTGAAAGTGCAAGAGTCCAAAAATGAAGGTTGTGGCTTGGAGCATTTTACGGAAGATTAGCAATGAGTGAGTGGTGCTTTTGGTTGGTGGCAGACAAAGCTTTCCACCATTTTTGTTTTATTCAACAGATTCTTCAAATGTCACAGACTGACATTTAAGGAATATGACAAAGAAACTTATACAATTACTCCTCCAATTCACATTCAAGTTTTTTTTTTTCTTTTGCATTTGTATATTGGCGATAAACCAACAATGAAAAAGCTACTAATACAGAGTTTATATTTAGTTAAAATTGGGACAATTCAAAAGTATCTTCAATTAATAATTTTCATTTGTTCATCCAAAGGCAGTCTTAGCATTATTCTGGGATGCAAATGAGTAGTGATTTCCAAAGTGCAATATATTTCTGTTATGGGAGTTGAGCGAAACGGAAAAATAATACAAACCAAACCAAACCTGCGGTGGAGTCGACGGAGGTCCGGCGAAAAGGAAGATCGCGATGGAGTCGACGGCGGTCCGACGAGAAACGGGAATCCGATGAGATGCAGCACTTAGGATTTGGGGAAGGGTTCGAAGAAAGAGGCAAGCGTTTTCTAATGCAAAATATATTTTCTTATTATAAAACTTTATTTTATATATAATTATTAATCTATAATTCTATAACGCTAATAAGAAATTTTCTTTTTATAACTATTTTTTATATACAATTTTTATTACTGGTTTCACCTATCTTATTTTTCATAATTAAAATTTTTTTCTTCTTTCTGTTCTAATAAAAATAACGTGGGTTTAAACCTGTTTTTAATCTCTAAAAATAAAATTATAATTTTTGTTTGTGTTCCAATTTTTTTACTTAACATCAAATTTCAATATTTTTACTTATTATTTTATCTTAATCTTTGTAAATATTTTCTTCGATCCTTATAAATAATTTATGTTTAACTTCAATGGCAAGCATTTCAAAAAGAAAATTTTAAAATAAATAATACATTTTATACAAAAAGAAGTATTAAAAATTCCACTTAGCAACCAAAATCAGTTTTAGAATTACATTTTTCTTCATATATTAAAATTTAAAGAATTTAGTAATCAGTGTAGTGACTGATATTTTTGTCACAAAAGTTGATAATGAATATAGCTAATTTACCAAAGTTTCAGTCCCTACTTCAATCTCTAATATAGGATCTTATGAATTTGATGACTTAAATTTTTTAGAAATCAGTATTCCTTTATATTATACTAGTATACCGATATAATAAAACAGAATATAGCTTGAATATAAGCACTTACCCATAAACCAAAACATTGATGTAATAAATGTAAATTTAATAAGAGTAATATAACGAAAAATTATCAAATTGTTTATTTCTTAATTTTATTAAAATGGATAACTTTCAAAAAAATAATACTAATATGAAAGGTCATATTTACATTATACTATTTCATTGTTCATACGTCTTTCTGATAAACATGGTGACACACAGCAAAGGATAAACAAGAAACACTAGCATACCAAGAATGATGTTTAACAGAAACATTTGCATCCATTAATCTTTAGAGTTATATATGTATACACTGGCTCATACTGTTGACACAAAAATAAATTCTTTGATGTGTCTTTGTAGCAAAAGTGGCAACCATCTGATACACCTATGATTGAATGTTCACATCCGAGGTCTCTGGCTGGATTTGAGCTTCGACCTGAACCTGGGAAAGATCGGTGGCCGAGTCTGGTTGAACGGCCGCCGGTGGTTCTGCCTCACTGTGCACGGACACTTCAGTAATCTCCGGTGGCTTGAACTTGTTGATGTAGTAAGTAAGTGATGGCCCTGTGTATTCAGTTGGCTGGATCTGAGGAGGAGCATTCTTACCAACTTGTAAGAGTATTGAGGATGCTGCAGCAACTGAGATCAGGGCAAGGCCTGCAACAATTGCTGCAGTGTTCTCAGCTCCATCAGAAGAAGAGCCAGCACTTCCTGAACTTATAGCACTTTCTGCCACATAAACTGCTGGCTGAAAAGATCACAAGGTGTTAGACAAATTGAATCATCATATTTCTCTTTGTTTTCAAGTTCAAAACAAGCAAGCTTATGCTGACATGTGTTAGAGATCTCAAATGAATTACTGATGTGGTTTAAATAGTCCTGTACAAGAAAAGTATGGCCGAATCCCTTACAAATAAAAAATAGTAGAAGACATAACAGTTCAAAGCAAGCAGGCCGAAATTGAGTTGGTCCTCTCAAAGGCTTCCCATTCATTCAAATCATTCTAAACCTAAGTCATACTTATGAGAATAATTAGGTTTATAAGTATTTAAGTATTGGTAAAGCCTTTCAGTTGGCCAAGTAGATCTTGGCCTACTCATTTTGGACCAATATGTCTTCTAATATCTTCAAGGGTATTCTACCATATCTGTTTGAAGTATAACTGAAGACAATTCTTACTTTACAAGTTAGTTTTTGAGGTTGAGTTTGACTTAAACTCAAATTCTAAAAACATGAGTTCTTCAATTTGACACAAGATAGCAATACCAATGACTAGCCTCAGAATTCATGTATAACACTAGCAATGTATGCATGATTGCCCAAATAATAGTCCCTTATCAGCTATCATGTTACTAATGTTTGCTACTCATTTTCATGCTTACAAAATGAACATTAAACTTCAACAAATTAAAGACTAATATACATAAAAAGTTCAAGGGAACATGGTAAAACATTGCATTTAATAAGTCAAAAAAGATCAATACTAACCTCAACAGAGTAAATGTTTGTCTGCCCAGCAGTGTCCTTCTCAACATATCCGGTCCAACCCGGCTTTCGACGTGGTGGGAAAGTACCGACTACCTTTGTCTTCTCTCCGGCTAGCCATTCCACACTGACCTTTCCAACCTAAATCACCAACAACGGAGGATTGATTAACTTCCTTTGTCTGTGATGAATGCAGAAGCTAAACACACATGGAGGATAATGATACAGCACTCATCTTTCGTTAATGCATGAATATATATATGCAGGATACTTCAATTACAAAGCCTGGCCAAAGATGATATGGTATAATATTGGAAACATACTAATGATTAGGTGAAACAATGGTGCAAATTTTACTAACACACAATGATATAATGTCTTTCAATTCTGCTAATTACCCAGAAACAGTGGTTCTTGAGACAGCTTTTATAAAATGCCTCCTTTTTTTCAAAGAATTTGCATTGAGCACAAAAAACAAAATTCTGCTAACTAGAGAACGAACTGTTGGAACTATGTTTTAACATCAAAAAGGATAAGAACACAACATCCAGGTTGTAAGCTATATAAGAAATGTCAATGACAAATTGGTCAAAACAAAAATATGCATATAAAAAACTTTGAAGCTAACTTAACTTACTGCTCAATGTAAGTGGGGTGTTCCTTGCATAGACCTAATGATAATGACCATTTTCCTAATCATTCCAGCCACAACAACAAATTATGATAACATTTCTCAAACACCTCCTTAAATTGACCAAAAGTCCATCCCTGAGCTGAAAAGCATTCTTGTGAACTACACTGGCACTAGAGATGGTTAGGTTTTTCGAGGAGAGACATTGGAGAGATTCAACACCAATTAAACGTGAACAAGCTCATATAAGAAACCATGACACCAATTTTAACCCAAAACCTTAAGGCAATGGGTTTTTGGATCTTTTATGTTATTCATCTTGCTCATTTTTACCCAACATGAGACTTCCCCCTCATCTTGAATTCCTAAGAGATTTTATCATATTACACACACCAAGCTTCCTTTTTCCATTCAACATTAACATCTTTAATTGTTAGATTCTTCAAGGGAGACAAAAAGAGATTTGACACCAATAAATGTAAACAAACCCATATATAAGAGATTCATTAATGAGTTTGTGGTGTTTTTGCTTCTATTAGCTCATCATTCTTGTCTATCCAATGTGGGAATTCTAAGTCAACTTGAACTCCTAAAAGTTATGACCCTTAAATTGATGAAAACAAATGAGCACAAGTCAAATTCTTCTTCTTCCAAAGGATCTTTATGGAGAACAACAATGTGTCAAGACAACATATAAATGTAATTATAGAACTAAAAGAACTTATTTCTCATTATTACATTTCCAAATTTTTCACTATCATATTTTCCCTCAGTCACCAAAAGGGCACAAGAAACAAAACGAATGGAACAAAACACCTAAGAAACTCGAAACTGATTAAGAAAACTAAAGAACTCACTTCCTTTTCCGGGGCACATTCTTCGTCATTGCAGTCAGAATCATCAGAGTCAGCTCTAACAGTGAACAAATCAAACCTTCTCTTACTGGTTTTTGGATGCTTCAAGGAGAATCTCCTGGAAGAAAAGGCACAGCTGTTTGCTGCTAAAGTTGCATGAAATGCACAAGCCATTATTTGGGTCTGAAATTGAAGTTCAAAACCAAAATGCTCTCGAGAAAAACAAAAACAACAAAAGGGTTCTTAGAAATTTAGGATTTTGAAGAGGATCTTGGAGTTATGGTTTAGTGGGTGAAACCTGAGAGAATTTTGTGTGTTGAGGATTGGTGTTTCGTGGTTGTGTTTAAGCCTTGAAGGTAGACAATTTGATTGGGATATGCCATGTGTGGATACATGGAAAGTACTTGTGTTGTTGGGAAAATATCTGATGGAAACAGTTCAGCTCATAAAAAATGTTCTCCTTAAACAATTAGTTAAAAAGTTTTTTTTTTAAGTAATTTGTATATCAAGAAAAAAATAATATATAGTTGTTTATTGTAAGATAAAATGCATACATTTAATTAAAAATAATGAACATGAAAAGATAAATTGTATTTTCAACTGAGAGATGTTATTTTCGTAAAATAATGAACATATAATTAATATTCTTTTTTTATAAATGTAAAATAGTGTGTTTGTTTCGAGTTTTGCACATTGATTAACAATTATTATCTTACTAACTATTTTTTACACAAATCTTAAACTTTTGGTATAAACTGCTCACTAAATTTGAAATTTTATATTTAGTATTTATTTAAAATATATTTACAAAATTAAAATTAATTTTTTAAAATATTAATAATATGAAAAGATAAATTGTATTTTTAATTGAGAGATGCTATTTTCAGAAAATAACAAACATATACATAAATTTATTACAATATGTTATTTCTTCACTAATAACAACTATTTAGTATCTATACGAAATATATAAGTTTAAAAATTATAAATTTATAATTATTTAACTTTTGAATATTCATTTTGTCACTATGAATACTATGTTTACATATATTAGATCTCGATGTGTTTATAATTAATAATTTCTAATTTATTTTTATAATAAAAAATCAATTTTATTTTAAATTTATATAATTGTTCAGTCAACGTTCCTAAACACTTGATCACTCAACTCTAACACAATAAAAAAAGCATTTCAAACTCTTTCACTAGGTACTCTATATTGCATAACCACTTGGTCACCAATCTATGCCCAACTCATCGCTAAAACCAATATAAAATCATCATAAATCCAACATGTTTGTAAAATAAACCATATTTTTGGGCTTTTAGGTCTTAATTGAGTAAATTATAATTAAAAATTTACTTCAAAATATATAAATACAAAAATAAAATAGAAAGATAGATAATTACATTTATTATGAAATTAAGACTATAATATGATAACCTAAAAAATATTACGAAAGTGATCACGACTAAAATGAAAAATTTGGTAGAAAGTGTGAAGAAGTTGTTCTAGACTCCATTTGAAACCATTCCCATTTCATTATATGTTTTATTTTAAATTTATTAATCTATAAATATTTATTTAGAAATATCATTGGAAATTTATGAAAACAATTTGACTACAACATGTATTATTTATTTACAAGAATTATAATTTATACGTGGTATTGTTTTTTTTAATACTCTTATATTGCATTTTGTATATAATTGTTTCCAGATTTTACTATGAGATTATTAATAAATAAATACATTATTCTTGTGTATTTTTACAATTCAAAGGAATCATTTATTAAAGATAATATTATTTCACAATATCCTTAAAATTTGTAGTGAGTCTTACTTCTTTTTTAACTAATATAAGTTAGGTAAAGGAGAGTTTTCTTAAACGGTAAGGATTTATTAAAGTTTAATAGCTTATTTCGTCCTCAAGTTAAGAGTTGAATTTTTGTTTATTACTCAGTTTTAAAAATGAAGACATTAGATTCCCAAGTTACGAAAATTGTGTAAATTAAGTCATCATCATTTAACGGCGTTAAAATTGAAAACGTTGACCTGAGTGTGGATGTGAGGTGTGCAAGAAATGTGGTCGTGGCAATGAGTTGGGGTAGGTTAATTGACGTGGCAGGGAAAAGGAAAAATAATGTCGTAGGGAAAAGGAAAAATAATGTGTTACCAAATTGGGGAAATTAAATAATAGGGTTTCTTTATCTTCGAATGAAAAGATCAGAGAAGTTAGGTCACAGATTGGGGATTTTTGACGTTTTGGAAGGATTGAAGGTGTGCAAGGGTTGACGATGTGGAAGGAGATTGTTGACCGAAAAGGGTTAGTGAAGGAGATTCTTTAGCGAAAAGGATTGACGTTGCGGTGATAGTTGCTCGAAGCGAAAAGGTGCAAGGTACACTTTTTATCAGTTTTTGATGTACTTGTTTTCCCCATGGAAGTATCTTGTCTTCTTGTCCCCTTACTATGTTGTTTTGTGGCCCCCCTTGTTGTGTTGTGGTCCTCCTAATAACTTTTGATTTGTAGTGGTACTGTTTGTCTGGTTTTGGTCCCCAATTAGTGGGGACTGTTTTTTGCTTTTGTCCTGTTAGTGCGTAGTACTATTCTGGATATGGTTTTGTTCAATGTGTGGTTGTTGTTTAAGTTGTGGTTGATGCATATTGATTTAAGGTTTAAGCCAAGATGGAATGTTGTAGGTGATACATTGAATGCGTGTGATTACTTTTGTATGGCTACAGGTGTCATAGTTGTTAGTAATGTGGCATCTTTACAATGTACATGCATGTGGAGGTCACTAAATATTGATAGTATATGCATGTGAAGGTCATTAACCAAGTACATGTAGTCTGACACTTTGTTTTATATAGGCATATAATAATTGGTCAAATAAAGAAAATGACTGAACCTGATATTGAGGTAGTGTTTCACCTTGGGGGTAAGTTTATGAATGATGGTTCATTTAGATACGATGGAGGTGAAACCAATACCTTGGTGGTTGACACGAATAGATGGAGTTATTTTGAAATCTTGGCCATACTAAAGGAGATGGGATATAGAAATGTTAAGGAGTTGTGGTATTCCCTAGGTGGTCATGTATTAGAAGATAGGTTGAAATTGTTAAGTGATGACATAGGAGCAATGCATATCGTGAGCATTGCATTATTGAATGGTAAAGCTCATTTGTTTGTGGTTCACATGGTGTCCGAACCTGATTATATTAATATGTTGGAATATGATGTTGGTGAAGAAGTGAGGATGGTGAAGATGGTGAAGGTATGCTTAGTGAAGGTGGAGATGTTGCTGTAGTTGGAGAAGATGGTGAAGGTGGAGATGTTGCTGAAGTTGGAGAGGAGGGTGAAGGTGGAGATGTTGCTGAAGTTGGAGAAGAGGGTGAAGGTGGTGATGTTGTTGAACTTGGAGAAGAGGGTGAAGGTGGTGATGTTGCTGAACTTGGAGAAGAGGGTGAAGGTGGTGATGTTGCTGAACTTGGAGAAGAGGGTTAAGGTAATGATGATGGTGAAGAAGATGTTGAAGTTAGAGATGTAGGTGAAGTTGGCCATGAGACAGAAGGTGCTGACATTATGCAAGAGGAGTTTGATGTTAGTAGTTTGATAAGTCTGATGAAGAGGCTTTTGTTAGTGAAGATGAATTTGTGGATGTTGGTGTGGATGTTGATGAACAACTTCAACAACAAAATTGCGAAGGTAGTGTGTTTGTTGAAATGGGTATAGGAAGTGGATGCACTACCTCAAACATCCATGTACAGGTCAGTGGCTTATCTGATAGTGAGTGGGAATCTGATAGTTGTGGCAGTATTTATGCAAGTGATGACTCATATGATGAAAGTCCCCAAAATGGAGATTTTGGGATCTTCTCAGAGCCCGTAAGTATGAAAGTGTTACCAATGAGGAAGTATTGGTAAATTGAAGATAAATGATTTTGTTGATGTTGCAAGAAGATAAACTTGAAGAAGCTGTTATAATTGTTGTAAAAGCAATTTGTAGAATATAAATGTATTAGAAAAGTCTTTGAATATGTAAAACTTAGAAAATCTTGTACCTTTAGTTAAGTTACGCATTTAATCGATTATGAGAAGCTATAATCGATTATCCTAAGCACTCTTGAAAAAGCATTTCGCTCTAGAATAATCGATTATTCCTGCAAATAATTGATTATCAACTGGTCCTCTTGAGAACTGCCAAAGTCTCTAGAATAATCGATTATTCCTTAGGATAATCGATTATCACTTTTTGAAAACCCCTATAACGGACTCAAATAATCGATTATCACTAATAGTAATCGATTATTTATGGCAGTTATAATCTATCTCTACGAACTCAGACCAGTTGACTATATAAGGTTGTTCCAAAACTCTTAGAAAAGGACTATGAGCTTTTTGAGAATACAGTTTGTTTGAGGAAGTTCCAAAAAGCTAGTTTATTGCATTGTCTGGTCTCGTGAATAGGAGAAGGTCATGCTTTGTGGGCCAAAGGTCGAAGCGGTTCTCTTTGAGTTGGTAAAGCTGTTGTTCTTCGAGTTCGTTGGTCGAAGGAAGACTGTTTTTATATTGTTCCGATTCGTTGGTGGAAGGAAAGTGCAGATTGATTGCTTCCGGTTCGTTGGTCGAAGGAAGCATCCTTCCGATTCGTTCGTCCAAGGAAGGTTTTATCTTACTGTTCATTTACTATATTGTAAATCTGTGAAACTGTTTTTAGTGAAAACGTTAATCACTTTTCATAGTGATTAACAACTGGACGTAAATTCTTTTGAATCGAACCAGGATAAAAATTCTGTGTTGAATTTTCTTGCTCTCTATACTCTTTACGTTTTGCGCATATCAACTGTTTGATAAATTTTCTCTAAGAAAATTGATTTTCTAAAACTGACCATCTTAAAACAAGTTTGACCGAACACACTTTCTGCTTTTGTAATTTATTCCGCTGCGCGACTCTATAACGGTACCAATTGTTCCAACATAAAGAATATAAATGGTAACTAGGGATATACTTTCTTGAAAAAAAAGATTTCACTGATGCAATCAGAACTTATGGAGTGCATAATGATAGGAAGTTGAAGATTTCTAAGAATGACAAGAGAAAAATTTGTGTTAAATGTTGTGGTTCACAAGGGAAATGTTCATGGTATGCGTACTGTGCATATAGGAGTACCCAAAGTACATGGCAACTAAGGAAGATCATAAATAGGCATACATGTAGTACAAAATTCAACATTGGTTTAGTTACCTCGAAATGGTTAAGTGGCAAATTAAAGAAGAGCATGAAAGCAAATCCATATATAAATCTGAAAAATCTGCACAGTAAGTTTTATAAAAAAAATGGAACATTGGTGTGTCAAGGTCTACAATAACTAAGGCAAAAGCAATGACAACAACCAACATTGATGGTTGTTTCAAACAACAATATGAAAGACTGTATGATTATGCACAAGAATTGTTGAGGTCAAACACTGGTTCAACAATGAAATTGAGTATGGAACGATGTGAGGATAAGGTTATATTCAAAAGAATTTATGTGTGTTTCAAAGCATGTAAGGACAACTTTCTCTCATGCAGACTTATTATACATTTGGATGGATTTTTTTAAAAGACAAATATGGAGGTGAGCTTTTAACTGCTGTTGGAAGAGATGGTAATGACCAGATGGTACCTTTGGCATATGTTGTTGTTGAACTAGAGAATAAGGAAACATGGACATGGTTTTTAGAATGGTTAATTGATGATCTTGGAGGAGGGGGATCATGTTCAAGGTGTACCTTTGTGTCAGATCAACAGAAAGTAAGTAAATAAGTACCTTTTCATTGATTATGGATGTTCACCATCCCAATTTAAAACTGACTTTCATTCATTACTATCATAGGGACTTCTGCCAGCTATACAACAAACTTTTACCTGGTGTGGACCAACGTTTCTGTCTAAGGCACATTTATGCAAATTTTAGGAAGAAATTCGTAACTACCTGATGAAGAGGTGGGCATCCAATAGAGAGAAGATAAGAAAGTTTCATGGTGCCATTTTGTCCCAAAATTCAAAAGAGACTACAGAAGGAGTTAGAGAAGACACAATATTGGATACCTAAGTAAGTAAACTACAAAATGACTTACTCATTTTCCATTTGACTGATTCCGTTGTAAATTTTTTCCTAATATTGTTTTTGAATACTTTGGCAGTTGGTCAGGTATGCAAGTTTTTGAGATCAACCATACTTGCAATATTGCTGAAAAGTTCGTGATTGATGTAGAGAAAAGAGATTGTAGCTGCAAGAAGTGGACTGTAACAAGAATATCTTGTTGTCATGCACTCACTGCCATGAGGTTTTTAAACATCAATCCAGAAGACTACATCCCAATTTGGTTTAGAACCTCTACTTATGAAAAAACTTACATTCCATTAATTTTCCCTGTCAATGGACCTGAACTATGGGAAAGGACTTCATATGTTGATGTTTTGCCTCCTCCAAAAAGGGTGTTGTCAGGTAGACCAAGAAAAAAAAAGACTGGAGAGTTGGGAGCAAAAAAGGGATGATACATAACTTGGACAAATTGGAATCCCAAAGAGATGTGGCATTTGTAGACTACTAGGGCATAGAAGAACTAATTGTCCTCAAGCACAACACCAGCAAGCAACACCACAGTCCACTCAACCAACTAAACAACAACACCAGGAAGCTATACCAGTACCCACTCAAGCTACCACTACCCACTCAAGCAAGTCAGATTACTCAAGAACAAGACCACCAAGCTACACCATAACCCACTCAACCAAGTCAGATTACTGAAGAACCCCAGACTGATCACACTACAACTGCACTTTAAAAATTGTTCAACTTTCACTTGTATTTTGGATATGTACTTTCAACTTTAAGTAGTTTTTCTAAGACATATTTAGGTCATTTTTGACCTTCAATATTATTTTGGATGTGATGTATTTTGCACTATATAACTATATTTTGGATGTCATGTATTATGGATGATCTGTGATGTAATTTCTTAATTGATCTTTAATCATCAATATGATATCCGTTTGGAACAACTATGATGTTTTATCTTCTCAAACTATAACCTGCAATGTTTGCCAGGTTGTTAAAATTGATGGTTTGGCAGCTTCTTAT
The DNA here is from genome assembly GCA_027742785.1 of Vigna reflexopilosa. NCBI lineage: Eukaryota > Viridiplantae > Streptophyta > Magnoliopsida > Fabales > Fabaceae > Vigna > Vigna reflexopilosa. The sequence goes on from CM050924.1 coordinate 12,754,064, forward strand.
GTGATGTTCATTCACTTTGTAGACCTTCTTAATATTGATGGTTTGAACACGTTATTAATATTGATGGTTTCTATAGCTTTATGCTGATGAAAAATCAAGGAAGTCTATAACTTTATGTGATGTTCATTCACTTCATTTCATTATTAATTTACCAGAGCAGTGAAAAATATAGTTATGGAACACTTTTACTGGCTGTCAATGACAAGGCAATGTAAATTACATAACACATTATCACTACACTTGAAGAATAACAAACAAAATCTCATTACACGAACAATGTCATTACAACCACAATCTTCATTAACTAACAAACATTACATTATAGCCCCATCAAACACCACTTCAACAAAATTAAAACAAAAGACATACAAAGATGATGCTAATCAACCCCATCAAACATAAAACCCCAACAACACCTTCTCCCTTCTTTAACAAACCACAAGTGATTTTTCCAAACAAATTATCTTTCTCCTTTGCCATCCAATTGTACTATCCCTTACATCTATGTAATCTTTAGTGTGCCATTTGAAGAAATTACATCCTCGCACTTCCTCGTTTCGACTCCGCTGTTCAAAACATCCAACCATAAACATCTCAGGATAAACCGAATTAATGTACCCAAAAATAAAAACACAACGTACAAAACATACCTTGTAATTAGGGCACCCCCAAAAATGTTTCCCCTAATTCTTAACAGTTTTTGCGACTCTTAATACGACAAGCTCTCCACAATAGCATATTTGGCTACCAACCGTTCCTCCTGATGAACCACCACGCGAGGTCCCCCATGAGCAAGACGAACATTGATTCATTGACATTGCCTCCACCAACCACACAATACTGCTTCCTCGACACCTACAAAACCACCCCAATCCCAACCACCCCAATCCCAACCACCCAACTTAGGGCACCCACCTCAAAAAATACGAACTTCACAGACTGAGTTAGCACGAACAACTTAGGGCACCCCACCTAACTCACCACCTTCAGATCACCTCCTTCCCCTAAACTCGTTGGAGATTAAAATGTTGGGCCAAATCTGTATGCATTTGGTTCTTCCAAATAAAAAGGACATTTTCATACCTGGCCAAAGCTAAAATATGTGCATTTGCCACGTTGGATAAATAATTTCCCACATCTTTTAACCTTTAACATCATTCATTCCACCGTAACGAACATGACTTAATTTACACAATTTTCGTAACTTGAGAACCTAATGTCTTCATTTTTAAAACTGGGTACTAAATGAAAATTCAGCTCTTAACTTGGAGACGAAGTAAGCTATTAAGCCATTTATTAATTGTATTAGTTGTTTATGGTTGTTGAATTGCTAAATTGATGAATTGTGTATTGAAATTGATCTTTAGATTTATATTAGTTTTCAACACTCAGAATGGTTATTCCAAAATGAGGTTGGATAAAGGTGACTAAATTATGTTTTTATTGAGTCTAAATGAATTACAAACTTTATTGAGTTAATTTAATACTTTTAACTACTTAAATTTGATTACGAATGTTGTAAGGAATTAATCATGTAGTTAATTTTGTGCTTGAGTTGTAATTTGAATGTTTTTTGGGTTATAATTCTTATTATCCTCTTACACATCTTCGATTCTTCAGTGTGTAACTCTAAGATTTCATGATTTGATCTTTATTACTAATAATCAAGATGTCTTTATGAAGCGTTTGATCCCTTATTTTTAATTTTTGGATTAAAAATGTTTTTAAGCAATTAAAATTTTATTAGTTTTATTGGGTTTGTATACTAAATCATTTAATTGATTATTCTTTTGTTTTTGATTAATTTTAGTTTTTATATTAGTTTTTTTAAGTTCATGTATTTTTTTATATTTAATTTAGTCCTGTTTTTAACAAAAATAATATAGTTATTTCATTAAATTAGCATTAGCATTATTTTTAATGTGTTATATGTTAAAATATGGATAGTCTTTTGTGGTAGAATCCTTTTGATTTTTTTTAGTTTTTTATTTTCCCTCTATCCCTCCCTGCTTTCACTTTCTTCACCTTGAAATAAAGTTGTTAAATTCTATTCATTTAGAGTATTTTTAGTTAAGAGTAATTAACCATGTCAGAGAATTGTAAGATATGAAATAACTTAGATTTTAACTTATAGTATTTTCTAAAAATATAAATGTCAATTTAACATAAGAGATTGGATTGAGTTTCTTTTTTTAATAAAGACTCAATTTAACAAGAAAATAATAATATAGGAATTCAAATATGTCAAAAACATATATATAAAAACCAAAATAAATTAAAAGTCTAAATATAAGATTTAAATTATTAATAAGGTCAATCATTAAAAGAAACGTTTTATGTAATTTTAATCAATTGAAATCTTATTTTAATCAACTAAAAATCTTTGTGGAATTTCGTAAAATTATGTTTTATTTTTAAAACAATTTTTAATTTGTTAAAATTGATATACTTGAAAAGTTTTGTGTTTTACTCCTTTTAAATACAATTACTAGCTTAACAATGATGAAACCTTTCAAAATACTTTGATTGAAAATGATTTTCTATGAGTTTTTTTAAGAATCAAGCAAATCAAGATCATAAATTGATTGTCGTATGTAAAAAATCATTGTTCTTTCTTTTCTGAAACTTATTGAAGTGATCTTGTTCCATGTTCTTTTTTAGTTGCATTGTTCTTGATGAGGGATGTCAAAAAGTGTTGTATTGTAATAAGATTTTACAAAAAGTTGTGATGTGTTGTATTTATTTTAGGATGTTTGACAAAACTTTAAACTAAAGTATTGGTCTAATAAGGATGATTAAGTGACAAAACCAAGTATAAATAATAATAATTATAATTCTGGTGGTATTCACTTTTCCTTATATCTTTATATCTTGCAACTTATCTAAATTGAATGGTAAATAACTTTGAAAATAACATTTCTTGCACTTGAGATTAGTTTATTTTCAAAGTATTAATTGATTTAGAGTTAGTCTTTCTTTTTTTTTTTGTAAACGGTTTCTAAATTTATTGAAAATTTAATTCTTCCCTTTCCTGAACTTTAAATAGTTTTATAACACAAATACTCTATAAACTTGTTACCATAGATTTAGAAAATTATGAACATCTTACAAAAGTTTTTATATCTGCATATCTCACTTGAGTGATGCCCAAATGAGGGTCATCAACTTGAGTGTAAAACACTATAGAGACCACAATAATTCTTTCTTCCCTCTTGAGATCCAAATGATTTAATTCATATAAAGTTTTTTTTATTGTAATAACAAATGATAAATGTGCTATATACACATTATATTACATAAACATTTTAATTTGTGTTTTGTGCAAGCTAAAACTCAACATACCTAGTGGTCAATACAAATGTTAGACATTAAAACAATTCATGCATACAATGTTTATATAAGACATACAACATAGTTATAATCATAAATATTTTCTAAAGTTAAATTAAAGCTTAATTTGGTGAATCTATGTGTGCATATGAGCTTTAAATCATTAAACGAAAAACAATTTACATAAAAAGTTTAGATTCTACAATATTCGTATTAGAACTTTGAAAAGGAAATAAACGGAACTTGTCGTGAAATTATCAATTAAATAAACATTTTATTACATTTGTTTGAATTATTTATATGTTCAAGAACGAATGAATCAAAGAGAATTGAGACTTTCTACTGAATCACCAATTCAACACAAGAAATGCAATAAAACCTACGTAAATGATAGAGGATTTAATGCAATGGTTTCAAAATAGAACAAGAAGGGAAGATAATTACTGGTGAAAAAAAGGCCTTTAACGTCACTCTTTAGACGTCTCATTCTCAAATATCCAACGTAAAAAATGACCGGTGACATTTTCCATAAATAAAACATCTATTTAGACGTCGGCTATGAGGGGGCCTGACTTCTAAAGCCATTTAGACGTCTGTTGTGGGTGAAGCGACGTCTATAGACGTCTGTTATGGCGGGAACCGACTTCTAAATCCTCAGCCCATAAATCTAAAAAGTCACTTTTTGACTCCATTTAGACGTCTGATCTCGTCACTCCGACTTGTAAAGCCATTTAGACGTCTGTTGTAGGGGGAACCGACGTCTATAAACGTCTGTTATGGCGAGAACCGACTTCTAAATCCTCAACCTAGAAATCTAAAAAGTCACTTTTTGACTCCATTTAGACGTCTGAACCCGCCACTTCGACTTCTAAAGTCATTTAAACGTTTTTGGTGCCGAGCTTGGCGCCCAACGGGGCGAAGGACTCGGAGGGAAGGCGGGGTTTGAGCCAATCGGAGAGGGATTGGGGAGACGCAAAGTTGTGGGGGCTCAGGGGTAGGGTGTTGATGGCAGTGGCTGTGGTTGTATTTTTGGAAGGTGTTGCGGTGAGGAACATGGCGAGGAATTTGAGGAAGCGGCGCGAGAAGGGGTAGCGGGGTGGAAGCGATGTTGGGCTGATGAGGCGGTGGGTGGGGGGCGTTGCGCTGATGAAGGTTTGGGTGTTTTTAGTTTTCTGATTTGGGTTTCTGTGGTGGTGGGAGGAGATGAACTGATATGCGAATTGGGGGTTTTCTGGGCAGTGGAGATGGAGGTTTTACGTTGGCTATGGAGGTGAACATGGTGGAGGGTGGTTGCACATGGGGGTTTCACGGTTGATGGTGGCGCCAGAGATGTTCGAGGTGGTGCCGGAGGTGGCTATGGCAGAGTCGGAGGGAGAGGAAGGCAGAAGAGTTGAGAAAGATTAACTCAGAAAAAAAAAACGATGTGTAACACCACCGTTAGCCACATCAGCTGGTTTTTAAAGGTGTTAGTTTTGGAGGACTAAAAATTAAGCTTTCCTTAAGGAGGAAGACTAAAATGTACCTTACTGTGAAAGAGGGAATAAAAACAAAACAAATTCGCTTGATAGTTTAGGGACTAAAAACATATTTAACCTTTTTATTAATCATGTTTTTATAATATAAATATTAGTATAATATTTAAAATTTGGTGTGAATCAAATTTTTTATTTGTTTAAATGTTAATAATTAATTTATTCTTATAAAAAACATAGTTTAATAATATATTAGTTTTAAATATTTTCTTTTTTTAAAATATTTTATATTTAATTAGTTTTAATGTTATAAAAAAACATAGATTAATAAAACAGAAATTAATAATATACATGTAATAGATTAAAAAGTCATTTTTAATAAAATTATTACTTTAATATTTATACAACTAATAAGTTTGGTTGGAGAAAGACTCTATCATTTCATTTTTAAAAAAATGAGACTAAATGGGATTAAAGAATTTATATAGAAACTAAATTAAAATAATTATAAAAGACATTTAGTATTGACAAATGACACTATCTCCCACAAACATATCACATTATCCTATCATATAAAATTAATAATATAATGTGTCATACCAAAAATCTTCACATGTAAACAACAAATTCTTTTACAAAAATATTAAAAAAATAATAAAAAATTAAAAAAAAATCACGGATTAACATGTTAGTAACATCATTATTCATTTTTGTTTTAAAATGACTTGAGATACTTTTTAAAAAACTGAAACACAATTAAAATAAAAAAAAAGTTAAGTTAATATCAACTTGATAATTTCTCTAACTAAGAACCATCCCATTAATTAAACCAAAATAAATACTCCGAGAATAAAATTATATTTAAACTTTTGTTTTATATTAAGAATACACTGGATCTTATGTGTAAAACCTTAACCGTTAACCACTTCACACAATCAATCTATTAAGAACCTGTTAGAAGAACTTTTTAAAACACTGAAAATAAAAAATGTAGAAAAATTATATGTAAAAGTTTGGTCAAATTAACTTGCATTTCAACTTATTGAACAAATTTTCTTTATATATTTTCCTCTTTATGGAAAAATTGTCTAAAAAAATTATGTATTACAAATTCGAAAACGTTTTTATTTAAAAAGAATAGAAGTTCACAATTTTTTAGTTAAAACAGATGATCATATTTAAACCAAATAAATGTTAAAAAAGCAGAAATTTATTTCCTCAATTTAAAATTTAAATTGTGACTTTGACTGTTTTGCCATTCTCATCGACGCAAAGTTAACCCGCCAGTTCTATCGTTTGGCGCCAAAACGTTTTGAGTTCGCTCTTGCTTTGGCACCGAAACATGGGAGAAACTTCTTCCATGGCAACCCTAGCTTTTCGTCCTCCTCACTTCTCCGAGGTTTGTTGCGCTTATTTTCTTTCCATATTTTTTGTCTTTTTATTTGTTTGTTTTTATTTTCATTTGTATGATACACGAGAAAAAAAATCGATACCTCAATAAAGGTTGTGAAAATTTAAATCGGACTTATATGAGAGCTAGGCTGAGAATTTTGTTTGTTCGATTTTCGGTGGGTGTTTCTTTCTCATGGAGTTTTATTAATTTTTTGTTGTTGTTGTTGTTGTAATATTAGGGATCTTGTTTTTACTTGATGATGATACTCTGATTTATGTTATTAATTCCAAATTTCTTCAAATATTGGGTTTTTGATTTTTGGGAAATTTGTACTCGTTTGTAAGTGAAGTATGGATATTTTGAAATTGTAGTTATAGTTTTCAATTGCTGCTCACTGTAATAATTGCGCGGATTGAGAGGCCTTTTCATTCACATCAAGGTTGCAATCGTCGCTGCATTAGCCACATTTGCTGGAAAACTTATCACCGTGATTATAAATTATAATTGTTGTGTGTGTGTGTATCTGCATGTTTATGTATTTATCTGTGTTCGTCCTAATAACTGATTTGGTCTTTGTTTACGGTGTTGCATATAAGACAGGTTCTATTATTATTATCTTATATATATATATATATATATATATATATATATATATCTTCAATTTGTAATTTTATGTTGCATATGCATATTGCAGGAAGTAGCTTGGCTTCCATGCTGGCTGCAGAGTCTTGGAACTAATGGGTCTATTGAATTTGTTAAGGAATCTCAAGCCCATTCATACAAAGAAGCAAAGGTTAGAATTTCTCTTTCTGAGATTATGCTCCTTTTTTTTTTCTTTGTGTGGGTGCACTATTATATTCAGGTACTCTTCAGAGATGTTCAATATCTACATATCACAAATGAATATCACAAGATACATCATTATATCACTCTACCAGTTGTTTCATTTAAATCAGTAGAAGACCAAAGCATAGAAAATAAAAGTTTATAACATTCAGTACATGAGTGATTGATGATTGGTTTTGTATGTTTAAGTTCTAGTGATGCCTTAGTACATAGTCCGTCTTTACATGGATAGAGGATAGTTTGCTGTACAAAGCTGTTTTTTTGTTTAAAAGTTTAAAGTCACAAATACTGTTTTATATCTAATTCAATTTCCACTCACTGCGTCTATGTTTGTTCTTCAACTTTGAAAGTCTATGGGAGTGTTAGATTGGTCAATTTTTTTTGTTGATGCATTCTCTTCTTTGGAATGAACTAGGATCCAGGACCTTCTGAAGAAACTGGTAATGCTGGAGAAGATTTCAATGCAATGTCAAGGGAAGAAGGTCGATATAGAAGTTGTCATTTATTCTTATCTGGAGATGATAGTTCACCTCTTAGTGTTGCTTCATCTCCTGAAAATGTGAGTTTATTTTTCTTTTTAATCGATCAAATTTTAAAGAATGGTACATCTATTACATATGACTTCCTTCTATCGAGGACTTTCCTCCTTCTAAATTTTATTCTTGTGAAACGTGTCTGTAAATTTTTTTTTAGCTACTGGGTAAATTAATTAAACTGTTAACTCTATTAAGACTAAGATGTATTCATAATTCATTGAAGCAGGTGTTTCACTTTAGTCTTCGTCTTTCTTCAGACATTGGTTCACTCTTTTGCCCGACCCAAGATTTGAATGAATCTCAAGATGTAGTTGCACCAAGTACTGTTTTGTCATTGCAAGCTATTCAACCTTCTATTGATTTTAGAGAAAACATGCATTCGAGAATGGATCGTCTTACCTGTGAATCAAAATCTCTCGTTGATACAATTGATTCTGTTAAAGGTGCTGATGTAAGTAATGCAATTGAACTTTCTGTTGCTGCATCTGAGGCATTGGTCATACATGATTTAGTGAAGCTGGACTCAGTTTTAGAAACAATGCGAACAGAAGCTGTACTTGAAGTTGCACTTCGTGTGAAGCAGGCACGTCTTGAGGGATTGGAAGATGGCTTCCAATCCTCAAATGAGGAATCTGACTATAGTGATTCTCTTTCTGATTTGAATGATTTCATCATGGAAGATGCCTATGAAGATATAGGGCTGCCTATTGGTGTTCCTATTGAGAATACTCTATGCAGTTCAACTATATTTGAAACAAAAGGTGTGTCTGATGTTCAAGAAGGTAGAGGAAGCAGTAATAAAAATAGTGATGGTATGCATGCTTCTCAGCTTCACAATTTTGATGATAAATCTAAACAAAAGCAGTTAGAAGTTAACGTGGAGAAGGAGATGCAGCAAAATGCAGACTCACCTCATCATTCTTTACGTTGTGAAAAGGAGACGCATTTTGATGATCCTGGTTTGGGGGAAAACACACTCAAACATTTTGATAATAGTCCTCCTATTTTTCACCGATGCATGGGGAACAGTACCGATGTTGTGGCCCCCAACCAGGTAAAGTATCTTCTTTTCCTTTTGCTTTTCTTCCACCTATCGACACAGCATTCAAAATTTATCTTCTTATGAACCAACTATCACAAAAGCTTAGGCTATTACGTGAGGGTAGATTATTGGCTTTTACTTTATATCTTTAACATATCCCCCCATGAAAGAGTTCTTTGGGCTTTAAGCGTGCATAGGTCCACCAACCTTAAATTGAAATATAACATTTTGGTAGAATGGGGATGCTTGGTTATTGGTAACTGAGACCGCTTGGTTGTAGAGGCCTCCATATAAATTATATTGAAGGCTTAAGGGATATGATGAAGATATACGGGTGGTTTGTATTGAAAGAATGATTTAATGAATAAGAAAACAAATTAGCAGTCTCACTTTTTGTATTGTTTATCACAGTTGTTTCTGAGCAGCATTATATCTCCACTATTACATAATTTTGATATTAAGTAATTGATGCTACATTGATTTCCATTTTCCAGACAGTTGGGTTGACTGTGTTTGACTTGACTTCTATCAAGCCACCAAACAGTGTCAATTCGTCACTTGTTGAGATTTCTGGAAATTTCAGTGAGTTTTAATATCTTACTCATCATTTTCATCTGCTTTCTTTGTCCAGTGATTAAAGCTGATCTATTTTCTTTTGTTAAACGATTCAGAAAAGGAGAATTGGGCAACTTACCCAGCTCCAGAAAGGTTTAGAAGTCGCTGGTTAGGGGGGTGGACATATAAGGTGTGGTGGTTCTTCTGTTTCCTTCACCTACCATTTCTGTTAGTCATGCAAACTGTCATTTCCTTTTTATATTCTAGTTAGCACAATTGTCTTTAGTTTAGACTGACACTCAAATTCATCTTGAGCCTTGTTGAAATTAAATGGCTATTGCCTATTCTAGAGAAGAGGGAAGGTCTGGTGCAAGGATATCACTTCCACATGTTTCCTAATTTCCTTTAGCCTTTATAAATATTAATAGTACATGTATCACATTTTAATGTCTGTCTGATTTGATTACGATTAACATTTATTAGGAATATTTTTGTTGTCAATATAAACATGTGTATGTAGGCTTCTTTAGTGAAGAAGTCTAACTATCACTCAAAACAGCACACACTCACTCACCAGATTACTGGAAACAGAACTGTATTATTATTGTAACCAAAGAATACAAGAATAGGAGAGCACTCCCTCCTCCAAGGGTTTCCCCTTCACAAATAGCCAAAGCCCAATCTACAAACTTATCAAAAAGTACCCTGACACAAGACCTCACAAGACCTCCCTGCCTTCTTATAAAGGTCCCCCTAACCAACTAACCAACTAACAACTAATTCCTAATCTAGTTCCTTTTATTCTGCACACATTATATCCTAACATTACACCCTGCTGCAAAACAACCTTGTCCTCAAGGTTGGAACCCTAAACTGTTTCCTCTGAACGTTATATTGCAGCCCTGCAAAGAAATATCCCTGCCATTGGTCTTCTGGTGTTTTATATGTTTGTGACAACCATATCTTGAATTCTTGGATGAAATTTTTCCCACTCCCAGTCCCTGTTACTGTTGTCAAACCATCCAATACCACTGCTACTGTTTGCAATTTTAAATCTGGGGGTTTGGGTGGTGTCGACATGAGAGATCCTCCTCTAATGACTTCCACTTTTCCTGGATTCTTTCAGCCCAATTTTGTGAAGTCCTCAAAATCTCAACTCTGATTTCATCGGCTCTTGTAACACTTTTGGCAACTGCTCCATCTACTTGCAAACTCATGTAAAATTCCCTAATAATTTGGCACACCAAACCTAATAATAATAACAATTTGTTCTTTTGTAGTTAACAACTCATAGTATGATGTGAAGAAACCAGTAACATCGTAGTAAAGTTGAAGTTGTAATCTTTGTTGAAATTTATTGCTGCAACCTGACATACAAAACCAATATAGTCATGATAACTGATTTCTATTGTTGATGTGTTAATGATTCTAAAATCTTAAAAGTGGTAAATATGACGAGTCTTAGAACTGGTTCTTTAGAAAAAGCTTAATGCTTATTTCTTTTCAGAGAAGAAGTATGGAAGACAAATATTCTTTATATTGAGTTTGTACTTTGCCTAAAATCATCAACTTGGGTGGCACAGTTTTCTATTGAGATATTTGGCTAATTATTAGGGATAGTTAGTATCTGATGGAAGAAAGGGACGATTCATAGAATTTTCGATGTTAGAAGGGAATATTTTGCAAATTCCTGCTGAACTGTTAGGGAGTTAATTGTATATAGGAGGAGGGGTAAAGTCACAGAGCCTAACTGCCAAGGCAGTTAGGAATAGTTTCTGTTAGTGCTGTTAGTAAGTGATATAAAAGGGGATTAGTGGTTGGTTGGGTTTAGTTTTGGAGTATTATTGTTTTGCGGGAACTCTTGTAGTTCTTTGGAGGGAGGTTAAGCTCTCGGGTTACGTTGTAACACCATTCTTGTTGATTCTTTTCAATAAAAGGAGGCTGTATAATTCAGAGAACTTGTCTTTGTGTGTTCTCGAGTGCTTTTTCCATAGGTTCTTGATCACAAGAACCTATCATTTGGTCCGACCTGCCGGATCACGAAGGAGAACAACCAACAATGGGGAGCGAGACGGAGGGAAGGTTAGATAACTTGGAGATCACGGTTGAGGGAATCAAAGATGAGACCGCGGCAATCAGACGCGACGTGCAGCAATTGATGAGAATGATGGGGGGAGGTTCGAACCATCAAGGGGGTTGTTATGAAGGGAGCAGTAGTTCTGTGAACGAGAACCCAGGGAGGGCGATACTAGGGAATCGCGGTCAATTGGAGGAAGAAGGTGGAACTACCATCATTCGAAGGCGGAGACCCATACATTTGGATTAATCGGGCTGAAAGATTTTTTGACATTCAGAAGGTAGCAGAGGAGGATAAGGTCGAACTCGCTTACATTAGTATGGAGGGAAGCGCGAGTTATTGGTTCAAGTATTGGCGGGAGAAAACCAAGAATCGGACGTGGATGGGTTGATCAATCGATTCGGTGGTGGGTTCCGGGGAACGGTTTACGAACAGATGGCCACCCTGAGGCAAGAAGGAGCGCTGGAAGAGTTTGTAAGAAGTTTTGAGATGCTACTAGGTCAGACCCAAGGCCTATCGGAGGAGCTGATTTTGGGTTTCTTTCTGGCGGGGTTACGTGAAGATATTAAAGGCCAGGTTAGAATTCAGAGTCCCCCTGATTTGATGGTCGCAATCAGGGTTGCGAGAGACGTGGAGGACGCCATAAACCGTGCATGCGGAGGAGGTTGGAACGGGCTCAAGATGACCCACGTGGGTAATCGAAGTATCGCGACGAGGGCTGGTGGGTTAGAAGGAGCGGGTACGGCCAGGAGAGAAGGTGCGATGATGGCTAATAGCACCAATGCGAGGGGCAATGGCTCGGCCGGAGGAGAAAATAAGAATCGAATGGTCAGAAACTTGCCTTATCCAGAGTATCTGAAGAGGAGGGAAGAAGGGAGGTGCTTCCGATGCGGAGGACCGTTCGCACCGGGTCATCGGTGTGCAGAGAAGGGCTTGAGAGTACTGCTTCTGGCGGAGGACGAGGAGGGCGAGTTGGAGGAAAACGCTGGCCTTGAGGCGAAACCCATGGAGCTCTCGGCTTGCTCGGCGGAGGGTCTAACGCCTCCCAAAACCATGAAACTGACCGGGTTGATAGGAGAAAAACGAGTGGTAGTCTTGATCGATAGCGGAGCCAACCATAATTTCATCAGCCGGAAGGTGGTGGAGGAACTGAGGCTTCCGGTAACAGAAACGGCCACATACGCGATGAGTTTAGGTGACGGGTGTAAGAAGTGGACCAGGGGGCGATGTGAAAAGGTGGGATTGAAGCTGGGTAATGTGAAGGTAGAGGAGGACATGTATGTGTTTGATCTCGGTGGAGTGGATTTAATATTGGGTATTGCATGGTTGGCAAAACTGGGTGAGGTGGTTATTAACTGGAAAGAGATGTCTATGCAGTATGTGGTGGATGGAGAGAAGAAGAAAATCTGCGGTGACCCAGCCTTGGCAAGACAGCTGGTGGAGCCAAGTGCACTTACAAAAATCACAGACGCTGAGTTATGGTTCTTGGTGTGGGAACTGTGCGTAGTGGAGGCCAGGGGAGACGGTGACGTGAAGGATGATTTGATGGAGAAACAGAAGACAAACCTCATAAAAGTGTTGCGGGTCCACTGCAAGGTGTTTATGGAGAGAGAGGGACTACCTCCTTCACGTGATTCACAACACTGAATAGTGCTTAAGGAGGGTAAGGATCCTATAAATGTAAGGCCTTATAGGTATCCTTTCTTCGTGAAAGAGGAGCTCGAGAAACAGGTAGCAGATATGCTTCGGGCTGGTATTATTCGACCCAGTCAAAGCCCGTTTTCCAGCCCGGTAATTTTAGTGAAAAAGAAAGATGGAAGCTGGAGATTTTGTGTGGATTATCGGGCATTGGACAAGGCTACTGTACCGGATAAATTTCCTATTCCGGTAATTGAAGAACTATTGGATGAGCTCAAGGGTGCTAGATTTTTCTCTAAGCTGGACTTGAAGGCGGGTTACCACCAGATACGAATGAGAGAGGAGGACATCCACAAGACTGCTTTCAGAACCCACCAAGGCTTGTTCGAACTTATGGTGATGCCTTTCGGGTTAATGAATGCCCCGGCAACGTTTCAAAGTGCCATGAACAGATTAATGGCACCTTATTTGAGGAAATGGGTACTGGTTTTTTTTGATGACATATTAGTGTACAACTCATCCTGGGAAGAGCATCTCCACCACTTAACATTGGTACTACAGCTGCTGGAAGAGAAGGAGTGGGTAGCAAATCAAAAGAAATGTGAGTTTGGGAAAAGGAGGATTCAATACTTGGGGCACCAGATTTCGGAGAAAGGAGTGGAGATGGATCGGGATAAGGTAAGGGCCATGCTGGAGTGGGAAGAACCCCAGAATTTGAAGGCATTGAGAGATTTTTTGGGTTTAACGGGGTATTATAGGAGGTTTGTGCCGAAGTATGGGGAGCTAGCTAAACCTCTCACGGAGTTGTTGAAAAAAGGAAAGTTTGAGTGGTCTGAGGAGGCCCGGGCAGCCATGGGATCTCTAAAAAAGGCAATGACAACAGCACCGGTGCTAACACTGCCCGACTTTACACAGGAATTTCATGTGGAGTGTGATGCTTCTGGGAGTGGAGTGGGCGCTGTATTGATGCAACATAAGAAACCCATTGCTTTGTTCAGCAGGGCATTGTCTGAGGGGTCTCGGTCTAAGTCAATTTATGAGAAGGAGTTAATGGTGTTGGTTATGGCCATCCAGCATTGGAGACCCTATCTATTGGGGAGGAGGTTTGTGGTTTATACGGATCAGCGCAGCCTCAAGTATCTGTTGGAGCAAAGAATAACGACGCATAGCCAGCAGAATTGGATAGCCAAGTTGATGGGGTATGATTTCGAAATAGTTTATCAATTAGGAAGCTCCAACAAGGTAGCAGACGCCTTGTCTCGTAAAGAAGAAGGGGGTACAGAGGAGGCAGAACTACGGGCACTTTCCAGGCCTTATTGGCATGACTTTCAAGAGGTTTTAAAAGAAGTAGAAGAAGATGACATGCTACGAAAGATTATGGATGATCTCAAGGAGGACCCAACGAGCCACGAAGCATACACGATGGAGAATGATCGCCTTCATTATAAAGGACGGTTCGTTTTATCAGCTAAATCAAGTTGGATTCCCAAGCTTCTAGCGGAGTTTCATGTGACGAGTACAGGAGGTCATTCGGGTGTGTTTCGTACTTACCGAAAAATTGCCCAATCACTATATTGGCCAGGAATGAAGAGGACGGTGACTGATTTTGTCGCGGGGTGCGTAATCTGTCAACAACACAAGTACCTAGCTGCCTCTCCTCAGGGTCTTTTGCAGCCATTACCGATTCCACAAGCCATTTGGGAAGAAATAAGCCTTGATTTCATTGTTAAGCTACCCAAGTCACACGGGTTTGACGCAATACTGGTGGTAGTTGACAGGCTGAGTAAGTATAGCCACTTTATTGCTTTGAAACATCCTTATTCGGCTCGCACGGTTGCAGAGAGGTTCGTTCAAGAAATAGTGAGGTTACATGGGATCCCTATGTCAGTAGTCAGTGATAGAGACCCCCTGTTTTTGAGTGTATTTTGGAAAGAGCTCTTCAGGATGCAGGGTACTCAGCTTAGTATGAGCACAACATATCATCCTGAGTCGGATGGCCAGACTGAAGTGGTGAACAGAATTTTGGAGGGGTATTTGAGGTGTTTTTGCTCAGAGCAGCCGAGGAGTTGGAAGTTGATGCTTCCTTGGGCTGAGTACTGGTATAATACCAGTTATCAAAGTGCAGCCAGGTGTTCCCCTTTTGAAATAGTTTATGGAAGAGCACCTCCAGCTTTGAGTCGGTTTATTCCTGGGGAGACAGTGGTGGAGTCGGTGGTTCAAGATTTGATGACAAGGGATGAGGCTTTGAAACAGCTTAAAATGCATTTAAGGCAAGCACAAGAGGCGATGAGTAATCAGACAAATAAAAAAAGGAAAGAATCAGACATTAAGATAGGCGATTGGGTCTATTTAAAGATTAGACCCCATAGACAATCATCCATGCCAACTCGATTACATCCGAAGCTATCGGCAAGGTATTATGGACCCTTTGAGGTATTACAGCAGATTGGGAAAGTTGTGTTTAGGTTGCAATTACCAGAGGCGGCCAGAACCCATCCAATATTCCACGTTTCCCAACTGAAGAAAGCTGTGGGGGAGAAGAAAGTTGAAAAAGAGCTTCCAACTGAGTTACAAGTAGATGGACCAATGTTCAACCTTGGGGACAAGGTTGTTGGAGGAGAGGGGAGTAATGTTAGGGAGTTAATTGTATATAGGAGTAGGGGTAAAGTCACAGAGCCTAACTGCCAAGGCAGTTAGGAATAGTTTCTGTTAGTGCTGTTAGTAAGTGATATAAAAGGGGATTAGTGGTTGGTTGGGTTTAGTTTTGGAGTATTATTGTTTTGCGGGAACTCTTGTAGTTCTTTGGAGGGAGGTTAAGCTCTCGGGTTACGTTGTAACACCATTCTTGTTGATTCTTTTCAATAAAAGGAGGCTGTATAATTCAGAGAACTTGTCTTTGTGTGTTCTCGAGTGCTTTTTCCATAGGTTCTTGATCACAAGAAC
Source organism: Vigna reflexopilosa (assembly GCA_027742785.1). NCBI lineage: Eukaryota > Viridiplantae > Streptophyta > Magnoliopsida > Fabales > Fabaceae > Vigna > Vigna reflexopilosa. Next base: position 12,769,896 of record CM050924.1, read on the forward strand.
CTATCATGAACCGTAGGAATCGGTGAGCTATCTATTCATGGCTGTTGGTTGCATTTCTCCATCAAGAATGTGTCAGCGCTTTATTGTTGCCATCACTCTGTATCAATGTTATTTAATATGGAACAAAAAGAATCTAAGCACATATGATTTTCTACATATTTGGATTTTCATCCATGTTGATGGCATATAAACCACTGTTCTATCAGTTGCTTGTGTGGAATTCTAAATTGTCATCTGTAGAAGGGGAACTTCTGCAATGATTGGAGGAAAATTTCCTCCAAATTATTTTCTTTCTTTTACTACGTGTCTGCCCTTTTTGTTGCTTTTTTAGTTTCTGTACTCTATCCCTACAGTTTATGTTCATTTAAAAAATTTGCATTCCTTTTCTCATTATTTATATTGTATTTGGTTATATTCATTCATGGATTTAAGCATCTTATTTTTCATGTATTTTTACTGTGTTTCCCTTTTGGAAGGAATTAGATTCATCTTCATTGAAAGGAAAGAATGCAGCAGAATGGATTCCAAATTTTCTTGTTAGAGAGACAAGCTTTCTTACAGAATCCGTAGATATTGTTCCTGATGAGCATTCTCGTGTGCTGAAACATGACCCCAACTGTGCCATTGGTTCTCAACTAAGTGTGCCTTCTGAAGACTCACACAACAAAGCTAACGAGAGCATATTGCAGTCTCAAGATGTGATCAGATGTTCTAGTCCATCATTGACTGATCCTCTCTGTTCATTTGTTCCGTGTAGCCTTTCCTTAGAGCATGCCAATTACAATACTCATATTGACCAAGGAAATGATTATGAGGATTTTGTCCCATCTGTCTTTGAATTTGAGGTGGATAATTTTCAAAGGATATCGGGAAAGAATTTTAATTTTGACCCTAGTGATGAGAAAGTTACGTCCGTGCTAGATGATAAGGATCTTCCAATCACTGAAGCAACGATGGATGAACAAGTCACTAGGAAATTAGCAAGGGTTGAACATACTTCTCTCAAGACTTATAGCACAATTTTACCAAACTATAATTTGACAGCACTTCCAATTGATGAGAGTATGGGTAGTGCAGCATCTTTGGGCACGAAGATTTCAGAGAGCTTATCTGCTTCAAAGCACGCAGATGGAAACAAATATAAAGAAGATAATCAGCATTTGGTTGATCATAAGTCAATTATTGAAAAAATAAATGACAAGTGTAGTAATGAGTTAAAACCAGCAGACGAAAATGACATTACAGCAGAACCAACACAAGATACACCTCTTATTCTAAACCATCGGATACGCCGGTGTTTCCTAGGCCCTATGAATGTTACAAATGATGTCAGCGCAGAGGAAATTAGGAAGGAACATGTGGTGCCAGAAACTGTCGTTCAAAATCAACAGAACAATACTCTTAATGAACTGCAGTTTGAGAGCAATAAATTCCCCAGTGAACATGTTAGAGTCAGAAAGAAAGTACATTTCTCAGAAAAAGTGGAGGGGCTTCATCCGAAAAGGAAAGTATCAAAGTTAGAATCCTCACATAAAAGATGTAAGTCTTTTGTTCAGTTTGTCTAATTGCTAAGAGCCCAATCAACTATCCCAAAAGCTTAATCTGTTAGGTAAAGACGTATGAATGGCTTAAATTTCATGGTTAGCATGTTCCCTCAACAACGAGTTCTTTGGGCCTAAGTTGTTGATAATACACAAATCCACCTTCCTTGTACTGATATTTTGGGGGGACCACTTGGTCTTAGAGACTCTAATACCATATCATGAACCAATTATCCCATAAACCTCAGTTGTTAAGACATGCGAATGGTTTTATATTACATCAATATTCTGTAGTTGAAATGTATCTTTCAGTTTTTATATACTGTTTTACTTAATTTTTGCTAAATGTAGGTTCATCTGTCAGAGCAAAAAGGCAACGAGTTTCAAAGTCATTGACCAATTCTGTGCCAAGTATGAAACATTCTTTGACAAATTATTGCAGAAACAGAGTGAATGAATATATATTTCAAGGTATAGAGTTCCTTCTAACCGGATTATCTAGTGAGAAGGAAAGGGACATGGAAGCACTTATAAGGAGTTCTGGTGGAGTGGTTCTTTATGATATTCCCTCTCAAAATTCCGGGGGCAAGCGACATTCAACTTTATCGCATGTCCCCATTGTTCTATGTATGAGAAAGGTTTGTGTTCAATGATCAATATAACCGTTAGTCTTTTATCATAATACTAATGCTTAAAACTTGTGCTAATTATGCGATTGCTCTCTTTCTTCATTTTTGTAATCTCTTCTTTCCCGCTTTATGGCACTAGGGATTCATTTCAATGATTAAAGTGTACCCGAACAACTAAAATTACACACAAGATGCCAATCTAATGATAAAGAATTGATTAAGCTTTATATCTGTGACTTATCATTAAGAATTAGGTTCTTAGTTTTTGTTAAAAAACTATAATTTACGCACTAGACACCCATTATGAGAGGCTTTCTATTATTAAGGTTACTAAGGCCTGGTAATTGCTTGAAACAGATAATGGTTTTTGGGTTGTTACCGCTCATTCTCATTCTTAGTCTTCCCATGTATGTCAATAGCTATCGATACGTGTGTTTCAGAAATCATTTGACCCGAAGGCTTATGCTGTTTAGTTTTTATACAAACATTAGCAATAGAGCACGTGGAGCAACAGAGTAACTTAATCAACCAAAGCTTAATTTCGTGTCAAAGAAAGACTGCACCTAGAAGCTGAATATTTTATGCAAAACTCAGAATATTTCTTTCCTTGTTAAAATAACTAATGGACAAATTGTACAACATTAATTATGCTTTTGTTATATAATGATTGCATTGTTTGATGGAGTCTTTGTTCGTTTGTCTCAGCTGCAAACCACCAAATTCTTATATGGTTGTGCTGTTGGTGCCTTAATACTAAAAGTTGACTGGCTTATTGATTGTGTTGCATCTGGAACTATTTTGAAACCTGAAAAGTAAGTTGCATCATTACTGGTAATTGACTTGTGCTTCGCTTAAATTTTATGTACCTTGTTATGGGATAAGTTGTCATTGAAGTATACTGATGTTATCGAATTAGTAACCGGTGTCCTGGCTGGTCTAGATAGTCTAACACACTGCCCAAAGATGCTGGGTTAGGACAATGCACATGTATATTGCCCTGGGATTTGAAGCCAGCACTATAGGTTCGACCCTCTTAGAATAACTACTAAAATCTGGGTAGAAAGTAGTTGTGTTGGGAACTACTTTCCTGTACCTAATTCTATACTTATGAGTTTAGTTTAGTCTTTTGATCTTCCATTTCTCTTAATATCAAATTTCTATCATTAAAATAAAAGGCGCCCTTTAAAATCTATTTTTCTCTCTTTTTTAATCTTAAGTTGGTATGAGAGCGGGTTGATCGCGCTCTGCTGGTCTTGTCTTCTCCAGCATCGTTTTTGGCCGCCGTTCGTTGTCTGGCGCCGACTACCATTCACTGTTGGCCACTGTTCCAGTTTCCTTCTGCGACGACCAATCCCGCCGGTCCCGAAACCTAATTACGTCCACTCGCTGCCATGCGCCCAGTTCCCTTCGCTGCTGCTTCGCACGTGAAGACCACACGCTGCCTTCCATTCACCGGAGCGTCGTCGCGTCACTTCAACAGTGCTCGCCCGATCTGCACCACTTCGTTCTGGTCCCTGATTGTCTTTTCTAGCATTATCTCTAGGGTTTCCTAGTTAAACATAGGGTTTCCTTTTGTACTGTTCTTATTGGCTAGTCTCGTTGCCGTTTTTTTGTTTCCTCAAAATTGTCTACTCTTTCTTATTTTGTTCTTATTGTTACCTTCATATCCTTCACTTCTATATAACACATAACACACAACACACAGGACCATTAATGACTTTTTTTTTTTTAACAATTTTTTTATAATAAACCGTGTCACTAGATCCGTTGAAATGGACCAATCACAAATTATCGTAGAAACTATTGTAAAAAAATTATAAAAAAAATGGGGTTAAAAAAACATTTTCCGAAATAATATTACTGTTATGGTTAGTTTCTGCTGATAGCTTTTTATACTGCATGTGCCAATTGTTGTGGAAAGATTTATACAATTTTAGACACTCAACTTACAGATTTTGGAAATTTGACTTATTTGCAATCATATTTGATTTGGCATTTACGTTAGTTGTCTATATTACTTTCTAATCACACATCTAGTATTATTTTGCAATGACTTAGCTGATGTAAGGTTTGCTTTTCTTAATAATAGATCTCTTGCTTAAAATTGTTTTTGAATCGGGAAATATTTGACAGTGTCTCCAATTTTAAGTATACGTGCTGTCAAGATCTTCAATTCCTTCTCCATTGTTTAATGATTCTGGTTTTGTTTTATTAGATACTTGATTCTTCCCAATCGAAATGACATGAAGTGGTCCGGGATTGGGACGGCAATTCATCCAAGAAACCAGAGACATATATTTGAAAGAGTACGAATTCTGCTTCATGGGAAGCCTAGTTTCTGCACCAAATTGGCATGCATCATCAAGGTAAGATCCTTCTTTTTACCTTTTTCTTTTTCTTCACTCATCTTAAGTTGCACCTTGATATGTTCTATTTTAATTTTGTAAAATTTTCACTTTTTACTAATTGTTATTTGTTTTTATGTTTTATTTTATTATGAAAAGAAGTGAATTTGTCTTTTTGATTTAGTTGACCGCAACTTTAGTTTTAATGGTTGTTTCTAAAACTAATCGGTGGCTTTTTGTTAATTTACATATACATATTTGATAACTTTAGAATGTAAGGAAATCTGATGTAACTAATATATCTTCTATGCATCCAAGGATCCCAACAAATATCATACATGTCTAATATGAAGCTATCTAAATCTACTTTAATGTAACAATGTAGGTATAAACATGGAATGTAGGTGTGTAAGTACTGATATAGATTATAATAATAGTGCTTTGATACAATATCTCAACATTTTCTAAAATGTGGATTCGTATGTTTGTTTTGCAGCATGGAGGTGGACACGTGTTCAAAACTCTTCAAGGGTTAGTACGGATCATTGATGTGGAAGGGACTTGGGTTGAAGCTATTGTAGTTGAAGATAAAGCTACAATATCACGTCACCTGAAGCATTGTGCCCAAGAGCGGAATATTCCAATGATGGTAAGTGGTAATTCCGTATTTCAGATTTGAAGATTATTTACGGTGCTCCATATTTTGTTTAAAATGAAGTTGCTGGTTGTGTATCAACACGCTCAAGAATTTTTCCATTTTCTATCTCACTGTATATATAGTGATCACATGACCTCTTAAAAAAGTTCAATGACACAGCTCTAATCTTATCCTTCAATGATCTTTTATGGTTTAAGATTTAATAATCACATAACCACTTAAAGAGTGCATTACTTTAATTTAATTTTAATAATCCAAGTGTAGTTTAGATTTCCTCTTCTCACCCTCTCATACAAACACTTTTCTCACTTCGTACGTTCGGTGTATACACATACACGGTTTGTCATGTGAAAATTCTTGACATTTCAATCTTGGATTTTTATGATTAACGTCTCTCACTTATCATGCTCTATTTTATGTACGTGATGTATATTTCTGTTGGGTTTTGGGTTTTCTTAATCTTCTGTTGACTTCTCATGCAGCCTTTTAGCTGGATCATAAAGAGCTTATATTCTGGAAAGTTGCTTCCTTTTACGGAAAAAAAGACCATACATCCTTTGCCATTTGTTAAAGTCTCCGAACTTCCCAGTTCTTCGGATATGAGTCAAGAAATATAATTTTTTCTTTTAGCAACTATGGTGACCAGGAATGCGATTTATCAAGATTTAGAAATTTTAAATTTCAAAGGGAACAAAACTAATGTATATTAATTTCTGGCAACATATATATATATATATATATATATATATATATATATATATATATATAATGTATTGATGTTTTGCTACATTTCAAATTGTTAAGTCAATCTGTAAATATAATATCCATTGTATTATTATTATTTTTTTTTTTAAATTTGAGGTAAGATTTTGTATTTCAATATCCCTAATGCGTGGTGTGAAGACAGAGAGCGCAACATTGAATGAATGAATGCAGTTTTTCTGAGTTAAGAAATCCAGATCCAGACAAAAGGAGAAACCATATAGTGATGTTGATTGAAGCCATAAACATAGAGATAAAGAAACCTTGATTTTCTGCTGCACTTCAAATCAAATTGAAAATAACTTCAAAATACTACGTTCCTTTCACTCCATTTCAAGAGAACAAAATTGGAGATATGTATTTAAATTCTAAAGAAAAAATATTTATGCCATTAAATGTTTTCATGATTGCTATTGAAAGTATTAAATATTAAGATTGGTTGCACTTTTGTCTTCACTCACTACAAAAATAATATAATATAATAGGTGTATCTTTCCAGGGTTTTCTAAAACCTCTACTAATTAACGGGGTTTAATTGCAGTTTAGTTTTAATTTAATTTTTTAAATAACTTTTTCACAAATTATTAATCAAAACAACAATTAATTTTTTTATTTTTTTAAAACAAATGTTCGGCGGTTTTTTAATAAAACCGTCGGTAACCAAAGTCTAATTTTCACCTTTTCGCGTTTCATTTTTATTTTTGACCTTTTTGCCATTCACTTTCACTTTTCACCTCCTCTTCATTTCACATGTTTCATTTTCAATCTTCGCGTCTTCTTTTCTCCTTCTTCCATCTCCATGCCGTATTTTCGTTCTTCCTTCTCCACGCCATGCCTGTCCATTTCTCTCTCCTTCCTCACTTTTCCTTTTTCGCCTCTCCACGTCGCGTTTTTCTTCTCTGGCGATAATGCGTGAGGTCATGGTTGTGGTGTGATTCTGGCACGATGAAGTCTCGTGATGGAGTTTTTCTTTTGTTTGTTCATGAATTGGATTATGATTTTTCAGGTTTATGTGCGAGGAACATGGTGTTTGGGGCAAGCGTTTCTAACATGCCCTTTGGCTTGACCAATGCTCCAAGTACATTCATGAGGTTGATGAATCATGTCCTTAGGGAATTCATAGGGAGGTTTGTAGTGGTCTACTTTGATGACATCTTAATCTATAGTCAAGGTCTTCAAAAGCACCTTAGCCATGTTAAACAAGTCTTGCTTCTTCTTAGAGAACATAATCTCTTTGCCAACTTTGATAAATGTACTTTTTGTCAAGAAAGTGTAATTTTCCTTGGATTCAAAGTTGGAAAAGAAGGTGTACATGTTGATCCTGAGAAGATCAAGGCTATACAAGAATGTCCAACCCCTAAAACAGTAAGAGAGGTGAGAAGTTTCCATGGATTAGCCAGTTTTTATAGAATATTTTTAAAAGACTTCTCCACCCTAGCTGCTCCTTTGAATGAACTAGTTAAGAAAGATGTTCCTTTTCTTTGGGGTGATAAACAAGCTTTATCTTTTGAGACCTTGAAACATAAGTTAACTCATGCACCTATTCTAGCCTTGCCTGATTTTTCCAAAGCCTTTGAACTAGAATGTGATGCATCTGGGGTAGGGATATGAGCTGTTTTAATTCAAGAAGGTCATCCCGTAGCCTACTTTAGTGAAAAACTTAGGGGACCTACTTTAAACCATCCTACCTATGATAAAGTCATTAGAGCTTTAAAAACTTGGGAACATTATTTAGTAATTTGAGAATTCATGATACATACTGACCATGAATCTCTCAAGTATATTAAAGGGCAAGTAAAGCTAAACAAGAGACATGCCAAGTGGGTGGAATACCTGGAGCAATTTCCTTATGTCATCAAATACAAAAAGGGGAGTACTAATGTTGTTGCGGATGCTTTATCTAGAAGACATGCATTATTAGTAACCCTAGGCTCACAAATATTAGGATTTGATATAAGAGAACTATATGAAAATGATGAAACATTTGCATCCACTTATTCTTCATGTCTTAAGAAGCCTTTTGATGGATTCTATCTTTCTGAGGGGTATCTTTTTAATAAAGGAAAACTTTGTATATCCTAAGGATCCATTAGAAAACTTCTTATCAAAGAGAGTCATGGTGGAAGACTCATGAGCCATCATGGAGTTGATAAAACTCTAAACATTTTGAAAAGTATATTTTATTGGCCACACATGAAAGTAGATGTTCAAAGGCATTGTTCTAAATGCATTGCTTGTTTACAAGCTAAGTCAAAAATTATGCCTCATGGACTCTATACACCTCTTCCCATAGCTAATACCCCTTGGGAGGACATAAGCATGGATTTTGTTCTAGGATTGCCAAGAGCTCAAAAGGGGTATGATTCTATATTTGTGGTAGTAGATCGTTTTAGTAAAATGACACATTTTATACCCTGCCACAAAGTAGATGATGCTAGCTATATCTCTAGACTCTTCTTCAAAGAAATAGTGAGATTGCATGGCTTACCCAAAACCATAGTGTCTGATAGAGATGTTAAGTTCCTAAGCCATTTTTGGAAAATTTTATGGGAAAAGCTAGGAACTAAACTTCTATTTTCTACCACATGTCACCGACAAACTGATGGGCAAACTGAAGTAGTAAATAGATCTCTATATACTTTGTTAAGGGTAATAGTAAGAGGTAATAATAAAAGTTGGGATGATCATCTACCTCATATTGAATTTGCTTATAATAGAGTAGTTCACAAGACTACTAATCTTTCTCCTTTTGAGGTTGTTTATGGTTTTAACCCTATTACACCTCTTTATTTACTACCTCTTCCAGAATCATCTTCTTTTCTTCATAAAGAAGGTGTATCTAAAGCGGAGTTTATCAAGAAATTACATGAGAAGGTTAAAACCCAAATTGAAAAGCAAACTCAAAAATATGCAGAGTATAACAACAAAGGGAGAAAGAAAATAGTTTTTGAAGAAGGAGACTTAATTTTGCTTCATTTGGGAAAGGAAAGATTTCCCTCTTAACGAACGTCCAAACTTAGTTCAAGAGGAGATGGTCCTTTCAAAGTGGTCAAAAGGATAAATGATTATACATACATATTAGACCTTCTTGAAAGTTATGGTGTCAGACCTACTTTTAACATCTGTGATTTAATTCCTTTCACAAGAGATGATCAACAGGATGAAGCAGATCTGAGGACAGATCCTTTTCAAGAGGGAGGGTCTGATGGAAGACCATCAAGGAATCACATTGGACCTCTTACTAGAGCCATGGTAAGGAAGATTCAAGAAGAAGAAGGATCACCTAACATTTTACTTCTATGGAAGGTTACTTATAAAAATCCTTCTTTTCTTAACTAAAGCACTTATACTTTGTTTTGTAGGGACTAATAAAGCTTGGAGACCATGATTGAGCCATCCAAGAAGTTAATTCAATAAAGGAAAACAAAGGAGCCAAAAAGGGAAGTTGCTTGCGGAAGGGAAATACAAAAACATTTTTCACCCAAGAGAAGACCATTCCATGTGACTTGGATGACTTGGAATGAGGCATGAACCTTGCTGGCTGAGCTGGAATGAGGCATGGACCTTGCTGGATCAAAATGGACGTGCCTCCTATGTTAAATAATTTGAATTTAGGAGGGAATTAAATCAGAAATGAGGCTCCTCTTCACCTATAAATAAGAGGGCCTCCTCTTTGTATTTTCTCACTTTTGAGCTTAATGATATGCTGTAGAATTTGCTTTCCAGCTTTTGTGCTCTTAAGTCACCTCTGATTTACTACTTCTTCTCCCTTCCTCAAGCTTCCTTCCTCTGTAGGAAGGCCCTCCGAGCTGTGGGGCCTCACCCATACACCTCTCCTCCATTAAAACACTTCAAATACTTCACTGTTTTCATCATTCCGCTACACCTTCTTCCACTGCTAATTTCTTCTGGTCTGGAGCTTTTGCCTACATGATTCCAGCTGGGATTAGTCTCCATCATTTACTCACTACTCTAAGCGAAGACCAATCATGCTTTCATAAAAGCGAATTAAGCAAACACAATGCTCCCATTTAATCATTTCCATGCTACCACAAATTAAGAAAATGCAATTTAATCAACTAAGAGCGAAGGTTAAATACAATTAGGCAACTAAGCGTGTTTCGAATTGCAAGCATAGAACATAACTATATATGGAGCAGGGTTAAAACAATGAGATCACATGAAAGACCAACAATCTCAAGGAAAAGAATGCCATTTTGCTAATGACAAACCAAGCACACTTAAGCTAACATTAAAACGAAATTAACACAACCAAAAATAATTGAAAACATTGAATTAAATGTAGACATAAAAACTGGTGCGAAAAATAGAGAAACCGAACGATATTATTAAGGAAATTGAACGGTACTAACAGTGACCGAACTATCCTAACAATGAAGTGTGTTAGGAACCGAACGATGCAAATTAGTACAACTGGATGAGGGAGAGGAGAAGAAAAGCAGAGGAAAAGTTAAAAGCCGAACAATATGAGAGGCGAAAAGAAAATCATGTAGAGCTAGAAATCGAACGTAATAGTAGTGAGCCAAACGATAATATTGGTTAATTGTGTTAAAAGCCGAACGATATTAAACATCAGAAGAATGGACAAAAACAAGTTGAGCAGTCTCTAACAGTGAAGTTAGAGACCAAACGGTACAACATAAACAAAATGCTAATTAGACTGTAATGCAGAAACTACAACACATCAGTAAAACGAACGGGAACAAGACGAACGGTGCTAACAGTAAAGTTAGAGACCGAACAATATAATAATAAATGCAGCAAAAGGAAAATGTTGTAGAATTAAAATGCAAACAAAATCAAATGCAACAAACCAGAAAACGAAAATGGATTGAGAACGTTAAACAGAAAACGTAAATGGAGGTGCTGAAATGAAACTGGAATCTAAAATGAAAGTAAGAAACGAAATTGAAAATGCACTTGAAAACATAAATGATTCATTGCAAAGAAAAGGATAGAGCCTAAAACCTAAAACCCCCCAAAGGGGGTAGAGGGGAGGGGAGGGGGGGGGGTGGAGAAAATTCCCAAGAGCCTAAAACCCTAGGTGCAAATGGGGGGCTTAGTATGAAAATGCCCTTAGTATGAGCTTCTCCTAAAATTGACCTAAAATGGGTCCAAGGTCATAAAGTTTGACCGAAAACTAAAATAATTAAAATTACAAAATGAAATTAAACACGATTCTTGACGTGGCCACACTCTTGTTGTCCAAAAATATGTTTCCAAAATTGCTCTACAAATAATAATTGGAATAATTAAGCCCAAATAATTCAAATTAATTAAAACAAGAATTATTAGTTAAATTAAGCCCAAATAGTGAAAATGAGACAATAATGAAGAATTAAAGACAATTCACTAATACGACGAGTTCATTAGTGCAACACTACCGCTCGGAACGCATAACGCAACCCAAAAAATGAAACATTCCAAAAGGAAGAGGTTAACCTAACTGGATGATGAATGACGGGTTCATTAATGACTACTACTGCCTGCCACGTACGACAAATGAATAAACAATCCAAACCCAAGCAAAATAATAAAGAGCGCATCGTGCTATCGTAACGTTACCGAATGACCATCACTTGAAATAAAGCGCTAAAGCGATTATGTGAAAAAGAAAAACGGAAACTGTTATATTAAAATAGTAACTTTAAGGTATACAAAAAATTGTATCAATGGGACGGTGGACTAAACACTAACAAAACCTAAAGTGTTTACCACTAGGCACATTGCAAAAAATGTTAAAAAAAAAAAATTAACCCCCGCGCCTCCTAACTGAGCATGCTTTACTCGCCACCAGTGTCACCGTCGCAATCTTCAGCCGCCGGTTCTTCCACTTCAGCTGGCGTCTCCTCTTCAGCCGACGGTTTCTCTTCATCACTAGGTACCTCCTCAAGAGGGATTAAATTCCCCGCATAAACCTCTTTCTTCACATCAAAACCTTCTTCATGCCCAATCATACCAAAGGCATTCAACTCGACTACCCTCTCGTCCACCCGTTCAAGTCTAGCGGAAAGGGTCTTATTTTGAGCAACTAATTCTTGCTCCCTCTACGCCTGTTTGGTTGTCGCGGCCTTCAACCGACCACACTCTTTGACTGGCCGGTCTCCCCTCCCTTGTGCCGCTTGAACCTTCTCGGCGGCCTCAGTCAATTCCCCCTAGGCCTCATCTAACTCAAGCTGAAGATCAACTTGCTTCTTTTCACACCCTTCATGGGCAGTCCTCAACACTTCCACCTCGGCGCGAAGATTGGCGAAGATCTTCTTTTCTACGGCCAATTCTGCCTACACGTGCTCCACGTTGCGTTGGTCGGAAAACTTCCGAAGGTACCATGCCGACATTGTTGCTTGTGTTTATAGATCCAGAACGACGTTGGTCACTTCGCCTTCTGACAACGGCTCTACAACCTCCCTTTCAACATAGTTCATATGAAACTTAATCTTATGATTAACGTCGAACTCAGGGTTGAATATGCTGGTTGAGAGGGGTCGGGAGACACTCAGCTCGCGACAATTCCTCTTAGAAGAGGATTTATCCCCTTTTTTATGTTATTTCCTTTTCCTCTCTAGAGGGACCGTCGTCGTAGTAGCCGCCCTGTATGATTGCTCGAGGACGACCATATGGGTGGGTTGAGGAACCTCGACTTGAGCAGCCTCTTCAGTAGCATTGGACAGATAACCCTTCGCTGCTACAGTCGCCCGACTAGAGGAGGCAGAGTGAGGATCTCGGTTCTTTGAAGGAACGCCGCCCATATCTCTCTTTTAGGATAAGAAGCTGGATTTTCGGGGAGCGGGAAAGGACATGATGCTTGAAAGGAAAACACAAATTTAGCTAAGTTAACATCAAAGCACTGAACAAAGAAATCAATGGAAAATACCATACCGAACACCATTTTTGATCAAAATCTTCATGGCCAAGATACTCAACAAGGCCACGGGTAGAGAGACGATAGGGCAAGCCGTTTATAATCCTAACGGCCTCCACCTCGACGGGAGACATAAGACCGATCGGCCAAGCCTTTATCTTTCGAGGGTTCCTCGTCCAGTAGAAAGGAAATAAAGGAAGCCCTACTACGTTAGGGAATTCTGACTGGCAAGACACCCTTATTATAATTTTAAAATATCTCTGTTTGAAATTTTTGAAAGAGTAAAAAAATGATTTGAATAAACAATAATCCTTGACGGACGTCAAGGATACCCGTCCTCGCTTGGCAAGTGGGCGGACATTAAAGTAGTGGAGAAAAATGGGGACGGTATGGGTGATAACAGTTGAAAACTGTTATTTTTATACTTAAAATTGACTTCAATTACAACCTTTATGACTTAGAAATTAGCTTGAACTCATGATTTTGTTGAATTGTTGGAAATAAATGAGTTGGACAGGTTTTATGCTTGATTTCCTTGTTTTTGCAGGTTTTGAGATGAAATTGATGAAATAAGTGAAAAGGGATAGAGATGGAATCAGAAAAGGACATAAAAAGTGAAAAAAGAAGAGAATCAGCAAGTACCGCTCAGCGCCATTTACCGCTGAGGGGAAAACTGGCATTGAGGGGAAGAATTAATACAAGCTACTACCGCTGAGCGACACTTTTATGGGCTTGGGCCTAATTTTCTGTATTTTTTTAGAATAATATATAAGCTTTAGGACGTCCTAGGGTTTGTATCTTTGGCTGGAACGAAGCAAAAACACACTCTTTCACCCCTTGGAGGAGGATTTTGGATGCTAAGGCTCCTTTCTCAACTTTCTAGGGTTCTATCCTTCACTTTTCCATTGTATTTCATCTAGTTTCACCATGAATATGGTGAACTAAACTTATTTTGTTGTTGGGGAATCAATGTAAATCCTTAGAAACTCTCTTGTATGGAATTTGTTCTTCAAGATCATTTTTATGATACATGCTTTCTTTCATTAATAGTTAGGGTTTTTCCTCTTTGCTCAAAGCATGCATTGTTTAACTCATTCGATGTCATGATTATTAGTTTTTTCGATATGGACACATACGGGGAAATCTAGATCTGGGGAATCTCTTCCAAAAGTATATTACCAACCTAGACATAAGAGTATGATAGTTGGTTGCCTTTAAGCTTCTGTTCACTATAATGCATGATTAATTGCTAGGGAAACAAGACATTGTAAACTAGTGATTATGATTAGGCTTTCTTCGCCGAGACATCGGGTTTTTAGTAATTTAGAAAGTGGCATTAACATTAATGAAAAGAATGATGAATTCCTAAATACAAGAGAGTGGATAGGATGAAATTGATAAACCCCAACAACATATTCATCCATATATTTCAATTCACGTGTTTTGTTTATTCTTGCCCAGTGATCATCACATGCATACATATTTACTCTTAAGTTTATTGCATTTGAAACTTACAACAATGTGTTCACAAGTCTTAATTCATCAATAAATCACATAACTGTCTAGGCCGTGAGTCCTTTGGGAGAACGATACTTGGTCTTACCAGGTTTATTACTTGATACGATTCGGTTACACTTGCCGAGGGTTAACAAGTTCTTGACTTCATTTTCGGGGATCTAAGGTTTGTTCATCAATGGGTAATCCCTAGGGCAGAACAAATAGCTACAAAGGCCTGCATGGAGGCCCAACTGTTTGGGTGAAGTTCAGAAGGGGCGACATTGAGCTCGCGAAGGATGGCCAATTGAAAGGCCATAAAAGGCAATCGAACGAACATATGGTTAAACAGATAGGTATATACAAGAAAAAGTCCTCTACACTGGATCCCTTCCCGTGAAAATCTCGTTCGATCCGCTGGCTAACACCCAATCGTATCAAGCGGGAGTCTACCTCATCTTGAACCACAAATGAACGGTCGACCCACCATTGTAAATCTTCTTTAGTATCATAGTCAGATACGTAAAGACCAATATCATGCAACGCCCACCCGTATCCCCGGACGGTCGACTAACCACCTTCAGGTTCTTCCGCCTTATTATCAATATCAACCCTACCCCGATGAAGCTCAAGAGCTACCCCGTTGATAACCTTCTCCCCACTGTAAACGGGAGACCGAGGCTCTGAACCCTCTTCCCATTCGGATCTCTCAAGATAAGACGACGATACGGAGCTTGGGGACGAAGACTAATCATCTCTACCCTCCATGCCCCGCCACCTCTACCCACTAACTGCACGACGAACTAACATGCATAATTATTTACCTTGGAAAAAGAATGCTTCCTGACCGGACGATATAAAGAGAAGTATAAAGAGAATGGTGAAAATGACGGCCTACCATGCCCCTAGTGATAGAAAATTTGTAGAAACCATTACGCCATCATCACTGTTAAAATCCTCCACGATCAATGGTCTAGATTGGGCGACGTTACCACTACCCGAGGAGGACGCTGCATGAGCTCGTGACACGTGTTTTCCCACAAAGCCATATTTCAAAAATACATCAGTCGGACCTCACTGAACCTCTTGCGTAACAACAATAACCACATTAAAAACCTAACACCAACTACATTGCCTAGGGCTTGGGTGGCCTGTGTACCGTATGGCCCGGACGATACCCCACAAGCCAGCTGGATGACCTGAGAGAGTAGAAAGCAATTTAGTGATTGAACGTGGCAGAACCAGTAGGCAAGACCGAACGGTCAAGAGCATAGATGTCCGACCTTAGTCAATAGACATGTTTTTCTACAAGGATTAAGGTAAATGGTAATTAAAGGTATTGGGATGAGATTGGGGACTGATTAAGGTTTCACTAATCTCAAGCTCATGCCAAAAACTATAAATATAGGTTAAAGGCAAGAGGTAGGTGATCGCATTTACTGTGCATTTAATACCATTACACTGAACTGTTGTATGGACAAGCATCAGAGAACCTTTAACATACACCTCCAAACGGTGGAGTGAAGACAAGGATTAAAAGAACCGTTATCAGACGACATCCTAGGAGAAATTTGCATATGTTTGAAGTGACTCGACCCATACCCAAAAAAAAGTGCGCGCACAAGCCCCCGCGCGCACATATATATATATATATATATATATATATATTATTAATGTATTGTATTCTATAATTTTTAAATAAACGTATCGATATATGAAATACATGTCGTATATAGTATAAGTATAATATCCGTGTATTATAGATACCAATTTTATTTAAAATAGTTCAAAGTTTGCCATTATTAAATTATCTTTTGTAGTTTCATGGGTGAGTTACTTGAATTTTTATTTTTTAATACTTTTAGTTATATATTTTTGGAGTATTTTTTTTATTTTTATTTTTTACAATATTTCATCTCATTCCTCTTTCTTCTTGTATACTACCCATTTACCACCTCCCTCCTTCTCCCCTATACGACACTTTCATCTCCTTTCTCCAAAACACAACCAACCACCGGAAGAACTATTGTGGTTTTCTAGCGATGAAAGTCTGGTGTGTGGATCTCATATAAGCATGCGGAAAAACTCTATCTAAATTAATCAATGAATAATTGGTTTTTGTCTTTAAAATGGTGTTATTTAATGATTTTTTCGTTTTGAAAATAAATATTTTTTTCATTAAACAATTATTATTACTCCCCTCATTTAATCTAAAAATTTCTATTAATTAAAGTTAACTAAGAAAAAATTAAAATTTTAAAATGTAAAAAATATATTTTTGTTTTTATAAAAGATTGAATATATAATTATATCGTTTAATTTTTTAACTAATTTATAATCAGGTGTTGCTTTAATATTATTCTAGATGGTCTGCTATAATTTCTAATAAGAGTTTCAAAGAGTTACTTTCCAATAGAAACATTACTTAACGTAAACCCCATATACATGATGTTAGCCAAAATTAAAAAATTGTTATATAAGAGCATTTTCAAGGAATTCTTTACATGAATTAATTATCTTTGAAGCTCATATACACAAGTTTCTAAAAATTGTAGAGTTACTTGAGACCCACATTAGAATTGTCGGAAATAACAATCGGTACCGATATGGAGTCGCTGATAGGTTGTCGTTGAGGCTATCAAATTAATACTACTTTTCAAGGTAACTTCAGTATTGCCAAGTAGTATTTAAGAAAGTAGATAGGGTTAACGTAACCCTGAGTCGTCTCCCAACGAACGCGAAATTGCTTTCGAATATCTGACTCTTATGAATGTTATGCAATGCTTATGAATAAAAGTAATGTTTGGAGAATGTTTAAAGAGCAAATAAGAAACTTAAAAATAATTACAATGAAATAGGCTAATTCTACTGCTTTTCCAAGATAGATTCATCATCGGTTATTCACGGATAATTGTTCGATTGATTATTGTTTAAGTTTCAAATTAAGTAAAGTACATTCTTAATTAATTCGAGGGCGATCATGCATTTAACTAAAGTAAATTCTCAATCAAATGCAAAACCTTTCTAGATTATTCACAATAAATTCAACCAAAGTACATTCTCAATCAAATTCTATTGTGTTTAATCATGTCTATTCTTAAATCTCCAATCCAAATTAAAAGTTAATCAATCAAAGTAAATTCTCAATTGATTATAGTTGAAATTATTACTAATCAATCAAAGTACATTCTCAATTGATAGTAAGAACCATTTAATCATATGAAAGTTCCTAAATTAAATCAAAGTAGATTTTCAATTTAAGCCTAGAAACCCTAAAACTCATATAATCAATATGCATGTAGATTCAAACACGTTATGATGCAAAAATCTTTACTTTTAACAAGATAGAGAGATGAAAGACATAGAGAGAACAACTTAAATCAATAATCAAAGTAAACAATTGCATTAACTAAATGTAACCTCAGAATCCGTCATGGAATTACAGCAGAATAGCCCTAGATGCTTAGCTCTCCATGAATGGAGTTGAATACAAGATGAAAGAAAAGTGAGAGGAGTATGAGAGAATGAATATATGAAGTGAAGTCCCCCTTTTTCTACCTCCCATGGGTCTCTTTATATAGGCTTGATTGGGCTTGGACTCTGAATAGTTTGTTGATAAGATATTTTCTGTTGATATATTATATCTTTCAAATATTCATTAGATTAAATCAGTTTTAAAGAATATTTGATAGATATTAGCTTAATTATCTTATATCCTATATCTTCCAAATAACTAAAAGATTTAGATAATGATAAAATTATTTGGAAGATATTTTCTGTTGATATTCCCAAATTAAATTCAACAACTGAATTTTATCTTTTAGATTTTCTGACTTTACAAAATTGCACAAATACCCTGAAATTTCCTCTATCTGCACTTTGGGCCTTGAATTGCCATTTGGACCAATAAAACTTATATTCTCAGCTGCACAAATAAACATTAGAACATCCAAGAATAATTTATGCACTAAAACTCACTTTTTACGTCTCTTTATTTCTCAAAACCCAACAATTCCAATCATCACAAATTCACTTAAAATAAACCATTTAAGCACAATTATCCCATCAAAAATTTGAATTTTAAAGCATAAATGTGGGCATAAATATGCACTCATCAGTCGCGCAGCGGAATAAATTACGATAGCGGAAAGCATGTAACGGTCACAACTCAAGTTAAAATAGTCGGTTTCAAAAATTGATTTTCTTAGTGAACTTTTATCGAACAGTTGATGTGCAGAAAATATAAAGAGTGTAGGGATCAAGAAAATCAATACAGAAATTTTATCCTGGTTCGAATCAAAAGATTCTACGTCCAGTCGTTAATCACTATAAATAATGATTAACCTTTTTCACTAAAATTATAGTTGTACAGATTACAAGATAATGAAATGAGAAAAGAAAAGAAAAAATCTTCCTTCGACAAATGAACCAGAAGAGTGCAACAAGTAACTTCCTTCGACAAGCGAACCGGAAGAGCTTCCTTCGACGCACGAACCAGAAGCAACAACTCTGCCAACTTGAAGAGAACCGCTCCGACCTTTGACACACAAAGCGCGAGCTTCTCCTATTCACAAGACCAGACAAGAGCACTCTATCACTTTGAGAACTTCCTTAGACAAACTGTATTCTCAAAATGGCATAGATCCTTTTCACTCATAGAGAGCTTCCCTTAGGCACAAAGCTCTATTACTCTTAATTGAAAAGTTTTTTTTTATCTAAGAGTTGTGGAAAAATATCTATTTATAAGCCCAGGGTCAGAAACTGAAAAGACATTTCACAACTGCCACAAATAATCTATTATCGTAAGTGATAATCGATTATTTGTGTCCGTTATGGGGTTTTCAAAATGTGATAATCTATTATCCTGAGGAATAATCGATTATTCTAAAGACTTGGACAATATTGAATGAAACAGTGATAATCGATTATTCTGTGTAATAATCGATTATTTGCGCGAGCAACTCTTTTCTAAAACTGGCTCGTGATAATCGATTATTCCTCTTGATAATAGATTATTTGCACAATGACTCACTAAATATGAAAAGTTCTAAGAGTTTTTACATCATTACAATTTATCCTATACATTTATTTCTACAAAATGCGTTTAACAAATATGTACTTAGAGTCTTCAATTTATCAGCTTTTATCATCATCAAAACTTCATAGTAGTTTCAAGCTACCAATGCTCCTCATTGGTAACAAGAATATTATTTTTATTGAAAAGAAACTTATATAATCAATTCCCTATAAGTTCTAACGAACTTTTATATATGTATATATATACACGTTTCACAAAATTAATATAACTTGTGATAAGAATGTTTCAAATTAAAACTGTATTAGGTGTGAAATTGAGTTTTTTTAGTACAATGAATCAGTCTTCAATTGATCGCTCACAAAGTCAAATCTTGTTTGTCAAATGATGATTAGTAATCATCGTTCAAAGGTCATTTAATGACAAAGTCACATCCATTTAGATTTAAAAGATAATAAATGCGTAATTAATGTGTAACCTATATTCTTATCTTAAAGCATTATTTATAGACTTTGTCATAGACTTTTGGTTAAGGTTGATTTAATTATGACCCAAACATGACTAATCATGATTTACCCATTAAGTGAAATGATTTTGGAGTTTATGTTCTTCAGTTTGATTGATGGTACACAACCCCCAAAGCTAAACTTTAAATAATTGTGAAGGAGTTTGTACTTGGCTGCTCGGTATTATGCTACCTACCCTTGCTAGCAGTTCGTTCCACATTATGGCCGTTGGGGAAGAGATGTAATGCATTGACTTTCACGCTTGTCAAAATTTTAAACGTTGGATCTTTTTGGGCCGTTAGATGTGATTAAATATGACAGTTGAGGATTGAAGTCATTTGGGATACACACTTCTATAAATAGGGGTGAACTTGACCTTTCATTTTCACCTTTTTCCTTTATATGCTTCTCACTTAACCGATCCTTTTCTCATTCAAGGTAATAATGTCTACCGTTCATCTTTCTTCATTTGAGGAGTCTTTTGGCAAAGATGACACATGGTATGTGGATGACGCATTGTCGTCATCGGTATCATTGTTGACATCTTGACTTGATGTCCAAAGATCAACCAAGCAAAGTCTAAACTCGATTGACTATGCGACAACCGATGTAAATAAAGAGGAGAACATGGATAATCCTCTTGAAGGTTCTGAGGAGGACTCAACCGTAAAAACAGAGGTTGATGTTTCAAATAATAGGGATGAGTTAAATCTCCTGATTAAATGTCCGTTCAAGTTCTTGAGTACGTAACTCGCTTTTGCTGGGGTTGAGATCTATGTGAATAGGATAAGCAGTCGTTCGTGATTGTCGACGGTATGGGCGACAACCTAATCAACCTACATGTATGCAAAAGGAACAAACAAGTTTATCATTGGAGGGAAGGATGCCATGTAGAGTTCTTTTACATGTACTTCTGCTTGTGCAAAGATTTACTCGTTTAGGTTCGATTTGATGAGTTTCAAATGGGCGTGTTGTGAGAGCTAAACGTAGTGCCGACCCAACTACACCGAAATAGTTGAGCATGTGTTCAGGCCTTCTAAGGGTTGTGCTCAGCCTAGGATCTGACTCTCACGCCTCCACTGATCCATCACCATTTCCGTGTTGGGATAAACTTAAATTTTAGGGGTTTATTAAGAGTTTTCTAAATCTTATTTTATTAGTTTTAGGTCTAGTAATATATAGTTTGATTTTGATAGAGATAAAGGAAGGATAAGTAGTTTTGATTTTCCATTTATTTAGGTGCAATATTATTTTGTTTTGTTGATATAAGATAGAGATAGATTAAGTAGATTTTATTTTAAGTCTGTTGATATTTTATTGTCAGTTTTTATTATTTGTATTTGGCCCAAGGTCCTATTTGCACTTATTTAAAGCGTGTAAGGTTCAATGAAAATAATCACAATGAATTGAAGAGTCCAATTATTTGTGTGGGTCATGTTTTCTTTAACAAAGTGGTATCAGAGCCTTATACTCTAAGTACCAAGAGAAAAAAAAGAGAGAGGAGAGTTAAACACCGTAAGGGAAAAAGTGAGTGCTTGAGTTTTTTGTGAGAGAGATGACAAAGGTAGTCAACGTAATGAGTGTGCCACAATTGTCGAAAAAGATCAATTACGACAATTGGCCTTTATAGATGAAGGTTATTCTTGGATTCTAAGATATATGGGGCGTAGTGGAGGACGGGTATGATGAACCCGCAAATGATGAGCATCAAACAGTGAACCAAACTGCTGCACTGAAAAACACACGAGTGAAAGACAAATCAACTTTGTACTTTCTCTATAGTGTAGTGGATGAATAAGGATTCTAGAAAATAACTAATGCAAAGTCAACAAAAGAAGCATGGGAAATTCTCGAGGTGGCATAAAAAGGTGATATCCGTGTGAAGCAGGTATGAGTACAAGCTCTCAAAAGAGAGTTTGAACATATGGAGATGAATCAAAAGGAGGGAGTTGCCGAGTTTATAGCTCGAGTGCAGAAGATGGCCAATCAAATGAGAATGAACGGAGAAGAAGTGCCATCTAACCGGGTTGCGGAAAAGATCTTAAAAAATTTGACAGATGATTTTGAAAGTATCATGGTCACTATTAAAGAGACAAAAGATTTGTCAACTCTCACAGTGGAGGAGTTAGCTAATATACTTTGTTGCATTTATTCTTATATTCGTTAGTCTAGATGAGTTATTGTTGAGATTGTTGATAGGGAGAGCATTGGTTTAACTAAACTTTACAATCTCAGAGCTTCTGGTTTTTGATGATGACAACACATTATTCATAACACATGTGTTTATGTCTTACATGTTCATAACTTTAAAGTTTATGATTATTTGAGAACATGTTTGTGTTGATTCTGTCATTGCTATAATTCACTATGTTTTACATGAGATCTTATCTGTGAATGCATGACATATATTTGAGAAAAGGAAAACCACATGGACTTTTGTTGAACTTATAATATTTGGCAAAATAACAGTTTTAAGTCGACTTCCTTATGAAGTAAGTCAACCAAATGATGTTGAAGAAGACATTGCCTACCAAGTTGATGAAATGTCACATGATATTGAACATATTGAAGTTGAACGTGTATCGGGTTTGCATGACCCTAATGGTGATTTTGAAGAATTACATGGACATAAGAAGAAGAAGAAGGTGATGAAGAAGATGACGATGATGATGATGATGATTGAAAGTGCACATATATTGTGCTTTCTAGAAACTTTAATGTTCCAATAGTGCACATATATTGTGCTTTCTCTAAACTTTAATTTTAAAACACGATGTATTCCTCATCCAATTAATATTGAAAAGTAATGGATATTCATTTGTTGTGCCATGAGTAAAATATTTAATTTGATTTCAATCATAACAATTTTATTACAGTAATGACAGGAGAACGACCATCACATCCTGATAAAGAAAAGGCCATAGGAAAACCTAAGAGGAAACGACAGCCAAAATATATCATAAGGATTCCTACATTTGTTGTCCGGACTAGACCGGATGTTGGGCCCTCACATGCTCCAGACCGTCATGTTCTTTCCACACCACACCCTCCTATTCATCCCTCACAAGAACCTGCTATTTTATCCACACCAGACCCTGTTGTACAACCAACACAAGATCCTACTAGTCTTCCCCCACATGCATTTCTTGGAACACCTAAAGATCTTCTTCTATACCCTCCTCATCCTCCATACCACCATCTAATGATCGTCCCCCACCATCTAATGATGACGATTTGACTGGTGATGATGGTGATGACCCTACTCCTACTGATCGACCGATGATTGAACTTTATGGGAAAGGGTAACACCGAACTAAGTTTGTTACTGATTTGTTTTACATTAATTGTTTAACCTATCATTAATTGAAATGACTTTGATGTTTTACATGCAAGTTTGTGCGATCTAGAGTTGCTTTTTAGGCCATAACAAGGTCTATTAAGCAACAATTTCTAAAGCCTTGGTCAACATGGGGAGCAATATCACCTGATGACAAAGAACCATTTTGGGAGCAATTTAAGGTTAAAGGAAATCAACTTGCTTTTATTTACTATTCAACATCTATGTTAATTGTAATGCAAGACATATAGTAATTTACATAATTTTTATATGAGTTGTTGTCACAGATGAAGGTTTAATGGTTACCTGAACATGAAGTTCAAATTCAGCGTAATTTCCACACGAAGGCATCTCATAGGCTCTCTGAGATGTTTCGAAATGCAAGGATAGGAGGAGAACGCCCCTACTGGATTAGGGAGAAAATCTGGACCTCCTTACTGGAGCATTGGAATTCGCCACAGTACCAGGCCAAGTGTGCAATTGCCTAGAAGAATCGGGCTTCAGAAAAGGGCGGTGTTCTCCATACAGGTGGATCGATCACCGTACATGAACATGTCATTCGTATGGTAACTATTTTCATTCAACAATTATCCATTTAGTCATATAACTTATGTAACTTTAATTTTAATGTACATATCAAACTTTATATTTTGTTACAGGCAGTTGAGTTGGGACCAACTGTGCATGTTGATGAAGTTTTCCACCAAACTCATCTTCGCAAGGGAACTGACCAGTTTGTTGATGAAAGGTCTCGAAAGACCCATGTAAGAAAATACCTGTAATTGTAGTCTTGATTCATAACTTTGTGCCTTCTATTGTATATTTTACTGATACTTTATGATCATTTTTAACAGGAAGAATTCTACACAAAACTTTCACGGGTCAGATCCTCACATTCATCATCTCCTCAGTCAACCCAACAACCAGATGATGACGATGACCTTATTAGGTCACAATGTTGGATTGATGTTGTTGGTGGCAAGAAAAAAGGAAGAATTTATGGGGTAGGGCAACTGGCTGCAAATTACAGTGCAGGACGTAGTGGTCTAAAGCACCAACCTTCTTCCTTCCAGCGTCCTGATGATACCATTGTTGTCCTGACGCAAGGCTTGAAACATGTGGCCGAGAATATAATGAATTGAGACAAGAGTTTAGTACTTTCAAAGAACTGGTCATGAGATTGCTTCCCGAGTCTGCAGTGCCTCAGGTCTCTCATTCACAGCCCACACCAGTCCAATCTAGAGAAGTTCAACCCACACATGTCCAGCCCATAGTCCAGACCCCGTCAGTCCAACCCCCATATGTCCAGCCAACTTTAAAGCCTCAAAAAAATGAACAGGAAGATAATCATGAAGATGATCATTATATGGATTATTTGATTTTATGACTATGAATGTTACTTACATTATTATTACTTCTGCACCTTCCCAGAACAATTTTATATCTATTCTTATATAACTTAGGTTTGCTTAGTCAATTACATGTTTTGTTTTGTTTATCAATTACAAGTTTTAGACATTATATATATATATATATATATATATATATATATATATATATATATATATATATATATATATATATATATTATATGCTTGGTTGGAGTTTGTTTATATTATTTTGAGTTGCATTGATTGGAGTTGACCCTGTTGGATGAATGTTGGATTGTATTTTGAGTTGCTTGTAAATGTTTGGTTGTTGTTGGAATATCCAGGTTACTGTTTTGAGTTGTTTAATAAAGAACATGTATACTGCAAACTGCTACGAATATACTGACGGCCTTACCGAAGGATATATCCTTGGATTATTACTGAAGGTTATATCCTATCCTTCGGTAATTACCGAAGGACTCAATCCATCGCTAATTTTTACCGACACGTGTATTACTAACGGTAGACTGGCCGTCGGTAATCCGTCGATAAATTCTGATTACCGACGGAATATATATCTTATCGACGAAATTTGACTATCGGTAATACCACCTCTTGTTGTAGTGAAGATGTGCTAAGCTTCAAAATCTTGTTTCCTTTCAGTGTTGAAGGAGCAAACTTTTATTTCCATTTTCCATGTTGCAACTGTCTGCCTTTTTTAATATGTTTGTTATTTGTGTTAATGCGACTACTTTGCTAGTATACTTTTGTATGATAATTCACACTAAATGACTACTTTCTATGGTCATAGAACCTAAAGGTAAAGGGAGAAGTGATTATGGTTTATTGCTTTCATGAAATGGCTAAATTGATTTTGAACAAAACTGTAGGGAATATTATACAGTCTCTTGGCTAAAACTGAAGAAGTTGCACCACAGTTTGAAACATATCAACGTCTTGTGCCTAAAGAGTTTCCTCAGAGGGGATTTCTGGATGATGTTGCCTTTGAAGCAAAAATAACATCCTTTGAAAAGTTTAATAGAGAATTTAGAAATCAATGATTACTTTGCTTAGATCATGTATTACATCCTAAAATATGTAAATACACATATCCATTGTATTATTATTATTTTTTCGAATTTGAGGTAAGATTTTTTATTTTAATATCCCTGATGCGTGGTGTGAAGACAGAGAGCGCAACATTGAATGAATGAACGCAGTTTTTCTGAGTTAAGAAATCCAGACAAAAGGGGAAACCATATAGTGATGTCGATTGAAGCCATAAACATAGAGATAAAGAAACCTTGATTTTCTGCTCCACTTCAAATTAAATTGAAATAACTTCTGAATACTCTGTTCCTTTCACTCCATTTCAAGAGAACAAAATTGGGGATATGTAATTAAATTCTAAAGGAAAAATATTTATTCCATTAAATGTTTTCATGAATGCTATTGAAAATATTAAATATTAAGATTGGTTGCATTCTTGTCTTCTCTGTAAGTGCAAATTTATTTTCTCTAGATCCCTATGGTTAATAAATGCTTAATAGATCCTATTAGTATGTGCTTAGGTTTTTATGATTGTGATGCAAAAACGTAATTAAGCGAGGTGATTGATTTTATTTATTTTCAAAAGTTGTTTATGTTAGGGTGCAGGAAAAAAATATAGGGTGCAAGAAGTAATTGCGTTGAATTGAAATACATTATCATATTTATGTTTCTAAACTGAGAGTTACTCTCTACACCATTTCACTTTGCTTCTTGCACCACCACATGTTTTTTAAATTTCAAAACTATTCTTTATATTTTAAAATATCTTATACTTCACTTCTTTTCTTCAACGGATGTGCCATAACTGTTGAAGAAAAAATTCAACGGATGTACCTTGAGTTTTTTTTTTAATTTTTAGTTTTTTAATTTATTATATTTTAAATTAATATATAAATATTATTTAATTATTTTAAAATTATTACTTAATTATTTATAAATTAATTTTATTTTATTTAATAAAATAATTATTATTAATTTAATTTATGTACTATTATTTAAATAATAATTAAAATATTTATTATAAATATATTAAAGCGGATGTGGCGATGAATTTTTTTTGTTGTTTTTTTAGTTTTTAGTTTTTCAATTTTTTGTATTTCAAATTAATATATAAATATTATTTAATTATTTCAAAATTATTACTTAATTATTTATAAATTAATTTTATTTTATTTAATAAAATAATTATTATTAATTTAATTTATGTATTATTATTTAAATAATAATTAAAATATTTTTTATAAATATATTAAAACGGATGTGCCACATCCTTTAACGGATATGGGGACATCCGTTGAATTTTTTTTTATTTTTTTAGTTTTTTAATTTTGTGTATTTTAAATTAATATATAAATATTATTTAATTATTTTAAAATTATTATTTAGTTATTTATAAATTAATTTTATTTTATTTAATAAAATAATTATTATTAATTTTAATTTATGTATTATTATTTATATAATAATTAAAATTTTTGTTATAAATCTACTAAAGGGATGTGCCACATCCGATCCGTTGAATTTGTTTTTTTTTAGTTTTTACTTTTTTAAGTTTTTTATATTTTAAATTAATATATAAATATTATTTAATTTTTTTAAAATTATTACTTAATTATTTATAATTTAATTTAATTTAATTTAATAAAATAATTATTATTAATTTAATTTATATATTATTATTTTAATAATAAATAAAATATTTTTTGAAAATCTATTAAACGGATGTGGCACATCCGTTAACAGATGTGGTAACATCTGTTGAAGTTTTTTTTTTAAAATAAAAACAATAAACTAAAATATAAAATATGTAAATGGATATCAACATTCATTCATGGATAACAACATCTGTTGAAGGTCAAACGAATGTTGACATCCGTTTTATAGCAAGGACAAATTAGGTATGAAATGGTGCAGGGAGCGGTTGGTGGTGGTGGAGGCTCTCTTCTAAATTTCGTGCTAAATCTGTTGTATTTTTTGTAGTAAATCAATGAATTATTATTTGATTACATATTAAGCAACAGTTACAAGGTGTTTAATATAAGAATTTTAATTGATTTTGATTATCTTTAGTTTGTCTTTAGAGTAATGTCTTTGTGTTAGTTATATTTTATCATCATTGTTGTTAACTCTTGAATATATGTTTTAATGACTTCTTCGTTCTCTTATTATGAAGTTGCTTCCACATTAATAATATTGATTGATTCAAATTGGTTGATACCTTAACTTCTTATTATAATCTGATTACAATTTTTTAATAATTAAAGCAATATTAAATTCCTTTTCATTTCAAAATTAAAATTTAGCACATATAACGAATTAGATTATGTTTATACAAGTTTTCTTAAACAACTAGAAAAAATCATCATAAATTAGAATTAATTTGAAAACTTGTTGGAAATAAAAGTTTGAATATTTTTTAATAATTATACTTTGTTTTTTTTACAAATTAAATTAAATTAATTTTAATTTATAAAAATTTAATTATATCATTTTCATTTTTCAAAAATTGTCAACTAAAATTTATCTCTATCAATCAATTCAATTTAAAAAAGATGATGAGTTTTGATACAATAAAAAGACACGATGAGACATGAAACAATCACATTTTATTAAAAATTAAGAATACATGTGAAAAAGAGGTTGATGATCAATTCCATCTAAAGAAGACGACTCAGTATGAGGATGCAAGGTGTGGTGGTGGTGATTTTTGGTGATGCATGTGGTGGCGTGGCTCTGATGCTTGGTGTTGGTGTAGTGGACCATGGTCGTGTGGTGATGGTGCTCGGTGTGGTGGTTGAGGGTGATGTGGTGGTGGTGCTAGGTGGGGTGATTTGACAGTATTAGTAAAAGTTGAAGTTAGATGTGGACACTGGCAAACATGTTCAATGCACACTGAGGCACATCCACAATTTGGATTATGGCATCCAACTTGGCATTGCTTATCGTTATCACATGGTGTTCTGTAAATGATTCCTCTTGCTTTTGTCTTCTTCGTGCACAAATATGCATCATAAGAATCTAATTAAGAACATTACCAACTTAATTTTTCAAATAAAAGAGTAATTCCACAAAAACTATGTGAAAGATTTGATTTCATAGTAAGAAATCAAATGTATAGTATAGAAGAAAATGACTCTGAATTGAGAAACTAAAGAAGAGAGTGAAAATAACATAATTAATAACCTGAAGTTATGATGAAAAGAGCTAACAAGAATATCATATTGACAATGAAACATCTTGAAGACTCCATTTTGTTCACTCAATATGTTATTCAACCACAACTATTCATCTATTTATATTCATCTATTTATATTCAAATAATGGAAGTAGTTTCACACCAAAAGTCAACAAATAATTATATTATTTAATTAGTCAATCTGATAACGCATGCACACTAAATGAAAATTTAAGTCTATAAATTTAATTATTTTTTAATATTTTAATTAGTAACTGAGCTAAGCTATGCACATTAAATACAAATTTAATTCTATAAATTTAATTATCTTTCAATTGTTTTTAATTTAATAAAGTACCGATACTTCAATTTAGGTTGTATATTTCATACATGTATCAATATTGAATATTTTAAAATTTTACCCACATTTATTAATACATATTTTACCCACACCAAAATGTTTAATGTTGCATTTGTTTGATGCGTGTCCATGCTTCATACAGTAAAAACAACAAGCATTACTTACTTTGTTTTTAACAAAAGTCCCTTTTTCAACCAAAACTCTACAAGTTCTTCTTACTTTGGACTTATTTATTTGATGCATATTTCTATTTTTAACATTGTTTCTCTTAAGGTTTGTCTTAGCATGTGAATTAGTCTTGGTTTCCTTTGCAAGTAAGTTTTCAAGTATGTCAATATCAAACATATGATTCTTATAAGACAAGCATTCAACAGGTTCAACAGTAGCATTTGCATCAGATAATTTTGTTTCTAAAGAACTAACTTTATTTCTTAAGACAACTTCATCATCAAGCAACTTTTCATAATTCAATTTTAATTCATTGTGCTCTTTCTTAAGTTTTTTATGTGTAGCATCAAGTTTTTCAGATTCAATCAACAATTCACAGAAGGCCTTTTGCAAGTCTAATTCACTATATTCAAAGCTGGAATCACTTACTTGGCTTCCAGTATCTTCTGAGTCAGCCACTAGACAAATATTGGCTTCTTCATCTGAATCACTTGAGCTTGTTGAGCTAGATGCATTGTCTTCCCAAGCTATGTAAGCTTTCTTCTTCTTTGGGAATTTCCTTTCTTTCTTTTCTTCACTTTTCTTGTTCTTTGGACATTCAGTTTTCATGTGCCCTTTTTCTCCACATCCATAGCATTTAACACTTGAAGGAGATTCTTGATTTTCTCTCCTTTCTTTACGAAATTTGTCCTTACCTTTTGCCTTCATAAACTTGGCAAATTTCTTTATCATGAGGCTCATGTTCTCCTCATCATTAGAATCATCATCTTCAATCCTTTTAGATTTCTTTCCTTTGGAGATTTCGGACTTGAAGGCTAGTGTCTTTCTTTTGCCTTGATCTTCTTCAGCCGTTAATCTTCTCAACTCAAGCTCATGCTCACGGAGTTTCCCAAACAAAATTGGCATTGACATTTGAGTGAGATTTTGAGACTCAGAGATGGCAATCACCTTTGGTTGCCACGACCTGTCCAATGATTTCAAAATTTTTACATTCAATTCATCAGTATCAAAAGTCTTACCCAACCCTGTCAAGTGGTTCACTATGTGAGTGAAACGCTTTTGGACATCAGAAATTGTTTCTCCAGGTTGCATTCTGAACATCTCATACTCCTGAATGAGAGAGTGTTCTTCCTTGCACGTTTCACATCCTCTGTTCCTTCATGTGTGACTCTGAGAACTTCCCACATTTCCTGTGCTGTCTTACACACAGAAATTCTATACAATTCATCAAGGACAACAGCAGATGAAATAATATTACGAGCTTTAATATCAAACTGAGCTCGTCTATTTTCTTCATTAGTCCACTCAAAAAATGGTTTTTCTACTTCTACACCTTCAACTCTGTTTTTAGGAATATAAGGACCATTTTGTACAGCTTCCCAGATGCCTCTGTTAACAGACCCCATAAAAATTTCCATTCGAACTTTCCAGAACGCATAGTTATCACCAGTAAAAAGTGGTGGTCTGTTAATAGAAGCACCCTCGGCATATACAAGATGTTGGTTGTGACCGGCCATTTTCGTAAATTTTGAAAAACTATCAAAGCAAGCTCTGATACCAATTGTTGGTTGGTACCAGACAGAGTGTAACGCAGCGGAATAAAACTAGAGTAGCAGAAAGCGTGTTCGGTCACCTTTTTTAAAATAAATTTGTCCGTTTTTAGAAAATCAATTTTCTTTCAGAAAATTTATCGAACAGTTGATATGTGTAAAAGATAAAGAGTGTAGGGAATAGAAAATCACACGAGTAATTTTTATACTTGTTCGATTCAACAGAATCTACATCCAGTCGTTAATCACTATAAAAAGTGATTAACAATTCCAGTAAAAAGATGTTTCACAGATTACAATAAATAGTGAATAAAGCAGATAAATAAACCTTCCTTCGATGAACGAACCGGAAGAAGAATACTCTGCCAACTCGAAGAGAACCGCTCCGACTATCGACAAACGAAACGCGAGCTTCTCCTATTCACGAGACCAGGCAGAGCACCTTGCTAACTCGAAGAGAGCTTGCTCCGACTATCGACACACGACACGCGAGCCTCTCCTGTTCATGAGACCAAGCAAGGGAACTTGAACTATAGCTTCTGAGAACTTCCTCTGATAAACAGTATTCTACAAGAGCTTCTGTTCAACAACATTACATTGATCTTCACAGAAACCCAATATATAGCAAGCTGTGTGAATATCTAAGGTTAAGTCTCAACTGCCACGAATAATCGATTATTGTAAGTGATAATCGATTATTCAAGTCCGTTACAGGTTTTAAAAAATGTAATAATCGATTATATGAGGTGATAATCGATTATTCCTGGATGACTTGTGATAATCGATTATTGCCATTCCATAATCGATTATGGCAGTTAAATATGCAAGTTTTACAAAGTTTACAAGACTTTCCTTCTATATTTAATTTCTACAAATTGCTTTTAAATAATTGTAATATCTTCTTCAACTAAAACTTCTTGCAGCATCATCAAAACAATTTTCTTCAAGATTTACCAATACTCCCTATTGGTAACAGGAGACTTGTGCAATGAACAAAACCACACAACAATGTTCTCCGGTATGGAGATCACAAGTAGCTGCCAGTGACGCCTGAAATTGGTAATAACTTAATTGTCATATACCAAAATTAATAAATGAAACGCAACTGCAAAATTTCATGAAATTTAAGACATGTATATTAAAATTGATATGTATTAATAAACTATGAAAAAGTTATTACTCTTCTTAAATTGTCCAACCGGACAATTCAAGATTCAATACTTGTAAATTATTATTACCATCTCCTCTCTATTCATTTTTAAAAAGTACATTTCTTCAAAAAAATCTGGAGATAGTAAATAATTATTGTATTGAATCTTAAACGGGAAACTAAGGCTAATTGTCAACAACAATATATATTCAAGCAAAAAAATAATTACATATGCAACATACAATATATTCAAGAAAACAATATATTCACTCAAACAAATAATAACATATTCATATTAAATGGAAAAAATTAAGAATAGGAACCTGGGAGCGTGAAAACCGGTCAATTATACAATATCTGGAAAACAACAAACAACACATTAATTACTATCATTCGATTTGAAGAATGTTAAAGTGACTTATTAGTGATTTATGGACAAGATCTTCAACCAACATATAAGTAATTGCATAGAAGTAATTGAGAAGCCCTAATAAAGATTTTGCATGCAAATATCATTTTCTTTTATGTCTAAGAAGATTAAAATGTATTAAATTCGTACTACAAAATAGACATCTTTAGCACAACTTTTAAATAAAATATTTCCACTTCAAAATTATGTATTAAAACACAAATTCTTTAGTAAATTTTCTTCAACACTTTCACTATAGATTGACTTTTTTTTCATTGTATTTTATAGCTATTCACACGTGAATATCAGTTTTGAAACAGTTGCAAAAAGAAAAGTTTGTGATCATGACGTAGAACCTCTCTCCACCACACCACAAAAGCCTATATTCAGATTTAGCTTTTAGTAAATGAAGTCGTGCTAATTAATACTTTGCGAAAATATCATGTGACATATTTAGTATAAACATATTTTTATTCATAAATGGATATAAATAAAATAGTTATATGTGACAGATATTTAATATTTTGTAAAAAGTAAAATTCTTTACTTTTATCATTTGACTAAATAAATAGGAGAACTCAACTTTATTACATTATGTTATTTCATTAAAAACACGTAAAAATTAAAAAACATCATGACATTATGTCAAACAATGCCACCGAGAAAAATCTTTCAACTTTATTATGCAGACACTGCCACCGAGAAAACCAAACAAATTATGCAGATAGTTCTCCGAAGAAAACCAGACAAATACGTGCAGACAATGCTCCCTAGAAAACCAAACAAGTTTCTTCATGACATTATGGCAAACAATTGAAGAAAATCGAAAAAGAGAAGGCATGAAATGGAAGACAAAGGTAGTTTGAGGGTACCTTGACTCCAAATGCAAGACCTGCAACGACAAAGAGTAGAAACGGTGGCACCGAGAACAATCGGTGGCGACAACGTCGACGATAGGCGGAGATGACGGCGACGCTGGACGACGGGGCTGGAGGGAGCGAAAGTGAGAAGGAAGGAGGCTCAACTGCGAGAAAGAAAAGGGGAACAGTAGGTTCGCAAGAAGGAGAAGTGAAAATTGTTCGCATAAATGAAACGTACTGAGATTTGAAACCTACTGAGATTTGGCTAGTGAGATTTGGCTAGTAAATAAAGGAGATTACCTCGGTTAACAAAAAACCGAGGCAGTAACATACTATAGGATTCGGTTCTATAGTTAACCGAGATCGTATCACTTTTATACTTCGGTCTTGCAACAACCGAAGCAGTATCTGTGTTTCAAAAAGCATGTTAGACGTAAAGTCTGACTTACTGCAGATTGTGCAGGGTGTTACGCTTCGGTTATCTTTGCAACCGGTGTCATAAATGATTTATGCCACGGTTCTTTGTACACTCGAAGTATATAACTTCATCTTAATTTTAAAACTGTCACCGCCTCTTTAAATGCTTCGATTTTTACGAAACCGCTGCATATATTGTGAGTTAAAAAAGTGTTTTTTACTCGTGTTTCCAATAGAAACATTATTTAATGTAAACCCATATATATATATATATATATATATATATATATATTTTACAAAATTAATATAACTTGTTATAAGAATATTTCAAATTAAAACTATTTCAAGTGTGAAATTGAGTCTTCTTGTAATATCCCAAAAATATAGTATAACTATATTATAAAGTCATCACATAACATGATAAAATAGAATAGTCATCTACTAAGTAATAAAGTGTTAACTATATAGTTATCCAAAAATAACCATAAAATAAAAACTTTACAAAATTATGCCTAAAGAACAAAACTATAAACATAACACATCGGTCCTTACAAAATCTCCACCCATTAGTAAAAAAACAACATTTAAACTCGCACAATATGCTTCAGATGAAGAGAAACTGAAACCTATATAAAAGCGGTGGCATTTTGGTAGTTCTGTCGAACTTATATGCTTTGGTTCTGCCAGAACCAGTGTCAAAGGCTTTTCTGCCTCGGCTAAAATCAAAACCGATCCCCAAAGACGTAAAAATTCCCTCCAGAATTCACCTTTTTGCCTGACAGGATTCTGAACATGATATACTGCCTCGGTTAACTCAGAACCGAGGCGTATAGGAGAACTTCTACTTCGTGTCCTGGTAGAACCGAAGCGTATAGTCATTTCATATTTTTTTTTGGGGAATAAGCATCGGGTACTTTGTCTAACCGAGGCATATAATGCTTTACTGCCTCAGGTAAAGGTAGAATCGAGGTAGTATGGTTTTAAATACCTAGGGTTAAAAATTTTACCTAACTAAAGTGTTGTTCATCCTCGCAGTTTTGGAAGTTCCTGGAGCAACCTCCGCAGTTCTTCTTCCCAGGCGCAACATTCTCTGTCGTGGCGAAGCTTTTCTCTCACTAGTGGTTGATAACGGTTGAAAAACTGCTATTTTTATACTTAATTTTAACATTAAAAACAACCTTTATGACTTAGAAACTAGCTTGAAATCATGTTTTTTCTTAAGTTGTGAGAATAAGAGAGTTGGATGGGTTTTATGCTTGTTTTTCCTTATTTTGACAGAAATTAAGATGAATTGGATGAAGAAGTTGAAGTAGCAAGGAGCTAGAGTGAGAAAAGCTTGGAAAAGTAGCACATTGAAGAACCCAAGATAGCGTTGAGCGTCATTTTGGGGACCTGAGCGCCAAGTCTATTGTTCCACGCCTCAGCGCCACCGCTGAGCGCCAGTTTGGTTTTGAAAGCACTATTTCACGCTTGGGCACCACCGTTAAGGGTCATTTGAGTGCCACAACTATCGTTGAGCGCCCTTTGGGGGCGTTGAGCGGTGACGACGTGGGCTTGGGCCATTTTGCTGATATTTTAATGAACTATTTAAGGTTTTGGACGACCTAGGGTTCATATCTTTGGACAGAAAGAGGCGAAAATACACTCCTTTCACCCCTTGGAGGCGGATTTTGGATGCGGAAGCTCCGATCTTCAACTTTTAGGGTTCTATCTTTCATTCTTTTCATTATTTTCATCTAGTTTCACCATGTCTATGGTGAATTAAACCTCCATTGTTGTTAGGGAAACGATGTAATCCTTTGAAACTCTCATGTATTGAATTGATTCTTATTATAAATGCTTTACTTCATTAATTGTTAGGATTTTTCCTCTATAGTCTATGCATGCTTTGTTTAACTCATTCAATTGCATGATCATTGATTTTGTCACTATGGACACATATGAGAAAATCTAGATTTGGGGAAATTCTCCTAAAAGCAATATTACCTAGACATAGGGATAAGAGAGTTGGTTGCCTTTAAGCTTCTATGCGAATGTAA
Organism: Vigna reflexopilosa; assembly: GCA_027742785.1. Lineage (NCBI taxonomy): Eukaryota > Viridiplantae > Streptophyta > Magnoliopsida > Fabales > Fabaceae > Vigna > Vigna reflexopilosa. The sequence continues at coordinate 12,805,635 of CM050924.1, forward strand.
TGCATGATTAATTGCTAGGGATACAAGACATTGTGAACTAGTAATTAGGAGTAGGCTTTCTTCACTGAGACATCGGGTTTAAGGTAAATTAGAAAGTGACATTAACATTAATGAAGAAGATGAATTCATAAATACATGAGAGTGGATAGGATAAATCGGAAACCCCAACAACATAATCATTCCATATTTTATACCAATCATCTTTGCATCTTTCAAGCCAATTGATCAACACTTGCATTCATATTTATTTTCCGTAATATAAACACAACGATTTTGTTTACAAGTCCTAATTAATCAAGAAATCATATGAATGTCTAGGCCGTGAGTCTCTAGGAAAACGATACTTGGTCTTAACAATTATTATTACTTGATACGATTCGGTACACTTGCCGAGGTGTTACAGTGGTCCAAGGTGCGTCCCGCATTGGTGCTTCTCTCGTTCATCTTTCTCGCGTTGGTGCCTCGATTTGACTTGTCAACTCTGCCGCTGCACCGCACCGCTCACGCCGAACCACCCTCGTCACACCGCCCCCGCTGCACCGTCCCTGCTGCTCCATCTCTGTTGCTCCGCCCCTGCTGCACCTCTTCCCTTGGCCGCGTTGCTCTCTCATTCTTCTTTCTCTTTGCAACAGCTTCTTCTTCTTCGAGGTAAGTATTTTGCAAAATCTTCCAACTTTATAGATGAGTGTAGCAGAGAGAAGAAATCTTCCAACTTTATATAAAAAGTATTGATTGTTACCACTGATGCTATTATGCTCTGAGATAAGAGAAGAAATAACTTGTGCTAAGTGTTTGACAAATTCGTTATTTAAAGACAAGATGTATGGAAAGAAAATAAAATGTTACCAGTGATGCTATATCTGTTAAGAAAAAAAATAATGTTTTTTAACGTGATGTGTTGAAAGATGGAAGAAGGTCATAGAATAAGTGTTGGAGAAATAAAAGAATGAAAGGAAAAGGAAATGAGTGTGCATCCTCATTACTTCTATCAAGACATTCTCTGTTCTTAAAACTTTTAGTTGAATACACAAATTTTGCATCAAAATTTGGGGAAAATGGTAGAACATACCATTTAGACTCAACTTTCCACAGGAAAAACATGACAAACCCACAACTCGCAGGTTGTTTTAGGAACTAACTGCTCTGATACCATTAATGTAACATCCCAAAAATACAGTGTAAAACCATATAATAGAATGATCACATATAATAATATTACAATTCAGCTATTACAGAAGATAGGACGTACGATTATGACCGAATGACCTTACAAAAATAGTAGGGAGTTAAAACTGCACAAATGACTACAAATATAGGACGAACGAATGAACGCTCCTACAAAAGAGTAGGCCAACAACTGACCGAGCGTCCTAAGGTTCGACCTTCACATTCGTCTCTTCCAATGCTTCTTCCAGCAACTCTTCTCCTTTTGCTCCCACCCACAGGGTAATCATCGCAATGAAAAGGACGAACGAACGGGAATACATGACAAGACAGGAAATAGGGTAAGCTTATGTAATTTAATTCAAGTATCAACATATACTTCACACAATCAACTAAACAAGATAAATCATTAACTCTTTCATGCAAAGACTAATACTAGACTCTGACTGTCTGGACTGTATGAATTCTGTGTAGCTACGACGTTCGGGCACCTGGGTGATGTAGTAAATGGGATACCCTCAACAGTTGCCACCCGAGGTTAGTCCCACCTGTCCAAATTAACCATAAGGACTAGGACCTCCTGTCATTCCCACACATGACTTACCCTTCTCTACGTGAGAACGAGTAATCACAGAATATCAGGATGAACCGCCAGCTTAGCTTGCCCACATTCATACTTTACCAATTCCAATATCCATTCATGAGATATTCCTCCCCAGAATACTCTTTCATAATCAAAGTCCTTTAATCCATATAATATTCCATCATCTTTCATCATTAAAACTTCAACTTAACCAATTTGAATAAAGATCCCGTAGGATACCAAATACTGAACGTTAGTTTTTAACCCAGAATGAGACTGAAAACTTGGAGTGAGACCGAGAGGTCTCCAGTTCCAAAACAGATCAAAACTGAGAGTTACTATTGGGGTTGAGAAAGAGACCGATTACAATAATATTTCTCAAAGACTAATAGAATCGAACGTTACTTACAAGGTGAGCCAATTTAATGAACTGACTCATGAGAGTTTAGACCGAACGCCAATAAGCCTAGGCCGAGCACTAAGACTCTAGGCCGAACACCATAGGAACTGATACTGTAGGACATCGAATAATAATAACTGACGGAATTATATAAAGAAACCGAACGCTATAAATACTTAGCTTATTTATGAGTTTAACATCAAGGAGAACGAGTGCTAGTCGAAGACCGAGCACTATAGAGACCGAACGCTATTGGTTTTGGCCGAATGCTCTTATTTAAAAATTAAATTACAGAATCAAGGTCGAGCGCTTGGTTTAAGACCGAGCACTACATAGTACGAGCACTTGGTGTAAGACCGAGCACTACTTAGTACGAGCGCTTGGTGTAAGACCGAACACTACTTAATTTATAGAATAAAGGCTTGATAAATATAAGATATCGTTTAACTAATGTTCAAGAACGAACGAAATATACAAATACATATAGATATATTGAAGTTTATATTCAAATACCAAGGAACGAATATCCTTGGTTGAATGCTTAAGTATAAATATTACAAAACGAAACGAAAACGCTAGTCTTCAACAAGAATTCTCTCCAAATGAAAGAATCCAGTTCCAACCGACTCCACAAGAAAACCAAACACTATATCGAACGAGCGCTGGTCTAATACCAAACACTTATTAAGAACAAACGCTACTGAGAATGAATGTTGGTATAATTGAATGGTCAATACTGACTCTCGACAACATGGTCTAATACCAAACAATTATTAAGAGCGAACACTACTGAGAACGAAAGCTTGTATAATTGAATGGTCAATACTGACTCTCGACAACATGGTCTAATACCAAACACTTATTAAGAACGAACGCTACTGAGAACGAACGTTGGTATAATTGAATGATACATACTGACTCTTGACAACATCCCTACCCATTTCATGGCTTTCATTAGTCATCAATACTTTTAAACAACATACCATATTTCATCATCAACCAAATCATCAAACACAATATCATTCCAGTTCTTCATAACGTCAATAATACAGTAACAACCATTTTTCATATTCATTCAAAAATCAACGAACATGCATCCATACAAAGCAAGAATCTAAATCAAATTATATAAGCTTCCCTTACCTCTAAGCGTGACCGAACATTCACAGAGGTAGAATACGGGTTCACCACTATGGTTTCTTCTACCCTTAAAGCTCACCGATTTCAAAACTATACCAAAGTAAAGGACTAACACACTATCAGAATTAAATATGGAAAGGTGATAAACTCAAGCAGCCAAAAACTAGGTTTGCATGCACAGAAAAACCACTCGGCTGAGAGAGATGAACTTACCAGTCTAGAATCCGAAACTGATCGGTTCAAACGGACACCCTCGACGCCAGGAAAGTAGAAATGGTGCCTGAGTGGTGATCGGAGGAAGGAAAGATGAGGGTTTCTTAGAGAGAAGGAGGAGAAAATGGTTTCAGAGATTTGGAGAAGAAGGTAAGCATGCGGAAGTGGCGTGAACTTTTGAAAACCTAGAATTTTACTCCTACCGTCATTAGCGAACGGCCAGCCTCCTGCTGCCACCTGTTTTCCACTCTCTGATTTCCAGCTCTCTTCCTTGACATTTGTAATCCACTATGCAAGGGTGTTTTAGTGGTTTTAAATGGGTTCTGACAAACGAGATTCATGTTATTATGTTTTTAATAAAAAAAAGTAATGTTTTAACATTTTTTTATATACAATTGATTAATAAAGATATCTCAATTCTTAGTTTCACATAAACTTTAAGGTTAGAAATCATGTAACTAACTAATGTGTTGTTTGTTTTTGTCTAGATACTGTATTTTTGTGGTGAGTTTTTATACACAGACATTCTCGATAGTTGACTGACTTTCACGCTCCCAGGTTCTTATTCTTAATATTTTCCTTTTAATATTAACATGTAATTATTTGTTCGCTTCAATATATTGTTTGGTTGAATATATTGTATGTTGAATATGTAATTATTTGTTTGTTTGAATATATATTGTATGTTCGCTTCATCCTAACCTAGGATAGTGTTTCACTCTAACTCAAAGGTGTATAGTGAGGTGACACTCTTGCACTCTACCATCACAATGTCACATGAATATACTTTGCCTTTCATTTAAACACATCAAACACACTCACAAGCAAGTTATCATCACAAGGACTTTTTTTAGGCTTGTAACATGGTCGGGCTAAGAAGAAAATTGGTTTGTCTAGACACTAGTGCAGCGAGGGGCTTTTACCGCGGTTGATTTTCACTATACGTCGCGGTTCTTGAACCGCGGCATATTCAGCCGCGGTAGTAAGTCAGACACTTTATGCCGCGGTCATAACCGCGGTATATAGGCTGCGCAATATGCCGCGGTTGTCTAGGGAACCGCTGCCTAAATTCATTTTTTTTAAAAAAAATTCAAAAAAAATAATTAAAAAATGCACTATATGCCGCGGTTCGCGGTTGAACCGCGGCATATAGGCCGACAAATATGCCGCGGTTAGTGTCAAAACCGCGGTCATATGTCTCGTTTGTAAAAAAAAACGAAGCACTATATGCCGCGGTTGTGGTTAGAACCGCGGCATATTCCCCTTATATGCCGCGGTTGTGGTTAGAACCGCGGCATATTCCCCTGCAGTTTTTTAAAATTGCAGGCCTGTTTTTGTGATATCCACTACCACAAAAACAGACCTGCATATAAAAACATTTACAGAAATGCAATTTCAACATAACAAACACATGTTCAAATGTATTTCAACATCAAATAAAGTAGAGAGTCTAAGAAATCAAAAGCTAATCAAATGCATTGTTTAAATCTAAATCTAAGAGCTATTGTATAATCTAACTATATACTTCGCAGCAGCGTTCCTAATGAATAGTAGGGACTTCTCAGGAACTGGTGTAGTAGTCTTGAATCTCTGCAAAAGACAATTCATTTTAATTAGTGTATATGAATTCAACATTTGTTAAAAAATCAAAATTTGTTAAAGTTAAATATTACCGTTTCCCAGCTTCTTGTGATGTGAGAACGAACAATATGGGTCATCCAATACATTACATAGTATCCACACTCATATGACCCATTTTGTCTGTTACACTACAATATATCATCACAGTTGATAATAGTTAGTGAATAACATTTGTTATAAAACAATTATAACAAAGTATGACTTTAGCATATGTCAAACCTTGAGAGAAATCCAAGCAATCTTTCTACTCTTAGCAATTGATCTCCCGTCCATCATCATACTTGCTGGAATAGAACTGTATATAAAAAAATGTTTTAGCATTCAGTTATATAACAAAGAAAGTCCAAACATTGAGGTTCTTACCAATCAATTGCTTGTCTGAGTTGTGTGGGAGGAGGCCTGTGCAATGAGCAGAACCACAAAGCATAGTTGTCTTGCACAGACATAACAAGAAGTTGCCAATGGCGCCTGAAATTCATAATAACGTAACTATTAAATATTAAAATCACATATGGAACATTATTATGTTAACAAAGTTCACTTACCCGGATATATAAGGCAAAAAGTATATTTTCTTGCCCCTTCGAAAACTGCTTATCAGACTCATGTTGATATGATCAAAATCATTTGATTCATGAATGTCTTGGGGATCAATGAATCCATAATCATCAGAACGCCCCAACTTATTAGTGACCCCAGACATATACCTGAAATCAAAAATTAACTTTGATATAAGGATACTTGATATATAAATCAATTTTATATATAAATAATTGGTCATAGACTTACATCGTCCATAGTTGAATAATTGAAATATTCAACTCTTGTGTTCCCGACGCAAGCTCACGGACATCTTGGCTATTAAGGTATATTGGGACCTCAGAGCCATGCCCAAATACATTAGCATCATACTGAACCTCCAAAGGCTTATCATCAAGGATGTCAGCAAGTAGATGCAATGAAGAAAGAGGGTCATCCTCAGATAGAGGAATCTTCTGTTGTTCCTGCGTCTGTTGTTACATGAAAAGATAAGATAAGTTTTGAAATCAAAAACCTTTAAAATTGAGAAGTGTAAAGAAGAATTTCATACCGAGGGGTCAGAAACTGGTTTAACCAAAAATTTAGGCCAAGTGATAAACGACTTATATGCTTGTTCCACAGTGAAAATCTCTTCCGTGGACAGTGGAACCGAGGCATCTGGCATGATCATTTCATCCACTGAGACCTTCACCTCATCCTCTAATAGTTGCATACCATGACATACAGTCGCTGACCTAAACTCTGTTCCACGAGCTACCAGCACCATCTCATCTTCTTCTAAAATGTATAGCAGACATGGACTACCATCGTCCATGTCATCCTCTGGGATGGCTGATGCGGAACAACTTCCTTTGCCGCTTCTCCCTGTCAGAGTAAATGTTAGATTATACAAGAGATAGAAATAATTGCACATAAATGTTTATTAAGTTTACCTGTGGGAGGGGGAGGGACCACATGTTCCTCTATAGGAGACTGCATCGGGCGCATGCTCTGAAACTGCTCCTGGTAGAGCATCTGGAATTCAGCCCTCACCTCGGCCCTGATCTCCTGCATAAGGTCATGTCGGACCTTTTTTGTGATCTCTTCTGTCATCCTTTGTGTATCGCTGTACGAATATGAAGGCTGACGAGAAGAGCTCCCAAAATAATCCGTAATGCCTACTCCAGGACCTGCAGCACGTACACGTCCAGGGTGCTCAGGTCGTCCAATTGCAGCAGCAAGAATATCCTGGCGACCCTCTGGAGTGAATTGGCCTTGGGAGCTCTGCTCAACCAAGGCGTCCTGTAACATTACAAAACACCATTATTCTTTAAATAGTTTAATGTAGTATGTATAATGACAATATTTATTATTTTAGGAACAGTGATAACTTACAATTTTTTCAGAAATCTCTCGTGCAGTGTCGGAAGAGTAGGTGCCCGATGGTCGCATACGGGCCAACTTCCATTTCTCATGTCTAGACGGTGGAGAAGGAGGCTGAGGAGGGCTACCACTCTGAGATGGTGGTATAGCATCTGCCTTTTGCTTGAGGATTTTCTCCTCAAGCTTCCTATACCCACCACGAGATAATAGGTGGGGGTTTTTGTTCTTAGCACTTGTTCCTTGTGCTTTGCTTCTAATTGCCTGTCACATACACATTAATTAATGAGTTCATATGATATATATTTGTTAATGAGGAATTGAATAATATGAACTACACTAACCTGCCATTCCTCTGACATCCGACTCTCTTTAAAAACCCGCCAAGTCTCCTCATCAATGGACTTATATGCATTACATGGAGTTTTATGTTTAAGGTGTCCAAAGATGTACCTTGATGTCAACTTGATTTTAAAGTTTCTGAAATTTTCTGCAACAGTTGACAAACACTTATTTCTAAGTGTTGGGACATTTGGAATGTCAAATGTCATCTGAAAAAAACATAATAAAGTTGTATTAGTACAAAATTATCAATATAAACAAATTATAATTCAAATGCTATTAACTAACTTACCAATATATCTTGCCAAATAATGTTCCGATCACCCTCGGACACATGATCAAAAGATGGAATGAGAATGCTAATCTTATCACGTGCCACTACTCCAAGGTATGATCGGAAGTCATCTGCATTGGGGCCAGTTGCCACACCCGTGGTGACATTCACATTCACCGGAGTTCTTTCACCACTATTTTTCCTGATTAATAGTTGTTTCATCCTAGTGGGTCCTCTAGTGGATCTGGGTGGGGGAGCCTCATCCCCTGAAGAATGTGGATGATCAGCCATATATCTGTCAAAATAAATAACAACATTAAATTTTCTTTCAAGACTTATGTAATATCATATAAATTAAGAAAACATGTAATAGTATCCAAATTGAAAATTCATACATAAAGATATGGATTCATCATATGTATATTCCCTCATCATGATCTGACCGAATTGCATGTACATCATCGTCAACTACAGATTGGTCATCCAACTTTGTTGTAGTTTGAAATGAATGGTTGTCAGCAATATCAATATTAATTAGATTGTCTTCGTTAACTTCAATTTGTTTTTTGCCTTGAAGAGCAACATACCAATGGTCAGACGAAGGATCTTTGACATAAAAAACTTGAGATGGTTGATGTACCATGATAAACGGTTCGTCTCGATAACCCACCTTGCGAAAATCAACCAGTGTCATACCCGAGTCATCTATTTTCACACCACTCTTATTGTCAAACCACTTACACTTGAACAATGGAACGGAAAACTTGGTGTAATCAACCTCCCATATCTCTTCTATTATACCATAATATCTCATTGATCCAAGTACAGGAGATTGATCTTTTGATGTGGAAAATTGAAGTGACTCAGCTTCTAAACTGACTCCACTATTTTGTACTGTGCTTTTATCATCCAAAGTCTTCGTATAGAATGTGCAATTATTGACTTCATAACCTGTACAACACACGACATCAAACTTCAAACCATTTGCAAGCCACAATAAAGTTTCAGAAGAATGTGGCTCTTTGTCAATTTCAGATTTGAACCAAGACATAAATGTTTTGTTATGCTCCATCAATTGCCATTTCTCTGATTGTCTTGGATTTTTATTCTTAACAATGGTTTTGTGTGCTTCCAAAAAAGGGATCACCTCATCTGTGTTGTTCAATATATAAAGATGCGCTTGCAACAATTCTTCGCGATCTTTTGTCACCACATTGACACCTCAGATGCTTTTACTTGTAGAAAATTTATTCAACCATGCTGTGCGAGGAACTCCTATTGGATTCGTTGATGTCATGTAATCTGAACAAAACTCGATACTTTCTTCAGCAATATACCTTTCAATCATCGAACCTTCAGGATGATATGGATTTTTAACGTACCCTTTCAAAATCTTCATATAACGCTCAATAGGATACATCCATCTTAAGTATACCGGTCCGCACAACTTGATTTCTCTAACCAAATGAACAAGTAAATGTACCATGATGTCAAAAAAAGATGGAGGGAAAAACATCTCTAGTTGACACAAGATGATAACAATCTCGCCTTGAAGTTCATCTAACTTTGTAGGATCGATGGCTTTACTACATATTGACGAGAAAAATGAACACAACCTGTTTATGGTGTGCCTAACATTTTTGGGCAAAATTCCACGAATAGCCACCGGTAACAACTGTTGCATTAAGACGTGACAATCGTGAGACTTCATGCCAACAAGCTTTAAGTCCTGCATTGACACTAAACTCTTGATATTTGAAGAGTATCCTTGTGGTACTTTGATACTCTTTAAACATACACAAAAACTTATCTTCTCTTGTCTAGACATTGTGTAACATGCAGGGGGCAAATAAGTACGTTTACCAATCTCCTTCGGTGCCAACTCTTCTCGGATATTCATGTCAACCAAATCCAAACGAGCATTCACTCCATCTTTTGTCTTTCCCTGAATGTTGAGTAATGTACCAATCAAGCTATCACACACATTCTTTTCTACATGCATCACATCTATGCAATGTCGAACATTTAACTTTGACCAATATGGAAGATCAAAGAATATTGATTTCTTCTTCCAAGGGGTCGTTACAGATGACTTCTTCGATGTTTTCCCAAATACATGATGTATTTTATTAACTTTTTGAAGAACTTCAAGGCCAGTAAGTGGATTTGGTGCTTCGTCCCTCTCTTGATCTCCATTGAATGCTTTTTTTAACCTTCGATATGGATGATTACGTTTTAGAAATCTCCGATGACGCAGATACACCGTCTTTCTTCCATGTTTCAATTGATGAGCTGCAGTGTTTTCTTCACATATAGGACACGCTTTATGACCCTTGACACTGTATCCTGACAAATTACCATAAGCAGGAAAGTCATTAATGGTGCAAAATAACATTGCACGCATCATAAAAGTCTCTGAAGCGAATGCATCAAATATTTCAACCCCGTCAACCCACAAAACCTTCAAGTCTTCAACTAGTGGGCTTAGATAAACATCTATGTCATTTCCAGGCTGCTTTGGACCAGATATCATCATAGACAACATCATGTACTTCCTCTTCATGCACAATGCAGGAGATAAGTTGTAAATTATCAATATAACTGGCCAACAACTGTGATTGGTACTCAGATTACCAAATGGGTTCATTCCATCAGTGGCTAAACTAAGCCTAAGATTTCTACACTCTTTACCAAATTCGGGGAATTGTCGATCAATATTTTTCCATTGCTTTGAATCAGCTGGATGACGAAGCAGCCCGTCAATTTTTCTCTCATCTGCATGCCATCTAAGATTTTTAGCATCTTTGGGATTCGCAAACAAACGCTTAAGTCTGGGCACTATTGGAAGGTACCAAACTACTTTCAAAGCAGATCCATTTTTTTCTATCTGACCATTATCTTCACTATTGTTTTTTGACTTGTATCGTGATAAGCCACATTTTGGACACTTTGTCAAAAATTCAAACTCTTTCCTATACAAAATGCAGTCATTGGGACAAGCATGTATCCTTTTATACTCCATACCCATTGGACAAAGAATTTTCTTCGCATCATAATTACGAGTGGGCAGTGTATTTCCATCTGGCAACATTTCATTCAACAACGTCAACAGTTCTGTAAAACTCTTATCAGTCCATCCATTGCTCGCCTTCAAATTCATGAGCCTTAACACCGCTGACAAACGTGTGAACTTAGTTGAACCGACATACAAAGGTGTTTCTGCATCAGTCGACATCGTCTCATACACATGAGCTTTGGCAAAATTTTCTGCTCCAACATCGCGGATCATGTCCTCCAATTTGTCTTCATCCGGTCGATCTTCTTCCATGGTGGAATCAGTAACATTTACACTTTGAGAGTCAGTGGGAAAATCCATTTCTTCGCCGTGCCAGATCCATGTTGTATAGCATCTTAGAAAACCATCACATATAAGATGTTCTCTAATTTGAGTTGCATTCAACTTTCTCCCATTCAAACAGTTCACACAAGGACATCTAAACTTCACTTCATCATCAGTTCTCCCCTCATTACGTTGCGCAAATTGTATAAATTCCTCTACACCTCTCTCGTACTCAGCACTAATACGTGGTAAATTAATCCAATTTCGATCCATATTCCTAAATATTACATAAAAAGATAAGCTACTAAAAATCAAACTTCCAATTACATACAAGAACTACATTACCAAAACTATAACAATTTCATGCATTATCAAAATTAAAGCAAAAATTATACCATACATTACCAAAACTATAGAAACTTCATACATTATCAAAACTATAGCATTATGCAAAAACTAATGAAGAAATCACGTTAAAGATGCAAAAGGGCATAAATACCTGGAAGAGGAACGGCGAAAACGCTTGGTGCAACAAAAACCAAATCGCAGCAGAGATGGAATGAGTCGTTTTCAAACAATTTTGATCGGCTAAAACTGTTTCAAACGCGTCACAAATGAGAAAGGACCGAATAATTTCAAGTTTAAACGGTGCAAAAACACGTACCTGAGATGATGGCTGTCGGAGGAGAAGAGAAAACGCGAAAACAGAGAACGCGCGAGGAAGACGATGCACTGTTCCAAGTTTTGTTTTTTAACTCTGGACGGGGGAATCTACCGCGGTTCACTACTTAACCGCGGTATAAAAGGGGTATATGCCGCGGTTTAACCCCCAACCGCGGCATATACTGATTAAAAAAATTATCATAAATGGCATTTTTGAAATTATTTTCAAACTATATGCCGCGGTTCAGCGGGCAACCGCGGCATATACCTCAAAATATTTCAAATAAACATTAAATAATTTTCATATAAGAGAATATGCCGCGGTTCCCCAGAGAACCGCGGCATATACCCCTGAAACGTGTTCAACACAACTGTCTCCCCAACTGCCTTTCAGAGAATTTGAAAAGTTACAGGGGGTATATGCCGCGGTTCTCTGGGGAACCGCGGCATATACCCCCTGTAACTTCTGAAATTCTCTGACTGGCAGAGAAGTTGAGACGTTACAGGGGTATATGCCGCGGTTCCCCAGAGAACCGCGGCATATACCCCCTGTAACTTTTCAAATTCTCTGACCCAGTCAGCACCTGCAATAAATTGGCAGGGTATATGCCGCGGTTGTGCAGAGAACCGCGGCATATACTCTGATATTTAATTTTTTATTCATACGTGGCGTCAAAGGCAATGGTTGACTGGGGTATATGCCGCGGTTCCCAGGTGAACCGCGGCATATACGTTCGATTTATTTACAAAACTGCCACCGCGCACCATTATGCTGCGGTTTTCTTTGAACCGTGGCATAATGTGCGCTGTAAAAACCCATTTTTTTACTAGTGAGACAACAAAATTCCTTGAGTTAAGAGAGTGAGCAATTTACTTCATGATACATCATTAATCTCTCTTTTTGCTTTTATGTGAGAAATCAATCTTAAACTCATTCTCAACTTTACTTGCATTGAGCTTAACCTTTTCTTTTCTTTCTTTCTTCTCTTTTGTTTTTCTTTTGCTTTTTATTTAGCTCAATGCTCTTTAATGAATTTCACAAAGTTCTTTCCGGTTTGTAACAACCCCAAACTTGAGCCATTCTCCATTACCACTTAAACATACTATACTCAACTCAAGGTAAGGCTTTCAACAAAGGGTTTTAGAATTCAAATTTAGGCTCAAGGTTCAAAGGATAGAAAAAAAACATTGTTCTTTGTTGGGTTCACATATTGGCATTGGCTTTTAAGGGAGAAGAAAACATGGCCTTGATCATGTGTAACAAGCAAGCAAGTGATTCAATCATAAAAACTCAAGCAAAATCAATCATGCTTCCAAAGTAATAGTATTCAATCAATCAAAGACTCTTGAGTTCAACCTCTCACAGGTTAATTTAAGTTTCACATTTTGATAAACATCCTGCCCAACATATTAATCACAATTGAAATCATGCATCACAACTATGAGCAACCACCATCTATGCTTGAAAGCTAGACCAATCATCATCTCAATCATGCATCTCAAAATAATAAAGCAAACACAAGACACTATTACTCATCACAAAATAGTTCATCACCAAACACCAAACCATTGCAGCAGAATATCAATCCAGTTAGCCAAGTACATCACAAGTTAAAACAACATATAGTTCAACCATGCATAAAAACAAAGAAAACGAAAATCTTGTTCTAATAGCATCCATCAGTAGATGTTATCCTCTGAGTCATTAGCCTCTACTATTATCAGGCTCCTCATGATCATCATCATCATATTCTTCATCTTCCTCTTCATCTTCATCTTCATCCTCATCCTCCTCTTCATTATCATTATCCTCCTCCACAGCAGCAACTCTAGATGCTCCAGCTCCTCTACTAGCCTTAGCCGGATCAGTAGGCCATGCAACATGGGCCGTGAAATCATCTTGAGCCATGAACTAGCGCTCAGGAAAGGCAGATGTCAGGGTAATCAGTAACGCCTGCTCGCCTCTGTCCAGTGCCTCCATCCTGGACTCCATTAGAGACATATACATGTCTCTCAACTGAAAAGGAGTAGCATTATGAGCTTGCTCTTGCTAAGCCTGTTGTGGTGCTCTCTTATGAGCCCTAGGAGGTTGTGGTGCTGGCATAGGTAATCCTACCTCATCCAACATAGAGTACTGGGTGTAATATGAGGCATCAATCTCCTTCCTTGAACGTTCAAATGGTGGTGTGGAGGTATTCACTCCTTCAAGCTCACACAAGTGAGTAATAAAAGATGGGTGCCCCAAAGGTGATATGTTGCTCACAGCATAGGCATAGTGCTTGATCTCATATGCTATTACCTGCCTCACATTAATGTTTAAACCTATGAGGAAACAATAGAGGAATACTGCTCTATTTATGGTGATGTCTGATACATGTGAACATGGTTGGATATTGGCATGTGTGAATGTCATCCAATACTTTGCCAAAGGATTTAAGTAGGACCTTCTAATATGAATAGGCGTATCATTCCTTTTCCTTTGGAATTGGCCACCTGGCATGTACAACTGATATCCTCATCTATTGCTAAAGCAAACTGACACTCCTCCCTTGTCCATTCAGTACCAAGAAACATATTGATTGTGATAACATCATAGGGTATTCTTTTTCCCCTCACATAGCTGGTATATGCATCCTGACCAGTACCGAATGCCCTTGCATTTGTATAAAATTCCTCACTACAAATATGTTGGCAGGTGCTGGATAAGAAGCTAAATTCTCCCATTTCCTTCTTCCAAGCTCCCTCTTAAACTCAGGAGCCATGATAAGTATTAATCCCACCTTTCTTTCCATCAACTACCTTTTGGTTTGCACTGTCTGAAAGTGCTTCTCATGCATGTGCGAGAGGAACTTGTTAGAGTACACTTGTTCTTTCTTCTTCTTTCCTCTTTCTGTGTTGGTGGCAGTGGTCTTAATACGCTTACCAAAGCAGGATGCCATATCTGCACCAGATACATACACAACACATACTACTAATTGTCGCAACCAGAATTGCGACGGGACGACGATCCAAAAAAGGGAACGAGTTTTGAAAAGAGGTTTGGAGTCGCCACCATAGTTTACTCTGGAAAAATACGGAAAAACCATAAAAGGATAAGGCATGGTCTACAAGAACCAGATCTGGGTTCAGGAGTCGGTTGCGTGTAGGGAAGGTATTAGCATCCTACAACGCCTACCCTAAGGCAATACCTTTAACTAAATATGCGAATATGATGTGGTTTTCAGAATGTTTAACTATCCCCCAAAATAAAACTCTAAAGAAACAAAAAATATTTTTTAGTTTTTTGGGCCCGACAAGGATTGACATTGCTCCTACGTATTCTCATTCAGAACGAGAAATCAGGGTTACGTAGTTCTTTTGAAATTGTTTGAGAAGTTTGTTTGGAAATTTTTTGAAAATTTGTTTTCAAATGATTTTGGATAATTTTGGAGTTTTGGGAAGTGAACCTGACAAGGACCAGCCTTGCTCCTACGTATCTCCACTCTTGATGGAGAATCAAGGATCACGTAGTTCTGGCCAAAAGGTTGTTTTTGTTGTTTCAAAGTGTGGGTGTTTTTTAGTTTTTGAAGGCTTTTATATTTTTTGTTATTTTTGATATGTTTGTGGAAAAGAAGGTAATGAGTACTAGGCCGACGCGGACGGTCACACGATCACTCATAATTTAATTAATTTTTTTTAAATAAGAGAGAAAGGTATTGAACACTAGGACGATGCGGACGATCACACGAGTGTTCAATCTTTAAAACATTTTTCGTAATTTTTATTTAAGAAAGAAGAAAAGGTTTCTAGCACAAGGATGACGCAAGCGGTCACACATGTGCTTAACCTTTAAAACATATTTTTTGTAATTTTTATTTAAGAAAGAAGAAAAGGTTTCTAACACAAGGACGACGCGAGCGGTCACACGTGTGCTTAACCTTTAAAACATATTTTCTTTGTAATTTTTATTTAAAGAAACATATAATAAAAATAAAACAAACAATGGGGGTGCCTAAATGAGAAAATGGGGTGTCCAAACCATTTTTCCTTTTATAAACAGATTGGGCCTAAACCCAAGCTGAAAGGGAGTGAGGAAGTGAGAATAGAGGGGTACAAGCAAGAAAAGAAATTTTGTTTCCTTTGTTTTTATTTTTTAGGAAAGAGATGGGTCTGGACCCAAGCCTAGGGAATGTATGAAGGTGCGCAGGTGAGGAATGGGGGTGCGCGAAGGGGAAAGACTTTCTATTATATTTATTTTTCATTTTTTATCTATTATTACTTTAAAAAAAAAACTGGGTCAGAAACAGGCCCAAGGCCTTTTCGTTCTTCAGCAACTCAGGAAACCCTTAGGGGTTCTCCCATTCTCTGCGCCACTTCACTCAAATGAGACCCAGGGTCTCTTTCTCTTTGAGCGAGGAAAACCAAAGGCGCTCACCTTCGCCCAAACGGCCACCGCAACACTGCTTCTTTGAACCAGCCACCGCGCTACCACCCTCTACCGGTCTCGGCGTTGAGGGCGACCTCAGGTGCCACCGGAACCACTACCGACCGCGGCGCCACTGCCTTCTCTCTCTCGTTTCTCTCGCACTAGCCTAGGGTTGAGGCTTTTCCAGCTTGGGCACCGCTTGCCGCCGCTTCTCTTCCGCCGTCGTAATGAGCTGCCGCCATAGAAACGCCTCCCAAGCCCTAAAATCGTGTCGTCCTCCTTCATCGCAAGCGCCTCCAGGACCGCCAACCCCCATGACCGTCGCGACAATGCCCTCGTCTCCTCCATCATCGTGCCATCGGGTTCCCCCTTAACAGCCCAGGCCGCAGGAACTCAACGCCGTTGATGACAAATTTATGAACACCGAAATACGGCGCCACAAACTTGTTTAACAATCGGCAAGTGTGACCGAATCGTTTCAAGTAATAAACTCGGTAAGACCAAGTATCGTTCTCCCAAAGGACTCACGGCCTAATTTAGTTATGTGATTCGCTGATTAGCTAAGACTTAAGAACGAAATAATTGGATTTTACTATGCAAAAGACGAAAATAAACATGTATGCATGAGTGTGATCAATGGCTAAAGCAAAATACAAACACTTTCAATGGAATATATGGGTGAGTATGTTGTTGGGGTTATCAATTTCATCTTATCCACTCTCATATACTTTAGGAATTCAACATTCAATTCATCATTGTTAATGGCACTCTCTAAATTACCTTTCAAGAAGGCTTCTCCCTAATTACGAGTTCATACGATTCCTAGCATTCCTAATAATTAGTTTTTTTAGCACAGGAGCTTAAGGCAACCAATATACTATTGGGAGAAATTCCCCGGATCTAGACTTCCCCGTACGTTCCCGTATCGACAAAATCAATAATCATGCATTGAATGAGTTAAACAAAGCAAGCATTGAGCAAAGAGGAAAAACCCTAACTAATGACGAAAGAAAGCATATGTCTTAAATATAAGATGTAAACACAAATTCCATATATGAGAGCTTCAAAAGATTACATTGATTCCCCAACAAACATACAAGGTTTAGTTCACCATATTCATGGTGAAACTAGATGAACAATAATGAAAGAATGAAAGAGATAGAAAAACCCGAGAAAGAGAAGAGGAGAGCCGTCACCATCTCCCAATCTACCCCCAAGGGGTGAAAAGTGTGTTTCTACTTCCTCCCAGCCAAAGATACAAACCCTAGGACGTGCAAGTCCTTAAATAGGGCATACAAATAACATAAAACAAGTCCAAGCCCATAAAAACAAAAGAAAACCGGTCCAAGCCCACTTAGAATGGCGCTCAGCGGTATTTTACCGCTGAGCGGTACTAGCGCATGATCCATTTTGCCCCCCAGCTGCTGTTTTGCCCCTTAGCGGTGATTTCGGCACCCGAAAAGTGCCGCTCAGCGGTATTTTTCCGCTCAGCGCCACTCGGTCAGACTTTTTCTGCGTTCTGGTTGGTTTTTCAGCATTCTGGTTGACTGGTTGACTTTTCTGGTTGACTGGTTGACTTTTCTGGTTTCTGGTTGATTTTTCAGCACTCCAATCATTTGGTATTTCAATTCTTCTTTCAAATCATTCAATTAGCCTACAAAATCAAGGGAATCTTGCACAAAACCATTAAATTCACTTTCAACTCTCTTATTCTCAAAACTAAAGCAAAAATATGAGTTCAAGCTAGTTTCTAAGTCTTAAAGGTTGCTTTTGGTATCAAATTTAAGCATAAAAATAACGGTTTTTCAACCGTCATCAGTCGTCGCGCCATTAACAGCGGCCAAACCCTGCTTCCCCACCTCCGTCGCATATGTATCACTACTTCTTCGAACCAGCCACCGCGCCACCACCTTCTACTAGCCTCGGCATCGCCAGCGACACCACACTCCACCAGAGCTACCGCTGGCCGCAGAGTCATTGCCCTCTCTCTCTCTCTTCTCCTCTTCGACTTGCTCTACAATGGGTCGTCCCGCTACAATCTCGAGGAAGATATACAGCTTAACATTATCCTTGTTTGTGCCTAGACATTTCCTCCCGAAGCTGGAAAATACTTTGTTCGCTCTCGCCTCTATAACCCAACAAGGACACCTCCTTTACAGCAAAAAAAGCTTTCATTGTCTATGAAGGCTTTGGCAACAACTTTGCTTCAAATGGCTTCATCCCCTCCGAAGCGAAACTGTGCAATAGAGGGGGATTTGGCCCAACCCCACTCCTTATTACATTCTCTACCGCGCACCGAAAGCTAGGAACACCATGGTGTGTTTGGGAATTTGGTGTAGTGGTGTCCTAATGGCATTCTTTCAAGACTCAAGAAATTTAAAGAAACACTAAGGTATTGAATCTGGTTTTGGTTGTTAGTTTCATTTGAAGCAAGTGAAGGTTGAATAGAGCACGAGTATCTGTTGGTTTCATTTTGTGGTGCTCTCTGTGTGAGTTTCTCGCTTAATGATTCAATTTTATTGTTGATTGGAGTGAACACAGGCGTTGAAGGCTGTGGAAAATGGGAGAGCTCGTGATGCTCGGTGGTTATGAAACAAATTGACACCAAAGGGATTTTCAGAGCTCCAATGTGCAGGGGTGCTTAGGGAAAGGTGACGAAGGTTTTCGGTAATAATATAGAATGGAGAAAGGGGAAGACTCTTACCACAATACATACTCAAGCAAAGCGACTTCAAGCATAAAATGAAATATAATGCAACAAGCTTACATGACTATGTCTACACGAGTGAGCAAGGTGTGCTTACCTCTTGGAGCTTTGCTTGCCTTTGTCAGCTTCGTCTCCGGTGATCTCTCCCCCTCTTGGCTGGCGTCTTTCTTTTTTTTCTTCGTGAATCGTGGAAGCTCTCAACAGAAATGGATGATAATTTCCTGAAGGCTCCGTAGTGTTTTCTTTTTGCCGAAATGCCGTACCAAATCCGCATGCCCCAAATCGTCTTTGCCACCCCCCTCTCGTAGTCCTTACCTGCAGAAAACGATTTTCTGCCCCCTCCCCCTCCAACACACGTACACGCTGTACCCCCCTCGACAAAACATTTTTTTTTTACTAAAGACAAAATGGAATGTTCCAAACCTGTTTCCTTTTTTTTACTATGTTAATTGCATTTAACCATATTAATTATTTTAGAACAAAACTAAAAAAAATAAGAAGTAAAAACAAAGTTTAAAAATGGAAATTATGAAAGGAAAAATAAAATAAAATAAAAATATAATACTAAATAGAAAATAAGAATAAAATAAAAGAAAAGAAATGAAAATAACAATGTAACAAAGTGATGTTTTGATATTGTATACTAAAAGATTAGTAAAGATAGAAATACTAATTTCGTATGGATTTCTAAGGAGGCGAAATGAAGAAAGATGAATACGAGACATAAGATTAGCCGAATCCATGAAAAATGTGAGATTGCAATAAATGAAGGCGACCATTGCTTAGTAGAGGGTCGGTAGCACAAAAAGAAACGGGACTTGACCATTGCCGAGCAGAGGGCCAACAACATAAAACGAAAACCTGGATTCGACCATTGCCTAGCAAAGGGCCGATATCGCAGAATAACAACCTGGATTTGACCATTGCCTAGCAGAGGGTGGGTAGCACAAAACAAAAACTGGATTCGACCATTGCCAAGCAGAGAGCTAACAACAAAAAATGAAAACTAGGCTCGACCATTGCCTAGTAGAGGGCCAGTAACACCAAACGAAAACCTAGATTCGACCATTGCTTAGGAGAGGGCCAACAACACAAAACGAAAATTGGATTCGACCATTGCCTAGCAGAGGGCCGGTAACACCAAACGAAAACCTGGATTCGACCATTGCTTAGCAGAGGGCCGACAACATAAAAGAAAACTTGGATTCAAATTTTTGTTGGCAAACACTAAGCAAAACATTGAAGAGACTTAACATCAAAGGTTGTATTAACCTTTTCCCAACTTTTCTTTCTCCTTAAGGATTTTTCAAACAAATTTCCTTGCTCATTATGAAATGTATGATGTAATGTCATGAGGGTGCATGAATGCATAAACACATGAAACCTTTGCTTTGTTGCTGTTTTTTTTAGCTTCACTCTCTTAATTAGACTGCCCATGTTTGGAACTCATTGTCAACATCATCATCAAACTTGATGCACATTCAAAATGCATTCATAAAAAAAAATGTCAAGAGACAGTGAGTCCTCTAATGAGAAAGAAAAGAGTGTAACCATGAGTTCAAATTCTCTTTACCGCTTCCTGCAATCCAAATTGGCTTGAACCCGAGAAGGTGAGGGAAAAATAGGGATGAAAAGTAGATGGTTGAATGATTGTCTGTGGGGAACATTAACATTTGTGTTCTCCTTATCTAGGGAGGTACGATTAACATAGAAACACGTAGGGCCCACAAGACTGCCCCAATTTTGCTACGCACAGTAAGTACGATTTGGGGAAGTGAAAAGGTTTGGGTAGGAAGGATTGTCCCAGTTGATGGTTCCTTCTTGACATGACGATTGACGGGGAGACTTTACATTATATTTTTCCATTTTTCATTTTCGAGGTTCTTTCTTTTCTTCTAGTGATGATGTCAGTTACCACATCCTTCCTTCCTAGAGTTAACTTCGTGAGAAAGATCAGGACAAACAATCTTCAGTCAGTGTGGACTTTAATCGGCTTGTATCGTGGCTAAAAGGCAAATGGTTATAAAAAAATGGATAATGAAGGCTCAAATAAGTGTTTAATGGTTAAATTATTTTAACAAGAATCATCTGCAAAGTGTTGAGTCAACTAGTCTCCAAGAGTTTAAAACTTTGGACATCCTTTTATTATAATTTTTTCTTTCATTCCTTTCTCTATTTTCTTTCCTTCCCTTTAGGTCATTTGTTTTGTTGCCTCTGTTGTAGCCCTTTTTGAGCCCCTTTCTTCCTTTTTTTTAATAACAATTTTCATATTGATTTTGGATGCCCTCGATGTACCTTTCAGGTTGACATCGATATGCTAATGATTCTTGTTTAGGGTGATGAAAAATGATTACGACTTATGGCTCAAAGTGGGTGCAATTGGATAAATTTCTTTTATCATTCGGATAAAGAAAATGGCCACACGTCATTCTGAAGCTTGCTTGCCTTACCTTCCACAACCTTAACCATGAGACGAAATTCCATAGCAGTTGAGACATCGACTTCACTTTCTTTTCTCTTCTCTTTTTTTTTATATTTTTTATTTTATATTCTTTTTATATGTGCTCCCCGATCAGCGGATCATTGGGCACGGGACCATGATGAAAACTGCCCAAGTATTATATCCACGACAATCCTTTGCTTTGAAGGGAAATGAAAAGGTTAGGGGTCCAAGAAATATGAAAGCAGACGCTTTAATAAGAAACGAACACAAGTTACCCCCGAAACCATGAATCAGGAGAAGACTCTACATCTTTGCCACTTCAAGTTATTGTTTTCCAAAACTTCATTTATTTTTTTTGAAAGTACTATGGTTGGACAACTTTATTGACAACGAATTCGACATGTGCCTTTTTTATTCTCCTTTTTTTGTTTTTCACGACATCCTTCAGGAACGAGCTTGTGCCAACCGAATATACCCGTGATGTTTTTACTCATGTGTGTTTGATTATTTTCATTTTCCCTTATTTACCTAAAAGCTCAGCGCGACATGTAGTATTTCAAGAAGCGTGCGAACAAAAAATTATGAATGAAACCATGCAGTATTTATTGAATGAAATAACACAGGGTACAACAGACTTTAAAGACCATGCCAATATCCCTTAACAGCATCCCCTATCACAGAATCATCATGCGTAAAACTTTTTGACCGCATCAGAATTAATTGGAAACGATAACTCCTCTCCATCCATCCTTGTGAGAATTAGTGCCCCACCAGAGAATGCTTTCTTCACTACAAATGGCCCTTCATAATTTGGGGCCCACTTGCCTCTATGATCCTTTTGTATAGGCAAGATCTTCTTCAACACCAGCTCGCCTTCATGGAACTCTCTTGGATGCACCCTTTTGTCAAATGCATTTTTCATTCTTCTTTGGTACACTTGCCCATGGCACACTGCTGTTAACCTTTTTTCTTCAATGAGATTGAGCTGATCGAATCGAGTTTGAACCCACTCAGCTTCCTCCAATTGGGTTTCCATTAACACTCGTAAGGATGGAATTTCCACCTCAAATGGAAGTACTGCTTCCATCCCACACACAAGCGAGAAAGGTGTTGCCCCGGTCGATGTTCGTATCGATGTGCGATATCCATGTAAAGCGAAAGGAAGCATTTTGTGCCAATCTTTATAGGTGACCACCATCTTCTGCACAATCTTCTTGATATTCTTATTAGCAGCCTCTACTGCCCCATTCATCTTTGGACGATAAGGAGAAGAATTATGATGATGAATTTTGAATTCCTCACATAACTACGCCATCATCTGGTTGTTCAGGTTAGTGGCATTATCAGTGATGATCTTGTTAGGGAGCCCGTATCTACAGATCAACTCCTTTTTTATGAATCTGGTCACCACCTTTCTAGTCACATTGGCATAAGAAGCAGCCTCAACCCATTTGGTGAAGTAATCGATTGCGACTAGTATGAAACGATATCCATTTGATGCCTTCGACTCTATAGCTCCAATGACATCTATCCCCCACATCAAAAATGGCCACGGTGCAGACAACACGCTTAGGGTCGTAGGTGGCACAATGATATTATCTGCATACTTCTGACATTTCTCACACTTTCTCACATGTGTGCAACAATCACTTTCCATGGTCAACCAAAAATAACTAGCTCTCAATATCTTCCTGGCCATTGAGTGCCCATTCATGTGCGTGCCAAAGGTACCCTCGTGCACTTCTTTCAATATCATCTCGGCCTCTTTTGCATCCACACATTTGAGGAGCACCATGTCTTGATTTCTCTTGTATAAAATATCCCCACTTAAGATAAAACTGCCAGTCAATCTCCTTAGCGACCTTTTATCATTTTCAGACGCCTTCTCAGGCTATTCTTGGGTCTTAAGATAATGCTTGATATCAAAGTACCAAGGATTACCATCTAATTCCTCCTCGATGAAATGACAATATTCTGGCTCTGCATGGCTCTTCATTTTAATCATTGGTAATTCTGCATCTTGGTCAATTTCGAACATTGATGACAAGGTAGCCAACGTGTCTGCCAATTGATTATCTTCTCGCGGTATGTGGTTAAATGTGATGGAATCGAAATACTCCATCAATCCCCTGATGTAAGCTTGGTAGGGAATTAATTTTGCATCCCTAGTCTCCCATTCTCCTTTCAACTGGTGGATGACCAAAGCTGAATCTCCGTATACATCTAGAACTCTTGCTTGAGATTCGATTGTCGCTCGAATACCCATAGCACAAGCCTCATATTCTGCAATGTTATTCGTACAATTAAAGCACAACCTTGCTGTCATTGGTATGTACTGCCTCTCTGGAGAAATAAGCACTGCCCCTATTCCATGTCCCATCAATCTAGAGGCTTCGTCGAATAATACTATCCATGCTTTTTCATCCCAGTCCCCTCCGTTCTCTTCGAATAGAGTCATGATATCTTCATCGGGAAATTCAGGTTGCATAGGTTGATAATCACTAATGGGTTAATGAGCCAGGTATTCCGCTAGAGCACTACCTTTGACGGATTTCTGAGTGACATATACAATGTCATATTCTAACAATAGCATCTACCACCGAGCTATCCTTCCAGTGAGAGCAGACTTTTCGAAAATAAACTTGATAGGGTCCATCTTGGATATCAACCAGGTAGAGTGGCTCAACATGTATTGCCTTAAGCAATGAGCGGCCCACGCCAATGCACAACAAGTTCGCTCTATCGACGAATATCGTTGTTCGCAGTCTGTGAATTTCTTGCTCAAGTAATATATTGCATGCTCTCTTTTCCCATCTTCATCATGTTGACCCAATACACATCCCATTGACTTCTCCAATATAGTTAAATACAAAATGAGTGGTCTCTCTGGCTCAGGTGGACGCAATACAGGTGGGTCTTGGAGGTATTGTTTTGATTTTCTCAAAAGCGGCTTGACAATCTTCGTTCCAAACCACAACCTGATTCTTTCGTAACAACTTGAACATTGGCTCACAGGTAGCGGTTAATTGAGAGATGAATCTAGCAATGTAGTTCAGTCTACCAAAATCCTCGAACCTCCTTTTCTGTTCTAGGCGTAGGCATTTCTATTATCGTTCGCACCTTGTCAGGATCAACTTCTATCCCCTTTTGGCTAACCACAAAACCCAACAATTTCTCATATTTCACTCTAAACGTGCATTTGGCAGGGTTTAACCTGAGTTTATACTTTCTCAATCTCTCAAATAATTTCTTCAGGTTGAGAACGTGTTCTTCTTCCGATTCAGACTTTGCAATCATGTCATCCACATAAACTTCGATCTCCTTGTGCATCATATCATGAAAAGTGTCACCATCACCCTTTGATATGTTGCCTCGACATTCTTGAGCCCAAAAGACATCACCTTATAACAAAAAGTTCCCCACAACGTGATAAAGGTCGTCTTTTCCATGTCCTCAGGCACCATCCTAATCTGGTTATACCCCGAGAAACCATCCATGAATGAAAATAGCGAAAACTTGGTCGTATTATCAACTAAAGTGTCGATGTGCGGTAACGGGAAGTTATCCTTCGGACTTGCATGGTTCAAATCACGATAGTCAACGCACATTCGAACTTTACCATCTTTCTTAGGCACTGGTACAATATTTGCTACCCATTGTGGGTATCTCGCCACAACCAGAAATCCTGCATCAAATTGTTTCTGTACTTCTTCCTTAATTTTTAAGGACATTTCTGGTTTCATTCTTCTTAGTTTTTGCTTGACTGGAAGGCATTCCGGCTTGAGTGGGAGCTTGTGTAGCACAATATCGGTATCCAAACCTGGCATGTCATTGTAAGACCAAGCGAAGACATCCTTAAACTCCTTCAAAAGGACACACAACTTTTCTCTCACTTCCTTTTTCATGGCGGTACCGATTTTTACTTCCTTTATCTCCTCTTCCTCTCCCAAGTTGAGTACTTCAACCTCTTCTTGGTGGGGTTTTATCTCTTTAGACTCTTGTTCCACTAATCTCAAAAGTTCTGGAGAGGGTTCCGGATCATCTTCACATTCATCTTCCGTATTATTGACAGGGTGCTCAAAATTAGGAATATCGACATTGTTATTTTCAAAACTTTTATTGTCATATCTGCATTACTTAAATTTATGAAAAAGAATAAATAAACAGGAAAAATGATGAAGAATGTCAAATGATGATAAAACACAAACAAACATGATTTGATTATCATGCTGAGCACAAAAACTAAAACATCAACCCGTAAGTCATGAATCCAGAAGCCCCGGATGAGGCTATAGGATTAATTAAAACTATTACATTTTATTCAAATTAAGCATCACGGGTAAATCCAGAATTTCCCAATTGTTGAGTAGTGCATCTAGGGAGCAGGCCCACACGAAACTTGAGCTTTCAGATCCATCCTCATCCTCCACGGCTACTATATGGCCCGCGTTGATCCATCCAGCACTACGAAAGTTCTCCCTGATGTCACAAATACGAATCCTTTCCACCTTGGGTTCTCGCCTTTCTACATGAGCCAGGCTGCGCTCTCTCCTTTCTTTCATCAGCCTTCTCTTGTCGTCTTTGGTGGGCTTGTACCCTGGGCCATATCTGTTCCTATTCTCAACGACCTTTAGAAGGAAAGTTCGCCCCTGCCCATGCTTGCCTAAACCTTTACTAGGCATATACCCCTCTTTCATCAAGACTTTGGCCATCATGATAGAAGCGCGTGACAAATGCGGGTTTACTGGGAATGGCTCCACATAGGCGTTTCCCACAATCTCCAATGACTGGAAAGCTGTCTCGAGAGCTTCCTCAACCGCCTCAATATAACGCGTGGACGATGGTCCGGTCACAAGGAGATCCTCCTCTCCTGATATTATCACCAACTTATCTCCCATGCATATTTCAGCTTTTGTTGTAGTGTGGAAGGCACAACTCCTGCTGAATGGATCCACGGGCGACCCAACAAACAACTATAAGCCGGGAGGATATCCATAACTTGGAACGTCACTTGAAAGACACCAGGACCGACTTGGACCGGTAATTCAACTTCTCCCATCACTACCCTCTTATTGCCGTCAAACGCCCTCACAATCATAGAGCTTGGCTTCATATGCATTCCATCATAGGGTAGCTTCTCCAATGCCGTTTTTGGCATGACGTTCAGAGAGGAGCCATTGTCCACCAAGACACGTGCTATAACATGATCCAAACATTTCACAGAGACATGAAGAGCCTTGTTATGCCCTCTCCTCTCAATGGGTATCTCCTCATTCATAAAGGTGAGGTAATTATTAGCGATGATATTGCCAACAATGCCTTCAAACTTGTTCAGGGAAATACCTTGCTCAACATGAGCCTCACTGAGTACCTTCATCAACAAAATTCTGTGAGAGGTAGAATGCATGAGTAATTCTAACAAGGAAATCTGGGCGGGCATGCGATTCAGCTATTCCACCACCTTATACTCACTCTGTTGTATGAATTTTAAAAATTTGCAAGCCTCTTCTTCGGATATTTCTTTCTTCTCCTCCTTGTCAAGGGTCTCTTCTGCCTGCACACCCTTCCCTTTTAAGAACTCCTTGGCTTTTGTGGCCATTATTGTTTCATTACTATTGGTTCACTTTCTAGTGAAATGGATAACCAACGGCTCAGGCAGAGTTACGTCGGATTCCCCACCAATCTGTGTAAACACTTCCCCCTCCTTATCCTTGTAACATACTTGCATCAAACTTTTGTCCAGCAAGTCTTGCAGAATATTTTCAAATTCAACACATTCCTCAATAGAGTGCCTATCATTTGGATGGAGCGCACACGTTACACCCACATCATAATCACCTTTTAAAAGGCCCACTTTTATCAATGCCTTTAAAATAAAGTTTCTAGAACTTCGGATTTTACTCGCATCCCTTATCAACTCATGTTTTTCATCCTCGATGGCATTCGTCGAGGCGCTCTCATGCCCAGATAGTGGATTAGTCTCGATGCTAGGTTTATCTTCTTGAAACTTTAACCATCAGAGTCAATTAGAGCCTGCACTTTGTGTTTAAAAGCCAAACACCTCTCAGTTGAGTGGCCAACGCCTCCCCCATGATAACTACATTTTGCCTCTACATCATAACCCCTAGGGTACGGAGGTTGCATAGGCTTCATCGGACAGATAGCAACCAGACCCCTTTTGACGAGATGTGGTAACAAATCTGTGTAAGTTGTAGGAATAGGGGTGAAATTAACAAACTAGTTCCTTCTTGGATAAGTGTTTTGTCCCGCATTCTGATTTGGACCCGCAATTGCCCCAGCCCTCCAAGTATCAGTCGGGGGCAACGGCGGTTGATAATACCCTTGTTGTTGTTGAGGCCTGGCTTGATGAGCAAACGCCGCGTTAGCCGCACAAGGGGGTTGACCCAAGTATGGTCGAAAACTATGAGTGGGAGCTTGACCTCTCAAAACAGGCACCGTCGATGCTGCATGCACATCCCCTTCCTTCTTCTTTCTAGAATTGAAATTAGGTTTTTTGTAATTTGCATTTGCGGGTGGGCCGTTTGCAATTTTCCCATTTTTAACCCCAATTTCTATCCTTTCACCTATTATAATGATATCGACGAAATTGGCAGACACATTCCCGACCATGTGCTCGTAAAATGGCGGTTGGGGAGTGTTCACAAACATTGCCACCACCTCCCTGTCATACAAAGGCGGCTCAACTTGTGCAACTAACTCTCTCCACCGTTGGGCATATTCCTTAAAAGTTTCGTTGTCCCTCTTTGACATATTTTGCAGCTACAGTCGATCTGGTACGACATGCGTATTGTATATATACTGCTTTACAAAGGCGTCAGCCAGGTCTGCCCAACAACGAATTCGAGACGGCTCAAGGTGGGTATATCAGTTCAATGCTACCCCAGCGAAACTGTCTTGGAAAAAATGGATAAGTAGCTTGTCATCGTAAGCATACGCATCCATCTTTCTGCACTACATGGTCAAATGGCTTTTAGGGCATGTATTACCCTTGTACTTCTCAAAGTCTAGCGCCTTAAACTTGTGTGGTATTTTTATGCCGGGAACCAAGCTCAATCTTGGGACGTCGCCAAATCCATAGCTTTCGACTCCTTCTATGGCTCTCAGCCTTTCTTCCAGAATTTCCAGCTTATTTTTAGCTCCAATGAAGCTATCGATCCCCCCAATCATAGTGGTGTGCGGCATGGCCCCGGCTGAAGAGTCCTCCTTAGTAATCACGTGTGGCATTACAGTCACCCGTGTTCCTTCAACTGCGGTCGTCTCATTCATCCCTGTATTCACCATGTGAGCCATCACTGAAATAGGTCCTTGAGTGTCGGTCGGTTGTACATTAGCAGTTGGGGGAAGGGAGAACGAAGTCTGCTCTGCTTCTACGTAATCTCCCGTGGGAGGAGTGTAACCTGGAGGTAAACCATACATCGGGAAGGGGACCGATTGGCTTACAGTGTTGAACATCGGGGGATAAAAATGGGCATTCCCCTCAACTCGTGCAGATGAGGACTCCCCAGTAGTCTTTAGGGATTCGAGGGCTGCCAAGATCTGGCCAACCTGATCTTTCAACAGGCTAACATCAGCTTTGATGGATTCATGCGACTCCTCCCAACTGTCCATGACTCTTCAATTGGCTCGAGTCCTGTAGGGATGTCGTGGAAAATTGGTCGTTGTTTCCCTCACTTGTACTGCTTTATTATTTTAATCGAATTAAACTAGATGAGAATGAGATATGCTAAACAAAAGAAAAACATGATGCATGCTAGTGACAGGTGGAAATCACAGGATCACGATAATCATTATTGATGAAAATTAACACAAGTCGGTACCAAACGAACATCCCGCATCTTTCATTTAAAGAAAAATCAGTTCATTACATTGCCTAAAGGCACAAAATACACATATCTCATTTATACATCACTCTTGAGCTCGAGCGATGAAGGATTTCATCTCGCCTACCAACCATTTACAATGATTAATAAAAAGTTTGATTTCATCCGGTGGGTTACAAAAGTGGGTACTCGCTTCGGCGTCCAACACCATCCTGGGGATGTCTTCAATTGCTCTGTTTGCCAGCATAGCCAATTGGGAAAAGCTTTGCTTCCAATGCTTCATAGCCTTTTCCTGCTCTACGATGTGATCCTCCATTTGCTTCCAATGCTTCATAGCCTTTTCCTGCTCTACGATTGTTTTTCGTTTATCTTTAGGCTATTTTTCGTACAGGGTCAGCAAACTTCATCATCTTCTCCAGTGATACCATTTGAAGTATGTTTTTTTTTCTTAAAATACTCTTACGTATGATGTATGTGCTCGTGTTTGTGTTGTGTTGGTCGATTCTGGACGTATGATATCTATCTGTATAACGATACTATGATAGTTTTTTTTCCTTCAACGTATGATATTTGTGTTCGTTCGTTGTCAGCGAACTTCGTCATCTTCTCCAGTGACATCATTTCAAGTTTGTTTTTTTTCCTTCAATATCTCTTACGTATGTTATATGTGTTCGTGTTTGTCGATTCTGGACGTATGATATATGATAGTTTATAGTGTTCATGTACGTATACTATGATATACTCTTACGTATGATATATTGTGTTCGTGTACGTATACTATGATAGTTTATTTTTTCCTTCAACGTATGATGGGTATTTATTTTTGTTTCTCTATGTAAGTTAGTTTATTTTTTTGTGGATTCTTTTCGTTTAGTGTAGTAGTATGGATCAAAGCTGGATTCATCAGCGTCATATTAGTGAAGAGTATGAGCGAGGGGTTTTCGAGTTCATACAATATGTTAAAGAACACACAAAACCAGTGAACGGGGCATATTTTTGCCCTTGTGTTCGTTGTCTCAATAATGTATATGAAGACTTGGACAACATCTGTGATCATTTGTTCATCTATGGAATAATGAGAAGTTATACAGATTAGACTTGGCATGGGGAAGTATTATATAAGCCAACAACTTTACGTGGTTTGAATTACGTCGACGAATGGATGAGTGATCATTTAGACGAAATGGTACGTGACGTTGGCCAAGAAAATTTTGGAAGAGCTCATTTATACGATAGTCTTAAGAACAATTCAGAGCAAGAGTTGTATCCAAGATGCATCAATTTTACAAGTTTATCGGCTACTTTGAAATTGTTTGTTTGAAAGCAAGAAACGGATGGACTGATAAAAGTTTCACGGAATTGTTGGAGTTGCTGAAGGAGATGCTACCAGAAAAAAACACGTTACCTATCCGTAATTACGACGCAAAGAAAATTCTATGTCCAATGGGTTTGGAATACCAAAAGATACATGCATGTCCCAATGATTGTGTATTGTATAAAGATCAGTATGCTTCAATGAAGGTGTGTCCGACGTGTGGTTCGTCACGATTTAAGAAGAAACTTGATTGAAATAACGATGAACACAATGAAGGTCCACCGGCTAAGGTCTTGTGGTTGAAACAATGTTTTTTTAAAGAAGATGCGAAGAATCTTATGTCGCATGTTGATGGAAGAAAATGTGATAATCTTCTTTGACACCCAGCTGATTCCCCACAATGGAAGAACATTGATGGCACATTTCTCGAATTTAGCGTAGAGCCGAGAAACTTAAGACTTGCACTTGCTACCAAGGGTATGAATCCTTATGGAAACTTAAGTAGCAAACATAGCTCATGGCCAGTTATTTTGATGATTTGCAATCTATCACCTATGTTGTGCATGAAGAGAAAATACATGATGTTTTCTATGATGATACCGGGTCCTAGACAACCTGGAAATGACATTGATGTTTATCTAAAACTGTTAATTGAGGATTTAAAAATGTTGTGGGAAGAGGGCGTCGAGGTCTTCAATTCATATTCAGAAGAAAACTTTCGTTTGCGTGCAATGTTGTTTTGCACCATAAATGATTTCCCAACATATGGGAACTTGAGTGGTTACAGTGTTAAAGGTCATTTTGCATGTCCGATTTATGAAGAAAATACTAGCTATCTTCAACTGAAGCATGGTAGAAAACTGTGTACACAAGACACTGAAGATTCCTTCCTTGAAATCACTCTTACCGTAGATTGAAAAAAGCGTTTAATGGAAGTCCTAAGGATGATGTAGTGTGCATACCACGTAATGGGGAAAAAGTATACGACCAGTTGAGGAACATTGATGTTGTCTTCGGAAAACATAAAAGGAAGACCGTTGAGAAAAACATTTGGAAAAAACAATCAATATTCTTTAATCTTCCATATTGGTGTAAACTTGATGTGCGACATTGCATATACGTGATGCATGTTGAAAAAAATGTATGTGATAGTGTTGTTGGGACTTTTCTAAACGTTAAAGGAAAGACAAAAGATGGAGTGAAAGCACTACAAGACTTGGTTGACATGGGAAACCGTTCTGAGTTACATTTGCAATCCATTGGAAGACGCACCTATCTTCCTCCAGCTTGTCACACTCTTTCGAAAAAAGAAAAACAATTTTTTTGTGAATGTTTACATAGTGTGAAGGTTCCACAAGGTTATTCGTCGAATATTAGTAGCCTTGTTTCTATGAAAGATTTGAAGTTGGTTGGTTTAAAGTCTCACAATTGTCATGTCTTAATGCAACAACTTTTACCAGTAGCTATTCGAGCCATATTACCTGCCTCTGTTAGACGTATTCTAACATGTTTGAGTTTGTTTCTCAGTGCCATTTGCAAGAAAGTTGTTGATCCTCGACAGTTAGATGATTTGCAAAATGAGGCCATCAGACTATTGTGCCAATTGGAAATTTATTTCCCACCCTCATTTTTTGATATCATGGTTCATTTGATTGTCCATCCAGTGAGAGAAATTCGAATATGTGGGCCGGTGTTCTTTAGGTGGATGTACCCGGTTGAAAGATACATGAAGATCTTAAAGGGATATGTTAAGAATCAATTGAGATTGTAAGCTTCGATTATAGAGAGCTACATTGTAGAGGAAGCCATTGAATTATGCTCAAGTTATATTCCAAGTTGTGACCCAATAGGACTTCCAAAGAAAAGACATGAAAACATACGTGAAGGAAAGGGATTTCAAGGAGCAAGGATTGAAAGTGTTAGTGGAAAAGAAGTTAATCAAGCACATTTGTACATTTTAAACAACACTGAGGATGTTATTCCTTACATTTCAAACCACATTGATGAAATTAAGTCAGCACATGCACGTATGAGTGAAAAGTGGACACTTAATGAACATAACAAATCCTTTTTAGCTTGGTTTAAGAAAAAGACTTATGCGACTCCGAATGTTTCTGAAAATCTATTGAGACTAGCTCGTGGACCTAACACTGATGTGATCACTTTCGGCGGCTATTACATAAATAATTACTTGTTCTATTCAAAGGAGGAAGACGATGAAAGTAGTGTTCAAAATAGTGGAGTTACCCTACAAGCTGAGGCTTTACACTTTTCCAATTCCAAGGATAAGAATCCAATTATAGCATCAATCAGTTATTTTGGAACAATACAAGAAATTTGGGAAATTGATTATGTCAGTTTTCAAGTGTAAATGGGTTGACAATAATTCTGGTGTGGTGTAGAAGACCTTGGATTCACTTCGGTGGATCTTAAAAAAATGAGTTACACGGATGAATAATTTATTATGGCTAGTCAAGTAAGACAAATATTCTATGTCATTGACCTAGTGAGTCATAAATGGTCAGTGGTATT
This sequence comes from Vigna reflexopilosa, assembly GCA_027742785.1. Classification (NCBI taxonomy): domain Eukaryota; kingdom Viridiplantae; phylum Streptophyta; class Magnoliopsida; order Fabales; family Fabaceae; genus Vigna; species Vigna reflexopilosa. The sequence continues at coordinate 12,838,537 of CM050924.1, forward strand.
GGAAGGCAGAGCCATGCACACAACTGATGATGAAGACTCTCTAGATATACTTGAGACAAGCTCCTTCTCATCAAGAACCATTGAAAATAAGGTTGATGATGTACCCGATGAAATACATGCAACTCGATGTGATCACAACGAAGGGATATGGGATAAATAGGTGTCTTAACATTGTTTTAATTACTCGTACAATTTATTTATTTTTTCTGTTCTAACTATAATGTACTAACACTTTGTAAATAGGTATGACGAGCTCTAGATCAGGTTCGACGGGATGAGGGGGTAGGTTTGTGACTCGGATGCCTGATGTCACATCTCGTCGGGTTAATGAGAAACCAATAACGGTGGAGTTTGATCCTCAAACATTTGGGCCTATTGGGGCATATGCAGCATCGTTCCAAAGTTACTTGGGCGTGATGACAAAAGCACATGTCCCTATTGTTGCTACCTGTTGGGATGATGTCCCACAGGTTGACAAAAATCTACTATGGCAGGATATTTTGGTATGTTTAAGATGTTTTACTTTCATCATTGACTTATTTTTGTTGATCATGCTTTAACATTAATTTTTTTTAACAGGAAAATTGGGATATCCCTAATGATGAGAGGATAAGGAAGAAGACTTTATCCCACATTGCAGTCCGGTGGAGGGACTTCAAGATGAGAATGACACGTCAATACATCTTTGGCTCTAAACAGAATGACACTTCCTATACAAAATATAAAGTAACTGAGGAGGAGTGGGTGTAGTTTAAAGAATCTAGACTTACTCCTGACTGACAGGTATGTTTTGTAATATTTTGCTCTAGTCACACAAGATGTTAATTTGTGATTTATGCTTAATGATTTTCATTTTTTCATAGGTGAAAAGGATAGCCGCCCAGCAGAGGTAGAAGCTTAATGATACACCACACGTACTGTCACGTAGTGATTATGCATTATTAGAGAAAAAGATGAGAAAACGTCGTGCTGAGGAGTTAGGTCTTGAGTCACCTGATCTAGCACCTCCACCAGCCAGACATGAATTGTGGAAGGCTGTACAGACAAAGTCCAATGGCTAGTTTACATCCCAGTATGCTAAGGAGATATCCTAGAGAATTATAAGTGGAAACTTTTAACTGATTACCATAGTTCATAAAAAAATTATGTAACAAACTTTTTAATGTGTCTAACTTCATTATAATATGCTGGATGACTTGGTTGACCAACAGAGTCAAGGCACATTTCTGGCACAAGGTAGGGAAGACCTCATAGTAGAAGCTACAGGTCGGCTAGACCGTCTAGATCATGTGCGTGCTGTTGGATGAGCTATTGGATTGAGGGACTACTTTGGCCCTAAACCAAGAAGCACAGAAGCCGTGACTCAGGAAATGGTTAGTAGCATCAGGCAACAGGTGCAATTCGAAGTAGAGGAAAGCATGGGTGAACGATTCAGAATGCTCCAAGAAAAACTTGCGATGATCACCCAACAACAACAACAACAACAATAAGAAGAACAACAAGAGCAACAACAGTAGTCACAGCAGGAGGACGCCCCTACAGATGATCCACTGCACCTCGTGTGAGCACCAAAGGCTCATGCTCTACTATAGATCATACTGATTACAATATTCAGTATGAGTTTTTGGTTTATGAGGATCCTCCGCGCGTAGTGGCCGTGGGACGACAGATTGCAGGAGGCCAGACCATTCATGGTTCTCCTTTATTGTCCACTCTCGCGCGGGTAATGATATATGATCCAAGAGACCCCCAGGCTCGAGTTCCAGTGCCTACATCTGAAATCCAATTCGAGGGGAAGGCGCACATTTATAGCTTGGCCTAAGGCTATGATCATGCCATATTTTGGCCCACCAGTGATATTATATTCTTCTTTTTATTATCTTAAATCTTTAAGTTATAATTAAATGATTCCAAACTTTTGTAAATGTGAGTTGCAGGTCTATGATAACATTTGAAAAACTGTTACTTTCATACTTAAAATTGACTTCAACTACAACCTTTATGACTTAGAAATTAGCTTGAACTCATGATTTTGTTGAATTGTTGGAAATAAGAGAGTTGGATAGGTTTTATGCTTGATTTTCTTGTTTTTGCAGGTTCTGAGATGAAATTGATGAAAGAAGTGAAAAGGGATAAAGATGGAATCAGAAAAGGACATAAAAAGTGCAAAAGAAGAGAAACTGCAAGTATTGCTCAACGCAAATTACCGTTGAGCGGCACTCTCAAAGACCCGTTGGCACCGTTGAGGGGAGAAATGCCGCTGAGGGGAAGATTTGGTCACGCGCTATTACCGTTGAGCGACACTTTTATGGGCCTAGGCCTAAATTTCTATATTTTTTAGAATAATATAAAAGCTTTAGGACGTTCTAGGGTTCGTATCTTTGGCTGGGACTAAGCAAAAACACACTCTTTCACCCCTTAGAAGAGGATTTTGGATGCTAAGGCTCCTTTCTCAACTTTTTCGGGTTCTATCCTTCACTTTTCCATTTTATTTCATCTAGTTTCACCATGAATATGGTGAACTAAACTTATTTTGTTGCTGGGGAATCAATGTAAATCCTTAGAAACTTTCTTGTATGAAATTTGTTTTTCAAGATCATTTTTATGATACATGCTTTCTTTCATTAATCGTTAGGGTTTTTCCTCTTTGCTCAAAGCATGCATTGTTTAACTCATTCCCTGTCATGATTATTGGTTTTGTCGATATGGACACATACGGGGAAATCTAGATCTGGGGAATCTCTCCCAACAGTATATTACAAACCTAGACTTAGGAGTATGATGGTTGGTTGCCTTTAAGCTTCTGTTCACTATAATGCATGATTAATTGTTAGGTTATAACAAATGAAAAACTGTTATTTTCATGCTTAAAATTGATACTAAAAGTAACCTTTAACACTTAGAAACTAGCTTGGAATCATGCTTTTGTTCATATTTTTGGAAATAAGAGAGTTGGACATGTTTATGCTTGATTTCAGTGTTTTATGCAGGTTTTAAGGTGAATTTGGTGAAAGAAGTGAAGAATGATAGAGATGGAATCAGAAAAGAACTCAAAAAGTGCAAAAGGAGATGCTGCAAGTACCGCTCAGCGGCAGTTTACCGCTGAGCGGCACTCAGGAACACTCGTTGGCTCCGCTGAGGGGAAAAATTGACTTGGCGTTGGTATCGCTGAGCAGCAGTTTACCACTGAGTGGTGGTCTTTTGGGCTTAGGCCCACTTTTCTGTAATATTACAAACAGTATATAAGCTTTAGGTCTTCCTGGGGTTTGTATCTTTGGGTGAGACGAAGCAAACACTAACTTTTCCACCCTTGGAGGAAGATCTTGGATGTTGAGGCTACCTACTCATCTTTCTAGGGTTTTATCTTTCATTCTTTCATTATTGTTCATCTAGTTTCACCATGAATATGGTGAAATAAACTTTGTATTGTTGTTGGGGAATCAATGTAATCTTGTGAAACTCTCATATATGGAATTTGTGTTTCAACATCTTATTTTAAGATACATGCTTTCTTTCATCATTAGTTAGGGTTTTTCCTATTTGCTCAAAGCATGCATTGTTTAACTCATTCAATGCTATGATTATTGATTTTGACGATATGGGAACATACGGGGAAATCTAGATCCGGGGAAATTCTCCCAATAGCATATTGCCTAGAGATAGGAATATGAGGGTTGGTTGCCTTTAAGCTTTTGTGCTTCAGAATTAATTATTAGGGATGCTAGGAATTGTATGTACTTGTAATTAAGGATAGGCCTTATTGCAAGGTGATTTAGAGAGTGACATTAACATTGATGAAAAGAATGATGAATTCCTAAAAGTATATGAGAGTGGATAAGATGAAATTGATAACCCCAACAACATACTCATCCATCTAATTCATTAAAGTGTTTGTATTCCTCTTTTCCATTGATCAAATTCATGCATATATGTTTAATTACTGTCTTTTGCATTTAAAACCTAAAATCAATTGTTCACAAGTTTTAAATAATCAACAAATCATATAGCTAACTAGGCCGTGAGTCCTTTGGGAGAAGGATACTTGGTCTTACCGAGTTTTATTACTTGATACGATTCGGTCACACTTGCCGAGGGTTAAACAAGTTTTTGGCGCCATTTTTCGGTGTTCATAAATTTGTCATCATTAGGGAGACAAGACATTGTAAACTAGTGATTATGATTAGGCTTTCTTCGCCGAGACATCAAGTTTAAAGTAATTTAGAAAGTGGCATTAACATTAATGAAAAGAATGATGAATTCCTAAATACAAGAGAGTGGATAGGATGAAATTGATAAACCCCAACAACATATTAATCCATATATTTCAATTCACGTGTTTTGTTTCTTCTTGCCCATTGATCATCACATGCATATATATTTACTTTTCAGGCTTTTGCATTTGAAACTTACAACAATTAGTTCACAAGTCTTAATTAATCAACAAAATCACACAATTTTTTCATACTAGAAGCAAGAAAACCTCAGAACCTCTTTGATAACTAGGTAAAAGATTGTTTGGGTTAGGATCGGGTAAAAGATTGGATGGTATGTTTATAACTGGAGATAATGAAGGTGGTATGACTTGACATGTAAGAAGTGTTCCTTCAGTAGAACACCCAAATTTCAAACTTCTTCGCAGCTTACGCAAATTCCTTTCGACTTCTGGGTTAATTTGATAAAATTCTCCCGGGTTAGCTCTGTTCATGCACTACGGAATCTGCTTGAAGTTGTTTCTCTTTTTCTTTTGTTCTTGCTTTAGATAAGGATTTCAAATAAGCGATAAGAGAGACTTGTTGGGTCCACTCCCAGGAAAGAGAGGTGCATCACAATGGACAACTTAAGTACCAAGTCTTTCCTAGTCAGAGTGTATTCAAACTAGACTCAAGTATTTCTCAAGAGAAATTCTTAATAAAAACAAGAACAAAGATTTTTGCTAAAACAAGAATGACTAAAGGCTACAAAATAACTCAAATTAAATTAAATGTATGTGCGTTAAATAAAAAAAATAAAGATAAACATAAAAAAAAATAAAAGATAAAAATAAAAAATGAAATAATAATAAAAAAAATAATATAAGAATCAAAATATTTAAAATACTAACCGTATTCCCCGGCAACAGCGCCAAATTTGATAGGTTTTCGTTGAAGCTATCAAATTAATACTACTTTTCAAGGCAACTTCAGTATTGCCAAGTAGTATTTAAGAAAGTAGATAGGGTTAACGTAACCCTGAGTTGTCTCCCAACGAACACGGAATTGCTTTCGAATATCTGACTCTTATGAATGTTATGCAATGCTTATGAATAAAAGTAATGGTTTAAGAATGTTTAAAGAATGAATAAGAAACTTAAAAACAATTATGATGAAATAGGCTAATTCCACTGCTTTTCCAAGATAGATTCATCATCGGTTATTCACAGATAATTTTTCAATTAATTATTATTCAAGTTTCAAATTAATTAAAGTACATTCTTAATTAATTTGAGGGCGATCATGCATTTAACCAAAGTAAATTCTCAATCAAATGCAAAACCTTTCTAGATTATTCACAATAAATTCAACCAAAGTACATTCTCAATCAAATTTTATTGTGTTTAATCATGTCTATTCTTAAATCTTCTAACCAAATTAAAAGCTAATCAATCAAAGTAAATTCTCAATTGATTATAGTTGAAATTATTACTAATCAACCAAAGTACATTCTCAATTGATAGTAAAAACCATTTAATCATATGAAAGTTCCTAAATTAAGTCAAAGTAAATTCTCAATTAAACCTAGAAACCCTAGAACTCATATAATCAATATGCATGTAGATTCAAACACATTATGATGCAAAAATCTTTACTTTTAACAAGATAGAGAGATGAAAGACATAGAGAAAGAACAACTTAAATCAATAATCAAAATAAACAATCATATTACATCAATCTAACCTCAGAATCCATAATGGAATTACAACAGAATAGCCCTAGATGCTTAGCTCTCCATGAATGGAATTGAATACAAGATGAAAGAAATGTGAGAGGAGTATGAGAGAATGAAAATATGAAGTGAAGTCCTTTTTTCTGCCTCCCTTGGGTCTCTTTATATAGGCTTGATTGCGCTTGGACTCTGAATAGTTTGTTGATAAAATATTTTTTGTTGATATATTATATCTTTCAAATATTCATTAGATTAAATCAGTTTTAAAGAATATTTGATAGATATTAACTCAATTATCTTATATCCTATATCTTCCAAATAACTAAAATATTTAGATAATGATAAAATTATTGGAAGATATTTTCTGTTAATTTTCCCAAATTAAATTCAACAACTGAATTTTATCTTTTAGATTTTCTATCTTTCCAAAATTGCACAAATACCCTGAAATTTCCTCTATCTGCACTTTAGCCCCTTCTGAATTTTCCAAATAAAATCTGATTTTGGGCCTTAAATTGCCATTTGGACTAATAAAACTTATATTCTCAACTGCACAAATAAACATTAGAACATCCAAGAATAATTTATGCACTAAAACTCACTTTTTACGTCTCTTTATTTCCTAAACCCAACAATTGCAATCATCACAAATTCACTTAAAATCAACCATTTAAGCACAATTATCCCATCAAAAATTTGAATTTTAAAGCATAAATGTGGGCATAAATATGCACTCATCACACCCCAACACTTATCCTTTTGGACTCCTAGGCAAGATTTATTAATTCCAAGACTTTGTTCTAGTCATTTTATTCCATATTTGCATTTGGATCAAAAGAAGGAGTAGCACTAGACATAGATCAATCATCTAGACATTACTTTGTCATGGACATGCAAATGAAATCACTCTATTCTTCACACATAAGTTGACCTTTTTTGAATTCCCAAGAAAATAAAATATGAAAGATAACACTCAAGTCAATATGTATCAATTCCTCTCCAACTCTCTCAAGTGTTTTTGGTTTGTGTTTACACTCAAAATACCCATGTAAGTAGACACCCTTGATATTAACAAGACTCTATCATTCACATACTTCAGAAAACATGCAATTATTGATCATAAGGGCTTTTTAAAGGTTGTATTGAGGCCAAGGCAAAGGTAGGAAATTTTCTTGGAATTTCTAAGCTTTTGAAATTGATATAGAAAGAGTAATGACACATGATTTCAAAAACAACTATATTTCTTGCTCTTTTAAGGAAGATTTTTTTTTCTTTTTCTTTTTCCTTTTCTTTTTCTTTTTCTTTTTCTTTTGAAAACTCCAAGTTTTCATCTTCCTTTTTACTATTTTAATTGTTATTTTGTGGGTGAGGTACTCACCCACACACTTATTCCTCACTTTACTTCTAACAGAATCCATTACTCCTTCTTCTTTCCTAAGGTAAGGAACATATGATTTTTCTTCTTTTTTTTTATTTGACAATGACTAGAAACAAAAAAAATAGGCTTAAGGCTCAAAGAGGGTTCCAATGGATTAATGTTAGGACAAGTTTATTTGGCCAAGTAGCTAAAACAAGAAATGCCTCAATCATATCAAATCATGCATATTCACCTCAGTTGCACAACATAGAATCAAGCTAACTATTAGAGTATCAACAAAACATGGGCAAATAAAAAAAAAAGTAGGTATGGCACATGGTGGTCCATCCTTAACATTAAGTTCAAAACTCACATGGTTCAAATTTCTTTCACAAAAGATTTACTCAGGAAATTCTCAAGTCAACTCAATCAGCACATCATAAAAGCAATCCACTTATATCAACATGACTCATTTTTTTTTTGAATTCATGATCATTCCAGTTACTGATTCAAACTCTCAAATCCAATGCAAATATTTATTAAAAACAAACAAAATAGACAAACAAAATAGGGAACAAAATTAATTGTTTCCCCACACCCCCACACTTAAACTATGCATTGTCCTCAATGTATGCCTTATATATAAAATGCAAAGAAAAAGTATGAGGGAACTTACCTCCTTCATGGTGGAAGGAATGCTAGTAGGACTTCATGGGAAAAGTCATCCTGGATAGGAATGTTATCTTTTCCTTTTTCAATCCTACTAAGGTGCCGGACAAAGCAATCAAACTTAGCCTGTTTCCATTCTCATTAGGAGGCAACGCTAAGCTTTGGTTAAATTCTTTTCCAGAAGGAAGCTTTACAGAGTGGGAAGCAGTGGTGACCAAGTTCCTAAACAAATACTTTCCATAATCAAAGGTGAATAAAGGAAAGCAAGAGATTTCATCATTCAGACAAGGCATGGAGGAATCACTGGGGCATGCATGGGACCGATATAAAAGCTTATTAGGAAAGACACCCACGCATGGATTTGATGAAGTGGAAGTAGTCCTAATCTTCCTTGGAGGTCTTGGTTCACAAACCAAGATGATGCTTGACGCCTCAGCAGGAGGAAATATCAAATGGAAAACTCCAGAGGAAGCTACAAAAATCGTTGAAAATATGGCTACAAGTGATAATGACCTAAACAGTGAAAGAGGAGCTTCTAGTTAGAAGGAGTTGCTACAATCAAATGATGCCTTGCTTATTCAAAATAAAATTATTTCTCAGCAGTTGAAAGAAGTAATTATGAAACTTTCTCAATTACCACAAGAAATACAAAATGTTTCAATGGTTAAATGGCAGCAGCAAAAATGGCAAAGGCAATTTACTCCATCTGAGAGGACAACAAAACTTGAAGAGACTTTCCAGTAGTTTTTGAAGATGAATGCATCTTATTGTAAGAATGTGGAAGTTGCTTTTGAAAAAATGAAGATCCATATTGAGCGAATAGTTGACAAGATGAAAAATGGTAATCTCAGAAAGGAGTGTAAGACTATTGTAACCAGAAGTGGTAAGGTGTTAGAGGAGAGAAAAAAAGAAAGAGAGGAGAAAGAAAATGAAAGTGAAAAAGAAACATATGAGTGTAAAAGAAACATATGAGTGTAAAGAAGGAGTTTAGAGAGAGAAAAAGAAAGAAGAAGAAGATGAGAAGAAAGAAAAAAAAGAGAGAGAAGAGAAAGATGAGAGACAAAAAGAAAAAGAGTTTGAAAAACCACTTCCTTATCCAAAGAATTATTCAAGGAAGGAGAAAGAAAAGCAGTTGGAAAGATTCATGGAGTTGTTTAAGAAGTTGGAGATTACTATACCATTCTCTGAAGCATTGGAACAGATGCCATCACATGCAAAGTTTTTCAAGGAACTTCTTACAAAGAAAAACAAGTACACTGAAAAGGAAACTATCAAGGTACAGGGTAACTGCAGTGCAATCATACAAAAATTACCTCCTAAGCTTAAAGATCCAGGAAGCTTCACTATTCCATGCACCATAGGAGACTTGGAAGTTGGAAGAGCATTGATTGATTTGGGAGCTAGCATTAATTTAATGTCGCTATCCATGTGTAGAACAATTAAGGGTTTGGAAATCAAACCAACCAGAATGGCTCTTCAACTGGCGGACAGGTCTCTTAAATATCCATATCGAGTGGTTGAAGACTTTTTAGTAAAGGTTGTCAAATTTGTATTCCAGTAGATTTTATTATAATGGAGATGGAAGGGAATAGTGATGTACCTCTCATTCTTGGTAGACCTTTTATGAAGACTGCTAGAGTTTTAATTGATGTAGAGAATGGTAAGCTTAAATTGAGAGTTGATGATGAAGAAGTCACTTTTGACATATCCAAGGCCATGACATATCCAAATGATGACAAAGCATGTTTTCAATTTGATGAACTTGATGAAGTTTGTATGGTGCAAGAAAGAATGGTGCGGTATGTTTCTCCATTAGTGAAAACTTATTGATGCTTGTGAAGATTTAGATGAAGAAGAAGAGAAATTAATTGATGAATGTCTGATGGACTTGGAAACATTGAAAAAGAGTCCAGTGGAAGATCCAATATTTGAAATAATTGATTATGAAGAAGAAGTCAAAGCAAAGACGCTAGAATTAAAAAGATTACCAGCACATCTGAAATATGTTTTTCTAGAAGAAGATGGAACAAAGCCAGTCATCATCAGTAACTCTTTATCTCTACAAGAAGAAGAACAGTTGATAGAAATTCTGAAAGCTAACAAAGAAGCAATTGGGTGGTCAATCTCAGATCTTAAAGGTATTAGCCCAACTTATTGCATGCATAAGATTTTTATGGAAGAGGATTATAAACCGAGTGCTCAACCATAGAGAAGGTTAAATCCTGTAATGAAGGAGGTGGTTAGAAAAGAAGTGTTGAAATTGTTAGAAGCTGGTATCATCTATCCAATCTCTGACAGTGAATGGGTGAGTCCAGTACAGGTGGTTCCAAAGAAAGGTGGGATGACAGTAATTCATAATGATAAGAATGAACTTATTCCTACTCGGACAGTTACTGGATGGCGTATGTGCATTGATTACAGGAAGCTAAATAAAGCCATTAGGAAGGATCATTTTCCTAATCCTTTCATGGACCAGATGTTAGAAAGATTATCAGGTCAAGCTTTCTATTGTTTTCTAGATGGATATTCTGGATACAATCAAATTGTGGTAGATCCAAAAGACCAAGAGAAGACGGCCTTTACTTGTCCTTTTGGTATCTTTGCTTATAGAAAGCTGCCATTTGGATTATGTAATGCTCCAACTACATTTCAAAGGTGTATGCAGGCAATTTTTGCAGATCTCTTAGAAAAATGCATTGAAGTATTCATGGATGATTTTTCAGTTTTTGGAAATTATTTCCAAAGGTGTTTGGCTAATTTGAACACTGTTCTTAAAAGATGTGTTCAGACAAATCTTGTTCTTAATTGGGAGAAATGACATTTCATGGTAACTGAAGGAATTGTGCTGGGACATAAAATTTATGCTAAAGGAATTGAGGAGATAAAGCTAAAGTAGAAGTCATTGAGAAACTGCCTCCACCAACAAATGTAAGGGGGATTAGGAGTTTTCTCGGTCATGCTGGGTTTCATAGAAGATTCATTAAAGATTTCGAAAAAATTGCTAAACCATTGAGTAATCTTTTGATGAAGGATGCTCCTTTTGTGATGAATGAAGAATGTTTGAAAGCTTTTGACATATGAAGAGCAAATTAGTGTTAGCTCCAGTAATTGTAGCTCCAGATTGGAATAAAAATTTGAATTAATGTGTGATGCAAGTGATTATGCAATAGGAGTTGTTCTTGGCCAGCGAAAAGAACAAATTTTTCATCCAATTTATTATGCCAGCAAAGTTCTGAATGATGCTCAGTTGAATTATGCTACCACAGAGAAAGAATTTCTACCTATAGTGTATGCTCTAGAGAAATTTAGACCTTATCTTATTGGGTCTAAGGTGATTATCTATACAGATCATGCAGCTATCAAATATTTGTTGACAAAGTCAGATTCTAAGCCACGTCTGATTAGATGAGTACTACTATTGCAAGAATTTGATGTGGAAATCCGTGATAAGAAAGGAAGTGAGAACTTGATTGCTGATCATTTGTCACGGTTAGTCAACAAGGAGGTCACTAGCAAGGAATCAGAAATCTGGGAATCTTTTTCAGATGAAGCACTCATGTATATTAAGTAGAGGCCATGGTTTGCTGATATGGCTAATTTCAAAGTTGCAAGGGTCATGCCAGAAGATTTAACTTGGTAACAAAGAAAGAAATTTTTGCATGATGCCAAGCAGTTTGTCTGGGATGATCCTTATTTGTTCAAGATTGGAGCAGATAATCTTCTGAGGAGATGTGTTACAAATGAAGAAGCAGAAGGAATTCCCTGGCATTGTCATGATTCACCCTATGGAGGACATTTTAATGGAGAAAGAACAACAACAAAAGTTCTTCAATCAGGGTTTTATTGGCCAACTTTATTTAAAGATGCTCATAATCATGCTAGAAATTGTGATAAGTGTCAAAGAGCAGGGATGATCACTAAACATCATGCGATGCCATTACAAGGCATTTTAGAGGTTGAGGTTTTTGATTGTTGGGGTATTGACTTTGTGGGACCCTTTCCTCCATCTTTCAACAATGAATATATTTTGGTAGCAGTGGATTATGTGAGTAAATGGGTGGAAGCATTAGCTTGTCCTAAAAATGATGCTAGCACGAAATTTAAATTTTTGAAGAAGCGAATATTTTCACGTTTTGGCACTCCAAGAGTGTTGATTAGTGATGGAGGATCTCATTTTTTCAACTATCAGCTAGAAAAAGTACTTAAACATTATGGAGTGAAACATAAGGTAGCTGCACCTTATCATCCACAAACCAATGGACAAGCTAGGTATCTAACAGAGAAATAAAAAGAATCCTGGAAACAACAGTGACTTCATCAAGAAAGGATTGGTCATTAAAGCTGGATGATGCTCTTATGGGACTATCACCGTTTCAATTAGTCTATGGGAAATCATGTCATTTGCGAGTAGAGTTGGAGCATAAAGCGTTGTGGGCTTTGAAATTCTTGAATTTTGATCCGTATGAAACTTAAGGCACACGCAGAAGGCAGATCCTGGAGCTTGAAGAAATGCGATTACATGCATATGATTCATCCAAGGCTTATAAAGATAAAATCAAATTCTATCATGACAGGAAGTTGGTAAATAAAGTTTTTAATCCAGGACAACAGGTACTATTATTCAATTCAAGATTGAAGATATTCCCTGGGAAATTGAAGACAAAATGGTTAGGACCATTTGTAGTAAAAGGAGTGCATCCATATGGAGCAATTGAAATATTTAATCCAGCTGCTGATGATCCATAGAAAAGCTGGGTGGTGAATGGTCAACGTCTCAAGCCTTATTTAGGGGGAGAAGTGCAACACTTGTCCACAATGATGCAGTTGGTTGATCCTTGAAATTCTGGGTCAGGCTCGTGACTTTAAACAAGCGCTTACTGGGAGGCAACCCAGTGTTCTGAACTTACTTATGTTTTTAGAATAGGGTTTGATGTACTCAATTGAAAACTTTGTCTGTTATGATGGTTTGCTTGTGATTGTGATTGTTTGATAAAGTAATGCTTGATGATGCTTGATATAGATTGATGTTGAGATGTGCACATTATATGTTTATACAGGTGGTTCACAAGGTTTGTGAACAAATGCATGATGTTATGATTGTGATTATGATATTAAGCAGGATGTGTATGTCAAATGTGAATGAGCTGATGTGTGAGGTTTTGAGCTCCAGAGTTTGTGTGATTGAATGTTGTTCCTTTGGAAGCATGAATGACTTTGCCCAGGTTTTCTATGATTGAATTACTTTCTTGTTTGCATCATATGATCAAGCCCATTTGTTGATAACCCTTCTATTAGCCAAATTCATAAATTTAGCCCACTAAAAGAGAACAATATGTGTTCTATCCTTTGAACCTCTAACCTTGAACATGATTTGAAAACCCTTGTTGAAAAGCTTTACCTTGATTTAAGTAGAAAATATTTTGTGGTATTGACAAATGTTCAAGTTTGGGGTTGTTGGAAAATAGAAAGGGAAATTGAAAGCATTGAGCTAAGAGATAATAATTAAGTATGTGAAAAGAAAAAGAAAAAGAGAAAGAAAAGAAAAGAAAAAGCAAAGCTCAATGCAAAAGAAAGTTGGGAATAAATAAGAATGATGGTGTTTATATGTTTCTCTTAACTCAAGGGTTTTGTGATCTAGAAAAACCAATTTTCTTGTTAGCCCAGCCACGTTATAAGCCATAGAAAAGTCCTTGTGATGATGCTTGTTGGTAAGTGTTTTTGATTGTGGTTAAATGAAAGGCAAAGTTGATTCATGTGACATTGTGATAGTAGAGTGAATGAGTGAATACCTCTTATACACTTGTGTGTTTGAGTGAAACACTTTATCTAGTGAGGAAAGATTACATGAATACATAAGAACATCCATGCTTAGTTGATTGGTCATTCATGAAAAATAGCATTTGTTGGATATTAAGTGAATTAGTGAACACCAAAGCATGTGCAAGTCTTGATTGAAATCTTTGTCATGGGTTTGATTGAAGTTTCTACTTATCTTGAAAAGAGGATTTTTGAATGAGTAAACCATTATACAGATTGGTAGAAGATTAAGTTACATCTTGTTTGCTTGAGGACAAACAAAGTTCTAAGTTTGGGGTTGTGACAACACTTGAAAAACTGTTATTTTCATGCTTAAAATTGATACTAAAAGCAACCTTTAACACTTAGAAAGTAGCTTGAAATCATGCTTTTGGGTATATTTTTAGAAATAAGAGAGCTGGACAGGTTTATGCTTGATTTCAGTGTTTTATGCAGGTTTTAAGTTGAATTTGGTGAAAGAAGTGAAGAAGGATAGAGATGGAATCAGAAAAGACATAAAAAAAGTGCAAAAGGAGAAGCCGCAACTGTCGCTCAGCGGCAGTTTACCGCTGAGCGGCACTCAGGCAATCACGGTGGATCCGCTGAGGGGTGAAAAGGCCGTTGAGGGGAGGAAAACAACTCACGCACTTACTGCTGAGCGGTAGTTTACTGCTGAGCGGCACTATTTTGGGCTTGGGCCTAATTCTCTGTATATTTTAGAATAGTATATAAGCTTTAGGACGTCTTAGGGTTTGTATCTTTGGCTGAGACGAAGCAAACACTCTCTTTTCCATCCCTTGAAGGAAGATCTTGGATGCTCAGGCTACCTCCTCATCTTTCTAGGGTTCTATCTTTCTTTCATTCATTATTGTTCATCTAGTTTCACCATGAATATGGTGAACTAAACCTTGTATTGTTGTTGGGGAATCAATGTAGTCTTGTGAAACTCTCATATATGGAATTTGTTTCAACATCTTACATTAAGATACATGCTTTCTTTCATCTTTAGTTAGGGATTTTCCTCCTTGCTTAATGCTTGCTTTGTTTAACTCATTCATTGCCATGATTATTGATTTTGTCGATATGGGAACGTACGGGGAAGTCTAGATCCGGGGAATTTCTCCCAATAGCATATTGGTTGCCTTTAAGCTCCTGCACTTCAGAACTAATTACTAGGAATGCTAGGAATTGTATGAACTCGTAATTAAGGATAGGCCTTCTTGCAAGGTGATTTAGAGACTGGCATTAGCAATTGATGATAAGAATGATGAATTCCTAAAAGTATATGAGAGTGGATAAGATGAAATTGATAACCCCAACAACATACTCATCTATTTAATTCATTAAAGTGTTTGTTTTCCTCTTTTCCATTGATCAAATTCATGCATACATGTTTAATTATTGTCCTTTGCATTTAAACCTTACAATCAACTGTTTACAAGTCTTAAATAATCAACAAATCATATAGCTAACTAGGTCGTGAGTCCTTTGGGAAAACGATACTTGGTCTTACCTAGTTTTATTACTTGATACGATTCGGTCACACTTGCCGATTGTTAAACAAGTTTGTGGCGCCGTTTTTCGGTGTTCATAAATTTGTCATCAACATCAAAAGGACTTTGGCAATTAAGAAGTAAATTTTCCAGCAGCCACTACTGACCAGCTTTTTCTTTTCTTTTGAATGTTTTCTCATGGAGAACTAGTGCCCAAGAAGTGGCATGAAGCAGAAGCGCTGAACACGTCCAACAGTCACGCTCCCAGCTAATCCAACAACTTCCATCCAACTAACTTTGAAGAAATCACTCACGGAAGAAAGAGGATGCACGCTAAGGAAGAAAACAAGGGTTGAATTCATTCTTCTTGCTGAACGGTGATTTCATTTGGCAAAGGAAGCGGTGATGCTGGCTGGAATGCTTGAACCCCGAGGAGGTGTTGATTCCAGAAGCACGTTGAGATATGGTGATCCAAAAATGAACCAATGCTGCCAGCAGGGAGCAACACACGCTGATTCACATTCAGTAGAAGCAACAAGCAAAGAAGCAGCCTCACTCTTGGAGCATCCAGCATGTCACGAGAATGAGAGGCAAAGAGAAGAACGTCCAGCACATGAAGGAGTGCTATTGCCACATCCATAAAGTCCAGCAGCAGGGATGAGAAGCTTCTCTTCCTTTCTTCCAATAAAGAAGCGGTGATTATGTTGAGTGAAGGAACACGCGGACAGAGAAGGGCTGGAGACGCAGCAACACGTTAAGCAGCGGCGTGCACGTCCGAAAAAGAAAAGCTTGGTTCAGCAGTTTAGAAGACTGTCACGTAGGCCTAGTAGCTGCTATGGCCAGCAAGACATGGAGGTATGAGAGGCCACATGAGAAGCAGTGCTGGAACGAAGGTATAGAAGAGAAGGAGCACTTCACGATCTTGGTTTGGTGCCTACTACAGCAACACGTAGGAGGTGCAGCCATAAGCAATGAATCTTCAAGTGGGTAGGCTCGGTCCAGCAAGCACAACTACAAACGGACAAGCAACTTGGAAAGAGCAGTTCACGGCCTGCACAATCCAGCAAAGAAGACAAAGTCCAATAACTAGGAAGCATGGGGAGGCTAGGACGTGTGAAGGAAAGCATCATCTTGGAGTGTGGGCACCACGGTTGGTTCAAAGGAATTTGGCAACATCTGGAGGGCAAGTAGAAAAAACACACGGACAACACAATTGGAGGGCCCACCTTTGTTTACTTTTAGCATAGTTGAAGAAAAAAACAAAGGTGCTACGGAGACAAACACACGGAAAAGCTGCTGGAAAAAGACAATTTTATTTCTTCTTTCTTTGAAAAGCACATGACAGGAATGAAAGAGGGGTACACAGTATGGTCTGAGTTTTGGTAATAAAAGGAGGGTACACAGTACGGTTGAAGCAAAATGGTGTACAATTTAAATGCAATTCAAAGTTGGTTTCATGTTGTTAAATTCCAGAACTGTTTACTGTTTTTATTTTGTTGTTGTAATTTAATTTTTGCTGCAATTTAATTTTTGTTGTTGTTTGTCTGTTGCTTTCACTATGTTGTTGATGATTTCATTTTTTTATCATTTGCTGTAATTTAATTTTTGCTGCAATTTAATTTTTGTTGTTGTTTGTCTGTTGCTTTCACTGTGTTGTTGATGATTTCATTTTTTTATCATTTGCTGTAATTTTGTTCTCTAAATTTTGCTGCTGTAGTGTTGATTCTGTTTTCATATTTAAAATTTGTTGTTCTCTGTTTTTACTGTATTTTCGTTTTCTGTATTTTCTGTATTTCTGTATTTTCGTTTTTACTGTTCCAAATTGTTTTTACTATTTCATGTTGCTGTAGTTTCGTTTTTACTGTACCAACGTCATTTTCACTGTGTTAATTTCAGTTTAACTGTTTTGAAATTTACTTCGCAATTTTTAATTCGGTTTTATTTAAATTCCAGTTCATTTTAATTTTTCCGCATCAAAAACAAGACTTTCACAACCCCCCCCCCACTTTGTGTTTGATCTCAGACTGAACCAACATATGGTCCTTGAGAGACGACCTAGGAGTCACTTCCTAGCACTATACTGCATTCTTTAATGCACATCAAATTTGACGGGCCACGATAGCCCGTATCACTCCCATCAGGCGTCGGAAGTCCCATCAACTGTCAGACGGAGTAGGTTTGGTCAGAGTTTTATGCCTCAGTTTTACGAAGAACCGAGTTAGTAGCGTGCTTTAGGCACCGGTCTTAGGGCAACCGAGGCATATTCTTTATAAATATTTACGAATCTGCCACTGATGGACAAATTTATGAACACCAAAATATGATGTCACAAACTTGTTTTTCAATCGGCAAGTGTGACCGAATCGTTCAAGTAATAAACTTGGTAAGACCAAGTATCATTCTTCCCAAAGGACTCACGGCCTAGTTTAGTTGTGTGGTTTCTTGATTAGCTAAGACTTAAAGAAGAAATATTTGGAGTTTAAGATGCAAGACAGAAAATAAACATGTATGCATGAATTTTGATCAATGGCAAAAAGCAAAAGATAAACACTTTCAATGAAATATAGATATGAATATGTTGTTGGGGGTCAATTTCATCTTATCCACTCTCGTATATTTTTAGGAATTCAACAGTCAAATCATCATTGTTAATGCCACTCTCTAATGTACCTTTCCAGAAGGCTTCTCCCTAATCACGAGTTCATACAATTCCTAGCATTCCTAATGATCAGTTCATAAGTGCAGGAGATTAACGACAACCAATATCATATTGGGAGAAATTCCCCGGATCTAGACTTCCCCGTACGTGCCCGTATCGACAAAACCAATAATCATGCATCGAATGAGTTAAACAATGCAAGCATTAAGCAAAGAGGAAAAACCCTAACTAATGATGAAAAGAAAGCATAAGTCTTAATTAAAAGATGTAAAAACAGATTCCATATATGAGAGTTTCACAAGATTACATTGATTCCCCAACAAACATACAGAGTTTAGTTCACCATATTCATGGTGAACCTAGATGAATTACAATGAAAGAATGAAAGGATAAACCCTAAAAAGGTGAAGAGAAAGCCTCAGCATCCAAGTTCCTCCTTCAAAGGGGTGGAAGAGAGAGTGTTTGCTTCGTTCCAGCCAAAGATGCCTAACCCTTGGAAACCCTAAAGCTTATATATCATTCGTAAATTACAAAAAGTCAAGTCCAAGCCCATTAAAGTGCCGCTCAGCGGTAAAATACCGCTCAGCGATGAGTGCTTGACTTGTTTTCTCCCCTCAGCGGCCATTTTGCCCCTCAGCGGACCTCACGTGACTTCCAGAGTGCCGCTCAGCGGTAAACTGCCGCTGAGCGGTGACTTCGGCTTCTCCTTTTTGCACTTTTTGTTGTCTTTTCTGATTTCAACTCTCTCCTTCTTCACTTCTTTCACCAAATTCACCTTAAAACCTGCACAAAAACACTGAAATCAAGCATAAACCTGTCGAGCTCTCTTATTTCCAAAAATATAAAGAAAAGCATGATTTCAAGCTAGTTTCTAAGTGTAAAGGTTGCTTTTAGTGTCAATTTTAATCATGAAAATAACAGTTTTTCAACTGTTATCACAACCCCAAACTTAAAACTTTGCTTGTCCTCAAGCAAATAAGATGTAACTCAATCTTCAACCAATTCATCTGATGGTTCACTCATCCAAAAATCCTCTTTTTCAAGATAAGTAACAACTTCACTCAAACTTATGACCAAGAGTTTAATCAAGATGTGCACATGTTTTAGTGTTCACAAAGTCATTTAAATTCCAACAAATGCTATTCTCATGAATGATCAATCAATTAAGCATGGATGTTCATGTGTTCATGTAATATTTCCTCACTAAGTCAAGTGTTTCACTCACACTCAAGTGTATAAGAGATGATCACTCATTCACTCTACTATCACAATGTCACATGAATCAAATTTGCCTTTCATTTTACCACAATCAAAAACATTCACAAGCATGCATCATCACAAGGACTTTTCTATGGCTTATAATGTGGCTGGGCTAACAAGAAAATTGGTTTTTCTGGATCACAAAATCCTTGAGTTAAGAGAATCATACAACACAATCATCTTATTCTTTCCCAACTTTCTTTTGCCTTTGCATTGAGCTTTGCTTCTTTTTCTTTTCTTTTCTTTTTCTATGCATATTCTTACTTTTTAGCTCTTAGCTCAATGCTTTTCATGTTTTCCCAACAACCCCAAACTTGAACATTTAACAATACCACACAAGATCTTCTACTTAACTCAAGGTAAAGATTTTTCAATCAAAGGTTTCAGTGTATATTCAAGGCTAAGGGTTCAAAGGATAGAACACAAAGTGTTGTCTTTTAGTGGGCTAATTTTTACGAATTTGGCCAATAAAAAGGTTTCCAACAAACGGCCTTGATCATATGATGCAAAACAAGCAATTGATTCAATCATAGAAAACCTGGGCAAAATCATTCATGCTTTCAAAGTAATAGCATTCAACAATAACAACTCTGGAGCTCAAAACCTCACATATAAGCTCATTCACATTTGACATACACATCCTGCTTAATTTCACAATCACAATCATGATATCATGCATTTGTTCACAAAGCTTGTGAATCACTTGTAATGTGCACATCATCTCAACATCAATTAATCATAAGCATCATTCAGCATTACTTATCACACAATCACAGTTAGTAGCAAACCATCACAAGAAACCAGGTTTCCAATAAAGTACATCAAACCCTAATCTAAAAACAAAAAACAAATAAGTTCAGAAAACTTAAACCACAAAAGCATAATCATATGATAGCATTTATCAGTAAATGCTATCTCAGCTCCTCATCAGTCTGAGCTGTCCTCTGTATCTTCTTCTTCTTCCTCATCTTCAGCATCTTCAAATGCCTCATCATCATCAGCTTCATCTTCTTCCATCTCTCTAGCTGAAGCTTCAGCTGCTCCAGCTCCTCCTCCATGCACTGGCTCCTCTGGCCAAGCTACCACATTATGGAATTCATCCATAGTCCACCTGTGGGCTGGAGGTGTATCATACATCCCCACAATCATCTCAGCAGTGGCCACCTGCCCTCTGTGAATGGACTGCAACTGAGCACCTATAAGAGACATATACATGTCCCTCATCTGGAATGGTTCTGCTTCATGTGTATCAGCAGATGTCTGGCTCTGTGCTGACCCTCTCTCTCTACGAGCCCGGCGTGGTGGAACTGGCTGAGCTGCATCATCACCTCCACAGTATTGTCTATAATAGGCCTCATCAATAGCTTTTCTTGGCCTCTCAAATGGTGGAACAGAAATGTCCACCCCAGCTAGCTTGCAAAGGTGAGTGATCAAAGAAGGATGTCCTAATGGTGCTTTGTTGTTTGAGGTGTTAGCACATACACTAATTTCATCAGCTATCACCTGCCCAATATTAACATTTAAATTTCTGATAGCACAGTAGATGAATAGTGCCCTGTTGAGAGTAATATCTGACACATGTGAACATGGCTGAATGTTGGCATGAGAAAACGCCATCCAATACTTTGCAAGAGGAGTCAAATCCGTCCTCCTAATGTTAACCACTGAGCCAGATCTATTCCTTTAGAAGTGTCCTCCAGGTATACACAATACTCTCTCCACATCCTCATAATCAGCACCTGATAGCATGGCCTCTGACATAGCCCAAATAATTCTCAGCTGGATAATCACCAATCTTCTTTGCATTGGTGTAAAATTCCTTTACCACAGCTATGTTGGCAGGTGCAGGATAAGTGGCTAGCTTTCCCCAATCATTCCCTAACACTTGCTCTCCAAACTGAGGAGCAAAGTTAGGTATCATTCCAACCTTTCTCTCCATCAGAAGTCTCCTGTACTGAACCACTCTAAAGTGCTTCTCATGTTTCCTAGAGAGGAACCTGCTAGATTGGGGTTGCTCTGGTTCCTTTTCCTTTCTCTTGGTTGCCATGGTTTTCAATCTTTTTCCTGATGAGGATGCCATTCCTACATTCAAAACACAAACAAAACCACATAACATGATGTTAATCATTAGTAAAACACAGAACACAACTCCTTTCGAAGCTAAACCACCGCTGAGGGCCAGAATTCCCCCTCAGCGCCACCAGTACCACATTCCAGATCACAAAAAACCAGAAAAATTAAATCTGGCAGAGTGCCGCTCAGCGGCAGTTTACCCCTCAGCGGTAACTCTGCAGATTTTTGGAAAACCTATTTTAAAGCTTTCCTAACTCCACCCAAATGCAATTTTTAGTTTTCCAGTTCATAATCATGCAGTTTAATCGGTTCAAACATCAAATATATCATCAAATCATGCCAAGAAATCAAAACCCCTAAATCTTCATGCTTTGACCATCATATTCAAAATCAAAACCCTAGAATGAACAAAATGCATTTTACTTACTTGGGTGGAGATACTAGATGCAATGAGAATGCTTCCAAGCTAGAATGCTCTCTTCCAACCCCAAACTTTGATGGCACACTAGTGAAAAAGTGAGTGGAAGAGAAATTTTCTTAAGAGGGAAGAGTGAAAAGATGTGGAAAACCTTGGAGAAGGTATGTGGGAGTGTTTGTGCAGAGAAAAATCTGAAAGTGTGAGAGAATACGCAGCTTAGGGTTTAAAAATACCCTAATGGGCTCGGGTCCCGCTAAGGGGAACTAAAACCCAATCTGCGAGAGTACCGCTCAGCGGCACTTTCGTGATGTGTTCTTCTCCTTCTTTTCTTAACCTACGTGCCTCCTAAACATGCCCCTCACTGGCTTCCTGCAATTCAATGTTCAAAATGCTTATGCAAACCCTAACTAAAACAAACAAACAGAAATATTCAATCAACTGGGTTGCCTCCCAGGTAGCGCTTGTTTAACGTCACGAGCCTGACCCAAAATCCACCAACACCCATCAGTAGGTGCAAAATTTTCTTACCAACACCCATCAGTAGGTGTTACAGCCATTGTATCCTTCAGTAGATACTTAACCACCTAGCATCCTTCAGTAGATGCTATATCCAACAAAATAAATACAAAAATAATGTTCACAAATTAAAAATTACAAAACCAAATCAAAAATTCACTGGGTTGCCTCCCAGCAAGCGCTCTTTTAATGTCATTAGCTTGACCCAAAGATGCTCATGTTCCTTCTTCTTTTTCTTCTTCTTTCTACTGAACTTCTTTAGAAATTTGATCAAACCAAGAACCTGTTGCAGTGTCTCAATCATAGGAACTTTAATCTCCAATTTCTTGAAGATTTCCATAAAGCACTTAAATTTCTTTTCCTTCCTATGATTCTTCTTTAGATGAGGATGGGATTTTTCATATGATTCCTTCTTCTTTCCTCTCATCTTCTTTTTCTTACGCTTTCTCTCCCCAAATTTTCTCTTTTTCTTTTCTTTTATTTTTTTCTTCCCTTCTCTTTTTCTCCTCAACTTCTTTATTTTCACACAAATTTTCTTTCTCTCTTCTCTCTCAACCACTTCTTTTTCTTTTTCTTCATCTTTATCTTTCTCACTCAACTCTTCTTTCTCTTTTCTCTCTACCCTTTCCTCATCTCCCTCTAATTTTTCCTCATCAAAAATCTTGTCACTTTCAGTGATAATGACTTGCCCTTCCTCCTTAAGGTTAACTTCAGTATTAACATCATCATTCAATCTCTGATTGATGTAACGAAGTTGCATCTCCATTCTTTTACATGATTCTTCAATGCTTTTCTGAGTAGAGTCGGAATTTTTCAAAAATCGTTGAAGGGTGTCCTCCAACCTATCCAAACTTCCAGATAGAAAGGGTTGTTGCTGCCATTGTTGTTGTGGTTGGTTCTCAAATTGTCCAGCAGCTTGCCAAAATTGGCTTTGATCCATGCTTGAGTGAGGTTCCCACCAGTGGTTGAGATTACTTTGGTAGAATTGAGTGCCCATATGGTTAAATTCTTGACCAAATTGCATTCTGCAGACATTAGGCACAAAACCCTAAAAACAATTGTTAGCACAAAAAGATATAAAAGAAGATATAAGATCAGAGATAAGAAGATGAAATAAAAACAGAAAACAGAAAAATAAAAACAGAAAATTAAAAACAGAAAAATAAAATAAAATAAAATACAAACTGAAAAATATAAACAGAAAATAAAAATTCGAAATTTAAATTAAAAATTCAAAAACAAGTCAAAGATAATCAATAATCACACAAATTAACCAGTTAAACCACGAGTCCCCGGCAACGGCGCCAAAAACTTGATGGACAAATTTATGAACACCAAAATATGATGTCACAAACTTGTTTTTCAATCGGCAAGTGTGACCGAATCGTTCAAGTAATAAACTTGGTAAGACCAAGTATCGTTCTTCCCAAAGGACTCACGGCCTAGTTTAGTTGTGTGGTTTCTTGATTAGCTAAGACTTAAAGAAGAAATATTTGGAGTTTAAGATGCAAGACAGAAAATGAACATGTATGCATGAATTTTGATCAATGGCAAAAAGCAAAAGATAAACACTTTCAATGAAATATAGATATGAATATGTTGTTGGGGGTCAATTTCATCTTATCCACTCTCATATATTTTTAGGAATTCAACAGTCAAATCATCATTGTTAATGCCACTCTCTAATGTACCTTTCCAGAAGGCTTCTCCCTAATCACGAGTTCATACAATTCCTAGCATTCCTAATGATCAGTTCATAAGTGCAGGAGCTTAACGACAACCAATATCATATTGGGAGAAATTCCCCGGATCTAGACTTCCCTGTACGTGCCCGTATCGACAAAACCAATAATCATGCATCGAATGAGTTAAACAATGCAAGCATTAAGCAAAGAGGAAAAACCCTAACTAATGATGAAAAGAAAGCATAAGTCTTAATTAAAAGATGTAAAAACAGATTCCATATATGAGAGTTTCACAAGATTACATTGATTCCCCAACAAGCATACAGACTTTAGTTCACCATATTCATGGTGAACCTAGATGAATTACAATGAAAGAATGAAAGGATAAACCCTAAAAAGGTGAAGAGAAAGCCTCAGCATCCAAGTTCCTCCTTCAAAGGGGTGGAAGAGAGAGTGTTTGCTTCGTTCCAGCCAAAGATGCCTAATCCTAGGAAACCCTAAAGCTTATATATCATTCGTAAATTACAAAAAGTCAAGTCCAAGCCCATTAAAGTGCCGCTCAGCGGTAAAATACCGATCAGCGGTGAGTGCGTGACTTGTTTTCTCCCCTCGGCGGCCATTTTGCCCCTCAGCGGACCTCACGTGACTTCCAGAGTGCCGCTCAGCGGTAAACTGCCGCTGAGCGGTGACTTCGGCTTCTCCTTTTTGCACTTTTTGTTGTCTTTTCTGATTTCAACTCTCTCCTTCTTCACTTCTTTCACCAAATTCACCTTAAAACCTGCACAAAAACACTGAAATCAAGCATAAACCTGTCCAGCTCTCTTATTTCAAAAAATATAAAGAAAAGCATGATTTCAAGCTAGTTTCTAAGTGTAAAGGTTGCTTTTAGTGTCAATTTTAATCATGAAAATAACAGTTTTTCAACTGTTATCAGCCACCACGCTTTTATATGCTTTGGTTTCTCTTAAATCGAAGCGTATATTGCGCTTTCTAATCCGTTTTTCTTACTAGTGGACCAAGTATTATTTTCTCAAGAGATTCACGACACTAAACAATTATGTGATTACTCAACTAATTGAGACTCTAAAGAACATATTTTTGGGATTTGAATGCAAAGGCAATAAAATAAACATTAATGCATGAATGCAATTTGATCAATTGAGGTTAAACACAAGAAAGAAGGGATGAAGTTGATGATATTGTTGTTGGGGTTTAGATTTGACCAAATTTACTCTCATGCATTTATGAATTCGTCTTTCTTTTCATTAATGTTAATGCCACTCTCTAAATTACCTTAAACCCGATGTCTCGGTGAAGAAACTTTATCCTTAATTATGAGTTCATACAATTCCTAGCATCCCTAATAATTAATTTTGAAGCATAGAATCTTAAAGGAAACCAACCCTCATATCCCTATGTCTAGGTAATACTGCTTTTGGGAGATTTGTCCCTGTTCTAGATTTCCCCGTATGTGTCCATATTGACAAAATCAATAATCATGACATCAAATGAGTTAAACAATGCATGCTTTAAGCAAAGAGGAAAAACCCTAACAATTAATGAAAGAAAGCACGTATCTTATAAAATATCTTGAAGAACAAATTCAATACATGAGAGTTTAAGAAGGTTACGTCTTTCCCAACAATAATAAGGTTTAGCCCTCCATCGTCATGAAAGAACTAGATGAATAATGGAATGAAAGAATGAAAGAGATAGAAAAACCCGAGAAAGAGAAGAGGAGAGCCGTCACCATCCCCAAATCTGATTCTTGGAGTGCAAACAAAATAGATTCGACAAAAACTGAAGAAGATGAGTGGGTTAGATTGTATGTCAGAATCACTCAAAAAGATTATTGGGGCTCAAGTAAATTGAAACCTGACTACAATAGAAGAATATGGATTTTTGTTCTTTGATTTTAATTTTTAAGCAGTGGCTTCTTAAGCCATCTTTTGTTTTGTTGGTTTTAATCATCTTTTGTATGTCAGAATCGCTAAAAATATTCTTGGGGCTCAAGTAAATTGAAAGTTGACATAGTCATTGACAAAAGACTCTGAGGATTGAAAAATCACCGACAAAATGGAAAGGAAGGTGATGTGAACAACCAGAAAGGGATCAACAATAATTCTACAACAGAAGAATATGGATTTTCATTTTTTGATTTTAATTTTGTAATCAGTGGCTTCTTAAGCCATCTTTTGTTTTGCTGGTTGTAATAATCTTTTGAATATTAATAAAATTCTGTTTTGGCAATAACATTAGTGAATGGTGATTGAATTGTTTAAATTGATTAAATCTCTTGTATGATTGTAATTGAAATTTTTAATGTTACATCATTACATTGAATATACCATTGCCCTTTTTGTTTTTTTTAGAACACCAATAATATGTCGATTAGTAAAGCTTCTAGACGTAATATTAATAGAAAAGTTATGAATCGAAGAGGTTAACGTCATTCTTCAGACTTCGACGTATTATTGTCAGCCAAATTACTCCCTTTTTATTTCTTTTTCCTTTAAATCAACAATAAATGTCCAAATTCTTAGGCATGTGACGTATTATTCGTTAACCAAAAGCCAAAGGTCACTCCCTTTTTTATTTATCCTTTTTAAATTTAAATAAAACGTCCAACTTTATATGGGAAAACACAGTTGGTTAGGCTTGATAAATGTTGTGTTTGAAACGAAGTGATGGAAGACCATCTAAGACACACATTGGACCTCTTACTAGAGCCATGGAAAAGAGGATTCAAGAGAAAGAAGGATCACCTACCATTTTGCTTCTATGGAAGGTAATTTACATTAATCCTTCTTCCCATAATTAAAAGCACATTTTTCTTTGCTTTGTAGGCTTAATAAAATTGGAGGCAGCAGCTGCCAGCATAGCATTTGAGCAGGTGTAAAGAGAGACTTGGAGGCAGAAGCTTGCTGCCAAAGCTATCAAAAAGCTCAGCCAATAACCTAACTAGTCCAGCGTTTCAGAATTGGTGTTGTTTCACGTGTGTTGTTGAGTTGGAATGAGGCCTGTTTGAAGCTGAAGCAAATTGGCGCCTTTTTGCTTTAATTTCATTTGCTTTTGGATTGAATTTCGTTTCAGATTTGAGGCTCTTATCTTCCTATAAATAGGAGACCTCTTCCACCTTTTGTAGACACTTTTGAGCTTAGTCTCATTGCTGCAGAAATGAAATTCCAGCTTACCTTTGCTCTTGAGTCAACCCAATTCTCCACTTTCTTTCTCCTTACCTCTAGCTTCCTTCCAAAGTAGAAGGCCCTCTGAGCTGAGAGGTTCTAACCCACCCCATTCTTCACTGAAACCATACCATTCTCTACATCTATTTCAGAATTTCGCTGCCTTCATTCTGCTCACTGGAATGTTTGTTGTTTGGCTTCCTGGTTCAATGATTCTCACCCATAGCAAGCTTCCATCAAGTGGTATCTAGAGCTCTGATTGTCCACGCAAATCATAGCTAAGTGCCTTTCCATTCTCCTGTTTAATTTCAGTCCACTTTGTGCTATTTCTGTTTCTATTTTCAGTCCAGTTTGTGTTGTTTCTATTTCTATTTTGCTGCTGTTTTCAATTCGGTATTGGTTTTCCAGTCATTCAATTTTAGTTTCCTTTGTGTGCTTATATTGTCCTTTCATTTTAATCGGTGAAACCTTCTTGTTTGGGTCATTTCCAGCTTTACATTTCAATTCTGTATTGTTTTAAGTCTTGTGCAATTTACTGTTGCAATATTATTTTTGTCTCTATTCAGTTTTCTCTTTTGCTGGATTGTTTCGTTTTAATTGATTTGCAAGTACTAAACAAGTTGTATATATACCAAATAAGGCAATGAGGACTTGATCTAGCCTGGGTTGTAAAAGCTGAAGCATCAAAATGCAAATCTGATTTGTTTTCCATTGTGAATTCTGATACAAAATTTAAATATGGTGCTAAATTTTTAAAACTGTTTCAGTGGTTTTCTTTTGATTCTGGAGCTTGGTACAACATTGTGTGATGCTGTTGAATGTGTCTTAAGGTATATCAAACCAAAACAAGCACTAAAATGCAATATGCATAGTGTGGTTGCTCAAAATCCTTAACCATTCACCATTTCAGCTTTAACTTCTAGCTTTTCACCGTGCTAATATACTTGATTTGGTCTAATATGATTTTGGTCATGCTAAGCATATTAAATCTATCTTAGATCTGTGTTTTTACACTTCTTAGAGTCATTTCCTTTGCTGTTCAGTTTTTGAATCCATGAAAAACTAAAATTTGTTGGTTATTGATGGTTTTTGCTGCATAATTTGGCCATAGCAAGGGTGATTTTCGAATCCTGCTGTTTCTGTGCTCTTGGAAAGCTTGAGAAAGTCTAAATGGATGTTTGAAAGTTGTTAATACTGCTCATTTGGTCAAAAATGAATTTATATGCAGATTGGATATTTAAACCATCAATTTTGAGTTAAAAATGGAAGTGGATCAGTGATTCTGAATATTAATCATTGTTTCAGCTGTTTAAGAGTTTAAACATGTTTAATATCAACAGGAAAAGTTGTTTGAACATTCATCAAAGTTGTTGAATCACTGCCACTCATTTTGGGTTCCAAAACCACCATTTTATTTCATTTTTCTAGTGCAGTTTCTGTTTTTCCAGCCACTATTTTTGTAATTTTAGTGTAAAATTCATTGTTGGACTGTGAAAAGACTGGTTCAATGTTTAAAAATGAAAATACATGATCAAAAGAATAAGTATCAAGTGTTAAAAAGATGTTAGAACCAACTAATCCAGATTACAGGCCCTAAAAAATCAAAAACACAAAATCTGAAATTCATTTGGGCATTTTATCAAACACTTCTTAAAATTATCAAACAGTTTGCATTTGGAATAATTTTTGAACTGTGCTCGTAGTTTTCTTGCTTTCTTAATCCATTCTAGTGCCTTTGATAAGTTCCTCTTGTGTACCTACTTTCATTTATGTGTTGCTCCAATTGTTTGTGTCTATTTTTGGCATCTAAAGTGTTCAATACAGTAGCCTATACTGGTGCAGTGTGAAGAAATTTGGTGTAGATTTCTAATCTGTTTGGTGTGATTTCTAATGAGTTTTGGAGTGTGTGTGCAAGCTGTTTGGGGTATCCAGCACCAGATACCTACTCCTACTTTGGTAGCCATCTAGGAAGTGGTTTGAGAATTTAAATTGGAGCAAGAACGAAGACTCAACAGCAGCCCAAACACCACTGTCCAGCAGCTGAAAAACTCTGTTACAGCAGCATTTCAAACCTGGAAAAAGAGCAACTGACACCTTCATTTTGAGTAGCTTTCTGCAGCAGCATGAAGACAAAGCTCACATTACTTCTAGGCCTCATTTCAAGTTTATTTACACCAAATATCACGAAATTTGCTCTTTGAAATTGTATTTTATTTTTTTTCTTTGCTGTTTTTGAGCGAAGTGACTTGGAAAAATGCTCTTGAAGCAATTCCAAGTTCACAATTGAACATTGTAATAGTCCAATTTCGTTTTCTTAGTGTGGAAGTGTGTCAAGGGGCTCCAAGTGTCACTTGCACTTTCACTTAGGGCCGTGTAACATTTACATTCTTGCATCTTTATTGCTTTCTTTAATTTCTTGCCTAATCTTTTTATTTTTTTTAAGTCTCCGTGGTATATAGGATTGCATAGCATTTAGTCAACCTTTCTTTGGTTTTAGGTTCATTTCATAACATTTGAAAAGAATTTGAAGAATTTCTACTTAGAAACTAAGGTAAAAGATAACTCTAAGGAAACTCTAGCTAAGGAAGAACTTGGTTTCTAAGCTTGTCCATTTGTGACTCACCTCTTCTTCCTGGGAGCTACTTAGAAACATCTTTTGCCTCTAAAATCTCTTTAGAAATTTTTCACCAAAAACAAAGAAAGCTTGTGAAAATCTTTTCACTCATTACTTGTTAAATATTTTGAAAACCTTGTGAAAACCTTTTCCTTTGACAAGAATGAGTTAATCAAGTGTGCAAGGAAGTTTGAAACCCCATAGTGAGAGTTCTTTAAGGGACGAATTTGAGCAAAAATTTGAACAAAGGAATAGAGAGATTAGTGAGCTCAAAGACATGATTAGTCAACTTTTGATTAATCAAGACAAAAAGAAAGAGAGATCTTCCCATAGGAGAAGAGAAGAATCATCATCTTCTCATAGTGAGCTTGAGCAATATAATAGTCACCACAATGATGACCACTACCAAATGCCTCCTAGAAGACATCATAGCGTTAGAGAGCGCCATCCAAGAGAGCCCAAAATTGATCTTCCTTCCTTTCATGGAAAGGATGATGTGAAAAAATACCTAGAATGGGAAATGAAAGTTGAGCAATTGTTTGAGTGCCACCTAATAGATGATGAAAAGAGAGTAACCATGGCTTCTCTAAGTTTTCAAGGCTATGCCTTAATTTGGTGGACAACCTTGGTCAAGGATCATAGGCTAAGACACTTACCTCCCATTAGGTATTGGAATGAGTTGAGAACCGCCTTGAGAAGAAGACATGTATCAGCCTATTATGACAGGGAGTTAATGGATAAGCTCCACAAACTCCAACAAAGAAACATGAGTGTTGAAGAGTATAGGCAGAAAATGGAGTTGCTTATGTTGAGAGTTGGGATAAGAGAGGAACCAAGGATAACAATTGCTAGGTTCCAAAGTGGACTCAACTATGACATAAGAGATAGGGTTGAACTTATACCCTACAATGATCTCAATGAATTAGTCCAACTTTGTGTGAGGGTGGAGCAATAACCCAAGAGGAAAAGCTCCACTAAGAAAGAATACCCTCATAGTTCCAACCATAAGAAAGAGTACAAGAGGGAGGGTAGTCTAACCAAGCTAAGGTATGAAGAATTTAGAGAGAAAGAGAGAGGGAAAGAAAAATTCAAAGAACCTTCAAGAGATCATAAGAGTAAGGAGACTAAGTGCTTTAGATGTGGGGAAAAAGGGCACTATGCATCTGAGTGCCACAATAAAAGGTCAACTTACATTCTTGAGCATGAGAATGAAAGTGAGGGTTTTTCATATAGTGAGTCTGAAACATCCACTTCTGAAGAAGAAGAAACTTTACCTTGTGATAGTGACTTACTTATGGTAAGGAGACTCCTGGAAAGAAAACATGTAGAATTAGAACAGTCACAAAGAGAGAACCTATTCCACACAAGATGCAAAGTTTTGGAAAAGACATGTTCAATGATTGTGGATAGTGGCTCTTGTTGCAACTGTTGTAGTTCTAGAATGGTAGAGAAGCTTGGCTTAACCACTACTCCTCATCCTAAACCTTACAAACTTCAATGGATCAAAGAGGATGATGGAATAATAGTTAAAGAACAAGTAAGAGTACCCATTTCCATTGGCAAATATGAAGATCAAATTGTTTGTGATATAGTACCAATGGAAGCTGGGTACATATTACTTGGAAGACCTTGGCAATATGATAAGCAAACTCTACATGATAGAGTCACCAACAAAATCACCATTCAACACAAGGGAAAGAAAATTATTTTGTGTCCTCTTACACCTTCACAAGTAAGAGAGGACCAAATAATTCTTAAAAAGAAGTTGGATGGAGAAAAGAAAAGTAGGAAAGAAAGAAAGGAGAAGACCATAACCCATGCCTCAAATAAAGAAGTTGTCCAACCTCAAACTTTGAACATTTCTAAAAATCTTTTTCTTGGACAACCTCATTTTCTTCTCTATTGCAAAGAGGCATTTGTTTCAATCACTCATGAAATTGGTTCTCTACCAAAGGGGTTGCAAACCTTTTAAAGGAATTTGATGATGTATTTCCCAAAGAGGTACCAAGTGGATTACCACCTTTGAGGGGCATAGAACATCAAATAGATTTGGTGCCTAAATTGAACCAACCCCATGGAAACAAAAGAAATAGAGAAACAAGTTAATGAATTATTGAACAAAGGGTGGATCCAAAAGAGTCTAAGTCCTTGTGTTGTGCCTGTGTTCTTGGTCCCTAAAAAGGATGGAACTTGGAGAATATGTACAGATTGTAGGGCCATCAACAACATAACTGTCAAGTATAGGCACCCCATTCCTAAGCTAGATGATATGCTGGATGAATTATATAGAGCAAATCTTTTCACCAAAATTGATCTCAAAAGTGGATACGATCAAATAAGAATTCATGAAGGAGATGAATGGAAAACTTCTTTTAAGACCAAGTTTAGTTTGTACGAATGGTTAGTCATGCCCTTTGGCTTGACTAATGCTCTAAGTACATTCATGAAATTAATGAATCATATCCTTAGGGAATGCATAGGAAGATTTGTAGTGGTCTATTTTGATGACATCTTAATTTATAGTCAAAGTCTTCAAGAACACCTTAACCATGTCAAAGAAGTCTTGCTTCTTCTCAGAGAACATAATCTCTTTGCCAACTTTGACAAATGTACTTTTTGTCAAGAAAGTGTGATTTTCCTTGGTTTCAAAGTTGGAAAAGATGGTGTACATGTTGATCTAGAGAAGATCAAGGCTATACAAGAATGGCCAACCCCTAAAAATGTAGGAGAGGTGAGAAGTTTTCACGGGTTAACAAGTTTTTATAGAAGATTTGTGAAAGACTTCTCCACCATAGCTGCTCCTTTAAATGAGCTAGTCAAGAAAGATATGCCTTTTCTTTGGGGTGATAAGCAAGAGTTGTCTTTTGAGACTTTGAAACACAAGTTAACTCATGCACCTATTCTAGTTTTGCCTGATATTCCCAAACCCTTTGAACTAGAATGTGATGCATCTGGGTAGGTATAGGAGCTGTTTTAATACAAGAAGGACATCCCGTAGCTTACTTTAGTGAAAAACTTAGGGGGCCTACCTTGAAATATCCTACCTATGACAAAGAGTTGTATGCCCTCATTAGAGCTTTAAAAACTTGGGAGAATTACTTGGTAACTAGAGAATTCATCATACACACTAACCATGAATCTCTCAAGTACATTAAAGGGCAAGCAAAGGTAAACAAAAGAAATGCAAAGTGGGTGGAATACCTTGAGCAATTTCCCTGTCATCAAACACAAAAAGGGGAATACTAATGTTGTTGCAGATGCTTTATCTAGAAGACATGCATTATTAGTAACCCTAGGATCCCAAATATTAGGATTTCATGACATAAAAGAGTTATATGAAAATGATGAAACATTTGCAAGGATCCATTAGAAAACTTCTTATCAAAGAGAGTCATGGAGGAGGACTCATGGGCCATCATGGAGTTGATAAAACTCTAATCATTTTGAAAAGTAAATTTTATTGGCCACACATGAGAATAGATGTTCAAAGGCATTGTTCAAATGTATAGCTTGTTTACAAGCTAAGTCCAAAATTATGCCTCATGGACTCTATACACCTCGTCCTATAGCTAATACCCCTTGGGAGGACATAAGCATGGAGTTTGTCTTAGGATTGCTAAGAACTCAAAGGAGGTATGATTCTATATTTGTGGTAGTAGATCGTTTTAGTAAAATGGATCATTTTATACCCTGCCACAAAGTAGATGATGCTAGCTATATCTCTAGACTCTTCTTTAAAGAAATAGTAAGATTGCATGGCTTACCCAAAACTATAGTGTCTGATAGAGATGTGAAGTTCCTAAGCCATTTTTGAAAAACTTTATTGGAAAAGCTTGGAACTAAACTTCTATTTTCTACTACATGTCACCCACAAACTGATGGGCAAACTGAAGTAGTAAATAGATCTTTATCTACATTATTAAGGGTAATATTAAGAGGTAATAACAAATCTTGGGATGAACATCTACCTCATATTGAATTTGCTTATAATAGAGTAGTCCACAAGACTACTAATCTTTCTCCTTTTGAGGTTGTTTATGGTTTTAACCCTATCACACCTCTTGATTTACTACCTCTTCCAGAATCATCTTCTTTTCTTCATAAAAAAGGTGCTTCTAAAGTGGAGTTCATCAAGAAATTACATGAGAAAGTCAAAATCCAAATTGAAAAACAAACTCCAAAATATGCAGAATACAACAACAAAGGGAGAAAGAAAATAGTTTTTGAAAAAGGAGACCTAGATTGGCTTCATTTGAGAAAGGAAAGATTTCCCTCTCAAAGGAAGCCAAACTTAGTCCAAGAGGACATGGTCCATTCAAGGTGGTCAAAAGGATAAATGATAATGCATACATCTTAGATCTCCCTGAAAGTTATGGTGTCAGTCATACTTTTAACGTCTGCGACTTAATTCCTTTCTTAGGGAATGATCAACGGGTTGAAGCAGATCTGAGGACAGATCCTTTTCAAGAGGGAGGGTCTGATGGAAGACCATCTAAGACACACATTGGACCTCTTACTAGAGCCATGGAAAAGAGGATTCAAGAGGAAGAAGGATCACCTACCATTTTGCTTCTATGGAAGGTAATTTACATTAATCCTTCTTCCCATAATTAAAAGCACATTTTTCTTTGCTTTGTAGGCTTAATAAAATTGGAGGGAGCAGCCAGCATAGCATTTGAGCACGTGAAAAGAGAGACTTGGAAGGAGAAGCTTGCTGCCAAAGCTATCAAAAAGCTCAGGCAATAACCTAGCTAGCCCAGCGTTTCAGAATTGGTGTTGTTGCACGTGTGCTGCTGAGTTGGAATGAGGCATGTTTGAAGCTGAAGCAAATTGGCGCCTTTTTCTTTAATTTCATTTGCTTTTGGATTGAATTTCATTTCAGATTTGAGGCTCTTATCTTCCTATAAATAGGAGACCTCTTCCCCGTTTTGTAGACACTTTTGAGCTTAGTCTAATTGCTACAGAAATGAAATTCCAACTTACCTTTGCTCTCGAGGAAACCCAATTCTTCACTTTCTTTCTCCTTACCTCTAGCTTCCTTCCAAAGTAGAAGGCCCTCTGAGCTGGGAGGTTCTAACCTACTCCATTCTTCACATAAACCATAACATTCTCTGCATCTATTTCAGAATTATGTTGCCTTCATTCTGCTCACTGGAACGTTTGTTTTTTGGCTTCCTAGTGATGACAAATTTATGAACACTGAAAAACAGCGCCAAAAACTTGTTTAACCCTCGGCAAGTGTGACCGAATCGTATCAAGTAATAAAACTTGGTAAGACCAAGTATCGTTCTCCCAAAGGACTCACGGCCTAGTTAGTTATATGATTTGTTGATTATTTAAGACTTGTGAACAATTGATTTTAGGTTTTAAATGCAAAAGACAATAATTAAACATGTATGCATGAATTTGATCAATGGAAAAGAGGAATACAATCACTTTAATGAATTAGATGGATGAGTATGTTGTTAGGGTTATCAATTTCATCTTATCCACTCTCATATACTTTTATGAATTCGTCATTCTTTTCATCAATTGCTAATGCCACTCTCTAAATCACCTTGCAAGAAGGCCTATCCTTAATTACGAGTTCATACAATTCCTAGCATCCCTAATAATTAATTTTGAAGTGCAAAAGCTTAACGACAACGAACCCTCATATTCCTATGTCTAGGCAATATGCTATTGGGAGATTTTCCCCAGATCTAGATTTCCCCGTACGTTCCCATATCGACAAAATCAATAATCATGGCATTGAATGAGTTAAACAGTGCATGCTTTGAGCAAAGAGGAAAATCCCTAACTAATGATGAAAGAAAGCATGTATCTCAAATAAGATGTTTAAACACAAATTCCATATATGAGAGTTTCACAAGATTACATTGATTCCCCAACAACAACACAAAGTTTAGTTCACCATATTCATGGTGAAACTAGATGAACAATAATGAAAGAATGAAAGATAGAAAAACCCTAGAAAGAGAAGAGTAGAGTCGTCACCATCTCCCAATCTACCCCCAAGGGGTGAAAAGTGTGTTTCTTCTTCCTCCCAGCCAAAGATACAAACCCTAGGATGACCTAAAGCTTATATACTATTCGTAATTTTACAGAAAAGTGGGCCTAAGCCCAAAAGACCACCTCTCAACGGTAAACTGCCGCTCAGCGGTAAGTGCGTGAATGTGATTCTTCCCCTCAACGCATTGTCACCCCTCAGCGGAGCCCACGGGGTTTCCTGAGTGCCGCTCAACGGAAGTTGCCGCTGAGCGGCACTTGCGACTTCTCCTTTTGCACTTTTGGAGTTGCTTTCTGATTCCATCTCTATCCTTCTTCACTTCTTTCACTAAATTCACCTTAAAACCTGCATAAAACACTGCAATCATGCATAAACCTGTCCAGCTCTCTTATTTCCAAAAATATGAACAAAAGCATGATTCCGAGCTAGTTTCTAAGTGTTAAAGGTTGCTTTTAATATCAATTTTAAGCATGAAAATAACAATTTTCCAACTGTTATCACAACCCCAAACTTAGAACTTTGCTTGTCCTAAAGCAAACAAAATGTAACTCAATCTTCTACCAATCAATACAATAGTTTACTCCATTCAAAAATCTTCTTTTCGAGATAAGTAAAAACTTCAATTAAGCTCATGACAAAGACTTCAATCAAGACATACACATGCTTTAGTGTTCACAAAGTCACTTAATATCCAACAAATGCTATTTTTCATGAATGATCAATCAACTAAGCATGGATGTTCATGTGCTCATGGAATATTTTCTCACTAAGTAAAGTGTTTCACTCTAACACAAGTGTATAAGAGGTCATCACTCATTCACTCTACTATCACAATGTCACATGAATTGACTTTACCTTTCATTTAACCACAATCAAATAAAATCACAAGCATGCATCATCACAAGGACTTTTTCAATGGCTTATAATGTGGCTGGGATAACAAGAAAATTGGTTTTTCTAGATCACAAAAGCCCTTGAGTTAAGAGAATCTTATAAACACAATCATTCTTACTTTTCCCCAACTTTCTTTTGCATTGAGCTTTGCTTTTTCCTTTCTTTTCTTTCTTTTTTCTTTCTCTTTTCACATATTTAATTCTTAGCTCTTAGCTCAATGCTTTCAATTTCCCTTTCTACTTTCCAACAACCCCAAACTTGAACATTTGTCAAATACCACAAAATATTTTCTACTTAACTCAAGGTAAAGCTTTTCAACAAGGGTTTTCCAATCATGTTCAAGGCTAGGGGTTCAAATGATAAAACACATAGTGCTCTCTTTTAGTGGGCTAAATTCATGAATTTGGCTAATAAAAGGGTTACCAACAAATGGCCTTGATCATATGATGCAAACAAGCAATTAATTCAATCATAGAAAACCTTGGCAAAATCATTCATGCTTTCAAAGTAATAACATTGAATCACAAAAACTTTGGAGCTCAAAACCTCAGATATAAGGTCATTCACATTCCACATATACACATCCTGCTTAGTATCCTAATCACAATCACAACATCATGCTTTGTTCACAAAGCTTGTGAATCACCTGTATAAGCATCTAATGTGCACATCTCAACATCAATCAATCTCAAAGCATCATCAGGCATTACTTATCAAACAATCACAATCATAAGCAAACCATCATAACAGACAAAGTTTTCAATTGAGTACATCAAACCCTATTCTAAAAACACAAATAAATAAGTTCAGAACACTATGTTGCCTCCCAGTAAGCGCTTGTTTAACGTCACGAGCCTGACCCAAAATTTCAAGGATCAACCAACTGCATCATTGTGGACAAGTGTTGCACTTCTCCCCCTAAATAAGGCTTGAGACGTTGGCCATTCACCACCCAGCTTTTCTGTGGATCACCAGCAGTTGGATTAAATATTTCAATTGCTCCATGTGGATGCACTTCTTTTACTACAAATGGTCCTGACCATTTTGTCTTCAACTTCCCATGGAATATCTTCAATCTTGAATTGAATAATAGTACCTGTTGTCCTGGATTAAAGACTTTATTTACCAACTTCTTGTCATGATAGAATTTAATCTTATCTTTGTATGCCTTGGATGAATCATATGCATGTAATCACATTTCTTCAAGCTCCAAAATCTGCCTACTGCGTGTGCCCTGAGTTTCATACGGATCAAAATTCAAGAATTTCAAAGCCCACAACGCTTCATGCTCCAACTCTACTGGCAAATGACATGCTTTCCCATAGACTAATTGAAACAGTGATAGTCCCATAGACGTCTTCATTGCCGTCCTATAAGCCCAAAGAGCATCATCTAGCTTTAGTGACCAATCCTTTCTTGATGAAGTTACTGTTTTTTCCAGGATCCTTTTTATCTCTCTGTTAGATACCTCAGCTTGTCCATTAGTTTGTGGATGATAAGGTGCAGCTACCTTATGTTTCACTCCATAATGTTTGAGTACTTTTTCTAGCTGATAATTGCAAAAATGAGATCCCCTATCACTAATTAACACTCTTGGAGTTCCAAAACGTGAAAATATCTACTTCTTCAAAAATTTAATTACTGTGCTAGCATCATTTTTAGGACAAGCTAATGCTTCCACCCATTTACTCACATAATCAACTCCTACCAAAATATATTCATTGTTGAAAGATGGAGGAAAGGGTCCTACAAAGTCGATACCCCAACAATCAAAAACCTCAACCTCTAAAATGCCTTGTAAGGGCATCTCATGACGTTTAGTGATCGTCCCTGCTCTTTGACACTTATCACAATTTCTAGCATGATTATCAGCATCTTTAAATAAAGTTGGCCAATAAAACCCTGATTGAAGAACTTTTTCTGTTGTTCTTTCTCGATTAAAATGCCCCCCATAAGGTGAATCATGACAATGCCAGAGAATTCCTTTTGCTTCTTCATTTGTCACACATCTCCTTAAAAGATTATCTGCTTCAATCTTGAACAAATAAGGATCATCCCAGACAAACTATTTGACATCATGCAAAAATTTCTTTCTTTGTTGCCAAGTTAAATCTTCTGGCATGACCTTTGCAGCTTTGAAGTTAGCCATATCAGCAAACCATGGCCTCTACTGAACATGCATGACTTCTTCATCTGAAAAAGATTCCCAGATTTCTTATTCCTTGCTAATGACCTCCTTGTTGACTAACCGTGACAAATCATCAGCAATCAAGTTCTCACTTCCTTTCTTATCACGGATCTCCACATCAAATTCTTGCAAGAGTAGTACCCATCTAATCAGACGTGGCTTATAATCTGGCTTTGTGAACAAGTATTTGATAGTTGCATGATTTGTATAGATAATCACCTTAGACCCAATAAGATAAGGTCTAAATTTCTCTAGAGCATACACTATAGCTTGAAATTCTTTCTCTATGGTAGCATAATTCAACTGAGCATCATTCAAGACTTTGCTGGCATAATAAATTTGATGAAAAATTCGTTCTTTTCGCTGGCCAAGAACAACTCCTATTGCATAATCACTTGCATCACACATTAGTTCAAAAATTTTATTCCAATCTAGAGCTACGATTACTGGAGCTAACACTAATTTGCTCTTCAATATGTCAAAAGCTTTCAAACATTCTTCATTCATCACAAAATGAGCGTCCTTCATCAGAAGATTACTCAATGATTTAGCAATTTTTGAGAAATCTTTAATGAATCTTCTATAAAATCCAGCATGA
Source organism: Vigna reflexopilosa (assembly GCA_027742785.1). Lineage (NCBI taxonomy): Eukaryota > Viridiplantae > Streptophyta > Magnoliopsida > Fabales > Fabaceae > Vigna > Vigna reflexopilosa. The sequence continues at coordinate 12,877,874 of CM050924.1, forward strand.
CCTAGAAAACTCCTGATCCCCCTTACATTTGTTGGTGGAGGCAGTTTCTCAATGACTTCTACTTTGGCTTTATCTACCTCAATCCCTTTAGCAGAAATTTTATGTCCCAGCACAATTCCTCCCTTTACCATAAAATGACATTTCTCCCAATTAAGAACAAGATTTGTCTGAACACATCTTTTAAGAACAGTATCCAAATTCGCCAAACACCTTTGAAAAGAATTTCCAAAGACTGAAAAATCATCCATGAAGACTTCAATACACTTTTCTAAGACATCTGCGAAAATCGCCTACATACACCTTTGAAAGGTAGCTAGAGCATTACACAATCCAAATGGCATCTTTCTATCGGGAAAGATACCAAAAGGACAAGTAAAGGTTGTCTTCTCTTGGTCTTTTGGATCTACCACAATTTGATTGTATCCAAAATATCCGTCTAGGAAGCAATAGAAAGCTTGACCTGCTAATCTTTCTAACATCTGGTCCATGAAAGGAAGAGGAAAATGATCCTTCCTAGTGGCTTTATTTAGCTTTTTGTAATCAATGCACATTCGCCATCCAGTAACTTCCGAGTGGGAATAAGTTCATTCTTATCATTGTGAATTACTATCATTCCGCCTTTCTTTGGAACCACCTGAACTGGACTTACCCATTCACTGTTAGAGATTGGATAAATGATACCAGCTTCTAAAAGTTTCAACACTTCTTTTTTGACCACCTCCTTCATTACAGGGTTTAACCTTCTCTGTGGTTGAGCACTCGATCTATAATCCTCTTCCATAAAGATCTTATTCATACAATAAGTTGGGATAATACCTTTAAGATCTGATATTTACCATCTAATTGCTTCTTTATTAGCTTTCAAAATTTCTACCAACTGTTCTTCCTCTTGTAGAGACAAAGAATTACTGATGCTAACTGGCTTTTTTTTCATCTTCTTCTAGAAAAACATACTTTAGATGTGCCGGGAGTCTTTTTAATTCTAGTTTCTTTGCTTTGACTTCTTCTTCCTTATCAATTATTTCAAACTTTGTATCCTCCACTGGAATTTTTTTTAATGTTTCCAAGTCCATTAGACATTCTACAATTAGTTTCTCTTCTCCTTCATCTAAATCTTCACGAGAATCAATAAGAGTTTTCTCTAATGGAGAAACATACCGCACCAACCTCTCTTGCATCATACAGACTTCATCAAGTTCGTTAAATTGAAAACATGCTTTATCATCGTTTGGATATGTCATGGCTTTCAATACATCAAAGGTGATTTCTTCATCATGAACTCTCAATTTGAGCTTGCCATTCTCCACATCAATTAAAACTCTAGCAGTCTTCATAAAAGGTCTCCCAAGAATGAGAGGTACATCACTGTTTCCTTCCATCTCCATTACAATAAAATCTACTGGGAATACAAACTTGTCAACCTTCACTAAAACGTCTTCCACCACTCCACATGGATATTTAAGAGACCTATCTGCTAGTTGAAGAGCCATTCTGGTAGGTTTGATTTCCAAACCCTCAATCGTTTTACACATGGATAGCGGCATTAAATTAATGCTAGCTCCCAAATCAATCAATGCTCTTCCAACTTCCAAGTCTCCTATGGTGCATGGAATAGTGAAGCTTCCTGGATCTTTAAACTTAGGTGGTAATTTCTGTATAATTACACTATAGTTACCCTGTACCTTGATAGTTTCCTTCTCAATGTATTTGTTTTTCTTTGTAAGAAGTTCCTTCAAAAATTTTGCATATGATGGCATCTGTTGTAATGCTTCAGAGAATGGTATAGTAATTTCCAGCTTCTTAAACAACTCCATGAATCTTTCCAACTGCTTTTCTTTCTCCTTCCTTGAATAGTTCTTTGGATAAGGAAGTGGTTTTTCCAACTCTCTTTCTTTTTGTCTCTCATCTCTCTCTTCTCTCTCTTTTTTTTCTTTCTTCTCATCTTCTTCTTCTTTCTTTTTTCTCTCTCAACTCTTTCTTTCCACTCATATGTTTCTTTTTCATTCTCATTTTCTTTTTCCTCTCTTTCTTTCTTTCTATCCTCTAACACCTTACCACTTCTGGTCACAATAGTTTTACACTCCTTTATGATATTACCCTTTTTCACCTTGTCAACTATTCGCTCAATATGGATCTTCATATTTTCAAATGCAACTTCCACATTCTTACAATAAGATGCATTCGTCTTCAAGAACTTTTTGAAAGTCTCGTCAAGTTTTGTTGTCTTCTCAGATGGATTAAATTGCGTTTTCCATTTTTCCTGCTGCCATTGAACCATTGAAACATTTTGTATTTCTTGTGGTAATTGAGAAAGTTTCGTAATTACTTCTTCCAACTGTTGAGAAATAATTTTATTTTGAATAAGCAGGGCATGATTTGATTGTAGCAACTCCTTATGACTAGGATATCCTCTTTCACTGTTCAATTCATTATCACTAGTAGTCATATTTTCAATTATTTCAGTAGCTTCCTCTGGAGTCTTCCATTTGATATTTCCTCTAGCTGAGGCGTCAAGCATCATCTTGGTTTGTGAACCAAGACCTCCAAGGAAGATCAGGACTACTTCCACTTCGTCAAAACCATGCGTGGGAGTCTTTCTTAATAGGCTTTTATATATGTCCCATGCATGACCTAGTGATTCCTCCATGCCTTGCCTGAATGATGAAATCTCTTACTTTCTTTTATTTACCTTTGATTGTGGAAAGTATTTGTTTAGGAACTTCGTCACCACTGCTTCCCACTCTGTAAAGCTTCCTTCTAGAAAAGAATTCAACCAAAGCTTAGCGTTGCCTCCTAATGAGAATGGAAACAGACTAAGTTTGATTGCTTCGTCCGGTGATGCGGGCTGTCACGGCCCATTAAATTTAATGTGCATTAAAGAATGCAGTATAGTGCTAGGAAGTGACTCCTAGGTCGTCTCTCAAGGACCAAATGTGGTTCGAGTCTTAGGTCTAACACGAAGTGGGGGGAGTTTTGAGTTTGTGAATGCAAATGAACTTAAATATGACACGAATGCAAAGAGATGTAAAACGGTTTCAAATACAGAATTAAATTGATTGGTTACTACTAACATTATAACTAAAATATCACAACTAAGCAAAATAGGCAACATTAAAATGAAAAGTGCTTGAACCAAATTAAAATGCAACATTGAATTAAAAAGTGAAAAGGTGAAAGGCAAATCCATCTTATTTAATATAAAAATAGCTTAAGTTCAAGTGTGAAAACAATGAAAATAAAACCTATTGGATTTTATCTCTTGTGGACGAAACCATGTGCTTCTAATTCTAAAGAAAGAAAATGAAATTGCAAAAACTTCTAAATTAATTCCCAGACCAGTGACATTCACTAAATGAAAATGTGCTTCCTAAAATTAAGTTGACACACATCTATTTCTCCAATTGAAACCAAAAATAAAACCTAGGTGGCGACATACAACTACTTTGTCTAAAGGAGATGAAATAAAATAAAGAATGCCAACACCTTATGAAAAATGTAACAAAATAAATGAAACTAAACAAGTAAACTACTTTAATCTCAATGCATTCCTATACATATAATATAAAAGATTTTTCAGTGCAAGACAAAGTAAACAAAGCTGAGATTCCTTTCCATGGATGTAACATTGCTGGAATAAAATAAAACATTAAAATATCTCTAAAAGCCAAATGAATCACACGTATGTTTCTCCATTCTAGGGCATCACCGTGAGCACTACTTCCTTCTCCCTTTCAATCTCCATGCAGTTGGAATAGAAAACCGACCGAGAGTCTCTGCCTCAGCTGTAGCCTCCTGGCTGAGACACACCTTCAATTGAATGTTAAATTCTTATATATGGTGGCTACTAGAGCTCGCTTCCTCCCTTCCCTGGACCTCTCAAATATAACCCTATCTCCTTTTTATCAATGTTCGTGGGCTCTCCTTCATTCAATAACCATTCTCTTCTCTTTTGGGTGGCAGTTGGACGACGCTTCAATCAGCATACCTGTACCTTTCTTTTGGTAACCCTTTTTCTTCAAGCCAAAATCCCTGTTGGATGCGTGATGAATGAAGCCAAGACCGTGCTATCCGCTGCTGTGCTAGACCGAGAATTGTGTTGCACCTCCTTCAAAAATGTTGGGTCGTGGAATGTGTCTAATTGAAGCCAACTTGATGCTGCCTCCCTCCACGCCAGGTGGACCTTCTTGCTGGACGCGTGACGACTCCTAGATGTTGCTGCCCGTGCACTCTTTCATCCAAGTTGGACAACGTGGAGTCATTTCCGTGTGCACCCCTCCACTTTGCTGGATGCTGAAGCTGCTTGTTGGACCAACGTGTGGTTGGAAGTGTGAATGAAGATAGTTGGGCTTGCTCCCCCTTCTTCGTGCACCTCCTTCTTCTCCCAAGCACCACATCTTCATCCTAACGTTCCAACTCATCCGTTTGCACCCCTTAATTGAAAGTCACACCTCCTCAATCATTTTAACTTAAATTATAATTGATGTGGCATTTTCTTTTCACCTCCAAATGTTCCAAATTGTATTTCCAAAATTTTCCCTACAGTTAATAATGCAAATAATTTGCTCAGATAATCCAAATTAATTAAAATTAGAATTTCTTGTCAATTTAAGCACAATTAGTAAAAATGGAAAAATACCGGACATTTAAGCACAATTCCCCGATTAATTATAGCACATTAAACTAAGTGGAGTGAATAAAATATCGACTCATCATCCGGCACCCCATTTATCTTTACTGTGTTGCAATTCTCGTTAAACGTTGTGAGGTGCTCATATGGGCTTTCGTGAGACAACCCATTAAATTGGTTACTCTTAACCAGTTGGATTAATGCTGGTTTAACCTCCATATTAGCCGCATTGACTCTTGGTCTTGCTATGTTATTGAAATGCTGAGGTCCAACTATATTAGTGTAATCTGCAAGAGTTCTTCTGGCATTATTATTCTCCATCTCCTCAATGCTATGGTCACAACCTTGTGGTGATGGTTGTAACAGAGTTTCCGGAGAAGGAAAAAGTTCTCTAGATGTACAGATTCTCCTCCTCCGTCTACTCTCTTCTAAGCCTTCAAGAATAGGTTCTGCAGTTTTCTTGCTTCTAGTTCGGATTGCTTCCTACATACACAAGAAAACAAATCCCTAGAAAAATTGGTTAGCACAAAAAGATATAGAAGAAGATATAAGATCAGAGATAAGAAGATAAAATAAAAACATAAATAAAAACAAAAAATAGAAGAAAAAAAATAAAAACAGAAAAAGAAAATAAAATAAAATAATAACAGAAAAAAAAAACAGAAAATAAAATAAAATAAAATAAAAATAGAAAAAAAATAAAAATAAAAACAGAAATTTAAAATTCAAAATTCAAATCAAAGATAATCAATAATCACACAAATGAACTAGTTAAATCACGAGTCCCCGGCAATGGCGCCAAAAACTTGATGACAAATTTATGAACGCCGAAAAACGGCGCTAAAAACTTGTTTAACCCTCGGCACGTGTGACCGAATCGTATCAAGTAATAAAACTCGGTAAGACCAAGTATCGTTCTCCCAAACGACTCACGGCCTAGTTAGCAATATGATTTGTTGATTATTTAAGACTTGTGAACAATTGATTTTAGGTTTTAAATGCAAAAGACAATAATTAAACATGTATGCATGAATTTGATCAATGGAAAAGAGGAATACAAACACTTTAATGAATTAGATGGATGAGTATGTTGTTGGGATTATCAATTTCATCTTATCCACTCTCATATATATTTATGAATTCATCATTCTTTTCATCAATTGCTAATGCCACTCTCTAAATCACCTTGCAAGAAGGCCTATCCTTAATTACGAGTTCATACAATTGCTAGCATCCCTAATAATTAATTCTGAAGTGCAGAAGCTTAACGACAACCAACCCTTATATTCCTATGTCTAGGCAATATGCTATTGGGATATTTTCCCCGAATCTAGATTTACCCGTACGTTCCCATATCGACAAAATCAATAATCATGGCATTGAATTAGTTAAACAGTGCATGCGTTGAGCAAAGAGGAAAAACCCTAACTAATGATGAAAGAAAGCATGTATCTCAAATAAGATGTTTAAACACAAATTCCATATATGAGAGTTTCACAAGATTAGATTGATTCCCCAACAACAATACAAAGTTTAGTTCACCATATTCATGGTGAAACTAGATGAACAATAATGAAAGAATGAAAGATAGAAAAACCCTAGAAAGAGAAGAGGAAAGCCGTCACCATCTCCCAATCTACCCCTAAGGGGTGAAAAGTGTGTTTCTGCTTCCTCCCAACCAAAGATACAAACCCTAGGAAGACCTAAAGCTTATATACTATTCGTAATACTGCAAAAAAGTGGGCCTAAGCCCAAAAGACCACCGCTCAGCGGTAAGTGTGTGAATGTGATTCTTCCCCTCAACGGAGCCCACGTGGTTTCCTTAGTGCCTCTCAACGGTAAACTGCCGCTGAGCAGCAGTTGCGACTTCTCCTTTTGCACTTTTTGAGTTGTTTTCTGATTTCATCTGTATCCTTTTTAACTTCTTTCACTAAATTCACCTTAAAACCTGCATAAAACACTAAAATCACGCATAAACATGTCTAGCTCTCTTATTTCCAAAAATATGAACAAAAGCATGATTCCAAGCTAGTTTCTAAGTGTTAAAGGTTGCTTTTAATATCAATTTTAAGCATGAAAATAACAGTTTTCCAACTGTTATCACCTGGTTCAATGATTCTCACCCATAGCATGCTTCCATCATGAAGAGATCCACATCATATACTGACACCACTAGATGTCTAGGTATATGGGAAAAGATTGTTGGCAGGGCATGAGAAATGCTACGTTAAAACAAAGTGATACACATCGAATATTGACACCACTCCACGTCCAAGTTATTTGGGAAATACATAGGGACGTCATTTTTCCTTCAATATTCGACATAAAATTATTTTGAAGGATTTCTAAAATAAATCCATTATTACGTATGTTATAAATGGAAACGAAACAAAGAAAAACATAATAACACTAAACATACGAAAAAAATGAAAATCAAACCACGAAAAGATCCACAGGATTGTTAATATGTAGAAGGATTTTTGTGAATGGAGGTTGTAGCGTTTTAAAAGGGTGCAAAATCCAAATCTTTCAACCTTTTTCTTGGTTAAAATATAGAATGATTTTTTTGAATAGAGTCTGTTTTAAATTAATAAGTGTTAACATTTTCCTCTGGTTTGCTACCATGCCTTCCTCGTTAACAAAGAAATTTCTTCGTTTAGTAGAGGAATTGATAACAAACCAATGGAAAAAGTTAGCATGATTTTGTTTAGGAAGTTCTGTAGTTTAGTGAAGGAGGAGTAGTGTTTTGAAAGGATGCGAAATCCAAATCTATCAACCTTTTCCTTTGGTTTTCAATACTCCTGCAACCTTTTTTGTGTCCTTGAAGGAGATAACAAAAATCACAAAGAAAAAAATTAACAAATGGAGTTCATAGCAGAAATTTTATAAATGGATGTCTATAGGTTATTTAAGTCTCCGAGACTGTATTTATATAAAAAAAGAATGACTATTGGGAAAGGCCTTATGTGGGGTGACCTTTGGCTTCAATAATAAAAGGCAGTCCCAAGGCAAAGTTCACTCCTTTTTTTTCTTTTTCCTTATTAAATTCTCATAGAACGTCGAACTCTAGGGACTTCGACGTGAAAGGTTTGTGAGTATTCAGTTTTTGCTGTTACTAGAGGTTTTGAATTGACTCTATAAATATAATGCTTAACTCTATACAATTGCACAGTTTGATCGTTTTTTAATAATTCATTTTTTTATGTTTTCCTGAAGTTGTTTTGTCGGATGGTTTAAAAGAAAAACTAAAAACATAATTTCTGGCAAACAAAATGTCATTATACGCCTGACGTTGGTTGCTCCATTTTTTTATTTTTATCTATTTTTATTTTTCCTTTTTAACCTCCAATAACACGTCTATTTTGAAAATATTCGACTTCCTTTGTAGGGTCTGTTTTTGAAATGATTTGAAGGAGTTTATGAATTTTATAAATGTTGTAGCGTTTTGAAAGGCCTTGAAGTTGTTACAAGTTAACACAAAGAGACCTTGGAGTTGTTAAAAGAAATTTTATAAATGGATGTCTACATAAATAATTACTGTTGGGAAAGGCCTGATATGGGCCTGAAATGGGCTTGAATAATAAAAGACAGACTACGTAAATGATATATGTAATTTTCTTCAGACTTCCAAAGTGTCTTTTTGGTTTAATTCTTTTTTCTTTTAATACAACAATAATTGTCAGATTCCTTGGGCATCTGACGTATTGTTCGTTATCAGAAGGCAAAGGTCGATCTATATTTTCTTTTTCCTTTTTAAATTCCAATAGAACGTCTGACTCTAGAGGGCTTCGACATGAAAGGCATTGCAGTCGTTGCGAGCATTAATTTTATCCTATTACCAGAGGGACGTCCATGTTATTTGGGAATTACATAGGGACGTCATTTTTCCTTCAATATTCGAAGTAAAATTATTTGAAAGATTTCTAAAAGAAATCCATTATTACATAGGTTATAAATGGAAACGAAACAAAGGAAAACCATAATAACACTAAACATACGAAAAAAATGAAAATCAAACAACGAAAAGATCCGTAGGATTGTTAAAATGTAGAAGGATTTTTGTGAATGGAGGTTGTAGCATTTTAAAAGGGTGCAAAATTCAAATATTTCAACCTTTTTCTTTGTTGAAATGTAAAAGGTTTGTGAGTATTCATTTTTTGTTGTTACCAAAGGTTTTGAATTGACTCCATAAATATAATGCTTAACTCTATACAATTGCACAGTTTGATAATTTTTTAATAATTCATTTTTTATGTTTTCGTGAAGTTGTTTTGTCGGATGGTTTAAAAGAAAAAATTAAAAACATAATTTCTGGCAAAAAAAACGTGATTATACGTTATCTACTTCATTGTGAATTGTGTTTGGTGCAAGGATGGCTTCCTCATCGGACAAGAGAATCAAGACTATAGGATTCAAGAGGAAGGATAAGGAGCTAGAGCGCTCCTATGCCAAGAAGTTCCTATCTCACAAGCATGAGCGCCACTTTAAAGTTGTCCAAGATAGGAGGCTATTGATGGAAAGAAAGGCTGGACTGATACCTGACTTTGCTCCACAATTTGGGGAGCAATTGGAAAACAGGAACTGGGGAGGCTAGCCACTTACCCTGGACCAGCTAGCATAGCAGTGGTGAAAGTTTTTTTTCACCAACGCAAGAAGGTTGGGTGATCATCCTGCTGAGGATTATCTTAGCTATGTTAGAGGACACATCATTCGGTATGACCTTGATTACATTAATATATTTTACATATTGAATGGGCTGGTGAGAAGTATCAGTTCGCTCTCAATATGGAAGAAGGAGCAGACTTTGGTGATGTGGAAAGTGTGTTATGTATGCCTGGTGGACACTTTCAGAGGAACAGGAATGGTGTTGTAGTGAACATCAGGAGAGTTGATCTGACTCCTCTAGCAAAGTATTGGATGACACCAACCATGCTCACATGTCTTAGACATAACTGTTAGGAGGGCGCTTCTGTTGTACTGTGTGCTCAGAGGGATGAGCATTAACATTGGCCAGGTCATAGCTAATGAGATACAGGTGTGTGCCAACACTATGAATAACAAAGCACCTCTAGGGCATCCCTCTTTGATTACACATTTATGTGAGCAAGCTAGGGTGAATATCTCTTCACCATTTGAGAGGCCTAGGAAAGCTATTGATGAGGCCTATTACAGATGGTATTGTGGAGGTGATGAGGCAGCTCAGCCAGTACCACCACGCAGTCCTCGCAGAGGAAGAGAACCACCACAGGGCCAGACATCTACAGAGACTCAGGAGGTATAGCCATTTCAGATGAGGTACATGTATATGTCTCTTATAGATGCTAGGATGCAGTCCATCCATAGAGGGTAGGTGGCCACAATAGAAGTGATTTTTGGGACGTATGATACACCCCCAGCACATAGGTGGACCATGGATGAGTTTCATAATGTGGTGGCATGGCCAGAGGAGTAAGCTCAGGACAGTAGAGTTGGAGCAGTTGGAGCTTCAGCTATGGATGATGAGGATGATGAAGATGCTGAGGATGGTGAAGAGGAGGAAGATACAGATGATAGCATGGGTTGATGAGGAGTTGAGATAACATCTACGGATGGATGCTATCACTGCTAGAGTAGGATTTGTTATCTTTCGTTTTGTATTATGAACTTATTTGCTTCTGTTTTTAGAATAGGATTGTAATGTACTCAGTTTGAAATTTTATCTGCTATGATGGTTTTCTTATGATTTATGCATGATGAGTATTGTTTGATGATGCTTGGATAATGATTGATGTTGAGATTGCACATTAGATGCTGATATACAGGTGGTGGTTCACGAGCTATGTGAACAAATGCATGATGTTGTGATTGTGACTATCATGCTAAGCAGGATGTGTATGTGGAATGTTGAATGAGCCTATATGTGAGGTTTTGAACTCTAGAGTTTTTGTGAATGAATGTTATTACATTGAAAGCATGAATGTATGTGTCATATGATCAAGGCCATCTGTTGTTACCCTTTATTAGCCAAATGCATGTTTTTAGCCCAATAAAAGAGAGCACAATGTGTTCTATCCATGGAACACTTAACTTTGAACATGATAGGAAACCCTTTTTGAAAAGCTTTACCTTGAGTTGAGTTGAAGATATCTTGTGGTATTGATAAATGTTCAAGTTTGGGGTTGTTGGGTGGTTTAAAAAAGGGAATATGAAAAGCATTGAGCTAAGCATGTGAAAAGTAAAAGAAAAAGGAAAAGAGAAGAAAGAAAAAGAAAGGCTCAATGCAAAAGAAAGTTGGGAAGAAGGAAGAATGATTGTGTTTAGATGATTCACTTAACTCAAGGATTTTGTGATCTAGAAAAACCAATTTTCTTGTTAGCCCAGCGACATTATAAGCCATAGAAAAGTCCTTGTGATGATACTTGCTTGTGAATGTGTTTGATTATGGTTAAATGAAAGGCAAAGTTAATTCATGTGACATTGTGATAGTAGAGTGAAGGAGTGACCTTTTCTACACTTGTGTGTTTGAGTGAAACACTTTATCTGGTGAGGAAGGATTCCATGAACACATCTATGCTTAGTTGATTAATCATTCATGAGAATAGCATTTGTTGAATATTATTTGATTATGTGAACACTAAAGCATGTTCTAATCTCCACCCACATGCAATCTTCCTAGTTTCAGACCCATGTATCTAATCATGCATAAAAATCACAACAATTAATTCATCTAATCATGCATAAAAATCACAATCCCTAAAGAATCAAGCTTAGACAACCACGTTCATATCAATCAATGCTTTCAAAAACCCTAGAATGTAAAATGCTTGTACTTACTTGGGTGGAGATGCTAAATGAGTGAAAAATGTTATAAGAAAGTGAAGAAATCAACCCCTAACAACAATCCTCTCACCAAACCCCCAAACTTGAATTAAAACTTGGTGAAAAAGTGTTTGAAAAAGAGATTTTGTGAAGGGGGAAGAAGGGAAAAGTGAAGAGAACTCTTTGGAGAGTGCTTGAGAATGTATGGGAAGAGTGAGATCTGAAAGTGGAAGCAAAGCCACGCCCTAGGGGATAAAAATAACCTAATGGGCCTAATCCTGCTGAGCGGAATTTGCAACACCAACTCTCCTTCTTCCTAGCTTGCCTTAGGTGTCGTATACCAATGCCTCTCACTCACCCCATGCATTTAGGTTCTCACATCACTCATACATTCAATCCCTAAAATGCAACTAGAGCAAAATCAAAATAAATAGAGATATAGTCCATCAACTATGTTGCCTCCCAGGTAGCACTTGTTCAACGTCACGAGCCTGACCCAAAATCCTCCAGCACCCTTCAATAAATGCAAATCTTTCTTACCAAAACCCATCAGTAGGTGCCTTCTAACTTAGTATCCTTTAGTAGATACTTAACAACCTAGCACCATCAGTAGATGCTATACCATAAAATCTCAAAACAACATAAATCAATGTCCCAAAGTTTATAAATTTACATCACCAAAATAACAAAATTCAGGAAATTAATGTTCTCAAATCACTGGGGTACCTCCCAGTAAGCGCTCTTATGGTGAACTAAACCTTCATTGTTGTTGGGGAATCAATGTAATCATTTGAAACTCTCATGTATTGAATTGCTTCTTTAATCCATATGCTTTCTTTCATTAATTGTTAGGGTTTTTCTTCTATACTCTATGCATGCTTTGTTTAACTCATTCAATTTCATGATCATTGATTTTATTTGTATGGACACATATAGATAAATCTAGACATGAAGAAACTCTCCCAATAGTAATATTGCCTAGAGATAGGGATAGGAGGATTGGTTACCTTTAAGCTTCTGTGCGAATGTAATGCATGAATAATTGCTAGGAAGACAAGACATTGTAAACTAGTGATTAGGAGTAGGCTTTCTTCACCAAGATATTGGGTTTAAGGTAAATTAGAAAGTGACATTAACATTAATGAAGAAGATGAATTCTTGAATACATGAGAGTGGATACGATGAATTAAAAACCCCCAACAACATCATCATTCCATATATTTCAATCACGTTTTGCTTCTTTTGTTCAATTGATCAATACATGCATTCATATTTACTTTTTAGTATTTGCATTTAAATCTACGAGAATTCGTTCACAAGTCTAATTTAATAAACAAATCACATAACTGTTTCGGCCGTGAGTCCTCTGGGAAATGATACTTGGTCTTATCATTTATTATTACTTGATACGATTCGGTTACACTTGCCGAGGGTTAACAGTAAAACACTAGGTTGCCTCCCAGCAAGCGCTTCTTTAACGTTACTAGCTTGAGCCAATAAGCTCATGGCACATCTTTGATTTTGGTGTCATCTTTTCCTACTCCACAGCAATTGATCTTCAGCAACTTCTTGTTCACCTTTTTAGTTATCTTTGAAATTGGAGATTCAATCTCTATTAGTCCATCAGCTCTGACTTCTTTCACAACCCAAATTTCCAGAAAATGTGGAACACAAATTCCTGTGACTGAAGCACTACAGCAGATTGCGGAATATGCTAAGTTTTTGAAGGAACTCCTCACAAGAAAGAAATATTTAAATGAGGAAACAATGGAGGTACAGGAATAATGTAGTGTGATTTTACAAAAGACACACCCTCCTAAGGTTGAAGATCCAAGATGTTTTATCATTCCATGTACTATTTGGAATCATAAAATAGGGAAAGCCCTAATTGATTTAGGGTCCAGTATCAATTTGATACATTTATCTGTTCTTGAAAAGATTGGTGGTTTTGAAGTCAAAAATCCCTATGGTGCAGTGGAAGATGTCATGATTCAAATTGACAATCTCAGATTCTTGGTAGATTTTGTAATAATGGAGATGGGGGAAGATTTGGAGATCCCTATTATTTTTGGAAGGCCATTAATGAAAACGGGAAAGGTAATCATTAATGTGGATGATGAAACTATAGCACTTAAAGATCAAGAAGAGGAGGTGATTTTCAATGTCTTCAATGTTGAGCAGCCAATCCAGGTGAAGAAGACTAGTCTCAGGACTTCAAGGGGAGGTACACCAGAGAGTAGTACTAAAGTTGCCAAGTCAGGTAAGGAAGGTAAAAATTGTTTCTTGTCACAGGTACAATAGAATGAAAAAGACAGCAAAGGAGCAAGTGTTCATCAAGATTCTCTGGAGAAACATGAAGAACTAAAACCAGGACTACCAATGAGATTTAATAAAAAGTTTTGCGTTGTGAAAGAACTCAGAGCTGATGAACTAATAGAGATTGAATCTCCAATTTCAAATAGAACTAAAAAGGTGAACAGGAAGTTGCTGAAGATCAATTGGTGTGGAAAAGGAAAAGATGACACCAAAATCAAAGATGTGACATGAGCTTATTGGGTCAAGCTAGTAACGTTAAAGAAGCGCTTGTTGGGAGGCAACCCAGTGTTTTACAAACTTTTATTTGCTTATTTTATTTTATTTTTTGTTTATTTTGTGTTTGCTCTAGGTCAAGCTAGTGACGTTAAAGAAGCGCTTGCTGGGAGGCAACCCAGTGTTTTACAAACTTTTATTTTGTTTCTTTTTATTTTTATTTTTTTTATTATTATTTTTTTCTGTTTTTGTTTGTATGTGATTATAGTGTGCCTAATTTGTAATAGCTGAATGTTTGAGGGGTGAGGAGAGATTAATTGATTGATTTGAGAGTTATTGTGAGGACTAGGGAAAACAAACTAAAAAATTCTAGGTTGAATCTAAGAACCTAGGGTAGGGCAAAACCCGAAACAACGTAAATTAAGAGGGGAAAAAGTATCGCCCACCGCCCTGGCGCCCCACTAAGCCCGCCCAGGCGGCGGCGCTGCAGATGGGCCTTTTAGCCCAAAGCTTGGGCGGACTCAACCCATTTTCACCCTTTTTAAATCCAAGGGTTTCTCCCAAGCCCTCATTCTCTGATTTCCCCCAACCTACCCTCTCAAAACACTTCTCCTAAGTGCTCTCTCCACTTTCCCCATTTCAATTTCACCAAAACCCTAACATTTCACCAATTTTGCACCATCCAAGAGTCCAAGTTTGGGGTTTTGAAGTGGTGACAACTAGAAGCACACTTTTCCTTCCATTGCTTGAACAATCTCTATAATTCTTTGCCTCCACTCAAGTAAGTCATAAGCCCTAAAACTTTCAATTGATGAATTTTTGATAAAGATGCATGTTTTTTTGAAAAGGGCCTAATGAATAATGACGAAATTGATTACATTTGTTAATTGGGGCTGTATAAACTTGTTTTGCCACTGTTTGGACTGATTAAACTATGCTAATTTTGGCTGGGATTGAGTAGAAACTGATTTGGAAATTGAAAAATGGAAGAAACCCACATCGGGCGACGAACGTCTGTAACAACACACGGTTTTTTTTTCTGTTTTCTGGCTATGTGGTCCTATGCAGATGGCATTGATGGTTCCCAAATTGTCTTGGGAATAGTGGTACTGGTTGATATATTTTGGTACTAATGTTTGTTGTTTTCTGGCCCTATTTTTGAATCTTTGTGTACAGGAATGACATCCTCATCCGGCAGGAGAATGAAGATTGTAGGCAACAAGAGAAAAGAAAAAGAGCAGCACTACTCCCACCAGTTCAGGATGGCTGCCCAAAAGAGGTACGTCCCCTCAGTGGACGCCATGAAGCTGCTAATGGAAAGTAGGGTGGGAATGATCGCTACTTTGGCCCCCCAGTTTGGAAGGGAGGTCAACGCTAGAGGCTGGGGGAACCTGGCTACTTATCCTGCTCTTGCTAGCATCCCTATTATGAAAGAGTTCTACACTAATGCTAAGGCATTAGGGGGAGAGTAGGAGACTTATACCTGCTATGTGAGGGGCAAGAAAATCTCCTTTGATGTTGACACCATCAACACCGTTTTGGGCACTGATTGGGAAGAAGAATGGTGTCAGTATCAACGGGCTATGGTTGAAGGGGTTGATTATGAGGATGTGGAGAGGACCCTATGTGTGCCAGGAGGGCACTTTGAGAGGAGCAAATCTGATGTACCCATCCACATCAAGAGGGCATCCTTGATACCATTGGCAAGATATTGGATGACCTTCTCCCAAGCCAATATCCAACCTTGCTCTCATATGTTTGATATCACCAATTATAGGGCTATTCTCTTGTATTGTATTTTGAGTTGCAGGGAGGTCAACTTACGGGAAGTTATTGCTGAGGAAATTAAGAGTTGTGCACGTGTTGTGAGCAGTAGAACCCCTCTAGGACACCCCTCTTTGATCACACATCTGTGTGAGATTATGGGTGTTGATGTGTCTGCACCACCACTAGAGCATCCATGGAAGGAGCTGGATGAGGCTTATTTCACCTACTACAACATTACAAAGGAGCAAGGTCAAACTAACACAGCAGGCTCACAAGGTGCACAGGAGTGCACCACCACCAGCATAGGGGCTTGCCCATGAAGCCGCCCCGTTTCAGATGTGGGACATGTATATGTCCCTACTAGAGGCCTGGATGATGGCTCTCTACAGAGGAGAGCAGGAGCTGCTGAGGACGTTCACATCCGCCTTTCTTGATAGGGAGTTTATTTCATAAGAAGAGTATGCAGCCAGGGTGACATATCTAGAGGGTCCGACACATGTAGATGTTGGAGCAACAGGTAAAGATGCAGCTGATGAGGAGGAGGACTCTAATGATTAGAGAGTGATTGTATTTAGTGTCTACTATTGGATGCTTCTTTGTTTAGACATGATTTCTCTTTACTTTTCCTTGCTTTTATTTTATTGTTCTTATTTTGTTTATTGTTGAACTCTTTTAATATTCCTGTTTTTTTTTTCTGTAGTATAGGAATGATGTACTTTGCTCAATCTTATTGTAGTGGTTTAGTTCTTCTAATGTTGTATTTTGATGAGTGTTACTTGTTTATGCTTATTGTTTGAATTGAGGTTGAGATCATGCATGATGTGAAAACACACAGGTGGTTGCTTCTAACATGTGAAGTAGGTGCTTGAGGTAAAACTTGATTGAGATACTGAGTAGGATGTTTTTCTGAATTCTAGAACTTGAGAGTTTACCTGTGTGAGATTTGAGCTTCAGAGTTGTTGTGAATAATTGCTATTACTTTGGAAGCATAAATGATTTTGTCTAAATTTTTTGTGATTGAACTACTTGCTTGCTGATTTCATATGATCAAGGCCATCTTTTGTTTTCCCTTATTCTTTTAGCCTTCATAAATTTTTCCACTGAAAATAAAACCAATTGCTCTACCTTTTGAACCTTCCACCTTAAGCATGTTTTGAAAACCACCTTTTAAATTGTTTACCTTGAGTTGAGTTGAGAATATTTGTGAGGTATTGGAAAAGGTTCAAGTTTGGGGTTGCTAGTAAGCAACCCCACTTTTCTGAGCAGTGAGCAATTGAAAAGCAACAGAAAAAGAAAAAGAAAAATCAAAAGGAAAGAAAATGAAAGGAAAAAGGAAAAATAAAAAGAAAAGAAAGTAGAGCTCACTACAAGAGAAAAAGGTTGGGAAAGATCTTCTTAAAAAGAGAACCTGTGAGTAATTGATAAATTCATAAATATCTCTCTAAACTCAAGGAATTTTTCTGACCAGAAAAACCAATTTCCTTCTTAGCCCAACCAAGCTACAAGCCATGAAAAGCCCTTGTGATGACAACTTTCTTGTGAGTCTATTTGATTGTGGTTAAATGAAAAGAAAAATTAATTTGTGTGACAATAATGTGATAGAAGAGTGAAAAAGGCACCAACACTATACACCTGTAAGGAATAGTTCTTTGAATTTCTCATTACATCTCTGCTTGGTTGATTGATTACTCTTAAGGACAACATTTGTTGAACTGTTTGAGCATCACTTTGAGTTATTTGAAAGAAAGCATCTGGACATTTGCACTGATATTCTTATGATGGGCTGATTGAAGTGATGATTTATCTTGAGAAAAAGATTATGAAAAATTGCTGAATCACTATGATAATTGTTAAGAGCTGAGTTACATTCTTTTTTGCTTGAGGACAGCAAATTTCTATGTTTGGGGTTGTGATAACGGTTTAAAATAAAGTTATCTGTGATGTAATTTTGAAGGCCGCCCGGGCGTCGCACCTCGAAGCCAGAGCGAAATTGAAGGTTCAAGCCCTACAGAAATCGACGTCCACCTGGGGCGTCCAAGCGTCGCGTGTTGTAGATCCGGCCCAGTTTTTGCTCTATTTCGACTCTTTTGGACCGGGCCCTATTTCTACTATGTTCCAACTCTTTTTAAAGGACCCAGGCGCTCTAGGTTTTGTATCTCTGGCTGGAGCAACACACAACACACAACACACTCTTCTACTCTCTGAAGGTGGATCTAGAGGCGGAAGCTTCCTCTTCTACACTTAGGGTTTTACTATCTCCTGCTTTTCCATTGTACATCTAGTTTCTCCATGTGTATGGGGAACTAAACTCTATTTGTTGTTGGAGAATGATGTAACCTTGTGAACTCTCATGTATTTGAGTTGATTCTTAATCATATATGCTTTATTCATTAATTGTTAGGGAATTTGTCTGTTTCAATGCTTGCTCTATTTAACTCATTTAGTTGCATGATTTATGAATTGCATGAGTGCTGGGAGGTTCCTTACAATTCAGGTTCTTGTCAAATTCTCCCAAGGGTAATATTTCTCAGGGATGAGGGTGTGAGTAGTTGATCGTCTTAAGCTCTTGATCTTCAGACTTAATTTTCTAGGAACGCTAGGAATTGCACAAACTAGAAATTAAGGCAGGCTTATTGCGCCGAGGGATCGGGTTCTAAGTACTTTAGTGAGTAACGTTAACATTAATGCATAAAGAGGAATTCTTATATACATGAGAGGGAACTTGGTGAAATCTAACCCCAACAACATATTAATCTCATTTCAAACAACATCCGTTTATCTTTGTGTTACTCTACTAATGATCAATTTGCATTCATATTTAATTTTTAGTCTTTGCATTTTAAACCAATGATCTCGTTTCTTTTAAGTCTAAATTAATTGAGTTAATACGCAATTGTTTAGTGCCGACAGTCTTCTAGGATACGATACTTGGTCTTACCATTTTATATTACTTGTGCGATTCGGTACACTTGTCAATCCATCAAAAAGGTTTTGGTTTCATTTCTGGACATCAAAAATATTGTTAACAATGATGCCCAAGCATCAAGCTTCCGGCGCTTAAGTGCCCCAATAGGGGCGTTCGGGCGGTGAACGGTGGTTTTCCACGCTTAAGCCTTCTAGATGACGCCCAAGCTACAAGCTTCCGGTGCTCAAGCACCCTAAAAGGGGTGCCCAGGCGGTAGGCGGTGGTTTCCTACGCTCAAGCCTCCAAAAAGGGCACCCAAGCCTCGAACATTCCTCCTTTCTAGTGCTTTTCTAGGCCTTTCTAAGCTCCATCTCCTCAGCACTTCATCCCTATTTTCCATATTATCTCATTTTCTATCAAAACAAGGAGAATTAGTCATAAAATCATCAAATTTAACCTCAACTCTCTTATTCACACAACTTAACAGAAAAACATGATTCCAAGCAAGTTTCTAAGCAGACAAGGGTGGATTTAGTATCACAAATAACGGTATTTTCAACCGTTATCACCTAGCCCAAAACTTGCGTGGCCCAACGTCTGCGAGTGGGTTTCTTCCATGTGACTTGCCTGATGTGGAATACGGCATGGATCTTGCTTGTTCGAATAAAGAGTGTCTTCTACACGAAATACTTTGAATTTAGGAGGAAATTTAGGTAAAAAACATAGCTAATCTTCACCTATAAATAAGAGAGCCATGCCTATGTAAAACATGCCCATTCATTTCGCTGCACCATTAATGCTTGGTGTTTGTAGTTGCTACCTGCAACTTCCAAGCTTAGGCATGTGATGACAAATTTATGAACACCGAAAAACGGCGCCACAAACTTGTTTAACAATCGGCAAGTGTGATCGAATTGTAGCAAGTAATAAAACTAGGTAAGACCAAGTATCGTTTTCCAAAAGGACTCACGACCTAGTTAGCTATATGATTTGTTGATTATTTAAGACTTGTTAACAATTGATTGTAGGGTTTAAATGCAAAAGACAGTAATTAAACATGTATGCATGAATGTTGATTAATGGAAAAGAGGAAAACAAACACTTTAATGAATTAGATGGATGAGTATGTTGTTGGGGTTATCAATTTCATCTTGTTCACTCTCATATACTTTAGGAATTCATCATTCTTTTCATCAATTGCTAATACCACTCTCTAAATCACCTTGCAAGAAGGCCTATCCTTAATTACGAGTTCATACAATTCCTAGCATTCCTAGTAATTAGTTCTGAAGTGCAGAAGCTTAAAGGCAACCAATATGCTATTGGGAGAAATTCCCCGGATCTAGATTTCCCCGTACGTTCCCATATCGACAAAATCAATAATCATGGCAATGAATGAGTTAAACAAAGCAAGCATTCAGCAAAGAGGAAAATCCCTAACTAAAGATGAAAGAAAGCATGTATCTTAATATAAGATGTTAAAAAAACAAATTCCATATATGAGAGTTTCACAAGACTACATTGATTCCCCAACAACAATACAAGGTTTAGTTCACCATATTCATGGTGAAACTAGATGAACAATAATGAAAGAATGAAAGATAGAACCCTAGAAAGAGGAGGAGGTAGCCTGAGCATCCGAGATCTTCCTTCAAGGGGTGGAAAAGAGAGTGTTTGCTTCGTCTCAGCCAAAGATACAAACCCTAGGACGTCCTAAAGCTTATATACTATTCTAAAATATACAGAAAATTAGGCCCAAGCCCAAAATAGTGCCGCTCAGCGGTAAACTACCGCTCAGCGGTAAGTGCGTGAGTTGTTTCTTCCCCTCAACGGCCTTTTCACCCCTCAACGGAGCCAACGTGGGTTTCTGAGTGCCGCTCAGTGGTAAACTGCCGCTCAACGGTAATTACGGCTTCTCTTTTTGCACTTTTTTATGTCTTTTCTGATTCCATCTCTATCCTTCTGCACTTCTTTCACCAAATTCACCTTAAAACCTGCATAAAACACTGAAATCAAGCATAAACCTGTCCAACTCTCTTATTTCTAAAAATATACCCAAAAGCATGATTTCAAGCTAGTTTCTAAGTGTTAAAGGTTGCTTTTAGTATCAACTTTAAGCATGAAAATAACAGTTTTTCAACTGTTATCAGCATGCTTTCATCACTTCTAGTCACCTACCTCAGGGAGTTGGCCTAACCTCGCCTTGAACCATCAAACTACACACCATCTTCATCCTATCACTAAAATCCATGAGCCTATCACCTCACCACCATCATTTGCACATCACATCACCCCTTTCCCACCCATTTCTGGAACCATATCCATCATAGGGCCTACCTCCTTGCATCCTTCTAAGCTTTGGCCCAACCTAGCTTAAGGAGGTTCCCATCAACATATACATACAACCGTAAACAAACAAAGGTAAGCTTCCTCATACCACTCAAGAAAATTAAGAATACTCACATCCATCATACAATAAAACAAACAAACAAAGGTATGTTTCCCTATACCTTGGCCAATCCTAAGGCTTTCTCTATGCCCAACGATTTTCTCCAATGTAGTTTCACCCTCTCGTTCACTCTCTCTCCTTCCTCTCACTTTCAAAGTTTTTGTCTTATTTTTCTATTGGCTAAAGTTTCTACAGTAGGTGTCTAATATAGTTACAATTATGTCATTCTTTGAAGCTCCCATCCTTGTCTAGGGATATTATGACATTCCATTGTGACCAAAAGATGGCTCAAGGGTGTTACATCGCAAGCCTACGACTCTCAGGTCCCTACTTAGTAGTAATAATGTTAAACGAGAAAGAGCAGCAACTCAATCATAGGAGATGACCTCAATCCCATGATAGGCAATGACACAAAAAGTCTTACTTTACGAGAAGATCGAGTTTTGAAGATAGGGGAAGTAGTGACACAAGAAAGAAAGAATGTAATTGGCAAAGTCCTTTGTGACAATGTCAATTTATTCGAATGGACAACAACCAACTTCTTATGGATCAGCCCAAGGTTAGACTCCCAAATGTTATCCATATTTAGTGAAGCCAGACCTGTTTCAAAGAAGAAAAGGAAGTTAGGTGAAGAAAGGAGGTAGGCCGTTATAAGGTCGAGGCAGAGAAGTTGTTGCAGGCTAGATTCATCAAGGATGCGCGATACACAACATGTTTAGGCAATGTTTTTTAGTAAAGGTGACTAGAAACGATGAATATCGACTATACTGATCTAAACAAGCCATGTCGAAATGATGCTTATCCCTTACTTAGTACAAACCGATTGGTAAATGGTACAGTCGACCACAATGTTCTCAGTTTTTTGGATGCCTACGTAGGATACAACTATATTCTCATGGTTGAAGCTGACAAGCTGAAGAATGCATTCATCACAGAAAAGGCTAACTATTATTATGAAGACATGCCCTTTAGACTAAAACATCTAAAGCCATATATCAAAGACTTATGCACATGATATTCAAGCATCTACTCGACAAGAGCGTTGAGGTCTACATTAATGATATGGTGGTAACGAACTGTCTAAAGTATGCTCAACCTTACACTTGTACAACTTACGATTAAACCCATAAAAATATGTGTTCGAGATAAATGACAATAAGTTTATGGATTTCATGCTAACTGATGACAAATTTATGAACACCGAAAAACGGTGCCACAAACTTGTTTAACAATCAGCAAGTGTGACCGAATCGAATCAAGTAATAAAACACGGTAAGACCAAGTATCGTTCTCCCAAAGGACTCACGACCTAGTTAGCTATATGATTTGTTGATTATTTAAGACTTGTTAACAATTGATTGTAGGGTTTAAATGCAAAAGACAGTAATTAAACATGTATGCATGAATTTGATCAATGGAAAAAAACAGAATACAAACACTTCAATGAATTAGATGGATGAGTATGTTGTTGGGGTTATCAATTTCATGTTATCCACTATCATATACTTTTAGGAATTCAATATTCTTATCATCAATTGTTAATGTCACTCTCTAAATCACCTTGCAAGAAGGCCTATCCTTAATTACGAGTTCATACAATTCCTAGCATTCCTAGTAATTAGTTATGAAGTGCAGGAGCTTAAAGGCAACCGATATGCTATTGGGAGAAATTCCCCGGATCTAGACTTCCCCGTACGTTCCCGTATCGACAAAATCAATAATCATGGCAATGAATGAGTTAAACAAACCAAGCAATAAGCAAAGAGGAAAAACCCTAACTAAAGATGAAAGAAAGCATATATCTGAATATAAGACGTTAAAACAAATTCCATATATGAGAGTTTCACAAGACTACATTGATTCCCTAACAACAATACAAGGTTTAGTTCACCATATTCATGGTGAAACTAGATGAACAATAATGAATGAAAGAAAGATAGAACCCTAGAAAGAGGAGGAGGTAGCCTGAGCATCCAAGATCTTCCTTCAAGGGGTGGAAAAGTGAGTGTTTGCTTCGTCTCAGCCAAAGATACAAACCCTAGGACGTCCTAAAGCTTATATACTATTCTAAAATTATAGAAAATTAGGCCCAAGCCCAAAATAGTGCCGCTCAGCGGTAAGTGCGTGAGTTGTTTTTCTCCCCTCAGCGGCCTTTTCACTCCTCAGCGGAGCCAACGTTGGTTTCTGAGTGCCGCTCAACGGTAAACTGCCGCTGAGTGGCAGTTGCGGCTTCTCCTTTTGCACTTTTTGATGTCTTTTCTGATTCCATCTCTATCCTTCTTCACTTCTTTCACCAACTTCATCTTAAAACCTGCATAAAAACACTGAAATCAAGCATAAACCTGTCCAGCTCTCTTATTTCTAAAAATATAACGAAAAGTATGATTTCAAGCTAGTTTCTAAGTGTTAAAGGTTGCTTTTAGTATCAATTTTAAGCATGAAAATAACAGTTTTTCAACTGTTATCACTAACGAAGATAAAAACAGGTGAACCTCGAAAAAGGTAAAATGATCATTAACATGAGAAGTCCAAAAAAATATTACAGAAGTGCAACGACTTATTGAAAGGGTAGCATTCACTTCTCGCTTTCTTTCTCGATTAAAGGAGAAAGCTCGACTCAATGACAACCATTATATGATACAATATTCTAGTGTTTCTTGAGTTCTTTTCTCTGCCTTTCTTTTACTACTTTTATTTCTTAATGTACTTTATTATTTTTATTAGTCTTTATAGATTTACTTCTTTTTTTTATAGTTGTGTGTTTTTAATTATCTTATATTTCTCTAAGTATTTGAAAATCAATATTCTTCCCCTTTAAATATAGTTTGTTATTTAAAAATTAATTAAATTCTTTCATTATTTTAGTTTTGTGACAAATTCATCTCGAAAAATGGTAACAAAAATCACCAAACATTGTTGAGATATATAGCAAGTAGTAAACAACTTGTATAAACTCCTTTTTATTTCAAAATTAAAATCAAACGAAATAAATTATGCCTGAATAAGTTTTTTTTGTTAAACAATTAAGAAAATTTGTCTCTAAATTAAAATTAATTTTTAAATAAGTTGGAAGTAAAACATGACATTTTATGTTATTTTTTTACAAATTAACTTTCCTTAAAGTAATTTCAATTTATATTAAATCCAATTTCATTATTTCTTTTCAAATGTTATTAATTGAAACTTATATTTATCAATGAATCTATTATAAGAAATATAATTCGTTGTGATATAATATTCACTAGTAAAAAATTGGGTTTTTACAGCGCACATTATTCCACGGTTCACTGGAAACCGCAGCATAATGGTGCGCGGTGGCAGTTTTGTAAATAAATCGAACAAATATGCTGCGGTTCATAGCGGAACCGCGGCATATACTCCAGTCAACCATCCCCTTTGACGCCACGTCTGAATAAAAAATTAAATAATAGAGTATATGCCACGGTTTTCTGGACAACCGCGGCATATACCCCTGCCAATTTATTGCAGGGGCTGACTGAGTCAGAGAATTTCAGAAGTTACAAGGGTATATGCCGCGGTTGCTCTGAGGAACCGCGGCATATACCGCATTAACTTCTGAACTTCTCCGTTAGTCAGAGAATTTCAGAAGTTACAGGGGTATATGTCGCGGTTTCTCAGAGCAACCGCGGCATATACCCCCTGTCATCTACTGATATTCCCCAAAAGGCAGTTGGATAGACAGTTGTGTTCAGCACGTTACAGGGGTATAGGCCGCGGTTCTCAGAGTAACCGCGACCTATTCTCCTACCTGAAATAAATTTAAAATGAATTTGAAATATTTAGAGTAATATACCGCGGTTGCCCGCTGAACCGCTGCATATAGTTTAAAAATAATTTCAAAAATACCATTTAGGTTAATTTTTTTAATCAGTATAGGCCGCGGTTCGTTGTGAAACCGCGGCATATGAGCATCTTATACCGCGGTTAAGTAGTGAACCGCGGTAGATTCCCCAGTCAGAGTTAAAAAATAAAACTTTGGAACAGTGTCGTCTTCTTCTTCGCGCAGGCGAGTTTCGCGTTTTCTTCTCCCTCCCGCGACCACTCATCTCAGGCCAGGCCGTCGTTTTTGCACCGTTTAAACTCAAAATTGTTCGGTCATTTCTCGTTTTTGACGATAAGAAAGAGTTTTAGCCGATCAAAATAATTATACTTTATTAAGAACTAGGAATTCATATGAGTAAGAAGATGGTGAATTGCATCTAAAAGAAAAGATGACTTAGTAAGGTGGTGGTGATGGAAGTGGGGCTTTGTATGGTGGTGGAGATGGCAGGCTATTGATGGTGGTGTTTGGTGTGGTGGTGGAAGGGGTTTTTGGTATGGTGGTGGTGCCTGATGTGGTGGGTAGTGGTATGATGGTGGAGGTGATGCTTGGTGGGTTGGGGGTGGTGGTTCTTGATGTAGTGGTGGAATTGGTATTCGATATGGTGCAGACATTGCTTTATGTTGTGGTGGGGCTGATGCTTTTGGTGGTGGTGATTGGTATGTGATAGAGGGTAGTTTGGTGGTGGTTCTTTATAGGGTGGTTTGGAATAATCAGTATAGGTTGAAGTTAGATGTTGACACTAACAAACATGCTTAACGCATACTAATGTACAACCATAATTTGGATTATGGCACCTATCTTGGTGGTGCTTATATTTATCACAAGGTAATTGATAAATTTGTCCTCTTGCTTCTGTCCTTATCATGCACAAATCTTCATTACAAAAATCTAATTAAGAACAATGCCAACTCACATTTTCAAACTAAGAAATCAAGATGTGTACGAAACATGACTCATTTAAATTGGGAAACTGAAGAGAGAGTGAATAAAACATCATTTGAAACATGAAATCATAATGAAAAGGGCTAACAAGAATGTCACATTGACAGTGGAACTTCTTAATCACCCTATGTTATTCAATGAACATGTTATTCAAGCACAACTATTCATCTATATATACTTAAATGGTGGAAGGCGTTTCACACAAAAGAAAATAAATAAATAAATATACATTTTTAGGTAATAATTGTGTTAACTCAAGCATTCAATGAAAATGTGATGCTTTGTACTTTAGTTAAGTAATTGGGGATCGAATATAAATGTAATATTGTATGATTTTATTAATAGTAATGATACACATCCACTAATTGTATGCACAACATATTTGTTTTTTCTTCCTATCACTTTTATTCTTTTTCTATGTATGTATTAAATGTGTATATTAAGTATTGATGAACTTTTTTATACACAAGAATCAAATTTCTTTTATTAATGAGGTATTATGTAACACCCTAAAAATTAATCTATTAATTATACTATAAATTGGATCATCAGATGAGATGACCATGATGGTTAGGAGGTTTTGAAGACGGCTTCATTAGTATGGAATGTTGAGGTTTGGGAGATCAGATAGTTGTAAGGGTATGACAACAAGAGAAGGATTAGAGTTTGAGAGTGTGTGTTGAGAATATGAACAGTGAGATCGAGTTAAATATAGATAAAAGTTAGTCATGGCGATTGTTTGGATTAAGAGAAATATAGTATGATTTAATAGATAAAATATGATATGATGAGTATAATAAAGTAAAAAAATGTTTTAATAGACAAAATAAATTATTATCATTTTACTACTGAAAAAATATATGATAAATTTAAATATAAATAGTAAAACTTGTGATAAAATGAAATTAAAGTTATTATTTAAAAGTAGAAAATTATTATTATTATTATTAAAACCTAAAACCATTACCTAACCATGCATAAACCATTACCTTCATTCATTCAGATACAATTCAATAACATTTTCCTGCAATTCCATAATCGATTCTCATCAACATCTTGTGGTATCAGGATCATATATTCAAACTTTGGCATATTGATTGATTTTCGGTTCGGAAAAAAAATTCAAATATTGTTTAGTGTTTTGAAAAACAAATTCCGAAAGTGATACGGTGTAGGAAAAAAATATAGCATGCAAGAAATTGCCTTGACTTGAAACACATATTTCATATTTATGTTTCTAAATTTCATCGTTAAATATGTTGTATTTTTGCTACTAAATCAATGAATTGTTATTTGATTACATATGAAGTGACACTTAAAAGGTGTTTAATATAACAATTTACATTAATTTTGATTATCTTTAGTTTGTCTTTAGAGTAATGTATTTGTGTTAGTTCTATTTTATAATCATTGTTGTTACTCTTGAACATATGTTTTAAAGACACACATTGATTCTTCTTCTTTCTCTTTTAATCAAGTTGCTTCCACATTAATAATATTGATTGATACCTTAACTTATTATGACTGTAATTATAATTTTTTAATAATTAAAGCAACATTAAACTCCTTTTCATTTCAAAATTATAATTAAGCAAATATAACGAATTAGATTATGTTTATACAAGTCTTTTTAAATAGCTAAAAAAGTTAATCACAAATTAGAATTAATTTTTAAATAAGTTGGAAGTAAAACATTGAATATTTTTTTAAAAAAATTATTTTGTTTTATATACAAATTAACTTAAGTTAATTTTAATTTATAGAAATTTAATTATATTACTTTCATTTTTCAAAAATTGTTAGTTGAAATTTGTCTCTATCAATCAATTCAATCTAACAAAGATGATGAGCTCTAATATAATAAAAGGACATAATGAGACATGAAACAATCACATTTTATTAAGAACTAAGAATACATGTGAAAAGGAAGTTGATGATAATTTCCATCCGAAGAAGATGACTCAATTTGAGGATGCATGGTGTGGTGGTGGTGCTTGGTGGTGATGTGGGTGGTGGTGTGATGGGCCATGGTGGTGTGGTGATGGTGCTCGGTGTGGTGGTTGATGGTGGTGTGGTGGTGGTGCTAGGTGGAGTGATTTGACAGTATCAGTATGGGTTGAAATTAGATGTGGGCATTGGCAAACATGTTGAATGCATACCGCTGCACAACCACAATTTTGATTATGACACCCAATCTGACACTCCTTATCGTTATCACATGGTGTTCTATAAATGATTCCTCTTGCTTCTGTCTTCATCGTGCACAAATCTGTATCACAAAAATCTAATTAAGAACAATGCCAATTTAATTTTTCAAATAAAACAATAATCTTAATTCCACACAAAAACTATGTGAAAGATTTCATAGTAAGAAATCAGATGTGTAGTGTAGAAGAAAATGATTTGTTTGAATTGAGAAACTAAAGAGAAAGTGAAAAGACCATTATTAATCACCTGAAGTCATGATGAAAAGAGCTAACAAGAATGTCATGTTGACAATGAAACCTCTTGAAGACCCCATGTTGATCACTCAATATGTTATATAACAATTCATCTATTTATATTCAAATGGTGGAAGTAGTTTCACACAAAAAGCCAACAAATAATTATTATATTCTTTAATTAGTGTCTTTGTTGACTTATACACACTAAATGAAAATTTAACTCTATAAATTTAATTATGTTTTAATATTTTAATTAGTAACTGAGCATGCACATTCAATACAAATTAATTCTATAAATTTATTTATTTTTCAAATATAACTATCATATCCGTATAGATATACCAGTTTTTTTTTTTTAAATTGTGCAAAGTTGACCATCTATTAAATTAACTTTTGGTAGTTCAACGTGAGTTACTTGAATTTTTATTTTTACGTTTTTTTTGGAGTATTTTCTTTTTTATTGTTTTTTACAATATTTCATCTCATTCCGCTTTCTCCCTCGTATTACCCCTCCACCACCTTCTTCCTCCTTCCATTTCCTTCTTTCTCCAAAACACAACCAACCAGCGGAAGAACTATAGTGGTTTTCTAGTCATGAAAGTCTGTTGTCTGGACCTCATAAGACACATACGAAAAACTATATCTAAATTAATCAATCAATAATTGTTTCTTTTTCTTTAAAATGTTGTTATTTAATGATATTTTTTCATTTTGAAAATAAATATTTTTTTTCTTTTAACAATTATTATTACTCCCCTTAGTTAATCTAAAACTATTCAATAATTAAAATTAACTAAAAAAAATTAAAATTTTAAAATGTAAAAAATATTTTTTTTATACAAGATTGAATATGTAATTATATTATTTAATTTTTTAAGTAATATATAGTCAATTGTTCCTTTCATATTATTCTATTGGAGATGGTATGCTATAATTTCCAATAAGAGTTTCAAAGAGTTACTTTCCAATAGAAACGATATTTAATGTTAGTCCCCATGTACATGATGTTCTCAAAAACTCAAAACTGGTTATATAAGATCATTAGAAAATTGTAGAGTTACATGAGACATATTTGAAAATTATTTTGATCGAAAAGAAACTTATATAATCAATTCCCACGAAAGAAAGTTCTAACGAACTTTTATATATATAAATATATATATTTCACAAAATTTATATAACTTCTCATAAGAATATTTCAAATTAAAATTGCTTTCTGTGTGGAATTAAGTCTTCTTGTCCAACTTATTCATGTTTAATTGATTGCTCACAAATTGTCAAATTGATCTCTAAACATCAAGTGAAGATGTCAACAATGATACTGATGACGACAATACATTATCCACATACCCTATGCCATTTTTGTCAAAAGAATCCTCAGATGAAGAAAGATTAATGATATATATTATTACCTTAAATAAGAAAATGATCAGTTAAGTCAAAAGAAGATTAAGGAAAAGGTAAAAATGATAGGTCATGTTCACCCCTATTTACAGGAGCATGTATCCCAACTTCCTCCTATCCTCTACCATCATATATGCTCACATATTGAAAGCAAAAGACTCTTTATATTCAAATTTGAAGGTGTATGTAAAAAGGAGACCTTAGGTTGCTTTTATAGCATTAGGAGCTCAAGTAGGTAGAGAAAACTAAAGGATGTGGGACTTCGAGGCCTATGAGTCTAGACAACAACTCTTAAGGCTGTTTTAAGTCCCACATCTCTTAATTCTACAACCTCAAGGGTAGAATCTACCTAACTCATCCAAAGATCAAAACTAAAACAACACATGAGATAACTTGCATTACAAGCAACTAAAAGGTGAAGAGACTTATGTATTCTTCTTTCATTTAACTCCAAACTATGTGAAGTCACACATTGCTTTCACCTTAAAGAAAAGAAGAATATATAAACTTCTTTACAACCAAACCAAGAGAAAGAAAGTAAAAAGGAAAAGCACAAGCCGTTTGAAACTTATTCTACTAAAGGTCAAAATACAAGCCATAAAACCTATTCTACTGTTTTTATTTCTTCATGTTTTATTTTAATCTCTTTATCCTTGTGCTATCTATGATCACATCACGCTGTCTCTCGCATCAAGGACTTCTTCGGTGTTTTGGGTCTTAGACCTGTTGTGATGATATTTTCGGTAAGTTGAATTGCTTGTTTATATTTGATAACCTCTCGGTGTTAAGTTGCTAAATTTTTTGTTATTTTTCAAAGATTATGGCTTCTAATAATCCAGAGAAAGTTGAATGGCTCAGGAAGCTGGTCACTTAACGATTGACACAAGCCGGCGGGATAACTGTTGCTAGATTATTAAGCCCCCCAACTCTGGACGTTTAGTTCCTTTGTTTTCTTATGTTGAGGCAATCGGGCGGTACATTCTATAACCTGCTCCAATAAGTACAATCTTCCTCTTCTATCATCAAGAGTAGAAGGATAAAGACAAAGGGAAGAGGAAGTCTCATCGATAGGGAGATAAATCCTAATCCTTCCACAAAACGAGTCGTTAAACGAAGGTAAGGACATTAAGGCCCGTGGCTAGACGTATCTTTGGCACCGAACTTCAACTAGGTGCCAAGGTATCTCTCAACTTGTTTAGGGCTAAGAATGACATGCTCAAGGGTATCATCGAATAGGAAGTTGTTAAAGTAGAATGGCTCAATTTCTCATACCAAGAAGGAGGGTGAATTGGTGAAGTATAAAATTTAAAACTTTCAAAATCTTTTTCACCAAAAGGGATGCCTTTATGCTTTTCTTGAAATGCAAGTTAAAAGATTTTCAATGCAGCAGAAATTTAATCGAATGCGTATAAAGTATAATCGATTGAATGTACAAGAGTAGGAATAAGAAAGATCAAACGCTGAGTTTTTATACTTGTTCGGCCAAGCCTACATCTAGTGTCCTTCCAACCACAAGATGCCGATGCACTATAATGACCAAGGTTTTTACAACAAGGTTTTTATAGAGACCTCACATCAAAAATATAAAACACCTCTCTAACCCTCTAATCAAAATATAAGCAGTACATAAACAAACTAGCAGTAAGATTCCCCTCTATTGCAGTCCAACCCCTTTGAGGCACCCTCAAAGTCAAGAATGCAGTACGTCCTTCTTCTAGTAATCACAACAGGGAACTCAACCCAATCTTCAACAAATTGTAGAACCTGATTTTCAGTAGACACCCAAATGTGTAGATAGATCAGACTTAGAAACTCAACAATCTTGCTCTTGAAGAAATCAGAATTAGTTGATCACCATGGTCAAACTAGTTTCTTGGAGGTTTTTCTCTTTCTATAAACTTTAAACTTTTCTGCAAAAGAATATGAAAATGTTAGAATCGCAAAAGTCTCTATAGAAATCAAATTCGCATCAATATATAGATAAACTCGTATCAGACGCAACATAATTGACTTCGCTACTAATGCAGTTGAATACACCAATTTAGTTATAATAGATAGTAGCAGTTAAAGAAATTAATTGAATTCACAATTAATGCAGTCGAATAGCATTTAATGCTTGGTCAACACATTTAAAAATATAGCCATTGTGACAGTTATATCAAGCATTAACAAATTTCAAAACAATAACAAACTTAATCGAATACATATCGCATGCAATCGATTATGCAACAATGTTATGCCAAGTTCTGAAAACTTTTCTCTTTGAAAAACTCTCACAATACTTTAGAAAATAGTTTGTGCAAAGACACGAGTTTTTATCAATTCACCCCATAATGTAATCGACTTAAAACTGTTGTTTTTCACACAATTAAAATTCAACATTAGTGCTTGTGGTTTTTCTCATATAAAAACATGTGTCATGCATTCATGTATAAAATCACATATATAACACAGTGAAATACAATGAACAACACAACAACAACACAATCATGTTCTCGTATACGCATATAACATTGAAGCATAGAACATGTATCACACAATACACATGTGTTATTAATTATGTGTTGTCATCATCAAAAACTCAGATATTACTGAGATTGTGGGTTCAGCTAAACCAGTGCTCCCCTATCAACAATATCAACAGAAGTGGTGGATGCCCTTGTAGAACTAATGAATGAATATATTCTCGATTTCACTTTGCTCATTGTACTTAATTTTCTAATTGTGCTTAATTTGACAAAATTCTTCTTTTAATAAATTTGAATTATCTAAGATTAATTTGACAAAATTCTTCCCAACTTTCCTTTGCATTGAGCTTTTATTTTTCTTCCTTTTCTTTCCTTTTTATTTTACTTTTCACGTGCTTAGCTCAATGCTTTTCATATTCCCTTTTTAGACTTCCCAACAACCCCAAACTTGAACATTTATCAATACCACAAGATAACTTCAACTCAAGTCAAGGTAAAGATTTTCAAAAAGGGTTTTCCATCAAGTTCAAGGATAAGGGTTCAAAGGATAGAACACATTGTGCTATCTTTTATTGGGCTAAAATCATGCATTTGGCTAGTAAAGGGTTACCAACAAATGGCCTTGATCATATGACACATACAAGCAAGTGATTCAATCATAGAAACGTAGGCAAAGTCATTCATGCTTTCAATGTAATAGCATTCAATCACAAAAACTCTAGAGTTCAAAACCTCACATATAAGCTCATCCAATCATTCCACATGCACATCCTGCTTAGCATCTTAATCACAATCACAACATCATGCATCTGTTCAAATAGCTTGTGAACAACCACCTGTATATCCGCATAAAGTGCACAATCTCAACATCAATCAATATCCAAGCATCATCAAGCAATACTCATCATGCATAAATCACAAGAAAGCCATCGTAGCAGATAAAGTTTCACACTGAGTACATCACAACCTATTCTAATAATAGAAGCAAATAAGTTCAACAGTACAAAACAAAAGATAAAAAAAATCCTGCTCTAAAAGTGATAGCATCCATCAGTAAATGTTATCTCATCTCCTCACCAACCCATCCTGTCATCCAAATCTTCCTCCTCTCCTTCATCTTCTGCATCTTCAA
Source organism: Vigna reflexopilosa (assembly GCA_027742785.1). Lineage (NCBI taxonomy): Eukaryota > Viridiplantae > Streptophyta > Magnoliopsida > Fabales > Fabaceae > Vigna > Vigna reflexopilosa. Next base: position 12,911,183 of record CM050924.1, read on the forward strand.
ATTCATCATCATCCATAGCTGGAGCTTCAGCTGCTCCAGCTCCACTAGCCTGAGCTTGCTCCTTTAGCCATGCCATCACATTGTTGAACTCATTCATGGTCCATCGATGTCTTGGGGGTGTATCATACATCCCAATGATCATCTCTGCTGTGGCCACCTGCCCTCTGTGGATGGACTGCATCCTAGCATCTATAAGAGACATATACATATCTCTCATCTAAAACAGCCCTGCATCATGAGGCTGTGCATGTGCCTTTGGTGGTCCTCTTCCTCTACGAGAATGACGTGGTGGTACTGGTTGAGCTGCCTCATCATCGCCACAATATTGCGTATAGTATGCTTCATCAATTGCCTTCCTAGGCCTTTCAAACGATTGTGTATAAATATTCACTCCAGCTAGCTCACAAAGGTGTGTGATCAAAGAAGGATGCCCCAAAGGTGCCTTGTTGTTCATAGTATTTGCACACACCTGTATCTCATTGGCTATGACCTGGCCAATGTTAATGCTCAACACACAGTAAAGAAGAAGAGCTCTGCTGACAATAATATCAGAGACGTGCGAACAAGGCTGGATGTTGGCACGAGAAAATGTCATCCAATACTTTGCTAAAGGAGTCAGGTTAGCTCTCCTGATATTCACAACAACACCATTCCTATTTCTCTGAAAGTGCCCTCTAGACACACAATGCACGCTCTCCACATCAACAAAATATGCTCCTTCTTCCATATTTAGAGCAAATTGACACTGCTCACCAACCCATTCTGTATTTAAAAACCTGTTAATGGAATTAGGGTCATATCGAACGGTGTGTCCTCTAACATAGCTCGTATATTCCTCAGTGGGATAATCACCCAACTGCCTTGCATTTGTGTAGAATTCTTTTACCATTGCTATGTTAGCTGGTGCAGGATAAGTGGCTAGTCTTTCCCAATTCCTGTGCTCCAATTGCTCTTCAAATTGTGGAGCAAAATCAAGTATCAACCCAGCCTTCCTTTCCATCAATAGCCTTCTATCTTGGACAATATTGAAATGGCGCTCATGCTTGTGGGAAAGGAACTTGTTGGAATAGCAGCGTTATGGTTCCTTATCCTTCCTCTTAGATCCTATAGTCTTGATTCTTTTGCTCGATGAGGAGGCCATCCCTACATCAAACACAAACCACAAGACACATTGTTAAGCATTAGTAAACCACAAACAACTCCTTAAGACCATCCTTATCACCTCTGAGAGCAAACAGAACCCCTCAGCGCAACCTGTACAGCAAAACCAGCAAGCAAAAAGACTCAAAACACCATTCTGCAGAAATCGTGCTTATGGGAAATTTCTGTTGAGCAGCGATTCTGTAGATTTTGCAAAATGCTCCAAAAATGCTTCTAATCTCCACCCACATGCAATCTTCCTAATTCCAACCCAAATCAAGCAGTTTAATCGGTCCAAATAGTAATTAATTCATCTAATCATGCATAAAAATCAAAATCCCTAAAGAATCATGCTTAGACAACGATGTTCATACCAATTCATGCTTTCAAAAACCCTAGAATGTAAAATGCTTGTACTTACTAGGGTGGAGATGCTAGATGAGTGAATAATGCTTTAGGAATGTGCACAAATAAGCCCCTAACAACAATTCTCTCACCAAATCCCAAACTTAGATGGAAACTTGATGCAAAAGTGATTTAAAGAGAGATTTTATGAAGGGGGAAGAAGGAAAAAGTGTAGAGAACTCTTTGGAGAGTGCTTGAGAGTGTATGGGAAGAGGGAAATCTGAAAATGGCGGAAAAGACGCACCCTAGGGTATAAAAGAGACCTAATGGGCCAAATCCCGTTGAGCCCAATTGAAACAAGCCGAATCAGCCAAACTGCCACGTTCGCACTCAGAGATAATTACCGCTGAGCGACATTTGCGGCACCAATTCTCCTTCTTCCTAGCTTGCCCTAGGTGTCCTTTACTAATGTCCCTCACTTACCCAATGCATTTAATCCCTATAATGCAACTAGAGTAGAATCAAAACAAACAAACAAAGATAAAGTCAATCAACTAGGTTGCCTCCTAGGTAGCGCTTGTTTAACGTCACGAGCCTGACCCAAAATCCTTCAACACCCATCAGTAGGTGCAAATCTTACCATCAGCCTTCAATAGGTGTACCTTTTGAGTATCCTTCAGTAAATACTCACCAACCTAGTATCCATCAGTAGATGCTAAACCCAAATATAACAATGTTCCAAAGTTTCAAATTACATCACCAAAATAAAAAAATTCAAGGAAATTAATTTTCTCAAATCACTAGGGTGTTTCCCAGCAACCACTCTTTTAACGTCATTAGTTTGACCCAATAAAGCTCAAGTTCCTTCTTCAATGTTGGTGTTCCTCTTGCGTTCATCACACCAACTCATCAATTGCTTTCGGTCCACCTTCTTGATTCTTCTTGAATAAGGAGCTTCAATCTCTATCACTTCATTCTCTTTGAAATCTTTGACAACCCACAACTTGTTCTTGAATCTTACAGGTGTACCAAGCTTGAGTTGTGCATCCATCAAGTCATCATCAACCTTTCTTCCTTTGTCATCTTTTTCTTCTTCCCTAACCTGTGACAAGAATCAATTTTTACCTTTGATGACCGACTTTGCAGCTTTAGAGCTAGTCATGGGTGCATCCTTACATGCAGCTTTATGCCTAGCCTCCTTCTCTTGAATCTGCTGCTCCATTTTGAAGACATTAAAGATCACCTTTTCATCTTGGTCTTGAAGCACTATCATCCTATCATCCACATTGATGATTACCTTTGCCGTTTTCATAAACGGTCTTCCAAGAATAATTGGGATCTTCTCATCTTCCTCCATCTCTATCACCACAAAGTCCACCAAGAATTTAAGTTTGTCTATGCAAACCACCACATCTTCCACTGCACCATAAGGTTTCTTGGAAGATCCATCCGCCATGAGCAAAGTCACCTTGGTTGGATTGACTTCAAGATCACCAATCCTTTCAACAATAGATAAGGGCATCAAATTAATGCTTGACCCTAAATCAATCAAAGCCTTCCTTATATTCTCCTTCCCAATGACGCAAGGAATAGTAAAACTTCCTGGATCTTTCACTTTTGGAGGAAGTGGTTTCTCCAAAATAGCTCTACATTCTCCCTGTTTATCACTATTTTCCTCCTCTAGATATCTCTTCTTTGCGAGGATTTGCTTCTTGTGCTTTGCATAAGCAGGAATTTGTTGCAGTGCTTCACTCAAAGGCATCTTAATCTCTAATTGCTTGAAGATTTCTTTAAAACGTTGATATTGTCTCTCTTTATCAAATTTTTCACTCCCATTAGGATAAGGAAGAACTCTTTCACTTTTCTCACAATTTTTCACTCCCCTCTTCTTTTCTTTCTCTTTTATCTCATCCTCACCTTTTCTCTCTTCTTTTTCATCTCTCTTTTCTAACTCAACTCTCTCCTTTTCATCCATCCTATCATCACATATACTTACAATAGCTTTACACTCTTCCTTAGGGTTAACCTCAGTATTAGGCCCAAAACTCCTGTCAGGCATATCCTCCAACTTCTTAGCCATTTGGCCAACCTGGATCTACAAATTTCTAATTGCAGCTTCAGTGCTCTTGTGATTGGAGATAGTCACCTGAATAAATTGTTGAAGAGTTTCTTCAAGCTTTGTTGATCTCTCATTTAACGCAGATACCTGTTGCCATAATGATTAGCTTGTCCTGCTTTTCTAGCTTGTCCATTCTGCCCTTGACCCATGCTTAGGTGAGGTTTCCCCCCTTGGTTGAAGTTCCCTTGGCGATATTGAAATTGATTTTGAAATTGATTGGCCATAAAATTGACATCTTCAAAGGACTCCACTGGAAAAGCACATTGACCATTGATATGGTCACCACCACACAATTCACAAAGTTGTTATTGTTGAACCTGTGAAACGCTCACAAAGTTGTTATTTTGAGCAAGCAAGGCATCTTGACATTGCAATTGTAAGACTCCTTTCTGTTGAATTGGAGTTCCTCTTTCACTATGCATCTCGTTGTCATTAGTAGCCATGTTGTCTATCAATTCAAAAGCTTCCTATAGAGTCTTGCATTTAATATTACCTCTAGCTAAGGCATCTAGCATCAATTTGGTTTGTGAACCAAGACCTCCAAGGAAAAGAATGACTATTGTTGCTTCGTCAAAGCCATGAGTGGGCGTCTTTATCAACAAGCTCTTGTATCTATCCCATGCTTGACCTAGCGTCTCCTCCATGCCTTGTCTAAAAGAAGAAATTTCTTGCTTCCCTTTGTTGATTTTGGATTGTGGGAAGTACTTGTTAAGAAACTTTGAAACCATGACTTCCCATTCAGTAAAGCTATCCTCTGGGAAAAAATTCAACCATAACTTATCATTGCCTCCCAAAGAGAAAGGAAATAAGTTTAGCTTTATTGCATCATCCGGCGCACACTTGATCTTCACAGTGTTGCAAATCTCGTTGAATGTGGTTAGATGCTCATATGGACTTTCATCTGATAGCCCATTAAATTGGTTGCTCTTCACCAATTATATCAATGCCGGTTTCACCTCCATGTTTGTAGCATTGACTCTCGGCCTAGCACTGTTATTAAAGTGATGAGGACCAACAATAGTGGTGTAATCCGCCAAAGTACGTCTACCATTGTTCTCTTCGACCATCTCTTCAGTACTTTGGTCAAACCTTTGTGGTGAGGGTTGTAGAAGTGTCTCCAGAGAAGGAAATAATTCTCTAGAAGTTCGAACTCTCCTCCTCCTTCTACTTTCGTCCAATCCTTCAAGTAGAGGATTTGAAATTTTCTTGCTCCTCGTCCGAATTGCATCCTGCATATACAAGAACACAAAACCCTAGAAAAATTGTTAGCACAAAAAGATAGAAAAATTAAACTAAAAAGATAAAAAGATAAAAAGATAAAACAAAAAGATAGACAGATAAAAAGATAAACAAAAAGATAAAAAGATAAAAAAGATAAAAAGATAAAAATCAAGTCAAAGTTAATCAATAATCATACAAATAGAATAGTTAAACCACGAGTCCCCGACAACGGCGCCAAAAACTTGTTAACACTCGGCAAGTGTACCGAATCGTATGAAGTAATAGTAAAATGGTAAGACCAAGTATCGTTTCCCAAAGGACTCACGACCAAAACAGCTATGTGATTTGTTGATTAAATTATACTTGTAAACGAAATCATTGTGTTTGAAATGCGAAAAATAAACATGAATGCAAGTGTTTCATCAATTGGATTGAAAGAAGCAAAACAGATTGATGTAAAATATGGAATGATGATGTTGTTGGGGTTTTCGATTTATCCTATCCACTCTCATGTATCCAAGAATTCATCTTTCTTCATTAATGTTAATGTCACTTTCTAATTTACCTTAAACCTGATGTCTCGGTGAAGAAAGCCTACTAATCACTAGTTTACAATGTCTTGTCTCCCTAGCAATTATTCATGCATTACATTCGCACAGAAGCTTAAAGGCAACCAATCCTCCTATCCCTATGCCTAGGTAATATTGCTCTTGGGAAAATTTCCTCAGTTCTAGATGCATCTATATGTGTGATGGACAAATTTATGATCACCAAAATATGATGTCACAAACTTGTTTAACAATCGGCAAGTATGACCGAATCGTTTCAGGTAATAAACTCGGTAAGACCAAGTATCGTTTCCCAAAGGACTCACGGCCTAGTTTAGTTATGTGATTTGTTGATTAGCTAAGACTTAAGAACAAAATAATTGGATTTTAATATGCAAAAGACGAAAATAAACATGTATGCATGAGGTTGATCAATGGCTAAAACAAAAGACAAGCACTTTCAATGAAATATACTGATGAGTATGTTGTTGGGGGTCAATTTCATCTTATCCACTCTCATATATTTTAGGAATTCAACATTCAAGTCATCATTGTTAATGCCACTCTCTAAATTACCTTTCAAGAAGGCTTCTCCCTAATTACGAGTTCATACAATTCCTAGCATTCCTAATAATTAGTTTATTTAGCGCAGGAGCTTAAGGCAACCAATATACTATTGGGAGAAATTCCCCGGATCTAGACTTCCCCGTACGTTCCCGTATCGACAAAATCAATAATCATGCATTGAATGAGTTAAACAAAGCATGCCTTGAGCAAAGAGGAAAAACCCTAACTAATGATGAAAGAAAGCATAAGTCTTAGATTAAGATGCAAGCACAAATTCCATATATGAGAGTTTCAAAAGATTACATTGATTCCCCAACAAACATACAAGGTTTAGTTCACCATATTCATGGTGAACCTAGATGAACAATAATGAAAGAATGAAAGATAAAACCCTAGAAAGGTGAAGAGGTAGCCTGAGCATCCAAGATCCTTCTTCAAAGGGGTGGAAGAGAGAGTGTTTGCTTCGTTTCTGCCAAAGATACCTAACCCTAGGAAACCCTAAAGCTTATATACTATTCGTAAATTACAGAAAATTAGGCCCAAGCCCAAAAATAGTGTCGCTCAGCGGTAAACTACCGCTCAGCGGTAAGTGCGTGAGTCGTTTCTTCCCCTCAGCGGCCATTTTGCCCCTCAGTGGTCCTCCCGTGAACTCCTGAGTGCCGCTCAGCGGTAAACTGCCGCTGAGCGGTACTTGCGGCTTCTCCTTTTGCACTTTTTGATGTCTTTTCTGATTCCATCTCTCTCCTTCTTCACTTCTTTCACTAAATTCACCTTAAAACCTGCACAAAAACACTGAAATCAAGCATAAACCTGTCCAGCTCTCTTATTTCTGAAAATATGAAGAAAAGCATGATTTCAAGCTAGTTTCTAAGTATAAAGGTTGCTTTTAGTATCAATTTTAAGCATGAAAATAACAGTTTTTCAACTATTATCACAACCCCAAACTTAGAACTTTGCTTGTCCTCAAGCAAACAAGATGTAACTCAATCTTCAACCAATTCATATGATGGTTCACTCATTCAAAAATCTTCTTTTGAAGATAAGTAAAAACTTTAATCAAACTTATGACCAAGATTTCAATCAAGATATGCACATGCTTTAGTGTTCACAAAGTCATTTAAATTCCAACAAATGTTATTTTTCATGAATGATCAATCAATTAAGCATGGATGTTCATGTGCTTATGGAATATTTCCTCACTAGGTAAAGTGTTTCACTCACGCACAAGTGTATAACAGGTAATCACTCATTCACTCTACTATCACAATGTCACATGAATCAACTTTGCCTTTCATTTTACCACAATCAAAAACATTCACAAACATGCATCATCACAAGGACTTTTCAATGGCTTATAATGTGGCTGGGTTAACAAGAAAATTGGTTTTTCTGGATCACAAAATCCTTAAGTTAAGAGAATCATAACAACACAATTTTTCTTATTCTTCCCAACTTGCCTTTGCATTTGCATTGAGCTTTGCTTCTTTTTCTTTTCTTTTCTTTTTCTTTGCATATTCTTACTTTTTAGCTCTTAGCTCAATGCTTTTCCTTTTTCATGTTTTCCCAATAACCCCAAACTTGAACATTTAACAATACCACACAATATCTTCTACTTAACTCAAGGTAAAGATTTTCAATCAAGGGTTTTCAATTTATGTTCAAGGCTAAGGGTTCAAAGGATAGAACACAAAGTGTTCTCTTTTAGTGGGCTAACTTTATGAATTTGGCCAATAAAAAGGGTTCCAACAAACGGCCTTGATCATATGATGCAAAACAAGCAATTGATTCAATCATAGAAAACCTGGGCAAAATCATTCATGTTTCCAAAGTAATAGCATTCAAAAACTCTAGAGCTCAAAACCTCACATATAAGCTCATTCACATTTGACATACACATCCTGCTTAATTTCACAATCACAATCATAATAGCATGCATTTGTTCAAAAAGCTTGTGAATCACTTGTATAAGCATCATCAAATAGCATGCATTTTAATGTGCACATCATTTCAACATCAATCAATCAATAAGCATCATCAAGCATTACTTATCAAACAATCACAATTAATAGCAAACCATAACAAACCAGGTGTTCAATAGAGTACATCAAACCCTAAAAAACATAAAATACTTACAGAATATTGGGTTGCCTCCCAGTGAGCGCTTGTTTAACGTCACGAGCCTGACCCAAACTTTCAAGGATTAACCAACAACATCATTGTGGAAAATTGTTGCACCTCTCCCCCTAGATAGGGTTTGAGACGTTGACCATTCACCACCCAACTTCTCTGTGGATCATCAGCAGCTGGATTAAATATTTCAATTGCTCCATGCGGATGCACTTCTTTTATCACAAATGGTCCTGACCATTTTGACTTCAGCTTCCCAGGAAATATCTTCAATCTTGAATTGAACAATAGTACCTGTTGTCCTGGATTGAAAACTCTATTCACCAACTTCCTGTCATGATAAAATTTAATCTTGTCTTTGTAAGCCTTGGATGAATCATATGCATGTAATCGCATTTCTTCAAGCTCAAAAATCTGCCTTCTGCGTGTGCATTGAGTTTCATAAGGATCAAAATTCAAGAATTTCAAAGCCCATAATGCTCTATGCTCCAATTCTACTAGCAAATGACATGCTTTCCCATAGACTAATTGAAACGGTGATAATCCCATAGACGTCTTCATTGCTGTCCTATAAGCCCAAAGAGCATCATCCAATTTGAGAGACCAATCCTTTCTTGATGAAGTCACTGTTTTTTCCAGGATCCTTTTTATCTCCCTGTTAGACACCTCAGCTTGTCCATTGGTTTGTGGATGATAAGGTGCAGCTACCTTATGTTTTACTCCATAGTGTTTGAGTACTTTCTCTAGCTGATAATTGCAAAAATGAGATCCTTCATCACTGATCAACACTCTTGGAGTGCCAAAACGTGAGAATATCTGCCTCTTCAGGAATTTAATTACCGTGCTAGCATCATTTTTAGGACAAGCTAATGCTTCCACCCATTTACTCACATAATCAACTGCTACCAGAATATAATCATTGTTGAAAGATGGAGGGAAGGGTCCAACAAAGTCAATACCCCAACAGTCAAAAACCTCAACCTCTAAAATACCTTGTAAAGGCATCTCATGACGTTTAGTGATTGTCCCTGCTCTTTGACATTTATCACAATTTCTAGCATGATTATGGGCATCTTTAAATAAAGTTGGCCAATAAAACCCTGATTGAAGGACTTTTGTTGTTGTTCTTTCTCCATTAAAATGTCCTCCATAAGGTGAATCATGACAATGCTAGAGAATTCCTTCTGCTCCAATTTTGAACAAATAAGGATCATCCCAAACAAACTGCTTGGCATCATGCAGAAATTTCTTTCTTTGTTGCCAAGTTAAGTCTTCCGGCATGACCCTTGCAGCTTTGAAATTAGCCATATCAGCAAACCAGGGCCTCTGCTGAATATACATGAGTGATTCATCTGAAAAAGATTCCCAGATTTCAGACTCCTTGCTAGTGACCTCATTGTTGACTAACCGTGACAAATGATCAGTAATTAAGTTCTCACTTCCTTTCTTATCAAGGATTTCTACATCAAATTCTTGCAATAGTAGTACCCATCTAATCAGACGTGGCTTAGAATCTGGTTTTGTCAACAAATATTTAATAGCTGCATGATCTGTATAGACAGTCACCTTAGACCCAATAAGATAAGGTCTAAATTTCTCTAGAGCATACACAATGGCAAGAAATTCTTTCTCTGTGGTAGCATAATTCAATTGAGCATCGTTCAGAACCTTGCTAGCATAATAAATTGGATGAAACTTTTGTTCTTTCCGCTGGCCAAGGACAACTCCTTTTGCATAATCACTTGCATCACACATTAATTCAAAATTTTGATTCCAATCTGGCGCTACAATTACTGGAGCTGACACTAACTTCTTCTTCAATGTGTCAAAAGCTTTCAGACAGTCTTCATTCATCACAAAAGGAGCATCCTTCATCAAAAGATTACTCAATGGTTTAGCAATTTTTGAGAAATCTTTGATGAATCTTCTACAAAACCCAGCATGACCAAGAAAACTTCTAATCCCCTTTACATTTGTTGGTGGAGGTAGTTTCTCAATGACTTCTACTTTAGCTTTGTCTACCTCAATTCCTTTAGCAGAGATTTTATGCCCCAATACAATTCCTTCAGTTACCATGAAATGACATTTCTCCCAATTAAGAACAAGATTTGTCTGAACACATCTTTTGAGGACAGTGTTCAAATTAGCAAAACATCTTTGGAAAGAATTTCCAAAAACTGAGAAATCATCCATGAATACTTCAATGCATTTTTCTAAGAGATCTGCAAAAATTGCCTGCATGCACCTCTGAAACGTAGCTGGAGCATTACATAATCCAAAAGGCATCTTTCTATATGCAAAGATACCAAAAGGACAAGTAAAAGCCGTCTTCTCCTAGTCTTTTGGATCTACCACAATTTGATTGTATCCAGAATATCCATCTAGAAAACAATAGAAAGTCTGCCCTGATAACCTTTCTAACATCTGATCCATGAAAGGAAGAGGAAAATGATCTTTCCTAGTAGCTTTATTCAGCTTCCTGTAATCAATGCACATACGCCAGCCAGTAACTGTCCGAGTAGGAATAAGTTCTTTCTTATCATTATAAATTACTGTCATCCCACCTTTCTTTGGAACCACCTGTACTGGACTCACCCATGCACTGTCAGAGATTGGATAGATGATACCAGCTTCTAGCAGTTTCAACACTTCTTTTCTGACCACCTCCTTCATAACAGGATTTAACCTTCTCTGTGGTTGAGCACTTGGTTTATAATCTTCTTCCATAAAAATCTTGTGCATGCAATAAGTTGGGCTAATACCTTTGAGATCTGATATTGACCACCCAATTGCTTCTTTATTGGCTTTCAGAATTTCTATCAACTGTTCTTCTTCTTGTAGAGATAAAGAGTTATTGATGATGACTGGCTTTGTTCCATCTTCTTCTAGAAAAACATATTTCAGATGTGATGGCAATCTTTTTAATTCTGGTGTCCGTGCTTTGACTGCTTCTTCCTTATCAATTATTTCGAATATTGGATCTTCCTCCGGACTCTTTTTCAATGTTTCCAAGTCCATCAGACATTCATGAATCAATTTCTCTTCTTCTTCATCTAAATCTTCACATGCATCAATGAGAGTTTTTTCCAATGGAGAAATATTTCGCACCATCCTTTCTTGCACCATACAAACTTCATCAAGTTCATCAAATTGAAAACATGCTTTGTCATCATTTGGATATGTCATGGCCTTGGATACGTCAAAAGTGACTTCTTCATCATCAACTCTCAATTTAAGCTTACCATTCTCTACATCAATCAAAACTCTAGCAGTCTTCATAAAAGGTCTCCCAAGAATAAGAGGAACATCACTATTCCCTTCCATCTCCATCACAATAAAATCCACTGGGAATACAAATTTGTCAACCTTCACTAGAACATCTTCAACCACTCCATATGGATATTTAAGAGACCTGTCCGCCAATTGAAGAGCCATTCTGGTTGGTTTAATTTCCAGCCCCTGAATTGTTCTGCACATGGATAGCGGCATTAGATTAATGCTAGCTCCCAAATCAATCAATGATCTTCCAACTTTCACATCTCCTACGGTGCATGGAATAGTGAAGCTTCCTGGATCTTTAAGTTTAGGAGGTAGTTTCTGTATGATTGCACTGCAGTTACCCTGTACATTGATAGTTTCCTTTTCAATGTACTTGTGTTTCTTTGTGAGGAGTTCCTTCAAAAACTTTGCATATGCTGGCATCTGTTGCAATGCTTCAGAGAATGGTATAGTGATCTCCAACTTCTTAAACAACTCCATGAATCTTTCCAACTGCTTTTCTTTCTCCTTCCTTGAATAACTCTTTGGATAAGGAAGTGGCTTTTCATACTCTTTTTCTTTTTGTCTCTCCTCTCTCTTCTCTCTCTTTTTTTTCTCTCCTCTCCTCTTCTTCTTTTTTCTTTTTCTCTCTCTCAACTCTTTCTTTCCACTCACTAGTTTCTTTTTCACTCTCACTCTCATTTTCTTTCTCCTCTCTTTCTTTTTTTCTCTCCTCTAACACTCTACCACTTCTGGTCACAACAGTTTTACACTCCTTTCTGAGATTATCATATTTCATCTTGTCAACTATTCTCTCAACATAAACCTCCATATTTTTAAATGCAGCATCCACATTCTGACAATAAGACGCATTCGTCTTCAAGAATCTTTGGAAAGTTTCTTCAAGTTTTGTTGTTTTCTCAACTGGAGTAGATTGCATTTGCCATTTTTGTTGTTGCACTTGAACCATTGAGACCTGTTGTATTTCCTGTGGTATTTGAGAAAGCTTCATAATTACCTCTTCAAGCTGTTGAGAGATAATTCTATTTTGAATAAGCAAAGCATCATTTGATTGTAACAACTCCTTCTGACTAAGATATCCTCTTTCAATGTTGAGTTCGTTGTCACTAGTAGCCATATTTTCAATAATTTCAGTTGCTTCCTCTGGAGTTTTCCAGTTAATGTTTCCTCCTGCTGAGGCATGAAGCATCATCTTAGTTTGTAAACCAAGACCTCCAAGGAAAGTTAGGACTACTTCTTCTTCTTTGAAACCATGCATGGGAGTTTTTCGTAACAGGCTTTTATATCTGTCCCATGCATGCCCCAGTGATTCTTCCATGCCCTGCTTAAATGAAGAAATCTCTTGCTTGCCTTTTGTCACCTTTGATTGTGGAAAGTACTTGTTTAAAAACTTTGTTACCACTGCTTCCCACTCTGTGAAACTTTCTTCTGGGAAGGAATTCAACCAAAGCTTAGCATTGCCTCCCAATGAGAAAGGAAACAAGCTAAGTTTGATAGCTTCGTCTGGCACCCCATTAATTTTGACTGTGTTGCAAATCTCATTGAAGGTAGTGAGGTGCTCATATGGGCTTTCATGAGATAACCCATTAAATTGGTTGCTTTTCACCAGTTGAATCAGTGCTGGTTTGACCTCCATATTAGCTGCATTGACTCTAGGTCTAGCTATACTATTAAAGTGCTGAGGTCCAGCTATATTGGTGTAATCAGCAAGAGTTCTTCTGACATTGTTGTTCTCCATATTTTCTGTGCTATGAACAGAACCTTGTGGTGATGATTGTAGCAGAGTTTCCGGAGGAGGGAAAAGTTCTCTAGATGTTCGGATTCTTCTCCTCCGTCTACTCTCGTCTAGACCTTCAAGAAGAGGTTCTGTTGTTTTCTTGCTCCTTGTTCTAATTGCTTTCTGCATACACAAGAAAACAAAACCCTAAAAAATATTTGTTAGCACAAAAAGATATAGGAGAAGATAAAAGATTCAGAAGATAAAATAAAATAAAATCAAATAAAATCTAATCAAAATAAAATAAAATAAATCTAATCATATAAAATCAAATCAAAATAAAAAATAAAAATAAAAAATAAAAACAGAGATTCAAAATTAAAGTCAAAGATAATCAATAATCACACAAATTAACCAATTAAACCACGAGTCCCCGGCAACGGCGCCAAAAACTTGATGGACAAATTTATGATCACCAAAATATGATGTCACAAACTTGTTTAACAATCGGCAAGTATGACCGAATCGTTTCAAGTAATAAACACGGTAAGACCACGTATCGTTCTCCCAAAGGACTCACGGCCTAGTTTAGTTATGTGATTTGTTGATTAGCTAAGACTTAAGAACAAAATAATTGGATTTTAATATGCAAAAGACGAAAATAAACATGTATGCATGAGGTTGATCAATGACTAAAACAAAAGACAAGCACTTTCAATGAAATATACTTATGAGTATGTTGTTGGGGGTCAATTTCATCTTATCCACTCTCATATATTTTAGGAATTCAACATTCAAGTCATCTTTGTTAATGCCACTCTCTAAATTACCTTTCAAGAAGGCTTCTCCCTAATTACGAGTTCATACAATTCCTAGCATTCCTAATAATTAGTTTATTTAGCGCAGGAGCTTAAGGCAACCAATATACTATTGGGAGAAATTCCCCGGATCTAGACTTCCCCGTACGTTCCCGTATCGACAAAATCAATAATCATGCATTGAATGAGTTAAACAAAGCATGCCTTGAGCAAAGAGGAAAAACCCTAACTAATGATGAAAGAAAGCATAAGTCTTAGATTAAGATGCAAGCACAAATTCCATATATGAGAGTTTCAAAAGATTACATTGATTCCCCAACAAACATACAAGGTTTAATTCACCATATTCATGGTGAACCTAGATGAACAATAATGAAAGAATGTAAGATAAAACCCTAGAAAGGTGAAGAGGTAGCCTGAGCATCCAAGATCCTCCTTCAAAGGGGTGGAAGAGAGAGTGTTTGCTTCGTTTCTGCCAAAGATACCTAACCCTAGGAAACCCTAAAGCTTATATACTATTCGTAAATTACAGAAAATTAGACCCAAGCCCAAAAATAGTGCCGCTCAGCGGTAAACTACCGCTCAGCGGTAAGTGCGTGAGTCGTTTCTTCCCCTCAGCGGCCATTTTGCCCCTCAGCGGTCCTCCCGTGAACTCCTGAGTGCCGCTCAGCGGTAAATTGCCACTGAGCGGTACTTGCGGCTTCTCCTTTTGCACTTTTTGATGTCTTTTCTGATTCCATCTCTCTCCTTCTTCACTTCTTTCACTAGATTCACCTTAAAACCTGCACAAAAACACTGAAATCAAGCATAAACCTGTCCAGCTCTCTTATTTATGAAAATATGAAGAAAAGCATGATTTCAAGCTAGTTTCTAAGTATAAAGGTTGCTTTTAGTATCAATTTTAAGCATGAAAATAATAGTTTTTCAACTGTTATCAATGTGTCCATATAAATAACATCAATCATAATGCAATTGAATGAGTTAAACAAAGCATGCATAAAGTATAGAAGAAAAACCCTAACAATTAATGAAGAAAAGCATATAGAATATAGAACCAATTCAATACATGAGAGTTTCAAAGGATTACATCGGTTCAACAACAACAATGAAGGTTCAGTTCACCATAGACATGGTGAAACTAGATGAAAATAAATGAAAGAATGAAAGATAGAACCCTAGAATTTGAAGAAAGGAGCTTCCACATCCAAAATCTGCCTCCAAGGGGTGAATAAAGTGTGATTTCGCCTCCTTTTGTCCAAAGATACTAACCCTAGGTCGACTAAACCCTTATATAGTTTATTAAAATTTATAGAAAATAGGTCCAAGCCAATTTAAATGGCGCTCAACGACACTTTTGGCTCCTTACTTCTTCAACTTCTTTCATTTAATTCATCTTAATTCCTGCCAAAACAAGGAAAACCAAGCATAAAACCCATCCAACTCTCTTATTTCCAAAACATAAACAAAAACATGATTTCAAGCTAGTTTCTAAGTCAAAAAGGTTTTTTTTAATGTAAAAATTAAGTATAAAAATATCGGTTTTTCAACCGTTACCAGGCACCCTCAAAGTTAAGAACGCAACACGTTCTTCTTCCTGTAATTACAACAGGGAACTCAACCCAATCTTCAGCTGATTGTAGAACCTGATCTTGCAGTAAACACCCAAATGTGCAGATAGATCAGACTTTGAAAACTCAGAAATCTTGCTCTTCAAGAAATCCCGCCTAGTTGATCACCATGGTCAAACAAGTTTCTTGGAGCTCTTTCTCTTTCTCTAAACTTTTCACTTTTCTACAAAAGAATATGAAATTGTTAGAATCACAAAAGTTTTTACAGAAATCAAATTCACATCAATTTATAGATAAACTCGTATCTAACGCAATATATTCGACTTTGCTACTAATGTAGTCGAATACACCAATTCAGTTATAACAGATAGTAGCAATCAAAGCACTTAATTGAATTCACAATTAATGCAGTTGAATAACATTTAATTCTTGGTCAACATATTTAAAAATATTGCCGCTATGACAATTATATCAAGCATTAACGGATTTCAAAACAACAACAAACTTAATTGAATACATATCGCATGCAATCGATTATGCAACAGCGTTATGCAAAGTTTTGAAAACCTTTCTCTTTGAAAACTCTCACAGCACACTTGAAAAAGTTAGTGCAAATACACGAGTTTTAATCGATTTACCCCATAATGTAATCAATATCAAACTATTGTTTTGCCACACAATTAAAGTTGAACATTAGTGCATTAGTGCTTGTGGTTTTTCCATCCAAAAACATGTGTCATGCATTCATGTATAGAATCACATATATAAAACAATGAAATGTAATGAACAACATAAACAACACATTCATGTTCTCATATACGCATAAAATCAAGTAAGCATAGAACATGTAACACAAAATGCATGTGTTATTAATTATGTGTTGTCATCATAAAAAACTCATACATTACTGAGATGGTGGGTTCATGCACAACCATGATTAATAATCAATCATGTTGCGCAACTCAATACAGATTATCAATCAATTACCAACCAACATAATTCTCTCCCTTTGGGCATTAGCAAAAAAAGGTAAGCATAATGGTATTGATATACAGATAATAAACCATATAGAGATGCATCAGATAATCATAATACAAGTAATGATGCTCCCCCTATCAAAGGTAATCACATGAAATAAAGATATTCTCCCCGTTAAATGAAGACATGTGAAATATATCAAGGATATGCAATGCTCCCCTTACCATTATGCATATTTCAATCTTAAAATACAGATTCACAATACAGTAAACAAAAATTGTCAAAGCATTTATCAGCATGTAATACAACAATATTAGATCAGATAAATCATAGTAATAACATGGTGATATTGATTCAATCAAACAACACATTTCAATTTCTTACCATCTCAGATATTTTATCCAACAGATAAGAATAGAGATATAAGAATAAACAATCAATATCAAATAAAGCAAGATTTAAAGATATCATATATTCCAAATTACCCAGTTCCATCCTATCAACAAGTGATATTCCTGCAAAAACTTTCCAAGTCTTTCCACATCAAGCATTTTAGATTCATTTTTATACAGGAATTAATGTGTGAGTATGAAAATGTATGAAAGTAGCAGTAATCAATAGTTCATTCACATACAAGCACAATGTAATCGATTTTAATTTGATTTCATTAATAAGAAACTTGAGATACAATTAGGAAATACCAAAACATAGTGGCCTATGAAGCCAACAATACAACCATCAAAACAAACCAAGACAAAACACCTAAAACAGAACCTATTGATTGATTAAAAACTCAATTCTTTTTCTTTTTCTTCTTCAAATAGGTTCCGAGAGGCATGTCACTATTACATTCATCAACGACATTGATGGGGCTGTCGCGGCCCGAAAAATTTTGAGATTACAAAATGTGGACACCACAAATGAGATTATCATTAGTTGTAACAAAAAGAATGAAAATGAAAAATTATTTCTGGAACATTTGGGGCTTAGAAAAAGTAAAGAAGGATGGATTTTCAAGGATGAGCATTGTCCTAGTACCGATGAAGTTAATCCTATAAATATTGACACATCAAGATATAAATTCAGACCTCAAACAAGATTTAAAGAGTTCGTAGATGAAAGATTTAAAAGACTTGATGAGAAAATGTTAATGCTTCAAAGATCCTTCATTGACCTGCATAGAAAAATGGATTATGCATTGAGGATAAATGCATTTGGTGACACCTTTGTTGATGATTCTGAAAGTGAGGAGGATAGTGCAGATAAGAAGATTGTAGAGTTATCTGAAACAAGATAAGGGTCCTATAGTTACAGTTTAGAGTCTTGAGTTGATGTGTTTTGATTGTATTGTTTTATGTCTTTCATTTGTATTGCTGGCGTTATATGCCATCTTTGTTTTGTTTCAAGCTGATTGTAATCCATGATTAAAATTTCAATGAAATTAGAGTTTATGTTTAACTCAATCTGTGTATGACAAATTATATATGTGATTGAGTAAAACTGATAACACTTAAATTGATTACCCTATGCTTGTATGCAAATGTGTTACATTTTACTGTTACATTCATATCTTTGCATACTCACACATTATCTGTGATAATTCCTGTATTGTACTGATTCTAAAATGCTTGATCTAGAAAGACCATGAAAGGTTTTGCAGGAACATTACTTGCAGATAGATGAAACTGAAAAGTCAACAACATACTACAGTAAGAAATCGATTCTAACTGGATTAAAATCGATTGAGTATCAACAGTGGTTTATTCTTCTTATATCTCTTTACTCAACTAATATACATATTTTGAGATGATAAGAAATTAAATTGTTTTTTTTTTTGCTAATTGAAAATGTATCAATTTTTGACCTGATATTGTTGTTACATATCTGCTTTGATGCATTACTTGGAATATGCTTTTACATGCTCTGATATACACTTTTATTACTGCATTGTGCATATGTGTTTTGAGATTGAAACATGCATAATGACAGGGGGAGCACTGGATGTTATTGAATTGTTTTACATGTATTCATTTAAGGGGGAGAATATCCTAAATCATGTAAATAATACTATTAGAGGGAGCATCATAAAATTTTTTTATCTGATGCATCTCTATTGTGCTTGATTATCTGTGTATCAATTATAGTGTGCTTACTTTTTTTTGCTAATGACCAAAGGGGTAAAATTATGATATTTCTGTAATTGGTTGATAATTTGTATTTGATTTGCACATCACTATGTGAAATATGTGATTTTATATGTGTATGCATACATATGTTTTCGAGAAAAGAAAAATCACAAGCATTATGGTTGAACTTTAAATGTGTGGCAAAACAATAGTTTTAAGTCGATTACATTATGGGGTGAACGATTGAAACTCTTGTGTTTGCACAAACTCTTTTGAAGTGTGTTGTGAGTTTTTTCAAAGAGAAAAGTTTTCAAAACTGTGAAAAATGATTTTACTTAATCGAATGCATGCACTATGTATTCAAATAAGTTAGTTGATGTTTTGAAAATCTGTTAAATGATGGTAACAGCTAACATAACGGTCATATTTTTAAATATGTTGACCAAGCATTAAATGATAGTCGATTGCATTAATTGTACATTCAATTATTTGTTTGACTGTTGTTAATTCTTTTATAACTGATTGTTATATTCGATTATGTTGGTAGCTCAATCGATTAAAATGCGTTTGATATGTGTTATACTATAAATTGACGCAAATTTGAATTCTGTAAGAACTTTTGGTGATTCTAACAATTTCATATCATTTACAGAAAGTTGTGATCCTACAAAAAGAGAGGAAAAACTCTAAGAAACAAGATTGACCGTGATGATGAACAACTTGTGATTTCTTGAAGAGCAAGACTGTTGTGTTTCAAAGACTGATCAAATCTGCACACTTGGGTGTTACTGTGTGATCAAATTCTGCAATCTCTTGAAGATTGGTTTGAGTTCCCTGTTGTGACTACAGGAAGAAGAATGTGTGTGTTCTTGACTTTAAGGGTGCCTCAAAGGGGTTAGATGGCAGAAGAGGGGATTCTTGTTGTTGGATTGTTGTTGACTACCTATATTAGATTAGAGGGTTAGAGAGGTGTTTTATATTTTTTATGTGAGGTCTCTATAAAAACCTTGTTGTAAAAACCTTGATCTTTATAGTGCATTGGCTTCCTGTGGTTGGAAGGACACTAGATGTAGGCTTGGCCGAACCAGTGTAAAAACTTTGTGTTTGAATTTTCTGATCCCTACTCTCTTTTATTCAATCTATTACTTTTTGTACTTATTCGATTAAGTTTTCGCTGCATTGAAAATCTTTTACCGTGCAATTCAAGAAAAGTATAAAGGCATCAATTGTTGATTTTAAAAGCTTTTGTTTTTTTATACTTCACCAATTCACACCCCCCCCTCTCTTGGTGTGAGAAATTAAGTCATTCTATTGTAACATATATAAAGAAGACCTCAAGAAGAGAAGACATGAACTAACAAGAACTTTATTGCTATACTCTTATGTTATCAAAACTCTCTTTCATTTGCATCATCTAAGCTCTTTGAAAAAGGAAATCTTTGTAACAATTTTTTTAGATAAACTTTGTATTGTTCAAATATCTCTCTAATAGAGTTCTTATATGTACTTGTTCTCATAAAAACACTTGTTATTTTTGTATAATCAGGAGAATTTAAAGTACTTCTTTGTTTAACTTGAGAGGAGTTAAATGATATAGTTAGTTGGACTATTTGATACCGAGAGTGGTTATACTCGTTGTAAACCAACAGTGATTAAACTCGTTGTAATCTTTTCGAAAATTAGTGTAACCCTTTAAGAGTTTAAAGAACAATTAGATGTAAGTAAGTTAGAGTGAATTAATATAAAAATAAGTCTTCTTCTTTGTTATCTATTTAACAGGTTTTCTAAATATTTTATAAAAATCCTTAAGTGTTCAATACTTTGTATAGAACGTCTAACCCTTACAAACAACAAACAACAAACAACATCTAGAATTTCATTAAGAAAATTTTTAAATTCTATTCAAATTCCTCTCTTTTTAAAATTCACCTATGATTTCAATAACGGTTAAAGAAAATTGGAAAAAGTAAAGGTGTTAAATTTCTTAATATCCTAATATTTAGACACAAAATTAAATTTTTTATTCTATTAGTTTGAAAAATTGATCCAGTACTTCATGTTTTTCTTTTCATATCAATTGTTTTTAGTTTAATATTACTCTTGCACCGGTTTTTAATAACTTATTTCAATAATTCTAAATATATTAGTTAAATTACTTTTCTAGTTTTTTTCTTGTCTTCTTTTCTCTATTTTTTTTATCTCTTAATGTACTTTGTTATTTTTATTATCCTTCACATTTTTTTTTATAGAATGTGTGTGTTTTTTTATCTTGATCTTAGTTTTCTCCATATATTTCAAAATTATTTTTCCTTCCCTTTAATTTATATATTTATTTAAAATAAAAACTTGAGAGCAATTAATTACAAACTTTGTTTTTTAAACACTAATCAAATTCTTTTATTATTTTAGTTTTGTAACAAATTTGTCTCGAAAAACGGTAAGACAAGATACTCACCAAACATTTTTGCCATCACTAGTGCAAAAAAGACTTTTAACGTCACCTATCAGATGTTGGACCCACACATATAAAACGTAAAAAATGACCGATGACACTTCTGTAAATAAGTTAATGCTTTAGACGTCCGACGGGGGAGGTCCTCGACGTCTATACTCACGAAGATGTCAGCTCCTCCCAGTCAGACATCAAAATGTGGTAGAAAATAATTTTTTACAGCTCTTAGACGTCTGACTAGAAAGACCCCGACGTCTCATGGTGGCACCAGAATACCAAAAGTCATTTTATTTCGCAATGTAGAAGTCTAGGCTCCTATGTCGGACGTCAAATGTCTATATAGACGTCAAAACCCCTACGTCGGACGCCTAATGACCTGACAGGTAGGTGAAAAGGTGTCATGTTCCATTACTTTAAACGTTCAGGCCCCTATGTCGGACGTTAAATGTCTATCTAGATGTTGGGCCCCATATATCGAATGTAGATAGTCTCCGCCAAAATTAATTTTTAAATACACATAGACGTCAGTGTGGTAGGGGCCTAGACGTGTGAACATATATAGATGTCCGATAGGGGAGGCCCCGACATCTAAGGCTGTTTTATTACACTTTGCACGAACTTGGGGCAGTTACGCGCACTATTCATCATCTTCCTCCTCGCGCTTTCTCTTGCGGCTTTGCATTTTCAGGTTCAATTTTTCTCTTTTAAACCGTTTAAACTTACTTTTACTCTGATTAAATTAGTCTTTGATGGATTATCTTCCATTTGAACAGATTAAAATGAGTTTTCGCTGTGTTTTGGTGCAATTTTGCTCGTTTCCTTGGGCGGCGATTTCTTGCGTTATTGGGCAGCATTTTTTTGCATTTTCCACTCCTCCATTTCCTCCACTATGTTTGTAATCAGTTAAGAAGGTTAGCATTCTTGTTTTAAAGTTTTTGTCTATGCATGTTATTGGCTTTTCTGTATGCATGTTTTTGGCATTTGGATATGGATGTTATTAATTTTCAAATTTGCATGTTGTTGGCTTTTGGATTTGCATGTTGTTGGCTTTTGGATATATACATGTTATTGACTTTTGTGTATGCATGTTATTGACTTTTGCATATACATGTTATTGGCTTTTGAATATGCATGTGATAAAGTTTTGTTTTGTTGTTATGATTGGTATGTTAGATTATTAGTATCTAATTGAGTGAAACTTAGATCCCGTTTGAAATTTAACACAAACGATTAAGCTTTTAATCATTTGTATTAAATTTTGAATTGTCCAATTGGACAATTAGGGAAAATTATTTTTCATAATTTGGTATAACATGTACGTTGGAGTTTATGGATAAGATTGATAAAAATTCGGTTCAGTATTTGTGTTGTTCTCCGGATGCATATTTGATTGTGGTCATCCTTGACTACTCTCATTTTGTGTATATCGGAGACCAATGCGAAATGCTACCGAAATCTTATCAAATTTATGATGTAGACTTCTTTGCATGTGTCTTAGCAAGTTATGAAAAATAATTTTTCTTAATCGGTAGGGCCTAACCTTGTGAGAGTTAAAAAATTGAAACTGATGAAGTATATTACGAACATAGTATGGATCGAAGCTAGATGAATGAACGTCGCATCAGTGAAGAATATGAGAAGGGTGTTTCGGAGTTCTTGCAGTATGTTGTACAAAATGTAAAGTTTGTGAACGGGACATATTTTTGTCCTTGTGTTCGTTTTCTTAATCAAACACTCCAAGACTTAGGCAATATGCGTGACCATCTATTCATGTTCAGCATAATGGAAACTTATACCGTTTGGACTTGGCATGGAGAAGTATTGGACCAGCCTACCACATCATGAGGAATGAATTATGTGGAAGAATGGTTAATTGACCATTTAAAGGACATGATACGTGATGATGGTGAAGATAATTTTGGAAAAGCTAATTTGTATTATTCTCTTAAACATGATTCAGAGCAACCGTTGTTTTTAGGATGCCCCAAATTTACACGTCTGTCTGCAACTTTGAAGTTGTTTAGTGTAAAAGTAAGGAATGAATGGACTGATAAAATTTTCACAGAGTTGTTGGAGTTGTTGAAGGAGATGCTTCCAGAAAACAATACTCTACCTATTGATAACAGTTGAAAAACTGTTATTTTTATACTTAATTTTGACATCAAAAACAACCTTTATGACTTAGAAATTAGCTTTTGCTTATGTTTTGGAAATAAGACAGTTGATGGGCTTTATGCTTGGTTTTCCTTGTTTTGCAGGTTTTAAGATGAATTGAATGAAAGAAGTGAAGTAACCAGAAGTTTAACTCAGAAAAGGAAGAAAAAGTGCACAAAAGAAGAGCCTCAAGTACCCCTCAACGCAACTTTTACCGTTGAGCGGCACTCTGAAGTCCCGCAGTCAACGTTGATGGGCAAAACTGCAGCTGAGCGTCAAAATATAAGAATCGCACTTATTGCTGAGCGGTAATTACCGTTGAGCGCCATTTTATTGGGCATTGGGCCAATTTTCTGTAATTTTAGGAACTTATATAAGGTTTTAGCCGAATTAGGGTTAGTATCTTTGGACAGAACGAAGCAAAATCACATTTTCTTCACCCTTGGGAGGAGGATTTTGGATGCTCAACCTCTACTCTTCAACTTCTAGGGTTCTATCTCTCATTCTTGCATTGTTTTTCATCTACTTTCACCATGATTATGGTGAACTAAACCTTCATTGTTGTTGGGGAATCGATGTAATCCTTTGAAACTCTCATGTATTGAATTGGTTCTTTAATCTATATGCTTTCTTTCATTAATTGTTGGGGTTTTTCTTCTATACTCTATGCATGCTTTGTTTAACTCATTCAATTGCATGATCATTGATGTTATTTGTATGGACACATATGAGTAAATTTTGAACTGAAGAAATTCTCCCAAGAGAAATATTGCCTAGACATAGGGATAGGAGGATTGATTGCCTTTAAGCTTTTGTACGAATGTAATGCATGAATAATTTCTAGTAGGCAAGACATTGTAAACTAGTGATTAAGAGTAGGCTTTCTTCACTGAGACATCGGGTTTAAGGTAAATTAGAAAGTGGCATTAACATTAATGAAGAAAGATGAATTCTTGAATATATGAGAGTGAATAGGATGAATCGGAAACCCCAACAACATAATCATTCATATTATACATCAACCGTTTTTGCATCTATCAAGTCCATTGATCAAAACTTTGCATTCATGTTTATTTTTCATAGTTCAACAACAATATTTTTGGTTACAAGTATAAGATAATCAATAAATCACATAATTGTTTAGGTCGTGAGTCCTTTAGGAAACTGATAGACAAATTTATGATCACCAAAATATGATGTCACAAACTTTTTTTACAATCAGCAAGTATGACCGAATCGTTCAAGTAATTAACTTGGTAAGACCAAGTATCGTTCTCCCAACGGACTCACGGCCTAGTTTACTTATGTGGTTTGTTGATTAGCTAAGACTTAAGAACAAAATAATTGAAGTTTAATATGCAAAACAGAAAATAAACATGTATGCATGAGGTTTTGATCAATGGTAAAAGCAAAAGACAAGCACTTTCAATGAAATATATATATGAATATGTTGTTGGGAGTCAATTTCATCTTATCCACTCTCATATATTTTAGGAATTCAACATTCAAATCATCATTGTTAATGCCACTCTCTAAAGTACCTTTCAAGAAGGCTTCTCCCTAATTACGAGTTCATACAATTCCTAGCATTCCTAATAATTAGTTCATCAAGTGCAGGAGCTTAACGACAACCAATATAATATTGGGAGAGATTCCCCGGATCTAGACTTCCCCGTACGTTCCCGTATCGACAAAATAAATAATCATGAATTGAATGAGTTAAACAAAGCAAGCATTAAGCAAAGAGGAAAAACCCTAACTAATGATGAAAGAAAGCATAAATCTTAGATTACGATGCAAGCACAAATTCCATATATGAAAGCTTCAAAAGATTACATTGATTCCCCAACAAACATACAAGGTTTAGTTCACCATATTCATGATGAACCTAGATGAACAATAATGAAAGAATGAAAGAGATAGAAAAACCCGAGAAAGAGAAGATGAGAGCTGTCACCATCTCCCAATCTACCCCCAAGGGGTGAAAAAGAGAGTGTTTGCTTCGTCTTTGCCAAAGATACAAACCCTAGGACGTCCTAAAGCTTATATACTATTCTAAAATTACAAAAAATCTAGGTCCAAGCCCATAAGTGTGCCGCTCAGCGGTAAAGTACCGCTCAGCGGTAAGTGTGTGAGTCCTTTCTTCCCCTCAGCGGCCATTTTGCCCCTCAGCGGTCCTCCCGTGAGCTCCTGAGTGTCGCTCAGCGGTAAACTGCCGCTGAGCGGTACTTGCGGCTTCTCCTTTTGCACTTTTTGATGTCTTTTCTGATTCCATCTCTCTCCTTCTTCACTTCTTTCACTAAATTCACCTTAAAACCTGCACAAAAACACTGAAATCAAGCATAAACCTGTCCAGCTCTCTTATTTCTGAAAATATGAAGAAAAGCTTGATTTCAAGCTAGTTTCTAAGTATAAAGGTTGCTTTTAGTATCAATTTTAAGCATGAAAATAACAGTTTTTCAACTGTTATCAGAAACGATACTTGGTCTTACCATTTTATAATTACTTGATACGATTCAGTACACTTGCCGAGGGTTAACACCTATTCGTCATTACAAGGCCAAGAAAATATGTCCAATGGGACTCAAATATCAAAAGATACATGTTTGTCCTAATGATTGTGTTGTGTACATAAAGGAGTTTGCTTCGCTAAAGTATTGTCCAACGTGTGGTTTATCCCATTTTAAAAAGAAAAATGACAAAAACACTAGTGATGAAGGTAATGATGGTGCACCTACTAAGGTGATGTGGTATTTTCCTATAATACCTAGGTTCAAACGTATGTTCTCTATTAAAGAAGATGCAAAGAACCTTAAATGGCACGTTGCTCGAAGAAAGTGCGATAATCTTCTTTGACACCCAGTTGATTCACCACAATGGAAGAAGATCGATTAAACATTTCCAGAATTTGGTGCAGATCCAAGAAACATAATACTTGCACTTGCAACTGATGGTATGAATCCTTATGGGAACTTCCATGTACGGATTTGTTGAACCTCAAACCATCCAACCTTCTGGTAACACAATTGAGAGTAAACAAAAGTATTTGGAAACATGGATGGCTGAGTCAAACAAAGACATATACTTTGTGTCATACATTGATGGGTATGGGTTGCTTTATGTGAAATTTCAAATAAAGTTTTCTTAATTAGTTTACTAACTATTTATGAATCATGATAGGTCTCATTGGCAGTTGATGCTCTTCATTCCCAAACAATGTAAAATTGTATGGTTTTGTTCGCTGACAGGAAGATGAAAATTGACTTGAGAAACATGCTTCAAGGATAAGTGTTTCCCTTTTTATGTTTTAAAATTCATTTTGACCTTCAATTTTTATGATAAATATAGTTATATTAATATTACCTTGTGTTTTCAATGTAAATAGAGTAATGGGTAAAAATCGAGGTCAGCTAGTATTTGTCCTGTATCTAAAGGTTGTAAGTCATTTATAGTTCTAATTTATTTTACTAGTTATTGAATGATTTAAGTGCTTGAATATTTAGTTTGTCATTTTACTATAACAAGCAGCTAGATTCATGGGAATGTGCCTAGTATGTCATGTCTTGGATTAAGACCATCATTCGAGCTGTCATTATAGATGACTGGAATGAGGTAATGATGCTTAACTTATTTAGATTCTTAGTTTTTAAAACCTTAACTTTTTTGTTTTAGGTACTGATAGGTTGTCATTGAAGCTATCAAATTAATACTACTACTTTTCAAGGCAACTTCAGTATTGCCAAGTAGTATTCAAGAAAGTAGATAGGGTTAAAGTAACCCTGAGTCGTCTCCCAACGAATACGGAATTGTCTTTTAATATTTGAATCTTATGAATTCAATGCAATGTTCAAGAATAAAAATGATGTTTGGAGAAGGTTTAAAGAACAAATAAGAAACTTAAAAACGATTACAATGAAATAGGCTAATTCCACTGCTTTTCCAAGATAGATTCATCATCGGTTATTCATTGATAATTGTTCAATTGATTATTATTTAAGTTTCAAATTAATTAAAGTACATTCTTAATAAATTTGAGGGCGGTCATGCACTTAACCAAAGTAAATTCTCAATCAAATGCAAAACCTTTCTAGATTATTCACAATGAATTCAACCAAAGTACATTCTCAATCAAATCCTATTGTGTTTAATCATGTCTATTCTTAAATCGCCTAACGAAATTAAAAACTAATCAATCAAAGTAAATTCTCAATTGATTATAGTTGAAATTATTACTACCAATCAAAGTACATTCTCAATTGATAGTAAAAAACATTTAATCATATGAAAGTTCCTAAATTAAATCAAAGTAGATTCTCAATTAAACCTAGAAACCTTAAAACTCATATAATCAATATGCATGTAGATTCAAACACCTAATGATGCAAAAATGTTTGCTTTTAATTTGATAGAGAGATGAAAGACATAGAGAGAGAACAACTTAAATCAATAATCAAAATAAACAATTGCATTAACTCAATCTAACCTCAGAATCCATAATGGAATTACAGCAGAATAGCACTAGATTCTTAGCTCTCCATGAATGGAGTTGAATACAAGATGAAATAAGAGAGAGAAGTGGTGAATGAATGAATGAAGTGAAGTGAAGTCCCTTCTGCCTCCCTTGAGTCTCTTTGTATAAGGCTTGATTGGGCTTAGACTTTGAATATTCAGTTGACAGAATCTTTTATCTTATATCTTACAAATAACTAAAAGATTTAGATAATTATAACATTATTTGGAACATATTTTCTTCTGATATTCCCAAATTAAATTAATTCAACAACTGAATTTTATCTTTTAGCTTATCTAAATTTCCAAAATTGCACAAATGCCCTGAAATTTCTTCTATCTAAACTTTAGCCCCTTCTAAATTTCCCAAACTTGCACCAGAAGTCCCTGTTTGACCAGACTTTGACCAAAGAAGGCTTGCTGACCAGCTTTGACTCGTATGGTCGTGGCCGCTCGCCACGTGTCTGCCCCTTTCCCACCCAAAATTAGGGTTTTGCAGATTGGGGGAAAGGACTTGTCGTTTTCGGGAAAGAGAGAACGCATTCTTCTCTATGCGAGACCATGGAACCCAAAATTAGGGTTTTTCAACCGTTATCACAACCCCAAACTTAAAACTTTGCTTGTCCTCAATCAAACAAGATGTAACTCAATCTTCCATCAATCCATATAATGGTTCACCACATTCAAAAATCCTTCTTTCAAGATAAGTAAGTGCTCAATTCAGCTCATTTCAAAGCTTTCAATCAAGACATGCACATGCTTTAATGTTCACACAATCACATACTATCCAACAAATGCTACCTTTCATGAATGATCAATCAACTAAGCAAAGATGTTCTTATATTTTCATGGAATCTTTCCTCACTAGATAAAGTGTTTCACTCAAACACACAAATGTATAAGAGGTATTCACTCATTCACTCTACTATCACAATGTCACATGAATCAACTTTGCCTTTCATTTAACCATAATCAAAAACACTTACAAGCAAGCATCATCACAAGGACTTTTCTATGGCTTATAATGTAGCTGGGCTAACAAGAAAATTGGTTTTTCTAGATCACAAAACCCTTGAGTTAAGAGAATCATATAAACACAACCATTCTTACTAATTCCCAACTTTCTTTTGCATTGAGTTTTGTTTTTTCTTTTCTTTTCTTTCTCTTTTTCTTTTTCTTTTCACATACTTAATTATTAGCCCTTAGCTCAATGCTTTCAATTTCCCTTTCTATTTTCCAACAACCCCAAACTTGAACATTTGTCAATACCACAAAATATTTTCTACTTAACTCAAGGTAAAGCTTTTCAACAAGGGTTTTCAAATCATGTTCAAGGCTAGAGGTTCAAAGGATATAACACATAGTGTTCTCTTTTAGTGGGCTCAATTTATGGATTTGGCTAATAGAAGGGTTATCAACAAATGGCCTTGATCATATGATGCAAACAAGCAAGTAATTCAATCATAGAAAACCTGGGCAAAGTCATTCATGCTTTCACAGTAATAGTATTCAACAATAACAACTCTGGAGCTCAAAACCTCACATATAAGCTCATTCACATTCCACATATAACATCCTGCTTAGAATCATAATCACAATCATAACATCTTGCATTTGTTCACAATGCTTGTGAACCACTTGTATAAGCATATAATGTGCACATTCTCAACATCAATCAATATCAAAGCATCATCAGGCATTACTTATCAAACAACAATCATAAGCAAACCATCATAATAGACAAAATTTCCAATTGAGTACATCAAACCCTATTCTACAAACATAAGTGATTGATAAAAGAAATCCTGCTCTAGTGCTTTGAAAAACTCAGCCCCATCAATGATGCTCTCTCCCAACCCCAAACTTAGATCGAAAACTAGTGAGACAATGAGTGGAAGGGAGATTTTCTAAAGAGGAATGAAAGGAAAAATGTAGAGAACCTTTGGAAAAATGTTTAGGAGTGTGTGTGCAGAGAAGAATCTAAAAATAGAGGCCAAAGCGTGACTTTGGGTATAAAAATACCCTAATGGGCTCGGGTTCCGCTAAGGGGCAACCTAAGCCCCTTTTACGATACCACCGCTCAGCGGCACTTTCGTGTTGTGCTTTTCTTCTTCCTAGCTTACCCTAGGTGCCATCTACTCATTCCCCTCACTTGCTCCCTGCAATTAATTTCTCAAATCACTCAAACATTCAATCCCTATCATGCAACTAAAGCAGAATCAAAACAAACAATACAGATAAAATCAATCAACTGGGTTGCCTCCCAGGTAGCGCTTGTTTAACGTCACGAGCCTGACCCAAAATCCTCCAGCACCCTTCAGTAGATGCAAATCTTTCTTACCAACACCCATCAGTAGGTGTATACAAATATAGTATCCTTCAGTAGATACTCTTCCGCCTAACATTCATCAGTAGATGTAAACCCTGTAACAAACTTATAACAAAAACAAAAATACCCAAAAGTTCAAAATTACATCACCAAACCAAAAATTAAAAGTTCTTAAATCACTGGGTTGCCTCCTAGCAAGCGCTCTTTTAACGTCACTAGCTTGACCCAATAAAGCTCATGTTCCTTCTTCTTTTTCTTCTTCTTTCTACTGAACTTCTTTAGAAATTTGATCAAACCAGGAACCTGTTGCAGTGTCTCAATCATAGGAACTTTAATCTCCAATTTCTTGAAGATTTCCATAAAGCACTTGAATTTCTTTTCCTTCCTATGATTCTTCTTTAGATGAGGATGTGATTTTTCATATGATTTCTTCTTCTTTCCTCTCATCTTCTTTTTCTTCCTTTTTCTCTCCCTAAATTTTCTCTTTTTCTTTTCTTTTATTTTTTTCTTCCCTTTTCTTTCTCTTTTCAACTTCTTTATTTTCACACAAATTTTCTTTCTCTCTTCTCTCTCAACCACTTCTTTCTCTTTTTCTTCATCTTTATTTCTCTCACTCAATTCTTCTTTTTCTTTTCTCTCTATCTTTTCCTCATCGCCCCCTATTTTTTTCTCATCAAGAATCTTGTCACTTTCAATGATAATGGCTTGCCCTTCCTCCTTAGGGTTAACTTCAGTATTAACCTCATCATTCAATCTCTGACTAATGGAATGAAGCTGCATCTCCATCCTTTTACATGATTCTTCAATGCTTTTCTGAGTAGCGTCAGAATTTTTCAAAAATTGTTGAAGGGTGTCATCCAAACTTCCTGATAGAAAGGTTTGTTGTTGTTGCTTGTTAAATTGCCCAGTTTGTCCAGCTTGCCCACTTTGTTCCTGACCAATACTTGGGTGTGGTTTCCACCCTTGATTGTAGCTCCCTTGACGGTACTGATTGGTCATGTAGTTTACATCCTCTACGGCTTCAACTGGAAAGGCACATTGACCATTGATATGGTCACCTCCACACAATTCGCATAACTGGGATTGTACCTGTGCAACAGTCTTTAACTCTTGTGGCAATTGTTCAAGTATCTTTGAGAGATTCTCCAATTGTTGAGTTATTAACTTGTTCTGAGCTATCAAGGCATCATTGGATTGCAACTGTAGAACTCCTTTTTGTTGAATAGGAGCTCCTCTTTCACTGTTCCACTTATTGTTATTAGTAGTCATGTTTTCAATTATTTCTGTGGCTTCCTCTGGAGTCTTCCATTTGATATTGCCTCC
Source organism: Vigna reflexopilosa (assembly GCA_027742785.1). NCBI lineage: Eukaryota > Viridiplantae > Streptophyta > Magnoliopsida > Fabales > Fabaceae > Vigna > Vigna reflexopilosa. Next base: position 12,942,503 of record CM050924.1, read on the forward strand.
AGCTGAGGCGTCAAGCATCATCTTGGTTTGTGAACCAAGACCTCCAAGGAAGATTAGGACTACTTCTCCTTCGTTAAATCCATATAGTTAAATTATTGACCAAATTGCATTCTGCAGACATTAGGCACAAAACCCTAAAAACAATTGGTAGCACAAAAAGATAGAGAAAAAAAATCAAAGGATATAATTGAAAAGATAAGAAGATAGGAAATAAAAACAGAAAAATAAAAACAGAAAAATAAAAACAGAAAAATAAAATAAAATAAAATAAAATAAAAACAGAAAATAAAATAAAATAAAATAAAAACAGAAAATAAAATAAAATAAAATAAAATAAAATAATAACAAAAAAAATAAAAATAGAAAATAAAAACAGAAATTCAAAATTAAAGTCAAAGATAATCAATAATCACACAAATTAACCAGTTAAACCAGAGTCCCCGGCAACGGCGCCTAAAACTTGATGGACAAATTTATGAACACGAAAATATGATGTCACAAACTTGTTTTTCAATCGGCAAGTATGACCGAATCGTTCAAGTAATAAACTTGGTAAGACCAAGTATCGTTCTTCCCAAAGGACTCACGGCCTAGTTTAGTTGTGTGGGTTACTGATTAGTTAAGACTTAAAAGAAGAAATATTTGGAGTTTAATATGCAAGACAGAAAATAAACATGTATGCATGAAGTTTTTGATCAATGGCAAAAAAAACAAAAGATAAACACTTTCAATGAAATTTATGTATGAATATGTTGTTGGGGGTCAATTTCATCTTATCCACTCTCATATATTTTAGGAATTCAACATTCAAATCATCATTGTTAATGCCACTCTCTAAAGTACCTTTCTAGAAGGCTTCTCCCTAATCACGAGTTCATACAATTCCTAGCATTCCTAATGATCAGTTCATAAGTGCAGGAGCTTAACGACAACCAATATCATATTGGGAGAAATTCCCCGGATCTAGACTTCCCCGTACGTGCCCGTATCGACAAAACCAATAATCATGCATTGAATGAGTTAAACAATGCAAGCATTAAGCAAAGAGGAAAAACCTTAACTAATGATGAAAAGAAAGCATAAGTCTTAATTAAAAGATGTAAAAACAGATTCCATATATGAGAGTTTCACAAGATTACATTGATTCCCCAACAAACATACAGAGTTTAGTTCACCATATTCATGGTGAACCTAGATGAATTACAATGAAAGAATGAAAGAATGAAAGAATAAACCCTAAAAAGTTGAAGAGGAAGCCTCAGCATCCAAGATCCTCCTTCAAAGGGGTGGACGAGAGAGTGTTTGCTTTGTTCCAGACAAAGATACCTAACCCTAGGAAACCCTAAAGCTTAAATACCATTTGTAAATTACAAAAACTTAGGTCCAAGCCCATTAAAGTGCCGCTCAGCGGTAAATTACCGCTCAGCGGTAAGTGCGTGTCTTGTTTTCTCCCCTCAGCGGCCATTTTGCCCCTCAGCGAATCTCCCGTGAGTGCCTGAGTGCCGCTCAGCGGTAAACTGCCGCTGAGTGGTGACTTCGGCTTCTCCTTTTGCACTTTTTGATGTCTTTTCTGATTTCATCTCTCTCCTTCTTCACTTCTTTCACCAAATTCACCTTAAAACCTGCACAAAAACACTGAAATCAAGCATAAACCTGTCCAGCTCTCTTATTTCTAAAAATATGAAGAAAAGCATGATTTCAAGCTAGTTTCTAAGTGTAAAGGTTGCTTTTAGTGTCAATTTTAATCATAAAAATAACAGTTTTTCAACTGTTATCACAACCCCAAACTTAAAACTTTGCTTGTCCTCAAGCAAATATGATGTAACTCAATCTTCAACCAATTCATATGATGGTTCACTCATTCAAAAATCCTCTTTTTCAAGATAAGTAACAACTTCACTCAAACTTATGACCAAGAGTTCAATCAAGATGTGCACATGCTTTAGTGTTCACAAAGTCATTTAAATTCCAACAAATGCTATTTTTCATGAATGATCAATCAATTAAGCATGGATGTTCATGTGTTAATGGAATATTTCCTCACTAAGTGAAGTGTTTTACTCACACTCAAGTGTATAAGAGGTAATCACTCATTCACTCTACTATCACAATGTCACATGAATCAATTTTGCCTTTCATTTTACCACAATCAAAAACATTCACAAGCATGCATCATCACAAGGACTTTTCTATGGCTTATAACGTGGTTGGGCTAACAAGAAAATTGGTTTTTCTAGATCACAAAACCCTTGAGTTAAGAGAATCATACAACACAATCATCTTATTCTTTCCCAACTTTCTTTTGCCTTTGCATTGAGCTTTGCTTCTTTTTCTTTTCTTTTCTTTTTCTTTGCATATTCTTACTTTTTAGCTCTTAGCTCAATGCTTTTCATGTTTTCGCAACAACCCCAAACTTGAACATTTAACAATACCACACAAGATCTTCTACTTAACTCAAGGTAAAGATTTTTCAATCAAAGGTTTCAGTGTATGTTCAAGGCTAAGGGTTCAAAAGGATTGAACACAAAGTGGGCTAATTTTTACAAATTTGGCCAATAAAAAGGTTTCCAACAAACAGCCTTGATCATATGATGCAAAACAAGCAATTGATTCAATCATAGAAAACCTGAGCAAAATCATTCATGCTTTCAAAGTAATAGCATTCAACAATAACAACTCTGGAGCTCAAAATCTCACATATAAGCTCATTCACATTTGACATACACATCCTGCTTAATTTCACAATCACAATCATGATATCATGCATTTGTTCACAAAGCTTGTGAGTCAACTGTATAAGCATTTTAATGTGCACATCAACTCAACATCAATTAATCATAAGCATCATTCAGTATTACTTATCACACAATCACAGTTAATAGCAAACCATCACAAGAAACCAGGTTTTCAATAGAGTACATCAAACCCTAATCTAAAAACAAAAACAAATAAGTTTAGAAAACTTAAACCACAAAAGCATAATCATATGATAGCATTTATCAGTAAATGCTATCTCAGCTCCTCATCAGTCTGAGCTGTCCTCTGTATCTTCTTCTTCTTCCTCATCTTCAGCATCTTCAAATTCATCATCATCACCAGCTTCATCTTCTTCCATCTCTCTAGCTGAAGCTTCAGCTGCTCCAGCTCCTCCTCCATGCACTGGTTCCTCTGGCCAGGCTACCACATTATGGAATTCATCCATAGTCCACCTGTGGGCTGGAGGTGTATCATACATCCCCACAATCATCTCAGCAGTGGCCACCTGCCCTCTGTGAATGGACTGCAACTGAGCACCTATAAAAGACATATACATGTCCCTCATCTGGAATGGTTCTGCTTCATGTGTATCAGCAGATGTTTGGCTCTGTGCTGGCCCTCTCTCTCTACGAGCCCGGCGTGGTGGAACTGGCTGAGCTGCATCCTCACCTCCACAGTACTGTCTGTAATAGGCCTCATCAATAGCTTTTCTTGGCCTCTCAAATGGTGGAACAGAAGTGTCCACCCCAGCTAGCTTGCAAAGGTGAGTGATCAAAGAAGGATGTCCTAGTGGTGCTTTGTTGTTTGAGGTGTTAGCACATACACTAATCTCATCAGCTATCACCTGCCCAATATTAACATTTAAATTTCTGATAGCACAATAGATGAATAGTGCCCTGCTGAGAGTAATATCTGACACATGTGAACATGGCTGAATGTTGCCATGAGAAAATGCCATCCAATACTTTGCAAGAGGAGTCAAATCCGTCCTCCTAATGTTAACCACTGAGCCAGATCTATTCCTTTGGAAGTGTCCTCCAGGTATACACAATACTCTCTCCACATCCTCATAATCAGCACCTTCCTCCATGCAAAGAGCAAACTGGCACTGCTCACCAGCCCATACAGTGTCCAGGAAGTTATTAATAGAATCAGGATCATACCTGATAGCATGGCCTCTAACATAGCCCAAATAATTCTCAGCTGGATAATCACCAATCTTCTTTGCATTGGTGTAAAATTCCTTTACCACAGCTATGTTGGCAGGTGCAGGATAAGTGGCTAGCTTTCCCCAATCATTCCCTAACACTTGCTCTCCAAATTGAGGAGCAAAGTTAGGTATCATTCCAACCTTTCTCTCCATCAGAAGTCTCCTGTCCTGAACCACCCTAAAGTGCTTCTCATGTTTCCTAGAGAGGAACCTGCTAGATTGGGGTTGCTCTGGTTCCTTTTCCTTTCTCTTGGTTGCCATGGTTTTCAATCTTTTTCCTGATGAGGATGCCATTCCTACATTCAAAACACAAACAAAACCACAGAACATGATGTTAATCATTAGTAAAACACAGAACACAACTCCTTTCGAAGCTAAACCACCGCTGAGGGTCAGAATTCCCCCTCAGCGCCACCAGTACCACATTCCAGATCACAAAAACCCAGAAAAACCAAATCTGGCAGAGTGCCGCTCAGCGGTAGTTTACCCCTCAGCGGTAACTGTGCAGATTTTTTGAAAAACCTGTTTTAAAGCTTTCCTAACTCCACCCAAATGCAATTTTCAGTTTTCCAATTCATAATCATGCAGTTTAATCGGTTCAAACATCAAATATATCATCAAATCATGCAAAGAAATCAAAACCCCTAAATCTTCATGCTTTGACAATCATATTCAAAATCAAAAACCCTAGAATGAACAAAATGCATTTTACTTACTTGGGTGGAGATACTAGATGCAATAAGAATGTTTCCAAGCTAAGATACTCTCTTCCAACCCCAAACTTGAATGGAACACTAGTGAGCAAGTGAGTGGAAGAGAAATTTTCAAGAGGAAAGAATGAAAAGATGTGGAAAACCTTGGAAAAGGTATGTGGAAGTGTTTGTGCAGAGAAGAGCCTGGATAGAAAACCTAAACCGCAGCTTGGGGTATAAAAATACCCTAATGGGCTCGGGTCCCGCTAAGGGGAAACTAAAGCCCATCTGCGAGAGTACCGCTCAGCGGCACTTTCGTGATGTGCTCTTCTCCTTCTTTTCTTAACCTACGTGCCTCCCATACATGCCCCTCACTGGTTCCCTGCAATTCAATGTTTAAAATGCTTATGCAAACCCTAACTAAAATAAACAAACAGAAATATTCAATCAACTGGGTTGCCTCCCAGGTAGCACTTGTTTAACGTCACGAGCCTCACCCAAAATCCACCAACACCCATCAGTAGGTGCAAAATTTTCTTACCAACACCCATCAGTAGGTGTTACAAACATAGTATCCTTCAGTAGATACTCTTCTGCCTAACATTCATCAGTAGATGTAAACCCTGTAACAAACTTATAACAAAAACAAAAATACCCAAAAGTTCAAAATTACATCACCAAACCAAAAATTAAAAGTTCTTAAATCACTAGGTTGCCTCCCAGCAAGCGCTCTTCTAACGTCATTAGCTTGACCCAAGCTCGAGTTCCTTCTTCTTTTTCTTCTTTCTACTGAACTTCTTCAGAAATTTGATCAAACCAGGAACCTGTTGCACTGTCTCAATCATAGGAACTTTAATCTCCAATTTCTTGAAGATTTCCATAAAGCACTTGAATTTCTTTTCCTTCCTATGATTCTTCTTTAGATGAGGATGTGATTTTTCATATGATTTCTTCTTCTTTCCTCTCATCTTCTTTTTCTTCCTTTTTCTCTCCCTAAATTTTCTCTTTTTCTTTTCTTTTATTTTTTTCTTCCCTTTTCTTTTTCTCCTCAACTTCTTTGTTTTCACACAAATTTTCTTTCTCTCTTCTCTCTCAACCACTTCTTTTTCTTTTTCTTCATCTTTATCTTTCTCACTCAACTCTTCTTTCTCTTTTCTCTCTACCCTTTCCTCATCTCCCTCTATTTTTTCCTCATCAAGAATCTTGTCACTTTCAGTGATAATGACTTGCCCTTCCTCCTTAAGGTTAACTTCAGTATTAACATCATCATTCAATCTCTGATTGATGTAACGAAGTTGCATCTCCATTCTTTTACATGATTCTTCAATGCTTTTCTGAGTAGAGTCGGGATTTTTCAAAAATCGTTGAAGGGTGTCCTTCAACCTATCCAAACTTCCTCATAGAAAGGGTTGTTGCTGCCATTGTTGCTGTGGTTGGTTCTCAAATTATCCAGCAGCTTGCCAAAATTGGCTTTGATCCATGCTTGAGTGAGGTTCCCACCAGTGGTTGAGATTACTTTGGTGGAATTGAGTGCCCAAATAGTTAAATTCTTGACCAAATTCCATTCTGCACACATTACGCACAAAACCCTAAAAACAATTGTTAGCACAAAAAGATAGAGAAAAAAAAATAAAAAAAATCAAAGGATCTAATTGAAAAGATAAGAAGATAGGAAATAAAAATAGAAAAATAAAAACAGAACAATAAAATAAAATAAAATAAAATACAAACAGAAAATAAAATAAAATAAAATAAAATCTAATCTAATCAAATAAAATAAAATCAAATAAAAACCGAAAAACAAAAAAACAGAAAATAAAAACAGAAAATAGAAAAACAGAAAAAAAAAAAAACAAAAAAATAAAATAAAATAAAATAAAATCAAATAAAATACAAACTGAAAAATATAAACAGAAAAATAAAATAAAATAAAATAAAAATTCTAAATTTAAATTAAAAATAAAAAAAATAAGTCAAAGATAATCAATAATCACACAAATTAATCAGTTAAACCAGAGTCCCCGGCAACGGCGCCAAAAATTTGATGGACAAATTTATGAACACCAAATTATGATGTCACAAACTTGTTTTTCAATCGGCAAGTGTGACCGAATCGTTCAAGTAATAAACTTGGTAAGACCAAGTATCGTTCTTCCCAAAGGACTCACGGCCTAGTTTAGTTGTGTGGTTACTGATTAGTTAAGACTTAAAAGACGAAATATTTGGAGTTTAATATGCAAGACAGAAAATAAACATGTATGCATGAAGTTTTTGATCAATGGCAAAAAAAACAAAAGATAAACACTTTCAATGAAATTTATGTATGAATATGTTGTTGGGGGTCAATTTCATCTTATCCACTCTCATATATTTTAGGAATTCAACATTCAAATCATCATTGTTAATGCCACTCTCTCAAGTACCTTTCTAGAAGGCTTCTCCCTAATCACGAGTTCATACAATTCCTAGCATTCCTAATGATCAGTTCATAAGTGCAGGAGCTTAACGACAACCAATATCATATTGGGAGAAATTCCCCGGATCTAGACTTCCCCGTACGTGCCCGTATCGACAAAACCAATAATCATGCATCGAATGAGTTAAACAATGCAAGCATTAAGCAAAGAGGAAAAACCCTAACTAATGATGAAAAGAAAGCATAAGTCTTAATTAAAAGATGTAAAAACAGATTCCATATATGAGAGTTTCACAAGATTACATTGATTCCCCAACAAACATACAGAGTTTAGTTCACCATATTCATGGTGAACCTAGATGAATTACAATGAAAGAATGAAAGAATGAAAGAATAAACCCTAAAAAGTTGAAGAGGAAGCCTCAGCATCCATGATCCTCCTTCAAAGGGGTGGACGAGAGAGTGTTTGCTTCGTTCCAGCCAAACATAACTAACCCTAGGAAACCCTAAAGCTTAAATACCATTCGTAAATTACAAAAACTTAGGTCCAAGCCCATTAAAGTGCCGCTCAGCGGTAAGTGCGTGTCTTGTTTTCTCCCCTCAGCGGTCATTTTGCCCCTCAGCGGTAAACTGCCGCTGAGCGGTGACTTCGGCTTCTCCTTTTGCACTTTTTGATGTCTTTTCTGATTTCATCTCTCTCCTTCTTCACTTTTTTCACCAAATTCACCTTAAAACCTGCACAAAAACACTGAAATCAAGCATAAACCTGTCCAGCTCTCTTATTTCTAAAGATATGAAGAAAAGCATGATTTCAAGCTAGTTTCTAAGTGTAAAGGTTGCTTTTAGTGTCAATTTTAATCATAAAAATAACAGTTTTTCAACTGTTATCAGGCCGCTCGCCACGTGTCAGCCCCTTTCCCACCCAAAATTAGGGTTTTGCAGATTGGGGGAAAGGACTTGTCGTTTTCGGGAAAGAGAGAACGCATTCTTCTCTATGCGAGACCATGGAGGCTTCGGCCTATTGGATTGTTTGGTTTCTTTTCTTGCAGGTCTGGCTTTGATGCAGGTTCCCATGGTGCTACGGTGATGGTGGGTGGAGATTGGCGTTGATGGAGGCGCGATTAAGTTCAGAGAAGCTTGCAGCACGCTACTGGGTTTTTGGGTTTCCTCTGGTTTTTCTGAGTTCAGGTGCTTGGGGTGCAAAGACGGGGAAATGGTGTAGTGATGAGCAGTGCGGTGTGGCAGCGTGAAGAACTTGCGTCTGAGTGTTGATGGTGGAGAGCGGCTGTGCGTGACGGAGGTCTTGCGGCTATAATGCTCATTGATGGCTTCCACGGCGGAATCACGATTTGCGATTGTTGTGCGAGCGGAAGACTCGTGGTGGCTGGCGGCGTGAAATGGTGATGTGAAGATGAACTCGCGGATGACGGCTAGAAAGTCGCGCATTGGTTGTGGCTGTCCGATATTTTCCAAATAAAATCTGATTTTTGGCCTTGAATCGCCATTTGGACCAATAGAACTTATAATTTCAACTGCACAAATAAATGTAAGAACATCCAAGATTATTTTATGCGCTAAAACTCACTTTTTACGTCTCTTTAATTCCCAAACCCAACAATTCCAATCAACACAAATCCTCTTTAAATCAATCATTCAAGCAAATGAATTTCATCAAAAATTTAATTTTAAAGCATGAATATGGGCATAAATATGCACTCATCAGGTACATAATGCATCTTTCTTCATTTTGCAGCTCTTCAAGAGTACATCTGTTATATCAGAGGACACAATTAAGAAGATAAGACAAGAGTGGACAACTTATCTTCTGCAAAGATGGACCTAGATAGGAAGATTTATTATTATTGTTGAACATTTATATTTAGTTTAACTTTAACTTTTGATAGTTTAGGTTTTGGATTATTTTTTAGTACTTTGTTAACTTCAAACGAGTTTATATATTATATTATAATGTTCTGGTATAATTTTCTGCTTTTCAAGTGTGGTTTTATTGCAAAAACAAATCAATTTAAAAAAAAATACCCACTAGACGTTTGTTAATGCCACATCAGACGTCTATAGACGTCTGCCAGTGTATACAGAGACGTCCAATGAATTACAGAGGCCAAACACGTTCCAGGGTCTTAGACGTCTGACTTGTATAGGTCAGACGTCTATATAGATGTTTAACTGTACTGGTCACTGATAACAGTTGAAAAATTGTTATTTTTATACTTAATTTTGACCTTAAAAACAACCTTTATGACTTAGAAACTAGCTTGGAATCATGCTTTTGCTTTTGTTTTGGAAATAAGGGAGTTGGATGGGTTTCATGCTTGGTTTTCTTTGTTTTTGCAGGAATTGAGATCAATTAGATGAAAGAAGTTGAAGTAGTAAGGAGCTGGACTCAAGAAAGGAAGTGAAAATGCTTAAAAGAAGATCCGTAGTCATCGCTGAGCGCTAGTTTTACCGCTGAGCGGCATTCTGAAGTCCTGCAGTCACCGTTGAGGGCCAAAATTGCAGCTCAGCGTCAATTCTGAAGACCCGCACTTACCGCTGAGTGGAAAAAGTGTCGTTGAGCGCCATTAATTTGGGCTTGAGCCTATTTTCTGTAATTTTTAGGAAACTATATAAGATTTTAGTCGAATTAGGGTTAGTATCTTTGGACAGAAAGAGGCGAAATCACACTTTCTTCACCCCTTGGAGGCGGATTTTGGATGCAGAAGCTCCTTTCTTCAAATTCTAGGGTTCTATCTTTCATTCTTTCATTTTTTTTTCATCTAGTTTCACCATGTCTATGGTGAACTAAACCTTCATTGTTGTTGGGGAACCGATGTAATCCTTTGAAACTAACATGTATTGAATTGGTTCTATATTCTATATGTTTTCTTTCATTAATAGTTAGGGTTTTTCTTCTATACTCTATGCATGCTTTGTTTAACTCATTCAATTGCATGATCATTGATGTTATTTGTATGGACACATATAAGTAAATCTAGAACTGAAGAAATTCTCCCAAGAGCAATATTGCCTAGACATAGGGATAAGAGGATTGGTTGCCTTTAAGCTTCTTTGCGAATGTAATGCATGAATAATTGCTAGGGAGACAAGACATTGTAAACTAGTGATTAGAAGTACGATTTCTTCATCGAGACATCGGGTTTAAGGTTAATTAGAAAGTGGCATTAACATTAATGATGAAAGATGAATTCTTGAATACATGAGAGTGGATAGGATGAATCGGAAACCCCAACAACATATTCATTCATATTCTATATCAACCGTTTTTGCATCTTTCAATTCCATTGATCAAAACCTTGCATTCATGTTTATTTTGTGTAATTCAACAACAACGTTTTTGTTTACAAGTATAATTTAATCAATAAATCACATAGCTTTCTAGGCCGTGAGTCCTTTGGGAAACGATACTTGGTCTTACCATTTTTTTTATTACTTGATACGATTCGGTACACTTGCCGAGTGTTAACAGTCAGACGTCTATATAGACGTCTAACTGTACAGGTCAGACGTCTATATAGGCGACTAACTGTACAGGTCATACGTCTACATAGACATCTGACTTGTACAGTCAGATGTTCCATCAATGTCACCCATATAGAAGTCGGGTAGGGGTGATAACAATTGAAAAACTGTTATTTTCATGCTTAAAATTGATACTAAAAGCAACCTTTATACTTAGAAACTAGCTTGAAATCATGTTTTTCTTCATATTTTCAGAAATAAGAGAGCTGGACAGGTTTATGCTTGATTTCAGTGTTTTTGTGCAGGTTTTAAGGTGAATTTGGTGAAAGAAGTGAAGAAGGAGAGATATGGAAGGAGAGATATGGAATCAGAAAAGACATCAAAAAGTGCAAAAGGATATGCCGAAGTCACCGCTCAACGGCAGTTTACCGCTGAGCGGCACTCAGGAGCTCACGGGAGGACCGCTGAGGGGCAAAATGGCCGCTGAGGGGAAGAAACGTCTCACGCACTTACCGCTGAGCGGCACTTTTATGGGCTTGGACCTAATTTTCTATAATTTACGAATAATATATAAGCTTTAGGGTTTCCTAGGGTTTGTATCTTTGGCTGGAACGAAGTAAACACTCTCTCTTCCACCCCTTTGAAGGAGGATCTTGGATGCTGAGGCTTCCTCTTCACCTTTTAGGGTTTTATCTTTCATTCTTTCATTGTTATTCATCTAGGTTCACCATGAATATGGTGAACTAAACTCTGTATGTTTGTTGGGGAATCAATGTAATCTTTTGAAGCTCTCATATATGGAATTTGTTTTTACATCTTTTATTTAAGATCTATGCTTTCTTTCATCATTAGTTAGGGTTTTTCCTGTTTGTTTAATGCTTGCATTGTTTAACTCATTCGATGCATGATTATTGGTTTTGTCGATACGGGCGCGTACGGGAAAGTCTAGATCCGGGAATTTCTCCCAATATTATATTGGTTGTCGTTAAGCTCCTGCACTTATGAACTGATCATTAGGAATGCTAGGAATTGTATGAACTCGTGATTAGGGAGAAGCCTTCTTGAAAGGTACTTTAGAGAGTGGCATTAACAATGATGATTTGAATGTTGAATTCCTAAAATATATGAGAGTGGATAAGATGAAATTGACCCCCAACAACATATTCATACATATATTTCATTGAAAGTGTTTATCTTTTGTTTTTTTTGCCATTGATCAAAACTTCATGCATACATATTTAATTTCGTCTTTTGCATATAAATTCCAAATATTTCGTCTTTAAGTCTTAGCTAATCAAGAAACCACACAACTAAACTAGGCCGTGAGTCCTTTGGGAAGAACGATACTTGGTCTTACCAAGTTTATTACTTGAACGATTCGGTCACACTTACCGATTGAAAAACAAGTTTGTGACATCATAATTTGGTGTTCATAAATTTGTCCATCAAGTTTTTGGCGCCGTTGCCGGGGACTCGTGGTTTAACTGGTTAATTTGTGTGATTATTGATTATCTTCGACTTTAATTTTGAATTTCTGTTTTTATTTTCTGTTTTTATTTTTTTCGGTTTTTATTTTCTTTTATTTTTTTATTTTATTTTCTGTTTTCTGTTTTTATCTTCTCCTATATCTTTTTGTGCTAACCAAATCTTTTCTAGGGTTTTGTGTTCTTGTGTATGCAGGAGGCAATTCGAACTAGGAGCAAGAAAACAACAGAACCTCTGCTTGAAGGATTAGAAGACAGTAGACGGAGGAGAAGAATCCGAACATCTAGAGAACTTTTTCCTCCTCCGGAAACTCTGTTGCAACCATCACCACAAGGTTCTGACAATAGCACAAGAAATATGAAGAATAATAATGTTAGAAGAACTCTTGCTGATTACACCAATATAGCTGGACCTCAACACTTTAACAGCATAGCTAGACCTAGAGTCAATGCAGCCAATATGGAGGTCAAACCAGCACTGATCCAACTGGTGAAAAGCAATCAATTTAATGGGTTATCTCATGAAAGCCCATATGAGCACCTTACTACATTCAATGAAATTTGCAACACAGTCAAAATTAATGGGGTGCCAGATGAAGCGATCAAACTTAGTTTGTTTCCTTTCTCATTGGGAGGCAATGCTAAGCTTTGGTTGAATTCTTTCCCAGAAGGAAGTTTCACAGAGTGGGAAGCAGTAGTAACAAAGTTTTTGAACAAGTACTTTCCACAATCAAAGGTGACAAAAGGCAAGCAAGAGATATCTTCATTTTAGCAGGGCATGGAAGAATCACTGGGGCATGCATGGGATAGATACAAAAGTCTGCTAAGAAAAACACCCACGCATGGCTTCAAAGAAGAAGAAGTAGTCCTAACTTTCCTTGGAGGTCTTGGTTCACAAACTAAGATGATGTTTCATGCCTCAGCAGGAGGAAACATTAACTGGAAAACTCCAGAGGAAGCAACTGAAATTATTGAAAATATGGCTACTAGTGACAACGAACTCAACATTGAAAAAAGAGAACTTAGTCAGAAGGAGTTGTTACAATCAAATGAGGCTTTGCTTATTCAAAATAGAATTACCTCTCAACAGCTTGAAGAGGTAACTATGAAACTTTCTCAAATACCACAGGAAATACAACAGGTCTCAATGGTTCAAGTGCAACAACAAAAATGGCAGATGCAATTTACTCCAGTTGAGAAAACAACAAAGCTTGAAGAGACTTTCCAAAGATTCTTGAAGACGAATGCGTCTTATTGTCATAATGTGGATGCTGCATTTAAAAATATGGAGGTTTATGTTGAGAGAATAGTTGACGAGATGAAACATGATAATCTCAGAAAGGAGTGTAAAACTGTTGTGACCAGAAGTGGTAGAGTGTTAGAGGAGAGACAAAAAGAAAGAGAGGAGAAAGAAAATGAGAGTGAGAGTGAAAAAGAAACATGTGAGTGGAAAGAAAGAGTTGAGAGAGAGAAAAAGAAAAAAGAAGAAGAGGAGAGGAGAGAAAAAAAAGAGAGAGAAGAGAGAGAGGAGAGACAGAAAGAAAAAGAGTATGAAAAGCCACTTCCTTATCCAAAGAGTTATTCAAGGAAGGAGAAAGAAAAGCAGTTGGAAAGATTCATGGAATTGTTTAAGAAGTTGGAGATCACTATACCATTCTCTGAAGCATTGCAACAGATGCCAGCATATGCAAAGTTTTTGAAGGAACTCCTCACAAAGAAACACAAGTACATTGAGAAGGAAACTATCAATATACAGGGTAACTGCAGTGCAATCATACAGAAACTACCTCCTAAACTTAAAGATCCAGGAAGCTTCACTATTCCATGCACCATAGGAGATGTGAAAGTTGGAAGAGCATTGATTGATTTGGGAGCTAGCATTAATCTAATGCCGCTATCCATGTGCAAAACAATTCAGGGGTTGGAAATTAAACCAACCAGAATGGCTCTTCAATTGGCGGACAGGTCTCTTAAATATCCATATGGAGTGGTTGAAGATGTTTTAGTGAAGGTTGACAAATTTGTATTCCCAGTGGATTTTATTGTGATGGAGATGGAAGGAAATAGTGATGTTCCTCTTATTCTTGGGAGACCTTTTATGAAGACTGCTAGAGTTTTGATTGATGTAGAGAATGGTAAGCTTAAATTGAGAGTTGATGATGAAGAAGTCATTTTTGACGTAGCCAAGGCCATGACATATCCAAATGATGACAAAGCATGTTTTCAATTTGATGAACTTGATGAAGTTTGTATGGTGCAAGAAAGCATGGTGCGAAATATTTCTCCATTGGAAAAAACTCTCATTGATGCATGTGAAGATTTAGATGAAGAAGAAGAGAAATTGATTGATGAATGTCTGATTGACTTGGAAACATTGAAAAAGAGTCCAGAGGAAGATCCAATATTCGAAATAATTAATAAGGAAGAACCAGTCAAAGCACAGACACCAGAATTAAAAAGATTACCGTCACATCTGAAATATGTTTTTCTAGAAGAAGATGGAACAAAACCAGTCATCATCAATAACTCTTTATCTTTACAAGAAGAAGAGCAATTGATAGAAATTCTGAAAGCCAACAAAGAAGCAATTGGGTGGTCAATATCAGATCTTAAAGGTATTAGCCCAACTTACTGCATGCACAAAATTTTTATGGAAGAAGATTATAAACGAAGTGCTCAACCACAGAGAAGATTAAATCCTGTTATGAAGGAGGTGGTCAGAAAAGAAGTGTTGAAACTGTTAGAAGCTGGTATCATCTATCCAATCTCTGACAGTGAATGGGTGAGTCCAGTACAGGTGGTTCCAAAGAAAGGTGGGATGACAGTAATTTATAATGATAAGAATGAACTTATTCCTACTCGGACAGTCACTGGTTGGCGTATGTGCATTGATTACAGGAAGCTGAATAAAGCTACTAGGAAAGATCATTTTCCTCCTCCTTTCATGGATCAGATGTTAGAAAGGTTATCAGGGCACGCTTTCTATTGTTTTCTAGATGGATATTCTGGATACAATCAAATTGTGGTAGATCCAAAAGACCAGGAGAAGACGGCTTTTACTTGTCCTTTTGGTATGTTTGCATATAGAAAGATGCCTTTTGGATTATGTAATGCTCCAGCTACGTTTCAAAGGTGTATGCAGGCAATTTTTGCTGATCTCTTAGAAAAATGCATTGAGATGTGTTCAGACAAATCTTGTTCTTAATTGGGAGAAATGTCATTTAATGGTAACTGAAGGAATTGTATT
Source organism: Vigna reflexopilosa (assembly GCA_027742785.1). Classification (NCBI taxonomy): domain Eukaryota; kingdom Viridiplantae; phylum Streptophyta; class Magnoliopsida; order Fabales; family Fabaceae; genus Vigna; species Vigna reflexopilosa. The sequence continues at coordinate 12,957,789 of CM050924.1, forward strand.
GGGGCATAAAATCTCTACTAAAGGAATTGAGGTAGACAAAGCTAAAGTAGAAGTCATTGAGAAACTACCTCCACCAACAAATGTAAAGGGAATTAGAAGTTTTCTTGGTCATGCTGGGTTTTATAGAAGATTCATCAAAGATTTCTCAAAAATTGCTAAACCATTGAGTAATCTTTTGATGAAGGATGTTCCTTTTGTGATGAATGAAGACTGTCTGAAAGCTTTCGACATATTGAAGAAGAAGTTAGTGTCAACTCCAGTAATTGTAGCGCCAGATTGGAATCAAAATTTTGAATTAATGTGTGATGCAAGTGATTATGCAATAGGAGTTGTCCTTGGCCAGCGGAAAGAACAAAAGTTTCATCCAATTTATTATACTAGCAAGGTTCTGAACAATGCTCAATTGAATTATGCTACCACAGAGAAAGAATTTCTTGCCATTGTGTATGCTCTAGAGAAATTTAGACCTTATCTTATTGGGTCTAAGGTGATTGTCTATACAGATCATGCAGCTATCAAATATTTGTTGACAAAACCATATTCTAAGCCACGTTTGATTCGATGGGTACTACTATTGCAAGAATTTGATGTAGAAATCCGTGACAAGAAAGGAAGTGAGAACTTAATTGCTGATCATTTGTCACGGTTAGTCAACAATGAGGTCACTAGCAAGGAGTCTGAAATCTGGGAATCTTTTTTCAGATGAATCACTCATGTATATTCAGCAGAGGCCCTGGTTTGCTGATATGGCGAATTTCAAAGCTGCAAGAGTCATGCCGGAAGACTTAACTTGGCAACAAAGAAAGAAATTTTTGCATGATGCCAAGCAGTTTGTTTGGGATGATCCTTATTTGTTCAAAATTGGAGCAGATAATCTTCTAAGGAGATGTGTTACAAATGAAGAAGCAGAAGGAATTCTCTGGCATTGTCATGATTCACCTTATGGAGGACATTTTAATGGAGAAAGAACAGCAGCAAAAGTCCTTCAATCTGGGTTTTATTGGCCAACTTTATTTAAAGATGCCCATAATCATGCTAGAAATTGTGATAAATGTCAAAGAGCAGGGACAATCACTAAACGTCATGAGATGCCTTTACAGGGTATTTTAGAGGTTGAGATTTTTGATTGTTGGGGTATTGATTTTGTTGGACCTTTCCCTCCATCTTTCAACAATGAATATATTCTGGTAGCAGTGGATTATGTGAGTAAATGGGTGGAAGCATTAGCTTGTCCTAAAAATGATGCTAGCACGGTAATTAAATTCCTGAAGAGGCAGATATTCTCACGTTTTGGCACTCCAAGAGTGTTGATCAGTGATGGAGGATCTCATTTTTGCAATTATCAGCTAGAGAAAGTACTCAAACACTATGGAGTAAAACATAAGGTAGCTGCACCTTATCATCCACAAACCAATGGACAAGCTGAGGTGTCTAACAGGGAAATAAAAAGGATCTTGGAAAAAACAGTGACTTCATCAAGAAAGGATTGGTCTCTCAAATTGGATGATGCTCTTTGGGCTTATAGGACAGCAATGAAGACGTCTATGGGATTGTCACCGTTTCAATTAGTCTATGGGAAAGCATGCCATTTGCTAGTAGAATTGGAGCATAAAGCATTATGGGCTTTAAAATTTTGAATTTTGATCCTTATGAAACTCAATGCACACGCAGAAGGCAGATTTTGGAACTTGAAGAAATGCGATTACATGCATATGATTCATCAAAGGCGTACAAAGACAAGATTAAATTTTATCATGACAGGAAGTTGGTGAATAGAGTTTTCAATCCAGGACAACAGGTATTATTGTTTAATTCAAGATTGAAGATATTTCCTGGGAAGCTAAAGTCAAAATGGTCAGGACCATTTGTGATAAAAGAAGTGCATCCGCATGGAGCAATTGAAATATTTAATCCAGCTGCTGATGATCCACAGAGAAGTTGGGTGGTGAATGGTCAACGTCTCAAACCCTATCTAGGGGGAGAGGTGCAACAATTTTCCACAATGATGTTGTTGGTTGATCCTTGAAAGTTTGGGTCAGGCTCGTGACGTTAAACAAGCGCTTACTGGGAGGCAACCCAGTATTTTGTAAGTATTTTATGTTTTTAGATTAGGGTTTGATGTACTCTATTGAACACCTATTTTGTTATGATGGTTTGCTCTTAGCTGTGATTGTGTGATAAGTAATGCTGAATGATGCTTATGATTGATTGATGTTGAGATGATGTGCACATTAAAATGCTTATACAGGTGATTCACAAGCTTTGTGAACAAATGCAGGGATATCATGATTGTGATTGTGAAATTAAGCAGGATGTGTATGTCAAATGTGAATGAGCTTATATGTGAGGTTTTGAGCTCTAGAGTTGTTATTGTTGAATGCTATTACTTTGAAAGCATGAATGATTTTGCCCAAGTTTTCTATGATTGAATCAATTGCTTGTTTTACATCATATGATCAAGGCCGTTTGCTGGAAACCTTTTTATTGGCCAAATTCGTAAAATTAGCCCACTAAAAGAGAACACTTTGTGTTCTATCCTTTTGAACCCTTAGCCTTGAACATACACTGAAACCCTTGATTGAAAATCTTTACCTTGAGTTAAGTAGAAGATCTTGTGTGATATTGTTAAATGTTCAAGTTTGGGGCTGTTGAGAAAACATGAAAAAGGAAAAGCATTGAGCTAAGAGCTAAAAAGTAAGAATATGCAAAGAAAAAGAAAAGAAAAGAAAAAGAAGCAAAGCTCAATGCAAAGGCAAAAGAAAGTTGGGAATGAATAAGATGATTGTGTTGTTATGATTCTCTTAACTCAAGGATTTTGTGATCCAGAAAAACCAATTTTCTTGTTAGCCCAGCCATATTATAAGCCATTGAAAAGTCCTTGTGATGATGCATGCTTGTGAATGTTTTTGATTGTGGTAAAATGAAAGGCAAAGTTGATTCAGGTGACATTGTGATAGTAGAATGAATGAGTGATTACCTTTTATACACTTGTGTGTTGAGTGAAATACTTTACCTAGTGAGGAAATATTCCATTAGCACATGAACATCCATGCTTAATTGATTAGTCATTCATGAAAAAGAGCATTTGTTGGGTATTAACTGATTTTGTGAAACACTAAAGCATGTGCACATCTTGATTGAAATCTTGATCATAAGTTTGATTGATGTTTTTACTTATCTTGAAAAGAAGATTTTTGAATGAAGTGAACCATCATATGAATTGGTTGAAGATGGAGTTACATCTTGTTTGCTTGAGGACAAGCAGAGTTCTAAGTTTGGGGTTGTGATAGCAGTTGAAAAACTGTTATTTTCATGCTTAAAATTGATACTAAAAGCAACCTTTATACTTAGAAACTAGCTTGAAATCATGCTTTTCTTCATATTTTCAGAAATAAGAGAGCTGGACAGGTTTATGCTTGATTTCAGTGTTTTTGTGCAGGTTTTAAGGTGAATTTGATGAAAGAAGTGAAGAAGGAGAGATATGCAATCAGAAAAGACATCAAAAAGTGCAAAAGGAGAAGCCGAAGTCACCGCTCAGCGGCAGTTTACTGCTGAGCGGCACTCAGGAACTCACGGGAGGACCGCTGAGGGGCAAAATGGCCGCTAAGGGGAAGAAACGTCTCACGCACTTACCGTTGAGCGGTACTTTACCGCTGAGCGGCACTTTTATGGGCTTGGACCTAATTTTCTGTAATTTACGAATAATATATAAGCTTTAGGGTTTCCTAGGGTTTGTATCTTTGGCTGGAACGAAGTAAACACTCTCTCTTCCACCCCTTTGAAGGAGGATCTTGGATGCTGAGGCTTCCTCTTCACCTTTTTAGGGTTTTATCTTGCATTCTTTCATTGTTATTCATCTAGGTTCACCATGAATATGGTGAACTAAACTCTGTATGTTTGTTGGGGAATCAATGTAATCTTTTGAAGCTCTCATATATGGAATTTGTTTTTACATCTTTTATTTAAGATCTATGCTTTCTTTCATCATTAGTTAGGGTTTTTCCTCTTTGTTTAATGCTTGCATTGTTTAAGTCATTCGATGCATGATTATTGGTTTTGTCGATACGGGCGCGTACGGGGAAGTCTAGATTCGGGGAATTTCTCCGAATATTATATTGGTTGTCGTTAAGCTCCTGCACTTATGAACTGATCATTAGGAATGCCTGGAATTGTATGAACTCGTGATTAGGGAGAAGCCTTCTTGAAAGGTACTTTAGAGAGTGGCATTAACAATGATGATTTGAATGTTGAATTCCTAAAATATATGAGAGTGGATAAGATGAAATTGACCCCCAACAACATATTCATACATAAATTTCATTGAAAGTGTTTATCTTTTGCTTTTTGCCATTGATTAAAACTTCATGCATACATATTTAATTTTCGTCTTTGCATATAAAATCCAAATATTTTGTTTTTAAGTCTTAGCTAATCAAGAAACCACACAACTAAACTAGGCCGTGAGTCCTTTCGGAAGAACGATACTTGGTCTTACCAAGTTTATTACTTGAACGATTCGATCACACTTGCCGATTGAAAAACAAGTTTGTGACATCATATTTTGGTGTTCATAAATTTGTCCATCAAGGGGTCAGATGTAAAAAGCCCAAAATAACATACGTCTAAAGGAATTTTTGCACTAGTGCATATATGCAAAAGTATTAGCTTAATAAACAACTTGTATATACTTCTTTTCATTTGAAAATTAAAACTAAACAAAATAAGTTATAAATAAGAAAAATCATTGTAAATTAAAATTAAATTATAAATAAGTTGGAAGTAAAAAATTGAAATTTTATGTAACTTTTTTACAAATAACTTAACTTAATTTTATATAAATCCAATTTCATTATTTCTTTTCAAATGTTATTAGTTGAAACTTATATTTATCAATTAATCTATATAAGAAAAATTATGAGTTGTCATATAATATAGGAACACAATAAGACATGAAACAAAATAATCATATTTTATTAAGAACTCAGAATTCATATGACTGATCTGAATAAAAGAGATGACTCTAATAACGATGTAGAAGTGGGGCTTTGTGTGATGGTGGTGCTTGATGTGGTGGTGGAACCGGTGTTTGGCATGGAGGTGGTGCTTGGTGTGGTGGTGGCGGTGGATGATGTGGATGGTGGTGGTGGCAGCGTGGTGGTGGTGCTTGGTGAGGTGGGCAATGGTGTGGTGGTGGTGAAGGTGGTGGTTGGTGTGGTGGGTAGTGGTGTGGTGGGGAAGGTGGTTCTTGGTGTGGTGGGGGAGGTGGTGCTTGGTGTGGTGGTGAAGGTGGTGGTTGATGTGGTGGGCAGTGGTGTGGTGGTGGAGGTGGCGGTTGGTGTGGTGGGCAATGGTGTAATGGTGGTGGTGAAGGTGGTGGTTGGTGTGGTGGGCAGTGGTGTGGAGGTGGAGGTGGTTCTTGGTGTGGTGGTGGAGGTGGTTCTGGATGTGTTGGGCACCCTTTATCGTTATCACATTGAGATTCATCAGTAGGTCCTCTTGCTTCTGTCTTCATCATGCATAAATCTGCATCAAAAAATCTAATTAAGAACAATGTCAAACCATATTTTGAAATAAAATAGTAACCCTAATTGCCCACAAAAGCTATGTCAATAATTTGATTTCATAAAGAAATCAAAATGTGTACTACAAAAGAAAAGTACTCATTTGAATTGAGAAAAAAAAGTAAAAAGAATATCGTTAGTAACCTGAAGTCATGATGAAAAGAGTTAACAAAAATGTTATGTTTACAATCACACATCTTGAAAAATCCATATTGTTTATTAAAGATGATATTCAACCACGACTATTTATCTATATATACTCAAATGTAAAAGTTGTTTCACACGAAAATACAAAAAATCATGAATATGACTTTCAAGGTAATAATTGTATTAACTTATGCATTAAATAAAAATTTAATATTTTGTACTTTTTAATTAATTGTGAATTAAAAATAAGTATAATATTGTATGTTTTTGTTAGAAGTAATGATATACATATTATATTATATTATAATATATATATATATATGGGTAACAAAATTATTATTCATATGTTCCAATTTAAATTATAATTTGATGTGAAAAGAAAAATCGGGACAAAATGATGAATTTATATTATTTTTTTATGAGTAATGATAAGTTAATATATTTTTATATTTATCTGACATATTATATAAGATAAAATAGTTTGAATTTTTTTTTATTTTTTCAAGAAAAAAGAAATTACAAATAAAAAAATAATGTCAATTGAATATGAATAATTTGTGTATTAAATTTTTTTTTTATTTGTCACATGTAACTTGTGGTATTTTTTATGTGAAACTTTTTGAAAAATGTCATAATTCATTTTAGGGTTAAATATGTTTTTAGTCCATAAACTATTGGTCATTTCTGGTTTTCGTCCCTGTTTTAAAGTAAGGTACAATTTGGTCCTCATTCTTTTCGAAACGTTCGTTTTAGTCCTCGGAATTTTGGTTTTAGTCCTCATTTGTTGCTAAATGAGGACCAAATTTTTAAACAGTGTTTAGTTTTCGAGGATTAAAACGAACGTTTCGAAAAGAATGAGGACCACATTGTACCTTACTTTGAAACAAGGACGAAAACCAGAAACGGCCAATAGTTTAGGGACTAAAAACATATTTAACCCTTCATTTTATAATAAATCATTATTTTTTTAAGACCTCTAATATTTTATTTATCTTTTATTTTCTAATTTTGTATTCTCTCCTTTCTGTAATTTTTCATTTTCCCTAATTTGATGCATTAATTAATCCAGTCTCTTCTTTCTTATATGTTAAAATTCATGGGCATACAATTTTCTTTTTTCTTCTCTACGGCATGCATTTTCGAATTTTGTGTGTGTGTGTGCGTGTGTGTGTGTCTGTGTGTGTGTGTGTGTGTGTGTCTGTGTGTGTGTGTGTGTCTGTGTGTGTCTGTGTGTGTGTGTGTGTGTGTGTGTGTGTGTCTGTGTGTTTGTGTGTCTGTCTGTGTGTGTCTGTGTGTGTGTCTGTGTGTGTGTGTGTGTCTGTGTGTCTGTGTGTCTGTCTGTGTGTGTCTGTGTGTGTGTGTGTCTGTGTGTCTGTGTGTCTGTCTGTGTGTGTCTGTGTGTGTGTGTCTGTCTGTCTGTCTGTGTGTGTCTGTGTGTTCTAAGGGCTGGCCATGGGGACTGAAACGTTCACTTGTTCAGCCTACTAGACGCCCGTCCCCCCAGACGAACGTTCATAATATTGTAAACGTACGTCTCGCCCCAGCAGGGACTTTTAAGGGCTGACATGGGGAGCCTAGTAGACGTCCGTCCCCCTCCCACGAACATCTATAATATTATAAACGTCCAGCTCGACCAAGGACGGACGTCTCGAGTTTCACTTATTTACGAATATGCCACCGGTCAATTATATACGTTGGGGCTTTTGTGGACGGACGTCTATGGGGGACGTTAAAAGCCAATTCTGCACTAGTGGAGGAGTTGGTAGCCTTTGGATGTGAAGTCTGACTTTGGTCTACTTTACAGGGTTCAAAACTTTTTCTCATATCCTTAAACGAAACTTGAGCTTGTACAATGTGACAAGGTAGATAGCTTCAAGGAAACATTCCCAGAATGTTCTTATTTTCTCACAACATATTTTTCCTAGATGCCATGGTTATGATCATATCTTTCTTCTACCTTGTTGTTTTGCACAAGTACCAAGAAACATAGTATACAAGCATAGAAGTACTTTTACGTACATGTATTAAATGTTTTGAACGTTGATCAACATTAAACAATGTAGTGCATTCGAGACAATTTATCAATTGTCATTTCATTATTAAATGCATCATTTGGCAAGCCAAAATATATATTCATCAGATGGTAAGATGCTTTCTCAAGACTAAAGTGTTTAACGGTCACTTATCAAACGATATTTTTTATAGAAAATTTTGCTTGTTATAACAGTGAATTTGAATGAAACATTTCTTTCACCCTTAGTGTTATTTTATTTTCATAAGAAGCTAGCTTATTTTACTCATTCAATCTATTGAGAAATTTCAATGAGAAACACTTTTTCTTACACACTCTTATGATTTTCTAATTCATTTAAACAGTTTGATCTAGACTGCATTATTTCAACTTCTGACTTTAGACGTTATAAAATGCTTCTTCCCTGAATGTTATTGTTTTAAACAACTTTTTCGACACAAAAATATTTCGTTTAATGTTGTTTGTTAAACTTCAAAACTCAAGTTGCTTAATCAATCTATTCTCTAAACGATTTTTGTCTTCACAATATATACATACACACAACCATATATATATATATATATATATATATATATATATATATATACACACATATATATATACACACATATATATATATATATAACCTATCACTAGTATAAAAATGACATTCTTATTCATATGTTTCAATTTTTAAGAAACTGCAACATATAACAAAGCAATGACATTTCTGTTGCATTCTCTTTTTTTTCATCTAGGCTTTTTTTTGTTTGATTTTTCAGATTAATATGTTGTAAATATTTTTGCCAGGTATTGTAGCATTGTGGCGGGATTGTGTAGCTCTTTGAAATGCAGATATTGTTGCATCCTTTTTTATTGTTGTTTGCATTTGACGCTCTAGGTTCCCATTATTATAGTGTATTTTAGTATTTATAATTTTCTAATATGTTGTTTATTTTTTGTATGTTTGATATGTTATTAATTATATGCTTAAATATATTGTTTTGAGTTAGCATTAGTTTCCTATTTGAGATTCAATACAAATATTATTTATTGTCTCCAAGATTTTTAAAGAAATGTGTTGAATTTATAAATATTGCATCTTGAATTGTTCAGTTGGACATTTTGAGAAGATTAATCATTTTTTTATAGTTTATTAGTGCATATAAAATTTAATATACATGCTTAAAATTCAAGAACATTTGCAATTGTATTTTGTATTGATCTTTGGATGCATATTTGATTGTGATTTATAATCATTTTCATTTCGTGTAACCTGAAGACTAATTCGAAATGTTGACAAAATTTCGTGAAATTTAAGATATGTTATTTAAAATTGATATGTACAATAAAGTAAATATAGAGAATCTTCTTGAATGAGATAAAGTCAAACCTTGATTACAAAAGCAATCAGGGTGATCACTAAAGATTACTGAAATTATGTGAACAATTTCAATATATATATGTATGGATCGAGATTGGATTAATTCACAATGCATGCATGCTTAGGGTAGAAGAGATGATGAAGTGAAGTGTAGATGTTTTTGTGTCTATTGTTTGAATGGGAGAAAGTTGAAAGCAATCGAAATTAAGGAACATCTTATCTGTGATGGTTTCCTTCGAAGTTATATAACATGGACATCAACAAATTAGTGGACTTTCCATTTGTCTCCCGAGTTGAACATGTATTTCATTTTACCATGAAAAATCAATCAGAATAAGACAAATTAAAGGACATGATCCATGATGTTGGCGTAGAAGCTTTTGCCCAAACGCATATGTATTAGACGATGTCCACTGATGTAGAGACTCCTTTGTGTGTCGGTTCAACTACGCTCACACTTTTGTCAATGCTGTTAAGGTTCACGAATTTGAAGGCCACCAACGAATGAACCAATAAGAGTTTCATAGAGTTTTTGTCATTGTTGAATAAAATGCTTCCATATGAAAATACACTACCCACTCGCAATTATGATGCAATGAAAATTCTTTATTCGATGGGTATGGATTATAAAAGGATACATGCATGTCTTAATGGTTGCATATTATACAGGAAAAAGTTCGAAGGTTTAAAAAAATGTTTGAAATGTGGGTTGTCAATATACAAGCCATAAAACAATATTGAAGATAGTGGTTAGATAGAAAATGATGGTTTTGCTATGAAAGTAGTTTGTTATCTTCCAATCGTGGCTAGACTTAAGCATTTGTTTGGGAATCCAAAAGACACTAAAAACCTTAGATTTCTTACAAATGAGAGAATAACTAACAGTCTGCTTTGTCATCTAATTGATTCAATGCAATGGAAAAATATTGATCATGAATTCTTCTAATTCGAAAAAGAATGTAGAAATATTCGGCTTGGTTTAACTATCGATGGAATGAACCCATTTGGTAATTTAAGTACCACCCATAGTGGTTGGCCCATTATATTGATCATTTATAAGTTATCTCTTAGATTGTGCATGGAGAGAAAGTACATGATGTTGTCTATGATGATATCTGGTCTAAGGCGGCTTGGAAATGACATAGATGTTTAGCTCAAATGCACTAGTAGTTGAAGAGTTGAAGTTGTTGTGGGTTAATGGGGTTGAAATATTTGACGCCTTCACTTCTGATATTTTCGTTATGCATGCAATGTTATTTTACCTCATTAATGATTTCTCAACTTACAGTAATTTGTCAAAGTACAATGTAAGAGGTCATAAAGCATGTCCTATATGTGAACATAACAACTCATCAATTGAAACATAGGTGGAAGACAATATATATGCATCATTTACAATCTAATCAGAATGAAGATGCACCTATTCCACATATTGACCTTCAAATTTATGACAAAGTTAATATAATAATCCATAACAAAAATGTTAAAAAATTTGAGAGTCTACATGAAAAAAACAAGATATTATAAACTATAAACAACACATATAAAGAAATTTTGAAATCAGAACTTCATATCGATATATTATCAAGCATTAATCAACATGACAAGAATTTGACACTCAAAGTTAAACCACTTCGGCGAAAATGGTATATATCAACGCTGCAATTTGAAATCTGTCACCAAGCTCATCTTAAATGATTTCATAACTCAATTGGTGTGCAGAATTTATATAATGCATAACTAAATTTTGCCTCAATTAAATATTGAAAGTAATTGGTAAAACTTTAGAATTATAGTTAGTGTAATCAATTAATAAGACCACATGTATAGGATTTCAAAATTAAAAGACTCAAATGCATAGAATTCACCGAATAAAAAAGAACAAAAACTCAACATACTCAATGATATCGTTCTTCTAGGAAAACAATAGTCTCGAACAAGAACCCAAGAAGTAGGGAATTCAGGAAGAAGAAAGGAATTTGAACAAGAGTTGATTGATTTGGAAAAGTAAGAAATTATTGATTGAATGCATTGTTTTCAAATACAATTGTACAATTGTTTATATAAAAAAAAGACTACAAGAGTTGACTAATTTTGCCTTATAACATAATTAACTACTCTTTACAATATTCTGTAACAATATCCCCTCCTCTTGAGAAGGTTCTTGTCCTCAAGGACTGAAATTGGGAAATTTTTTCTTCAAGTCATAGTAAAACTCCCATGTAGCATCTTCAGTCATCTGATATTTCTATTTAACCAGCACTTTAGTGACAACCATGTTGCCTCTCGTCACAGTTGTTCTATCAAGGATAGCTTCTAGTTCCTTAGTGGTAGCTTCCTCCTCTGATAGCGGCCAGTTTGTTGAAGTGTGTCCATTTCCCACTGTCTTCTTTAACTAAAAAACATGAAAAACATTATGTATTAAAGAATTGACTGGTAATTGTACCTTATAAGATATTGCACCAATCTTCTCAAGGATAGGATAAAGCCCATAGTATTTAGGAGCCAGTTTTGCATTGCTTCTAAATGCCACAAAGATCTGTTTGTATGGGTGAAGTTTGACATAGACCAAATCTCCAATATGAAATTCTCTTTCTGATCTATGTTTATCGGCCAACGGTTTCATCCTTTCTTGTGCTCTCTTCATATGGAATTTGGCAAGCTTAAGGATGTCCTCCCATTTTTACAAACTTCTGTCAACCAATTCCACCTTAGTTTCCCTTGGTAGGTATGGTAAATGAATAGGAGGGGTCTGGCCATAGACAATTTCATAGCGACTTTCTTTTATAGAACTGTGGTAAGTTGTGTTATACCATCATTCAGCCAATGGGAGCCATTTGGACCATTGTCTGGGTTCATCACAGCACATGCATCTCAAATATGTTTCCAAGCATCGGTTGACCACTTTTGTGTGGCCATCTGTTTGACGATGGTAGGCAGTGGAAAGTTGGGTTTGAACCCCCTGGACTGCCATGAACTCTTTCCAAAATTTACTTATAAAGATGGTGTCCCTATCACTTGTGATAGTAGCGGGGAATCCGTGTAATTTGAAGATATTATCTAAGAAACATTATGCCAATATTGCATCTGTGTAAGGATGTTGTAATGCCATGAAATGGGTGGGTTTACTCAATCTGTCCACAACAACAAAAATCACTTGTTTGCCAAAAGAAATAAGTAACCCTTCTATGAAATCCATAGTAATATGCTGTCATATGTTGATGGATTGGCAAATGTACCAAATCGCACAAGTAATATAAAATGATAAGACCATGTATCGTATCCCAGAGGACTCTCGGCACAAAACAGTCATGTGATAAACTAATTAATTAAGACTTAAATAAACGAGTTCATTGGTTTGAGATGCCAAAACATTAAATAAAATATAAATGCAAATTGATCAATAGTAGAGTAACACAAAGATGTACGGATGTTGTTTAATATGAGATGAATATGTTGTTAGGGTTAGATTTCACCAAGTTCCCTCTCATGTATATAAGAATTTCTCTTTATGCATTAATGTTAATGTCACTCACTGTAGTTAGAACCTAATCCCTTGGCACAATAAGTCTGCCTTTATTCCTAGTTCGTGCAATTCCTAGCATTCCTAGAAAATTAAGTCTGAAGCTCAAGAGCTCAAGACAACCAAGTACTCATACCCTCATCCTTGAGCAATATTACCCTTGGGAGAATTCAACAAGAACCTGAATTGTAAGGAACCCCCCAACACTCATACAATTCATAAAACATGCAACTAAATGAGTTAAATAAAGCAAGCATTGAAATAGATGAATTCCCTAAGAATTAATGAATAAAGCAAATATGATTAAGAATCAATTCAAATACATGAGAGTTCACAAGGTTACATCATTCCCCAACAACAAATAGAGTTTAGTTCCCCATAGACATGGAGAAACTAGATGTACAATGGAAAAGCATGAGATAGTAAAACCCTAAGAGTAGAAGAGGAAGCTTCCGCCTCCAGATCCGCCTTCAGAGAGTAAAAAAGTGTGTTGTTGTGTTGTTGCAGCCAGAGATACAAAACCTAGAGCGGGCTAAGCCGCCCGGGAGGTGAGCGTCGATTTTTCCACGCTCAAGCCTCCTGCAAGTTGCCCAAGCTTCGTGCCGTTCCCTCCTCTAGTGCTTTTCTAGGCCTTTTTGAGCTCTACATCCTTAGCACTTCATCTCTGCTTCCTGTATTAACTCATTTTCTATCAAAACAAAGGGAATTAGTCATAAAATCATCAAATTCAACCTCAACTCTCTTATTCACACAACTTAATGAAAAAGCATGAGTCCAAGCAAGTTTCTAAGTCCAAAAGTGTGTATTTAGTATCAAAATTACATCATAGATAATGGTATTTTAAACTGTTGTCATCATACATGGTCTGGAACGGGAAATGGTTGTAGTAATCCAGTTGAGGCAGCCGCATCATATTTGTTCCTTTGGCAAACTTGGCATTGTTGCATAAATCTCTTAATGTCCTTGGTCATACCTTTCCAATATACTAAAGATTTTGCCCTGTAAAGTGTAGAATCTCTTCCTAAATGTCCTCCGCAAGCACTAGCATGGAACCATTCTAGAAGTTGCTATCTTATTTTTTGGTCCTTACCCACTACCAATTTGCCTTTCCTCCTCAATTCTTCCCTCTACCATGAAACGTGCTTATGGGTGTTCTTTTTCACTTGTAACTCTGTGATGACTCTTTTCAAGTCAATATTTGTCTTCCATGTGTCTCTTAAGGATTGTAATAACTCAAAAGTAGATTGATGGATAAGGAGAGTTGAACATAATATTCTGGATAAGGCATCTGCAGCTATATTTTCACACCCTTGTTTGTATTCATTTCTGGAAGGCACCCTTGGCTTCTTCCGTCCGTTTAAATCCTTCCTTCTTGAGCATATCATGTAATGGTCTGGCTATTGTTCTATAATTGTGGACAAATCTTTTGTAAGAACACGTTAAACCCAAGAATCCTCTTAGTTTGTTTCATAGATTGTGGTAATGGCCATTGTTGAACAGCAGCTAGTTTTGTTGGATTAGTGGCCACTCCTTCTTCAGAAATGAAATGTTCCAAATATTTTACCTTTGTCACACCAAAGTAGCACTTGGATTTCTTAGCAAATAGAGAATGGGTCTTTAATGTTGGTAGAACTTAATATAAATGAATCAAATGTTCTTCAAGGGATGTGCTATAAACTAATATATCATCAAAAAATATGAGAACAAACTTCCTTAAGAATTTCTGGAATATTGCATTCATGAGCTCTTGAAAAGTGGCAGACGCATTGGTTAGCCCGAAGGGCATAACTAAATACTCATAGTGCCCTGAGTATGTCTTGAAAGTTGTCTTATGTATATCTTCTTCCACCATTCAGACTTGATTATATCCATATCGTAAATCCAGCTTAGAAAACAATTTCGAACCATGTAACTCATCTAATAAATCATCAACTAAGGGAATAGGAAACCTATTTTTCACTGTCCTTTTATTCAATTCCCTATAATCTATGCAAAGGCGCCAACCTCCATCGTTTTTCCCAACCAACAGAACTGGACTAGAGTATGAGTTGCACCTGTTCTGGATTATACCCGATTGTAAGTACTGCTAGATGAGGACATCAATTATGTCTTTTTGCTGTTTAGAATATCTATAAGGTCGTTTATTTACTGGATTGGTGCCTTGAACCAGCGAAATGCAATGATCATGAGAAACTCTTTTTGTTAGATTTTTCATGAGTTGATAAGGAGTGTAATAAAGTACCTTCACCCTTATCACACATTTGTATCATTGAGATGTGGACTCTTGCAGAAAGAGTATTATGTAGCCTTTGTTTTCTAATGGCTTTAAGCCCTAGACTTGTTGTACCCCTCAAAACAAGTCTCCTTCCATTCACAATAAATTCCATGGTTAAATTTTCAAACTTTCACGTGATATCCCCTAAAGTAATCAATCATTCTATACCAAGAACCATGTCACAACATCCTAATGGTAACAACAACATATCTTATTTGAAGGGTGCATTATGAAATATCCAAGAAAAGCTTTTAACCATGTTGTTAATCTGGACCTTAGCATCATTTGCCACTATGACACTCAAAGGATCCATGTTCATAATCTTGCATCCTATTTTCTTGGCTATGTAAACATCCAAGAAATTATGAGTACTCCCACTATCAATGAGGATATGTAGAGGATTCTTTTTGGAAAAAACCCGTGACTCTCATAGTTCTGAAGCTAGCAACTCCTATCAATACGTTAACCGAAATTAATGGTTCCTTCCCCTATTTTCCTCTGCTTCCACTAGAGGTGTGGTGTCTTCATCTGAAATAGTGTCGTCTTCTAACTCCAGGACGTGAATCTGGAGTTTCTTGTGGGTTAGACTATGGTCGGGTGTGAACGGTTCATTACAGAAATAGCACAGACCTTTGGCCCTTCTTTCATTCATATAAGTAGAGGTTAAGTTCCGCGACAACAGTTTTTGCTGAGGATCTTCCGCGCGTTGGGAGGGATTAGGTACCAAAGGTGGTTTGAGCTGCTTGTGGAATGGGAGATTCATAAACTTTGGCGCGCTGGGAGGGATTAGGTAACAAAGGTTGTTATGGATGAGGATCTTTCGCTAGCAGATTCATACATTTTGGCTAGCGATAAAGCTTTCATCACGAAAGTAGGCTGAAACATATGAACCATCATCTGAACATCATGCTTCAAACCGCCTAGAAAGCAACTTAATTAATTGGCCTCCGAGAATTCTACTTGTGACATTATTCGATCAAAGGCTTAATGGTACAAAATTCTTTTGACGCAACTGCATCAAATAAACCATAGGATCCTCGCATATCTCCCCGAATCTATCAATCAAGATCCTAGTGTAACTCTCCCAAGAAGGAAGATTGAATAACCCTATATTCTTTACATATGCGTTGTGCCATTGTAGAGCTTTTCCTTCAAAATGGACAACTATCAAGCGGACCTTGTAACAGAAAAGTAAGTGGAATGAAACAGTGGTTCGGTGGAGGAGAAACTGAAGCACAATTTCAAACGGTGGTGTTCTGTGAATTGGGAAGTGAAATGGAGGCAGAGATTTGGGTGCTGAAATGTGATGCGGATGGGTGGAGATGTGCTAGTAATTGAGCCTAGCTAGTGAGAGAGGCTAGAGGAAACTCTCAAGCTCTCTCTCGGTGACCTTCAATAAGAAGAAAGTTCTGCACAACATCAACAGAAAACTATTCTTCATTCAAATCAAAGGTAAAGGTTAAAAGCAATGGAACAAGCTATTTAAAGGAGAAACAAAGCTCCTAGTTCACGCTTATTTAGCTAACGATAACTATGATGCAATGGAGCAAGTGCCCAGCTATGCAAGTGTGAAGAAAACATGAAGAGCCACGTGGAGATCTCTTGAATCTGCTGAAACGTTTTTGAAGCTGCTGGTTGCACATGAAAGGTGCTGAATGCACGTGGAAGATCACAGCTGGTGCTGGATGCACGTCAGGCTTCATATGGTGCAAAATTATATGGTGAAAAATCAAGAAAGAGTTTCTAAAAGTCCTTCTCCAACGTCCCTTTCTTAGCCTTAGATTAAGTTCGTACTCCTTTGAATGGAATGCCCTAAATGGGTTTCCATCATACCCTCCCTCTTGAAAAACGATTTGTCCTCAAATCAGAAAGATATAAAGAAGCACAACTTTGGTTTGTCACTTTCCTCCTGGATCAAAAAGATATCTGCAATAAGCATCAAATATATCTCCAATTAGTATCAATCTAAGAAAGAATTTTTTTATGGAAGTAACTTTAGAATAATGACTTTCTATATTTTGTTTTATAGTTTTAAGGAAATTTAAAAGTCCTAATTCACAAGTCACTTTTCTTTTGTCTTGAGTTGCTTGTTTCCTTAAGGGTAACAATAACTCAATATTTAAATTGCCATATTTTGAAGAGGGTAGTATAATGATAATTTGTGTGGCAATTGGTTTAAAAGAGAAGTTATCATGCAAAGACTTAAAGATAATTGAAGAAGAATTAAAGGATTGGAAACCTTCCCTTTTTGGTTTCCTTTGATTTGTAGGAGTAGAATTTGCCATCAGTAGCAAATGCTCCTTTTCTCTCTTTTCTTTTTCTCTTCTCTCATCTTCTACTCTCTTCTCTTCTTCTCTCTTTCTCTTTTCTTCTTCTATCTTTTCTCTCAATTCCTCTTCTCTCCTTCTAGTCTCTCTCTTTCTTCTCTTATCCAAAGGCCGCTTAAATACCAAGTCTTACCTAGCCATAATGTCTAAGGTTACTTACTTGACCATTTTCAAAGTAAGATTCACTATTGAATTTAAAAATGGACTCAAACAATCAAAATGAAAGAGTTAAAACACCTTGACTTCTAATGTAACAAAAGGCTAGAGCGTGGAAATAAGGAAATAAAGCAAAGGAAAATCCTAGGTGAGGCTTGTCGCTTTAGCTAACAAGACACACTCACCGTCTACTATCAAAGCAAGCAAAGAAAATTGCCAAGATTGGAGAGAGCACCAAGGACTCTTCCAAACACACTTGGTCTTAATGACCTTTTACAAGAAAACAAATGAAAGCTAAAAAAAAATGAAAACAGATTACAAGTTCAAAACTCAAATAGGATCAAGTTAAACTACTCTACTACTCCATGTATTCACTGATTTGAATTTGTTTCTGTATCTCTGTTGGTGCGTTAGCCCTTCAATCCTTGCTCAAAGAGGATTCAATCTTCTGGAATAGTATTAGCACTACAGAGTATTGATTCTACTGTTTGGCTCCTGATGCAACCGTGAAACTCCAATTAGAGCACATTCATCTCACTCTTAATGGTCTTCACAAAGCTCTCCAAAACAATTCTGCATAGGTTGAACTTAAATCAGGAGCAATTGCACTCTGCTGCAAGGTTTTCCTCTATGAATTTTGCTTATTCAAACTCCAAAATCACGTGGAAATCTGGTTCTTAATCTGTGATTGAATTCAATTCTGTACTTTGAAAATCTGCTGCACAAGCTGTAAGACACCCTTCAAGTGAAAACCTGCATTGTTACATCAAACCAGCAAGAATATCTAATGCTCCAAACTGAACAAATTAATGAACTAGCAAAACTGATTTTGAATTAAACAGAATTTGGAGAGCAAACTGGCTAAAACAGATATAGCACCAGAAAACTAGAAATTGAACTTATATAAACAAGATGTGAAGAAATTTGTTTTGAAAAACTTTGAAAAGTTGAAATCTACACCTTCAATTATAGAAACCAGTTCAATTAACAAGTTGTCGAAATCCTTTTGATCATTGGCATTGCCTTTCCAAAACAAAAACTGTGTAGACATATTGAATAGCACAAATCAGATTTAAGAAATTGGACTTTTCAGCATTGGAAGCTAAAACAGGATTTTCCTCTCAGCCAAGTATTTTGGCTTCATGTGCATCCACTCAAATCTCACATTCTGAACTGTTTCAGGGTATTTTCACTCCACTGACAAATTTCTTTTGGATGATATACACTCAATCTCACCATCACTCAACTGTTTGGCTTGTGTCTCAAAATTTGGCTAGTGGAGTTGCCAAATTTTCACTCTTTTTCTCACTGCAGAATGGTGTTTCAGGAAGCTATTTTTCCTTGCTGTGGAGGCACTTGGATCAAGAGCTATATGAGTTTCCACCCCTCAAGATGCTACCACTAGCATGAGCAATCACCCTAGCACAAAATTTGCACCAATAAGCATCTAAACAGCACCAGAAATCAGAAAGTAAGGCTGGAACAGAACTGACTTATTATGTACAAAATCAGATTTTCAATTTAAAGACAAACAAGCAATTAAGGCTATTAATAAAGGAGGCACTGCAAATAGATCCTACCAAAGCTCTAGAGTAGATTAATAAAGCAAGAAAAATGCAAGCACAGTTCAGAAATTATTCCAAATGCAAACTGTTTGATAATTTTCAGAAGTGTTTGATAAAATGCCCCAATGAATTTCAGATTTTGTGTTTTTGATTTTTCAGGGCCTGTAATCTGGATTGGTTGGTTCTAACAGCTTTTTAACACTTGATACTTCTTCTTTTGATCATGTATTTTCATTTTTAAACATTGAACCAGCGTTTTCACAATCCAGCAATGAATTTTACACTAAAATTACGAAAACATTGGCTGGAAAACAGAAACTGCACTAGAAAAATGAACTAAAATGGTGGTTTTGAAACCCAAAAATGAGTGGCAGTGATTCAGCAACTTTGATGAATGTTCAAACAACTTTTCTTGGTGATATTAAACATGTTTAAACTCTTAAACAGCTGAAACAATGATTAGTATTCAGAATCACTGATCCACTTCCGTTTTTAACTCAAAAATGATGGTTTAAATATCCAATCTGCATATAAATTCATTTTTGACCAAATGAGCAGTATTAACAACTTTCAAACATCCATTTAGACTTGCTCAAGCTTTCCAAAAGCACAGAAACAACAGGATTCGAAAATCACCCTTGCTATGGCCAAATTATGCAGCAAAAACCATCAATTAACCAACCAATTTTAGTTTTTCATGGATTCAAAAACTGGACAGCAAAGCTAATGACTCTAAGAAGTGTAAAAACTCATATCTAAGCTAGATTTAATATGCTTAACATGACCAAACTTAGATTACCAAATCAAGTATATTAGCACGGTGAAAAGCTAGAAGTTCAAGCTGAAATGGTGAATGGTTAAGGATTTTGAGCAACCACACTATGCATATTGCATTTTAGTGCTTGTTTTGGTTTGCTATACCTTAAGACACATTCAACAACATCACACAATGTTGTACCAAGCTCCAGAATCAAAAGAAAACCACTGAAACAATTTTAGAAATTTAGCACTAGATTTAAATTTTGTATTAGAATTCACAATGGAAAACAAATCATATTTGCATTTTGATGCTTCAGCTTGTATAACCCAGGCTAGATCAAGTCCTCATTGCCTTATATTGTATATATACAGCTTGTTTAGCACTTGCAAATCAATTAAAACGAAATAATCCAGCAGAAAAGAAAACTGAACAGAGACAGAAATAATACTGCAACAGTAAATTGCACAAGACTTAAAACAATACTACAGAATTGAAATGTAAAGCTGGAAATGACCCAAACAAGAAGGTTTCACCGATTAAAATGAAAGGACAATATAAGCACACAAAGGAAACTAATATTGAATGACTGGAAATAGTAAAACAGAAGCAACAAAAATACTCAAAACAGAAACTAGAAAACTGAAACAGAAAGCACAACAGAATGCAGAAATGGAGTGCAAAGATGGAGGAATAGCTTAGCTCTTGGTGCGTGGACGACCTAAGCTCATGATACCACTTGATGGACGAACGCCCGTGGAGATGACGAATGTGCGTGTCGTGAGCTGCTTCGAAGCTTCCTCCAGAGATGCATGCAGCGGAAAATGATAAAAAACTCGAAGAAGAATAAGAAACGGAGGGTTAAATTCGATAGAAACCCTAGAAAGGGGGAAAAGCTCAAAATGAACCGATTAATCAGTTCAAACTCATGATTGAACGGTGGGAAAGCTAGATTGCTTAGTGGAAAGTGGATTAAACGGTAGAAAATCAAAAGAAATGATGGAAGAAGATGGATCTGTGAGGAAAAAGAGGATTACCGTGATGGAAGCAATGGTTCATGATGATGAGAGCTCTCGAGAGAGAGTGAGATGCTCTGTGATGTGCAACGTGAGAGTGAAAGATGTGGATTTTGAGATGTGAAGAAATGAAGATCTGTTTCGTGGTGGAAGAAGACGCGAGAATGAAATGCGAAATGAAATGCGAAATGAAATGGCGTTTCTGATGCGCGAGAGGAAAACCAATTAAGTGGAATGGAGGAGTTGACGCGTGGTCGAAGAATGAAAGGGAGAGCGCTGACGCATGCTCTAACGAGGTGGCAGTGAAGGAGAGGTAGTGTGGAGGAGAGAAGCACCGTGAAAATGGAAAATGGAAGTGAGAGAGTGTGCTTGGAAGGTGGCTAGAAGGAGTCTTTGGACTCTCTAGCCTATGACTTTTGAGATTAATGAGAATTGAATTTTCGGAAATCAGAAACTATTCTCTCTTGAAAGTCATAGGCTAGAGAGTCCAAAGACTCCTTCTAGCCACCTTCCAAGCACACTCTCTCACTTCCATTTTCCATTTTCACGGTGCTTCTCTCCTCCACACTACCTCTCCTTCACTGCCACCTCGTTAGAGCATGCGTCAGCGCTCTCCCTTTCATTCTTCGACCACGCGTCAACTCCTCCATTCCACTTAATTGGTTTTCCTCTCGCGCATCAGAAACGCCATTTCATTTCGCATTTCATTCTCGCGTCTTCTTCCACCACGAAACAGATCTTCATTTCTTCACATCTCAGAATCCACATCTTTCACTCTCACGTTGCACATCACAGAGCATCTCACTCTCTCTCGAGAGCTCTCATCATCATGAACCATTGCTTCCATCACGGTAATCCTCTTTTTCCTCACAGATCCATCTTCTTCCATCATTTCTTTTGATTTTCTACCGTTTAATCCACTTTCCACTGAGCAATCTAGCTTTCCCACCGTTCAATCATGAGTTTGAACAGATTAATCGGTTCATTTTGAGCTTTTCCCCTTTTCTAGGGTTTCTATCGAATTTAACCCTCCGTTTCTTTTTCTTCTTCGAGTTTTTTATCATTTTCCGCTGCATTCATCTCTGGAGGAAGCTTCGAAGGAGCTCACGACACGCACATTCGTCATCTTCTCGGGCTTTCCTCCATCAGGTTTCTTTCTGAAAAAACCCGTGACTCTCATAGTTCTGAAGCTAGCAACTCCTATCAATGCGTTAACCGAAATTAATGGTTCTTTCCCCTATTTTCCTCTGCTTCCACTGGAGGTGTGGTGTCTTCATCTGAAATAGTGTCGTCTTCTAATTCCAGGACGTGAATCTGGAGTTTCTTGTGGGTTAGACTATGGTCGGGTGTGAACGGTTCATTATAGAAATAACACAAACCTTTGGCCCTTCTTTCATTCATATAAGCAGAGGTTAAATTCCGCGACAATAGTTTTGGCTAAGGATCTTTCGCACGTTGGGAGGGATTAGGTAACAAAGGTGGTTTGAGTTGCTTGTGGAATGGGAGATTCATACATTTTGGCGCGCTGGGAGGGATTAGGTAACAAAGGTGGTTTTGGATGAGGATCTTTCGCTAGCAGATTCATACATTTTGGCTAGCGATAAAGCTTTCATCACAAAAGTAGGCTGAAACATATGAACCATCATATGAACATCTTGCTTCAAACCGCCCAGCAAGCAACTTAATTGATTAGCCTCCGAGAATTCTACTTGTGACACTATTCGATCAAAGGCTTAATGGTACAAAATTCTTTTGACGCAACTGCATCAAATCAACCATAGGATCCTCACATATCTCTCTGAATCTATCAATCAAGATCCTAGTGTAACTCTCCCAAGAAGGAAGATTGAATAACCCTATATTCTTTACATATGCGTTGTGCCATTGTAGAGCTTTTCCTTCAAAATGGACAACTATCAAGCGGACCTTGTAATCGTCCGGTGTACCATCAATTGAGAAGAATGTTTCACATTGAATTAACCATTGTTTCACACCATCCTCATTGAAGCAAGGAAAATCTAACCTAGCCAACCTAGTACTACAAGAATAACGGTGAGAATGGTTACCCTTATTGGTGATAGAATGTGTTTTGTGGTTACCAATTATCTCTGAAAGATTGCTCTTCAAAGATGCACGAATTTCGATGAGGCAAGACTCCAGCGACGTTCCTAACTGTTGAACTCGCTTTTAGTCGCATCAAAGCCAACAAACTCAGTTTCCCCACTAATGTAGTAAAGGGATAACCAAGGATCAATCCAAGGACTCAACTATGATTAAGCTTCAGAATGTAGAGTTTAGTCTTGTATATTTACTACCTAATTATTAACTACTAATGCAAGGTGGGGAAAGAAAATAAATTGAAACAATGAAATTTAAAAAGAAAAGAATAAAGCAATCAAATCTGTATAAAAGAAAAAAAAATAAAATGCAAGGAAGAAATAAAAAAAATAGAACCTAAGGTATGGAAAAGATAAAATCTAACTAAGCATACAGTAACTAAAACTAATCTATACATGCTATGATTTAATGAAACAAGAAACTAAAAGTAAAACTGAATAATAAAACTAAAGATGCATAAAAGAAGTGGTATATACATGTATCAAAACCGAAAGAGTGGACAATAAATTGAATGAAAGAGTCTCAATTCCTCTTCAGAAAGACATTCCGAGAAATGTAAACCCTCCTTGGGGTCTTTTGAGTTCATATTTCAGAACTTAAAATGGAAATTCTCACTCTATTATTCAATCAATGCACACTTTCACAAGAACAGGAATACAAAACTGAAATTGAAATCACACATACTGGAAAATAGAAAGAAACATAATAGAAACACAAAATTGAATGAATCTTTATGCATTGGATTCAACTCTAACTCGAGAAGACTTCTCGGTAAAAATTGCTCAATACAGAGTCATTTAATTCCAAAAGGAATTATAGAATGCAGAGATACAGAATCCAATTCATTTTCTCAGAACATAACAATGGCAGAAATCAAAATCACAGAACAAAATCAACACAAACGAGAATACGAATTTGAACTTTATTAATATGAAAAAGGAAAATTACAAACACTTTACCAGAAATCACCGAATGAGGAGCTCATGGATTGTCACGGTTCCATGAATCTCATCAGCGAAATCCAGAATCAAGAACAGTAACCTACTCTAAGAAAAGCGAATAAAACCCTATACTCTAGAACGGAGAAATGTAAACTGAAAGGGTAAAAAGTGTGTGAAGAAGTGTTCTCTATCTATTCTATTTACATGGTGAAAGCCCTTTATATAGGGTCAAAAACTAAAAAGAAAATAAACGGGAGAAGGAAACCTTGCTTCACTTGGACGCTTCGCTTCTTCTCATCGGACAATCATCTTTCTTTTGCTTTGAGCTCGCGTTTCCAACCATTCGATCCTCTCCGACGGGCAGCTCCAGTCAGCTTTCCTTCTCCATGGACAGCTTCTTTTTCTTGCCGGTCAGCCTCTTCCATCTCCGGGTAGGTTCGCACAAAGCTGCTCTCACTTCGCTCTTTCTTTTTGCCCTGGCTGGACGGTTCTTTTCTTCTACTCAAATGCACGAAAACTTCTTTCATTTTGCCAAAATGATTTGCAAATCTGAGACCCCCAATGACAGCATCTGAAACGCAACGTTTCATTAAAGGAGAGTTGGCCCAATCCAGTGCTCTACTTTAGATCAACACTGCGGCCCAGATGTGTGTGCAATCAGCGGTCCAAAGCTTCATTAATCAGTTGGCTGCAACAGCGTTCCAATCAGCAGCGCCCCAACTTAAAATGGCCCAATTCAGTGGCATCAACTCCAACTCCAAGCGTGGCAGCCTCAGAACAGCAGCAGTGGCCCAATTCGGCGGCCCAAATTCTTCACTTAATCCTAATTAAATTGCAGCAGGAACCCAATGTATCACTGCATTCCAGTGGCCCAGTGTAAGCTTCCAATCAACCCAAAAACCTATAGAATAAAATGAATTAAAGAGTTAAAACAAAAATTACTAAAAAAAAAATAACCTATTCTAAAAACTATTTTTACTTTGTTTTCTAAAATATTTTTCTAAAAAAAATCTAATTACTTAAAAACCTATTTTATTTACCTAAAAAGAGAAAATTAACCAAATTTTTATTTAAAAGCTATTTCTAGTTATTTAAACTAATCTATTATATTTCTAAAGAATTAAATTACCTGATAAGTTACAAAATAGACATGAAGGATGCCGTGTGAAATTACAGTAAAGCAGTGGTAAGAATGTAACGCGGATAGGTTCAGTGCTATGGTAAAGTATTTATTTGTGTTATAAAATTATTTTTAAACGTATAATAATTTTAAGGTATTAAATTCAGTTTACAAATAAAAGTATCTTTAATACCTTTTCACTTCCTTAATAGTTTTATCATCAAACACAAAAATAATCTATTCACATAAAAACAACCACCAGTATAAAATAGAAATATTTAATCAATTTTTGAATGTGAGTTCTGTAATCGATTTAATATGTATAAATGTAATATGTTCATTTAATATCTTGACCAAAAAAGATAGAAAAAAAAACACTTTTAAAAATAGTCTATCAATATTTATTGTATCATGGTGGATCTCACATCTATTAAAGAAAGAAAAAACATATTGGATTGGTTATTTTTTTAATCAACCTAATATATAATTAGATTAATTTTCTTTATAATCGATTTAATAAATAAATAAATATATATATATATATTATATTATATTAGATTACAACTAATCTAATGTTCTCAATATTTATGAATGTTATTAATTTAAAAATTGCCTATTTTGCACTGATGAACATCAATTTTTAAAAAATCTATAGTTAAAAAACACAATGAAAGAAAACATCCATAGTTTAAAATTTAAGTCTTTAATATGAAACATATAATTGGGTAAAGTTGAAAGTTGTCAGATAAAATAACATGTAATGATTTCTAAAGCAATCCTATTTTTCCTTTTGTTTCCTTAAAACAGAAAAGGGCATTGGTGGGTAACATATTTACTTCTTTATCCTTTCTCCATTTCCTGCTTTACCCTCGTCTTTCAAATTTCATGGGACCCACAAGCATATAAATAATTAATTTTACTGTCACATAGGTGTATCAATGTACCTAGTTTAAGCGTGTCAAATATCATTTCTCAATAAATTAAGCATGGACGAGTTCTTTATTTTTTAAATGATTAAAATAATTCATTGTAAATTAAAATTAATTTATAAATAAATTGGAAGTAAAAATTTGAAATTTTATGCAACCTTTTTACAAATTAAATTTACTTAAATTAATTTTAGTTTATATAAACCAATTTCATTATATATATTTTTCAAATTTATTAGTTGAAACTTATATTTATTCATTATTCTATGATAAGAAAAATTTTGAGTTGCCTAATAATATAGGAAGAGAGGGAGACATAAAACAAAATAATTATATTTTATTGAAAGCTAAAATACATATAAGTAAGAAGATAATTGCATTCGAAGAAAAAGATAACTCAGTAAGATTATGGTGTAGGTGGGGCTTTGTGTGGTGGTGGTGGAATTGGTATTTGGGATGGTGGTGGTGCCTGGTGTGGTGGTGGCGGTGAATGGTGTGAATGGTGATGGTGGTGGTGGTATGGTGGTGGTGCTTGGTGGGGTGGGCAATGGTGTGGTGGTGGTGCTTGGTATGGTGGTGTAGGTGGTGGTTGAAGTGGTTGGCAGTGGTGTGGTGGTGGAGGTGGTGCTTGGTGTTGTGGTGGTGGTTGGTGTGGGGGGCAATGGTGTGGAGGTGGTGGTTGGTGCGGTGGTGGAGGTGGCGATTGGTGTGGTGGAGGTGGCGTTTGGTGTGGTGGACACCCTTTATCATTATCACATTGAGATAGATTAATGGGTTCTCTTGCTTCTGTCATCATGCATAATTCTACATCACAAAAATTTAATTAAGAACAATGTCAACTCAATTTTTTAAATAAAATAGTAAACTTAATTCCCCATAAAAACTATGTCAAAGATTTGATTTCATAGTAAAAAAATCAAATGTGTACTATAGAAGAAAATGACTCATTTGAAATGAGAAACTAAAGAGAGAATGAACATAACATCATTAATAACCTGAACTCATGATGAAAATGGTTAACAAGAATGTCATATTGAAAATAGAACATGTTGAAGGCCCCATGTTGTTCATTGAATATGTCATTCAACCATAACTATTCATCTATTTATACTCAAATGGTGGAAGCAATTTCAAACAAAAGACAAAAAAACATAAATATGTCTTTATAGAAAATAATTATATTAACTTATACATTCAATGAAAGTTTAATGTTTTGTACTTTTGTTAATTAATTGTGAATTACATATAAATGTAATAACGTATGTTTTCATTACGAGCAATGATATATGTTCACTTTAATTTTATATATATATAGGGGTTTGCTAATGCGCATACACCTGTTTTTCAGTTGGTACATTTTAGCAATGTGTACCGGATTTTAGTAGATAAAAATACCCTGTATATATGTTCACTTTAATTATATATACGAACAATGATATATGTTCACTTTAATTATATATATATATATATATATATATATATATATATATATATTGTTTACTAACTTATGTAATTTTTTAAAGAGTATCAAATTTTAGTTGACAAAAAAAATCCTTATTCATAAAAATTGACATACTTTAAACATAGAGATATTTTAATAATTTATATTTTTAATTTAAAATAAATAATAAAAAAATAAAAAATTATTCAAATACTTTTAATTTTAAAACTTAAAATCCATAATATATGAGAATATTGCTGTCAACTAAAATTTGGTACACTTTAAGAAGTAAAATTAAAGAAAATATTTTTTATTTAAATTATAAATTTAAAAAAATGATTAATAATAAGTTTATTCGAGTTTACATTAATTTGAGATTAGTGAGAAAAAAATTGGCACAAAATGAAATAATATATTAGTACGAGGATGATGAATCTAATTTATTTTTATTTGTTAGTGCAAAAGTAATTTTTATATATATGTTCATCATAATACTTTTATTTTAATTTGTACAATCTTAAATGACATATAATACTAAAAGCAATAAATTAATTGAAGCTGTATAAGCTATAAAAAGTATTATTACTGCTTTATTAAATAACCAACACCTTTAAGAATCATTGAATTAAGGTTTACTGGAATTTGAGAGAAACAAATTTTAGTCGAATGGTGCTTACTTATCATCTGATTCTCAACAAAAACGATCTATAAGTTATCATTTTGTTATCTGTGAAGATAGTCATTTAAAAATTATCTGTGAATATTTTAAAACACTCGTGTGATACCTATGAGTATTTGTAAATATTTAAAAAATACATTTTATAAACTTTTTTAAAAAATTAAGTAAAATTAAAAAATATGTAAAATATAATATATATTAAATTAATTATACATTAAAATTTAATTGTAATTGTAATTAAATGTTATCTGATAAAATATAATTTGTTTTTAATTTTAATTATATTTAATCTAATAAAATATAAATTAAATTATTATTATTTTTATTTTTAATTTTAAAAATATCGAATATCTATGGATACGAATAATACCGTACCTACACCCGATTCGTTTATAAACAAATATTAAAATATCCATTATAATAAATAATAAATACTCTCGTATACAAATAATAAATACTCATACATACAAATATTTTGATAATCACGACTGTATATTTTATTAATAATGCTTTGTTAATTAATTATGAATTAGATATGTAATATTGTATGTTTTCGCAGGGAATAATGGTATACATTCACACCAATTAATTAATTAATTATATATATATATATATATATATATATATATATATATATATATATATATATATATATATTAAATATACAAATATTTTGATCATCATGACTGTATACTTTATTAATAATGCTTTGTTAATTAATTATGAATTAGATATGTAATATTGTATGTTTTCGTGGGGAATAATGGTATACATTCACACTAATTAATTAATTAATTATATATATATATATATATATATATATATATATATTAAAAATTATACATTAAAAAGAAAAACTCAAGTTTAAATTAATTTGAGATTAGTAAAAAGGAAAGAAAGGTTAAGACCAAATGAAGTAATATATTAATATGAGATGATGAATCTAATTTATTATCTGATTTTCCACTCTAAAAGTAATTTATATTCATTAAAAAAATCATGTATGTATATAATGACGTTTTTAATATAGCAGATCTTAAAAGAAGTCGAAATTTATAATATAATATAACAAATTTATAACTGGCATAATTTATATATAGAATATTATTTTTTAAAATGTTATTCTATCATTGAGAAATATGGCATTTTAAACTATAGTTTTTTAATAAATCATTATATTTTTTATTTATCTTTTATTTCTAATTTTGTATTCTCTCTTTTATATACTCCCTCTTTTTAATTTCTCTTCCTTTTGTAATTTCTCATTTTTCCCAATTTGATGCACATATCCTGTCTCTTCTTTCTGATAAGTTAAAATTCGCGAGATAAATTTTTCATCTTCCCTCTATAATATTTTCAAAAAATATCATATGCATAAATAAAGACGTTTGAAAATGTTATATGATAAAACAAAATAAAAACCACAATTTACACAAATTTTGATAATAATTTACTGAAATATGGTTTTAGTTGGTAAACTTAGACATGAAATTAATTTTTTTTTAATTTTATATATTTTGATCCTAGAGTTAGAAATGTGTTATAAACTAATTGACATTCACATATAACAATTATAAAACACTAAAGTATATAAAACAATTAATATTAAGCACTCATAGTAAAGAGAACAACACAACATCATAAACTTAATCTCACCCAGAATGTTTACGCTCCAACTCAATCATAGGATAATCCAATTGACATTACTTCCTTATTCAGAAACCCCAAACACCTTATAACATTATTAGAGTAGCAACCAAAACATAGTAGTATCATGGACATAAAATAAATTCAAGCAGCTCATCAATACAATTTTATTCAATACTATATAGAAACGAAACAATTTCAGATAACAACAATAAACAATCAAGCACAACACTACAATATAATCATACCTAAAACAACCATAAAGATACAATGCAAAAACTAGACGAGCTCATTCTCCAAGGCCCCAAAATATTTTCGAAAATCGTGTTGTGATACCAAATGTAACATCCTAATTTTTTCGGATGTCTCAATTACGAGTAAAATTTAAAATTTTTAAAATCATAATACCATCTCGGAAATCCACTTATATAATACTGAAATTTGTAAAATAAAATTGAAATAAAATAAACCCGATTACATTGTCTCTAACACTTGTAGTACAAAAACTTTAAATAACACAAGTCTTTTTCCCACTCTCGCATCTTTGTCATGCATCTGGAGCATCTGCAACATCTGCTCCCGTATAACCAAAAGTTATAGGACCATCGCAGGACATATAACCACAAACAAATATGGGTAAGCTACCATAGCACAACCAATAACAATAAAATATGTACATAAGAAGCAACTACTCTTAATAATATAACACTGTCTACAACGCTATCATACTAACATAATTGTTTCTACATCGTGATCATTACCAACATTCTCATTAACTATATCATTACTATACCATCAACGTTATCCTTACCAATATTGTCTGTAAACACAAAGTCACTACGAATTCCCAACATCATCATGAAGGACCTTGATCTGTCTCATGTACCCAATCATACCACCTGTAGCTTCTCCATACAAGCTCATAATCATACCACATGTAGCTTCCTCATACAGGCTCGTAACCATACCACCTGTAGCTTAACCATACAGGCTCGTAACCATACCACTTGTAGCTTCCCCATAGAGGCTCGCAATCATACAACATGTACATTCCCCATACAGGCTCATAATCATACCACATGTACCTTCCCCATACAAACTCATATCACACGGTAGATAGTCCAAAACTCGAGATTTACTAGGTACAAGATAGACACATCTATCTCTTCAAATATATACCACTAACAAGACCTGAACTTAACTCTCAATACTCTAAAATTCATAGCCTATTCTATGTATCTCCACTTATTGGTTTTACAACTCTCAATACAAGAAGTTAACCAAACATAATCCATAGTCAAACTAAATACTATCTACACTTCCTTTCTCATCACTTACACATCAATATATAGTCTTATGTAAACCCAATATAAATTTCTATAATATTTTAAGATTCACTACTAAATCCAAAAATAATAAATCATTATTACTTTAATTAATTATTAAAACCTTATTATTTCTCTTTTTAGAAGTAAATTAATTTCTAATTCCAAATTATTTAATTTTAATTAATTTAATTTCCAATTAATTTAAAAAGTAATTACTTTCCTTTTCACACAAAATTAATTCCCTTTCCAATAATTTAATTTGATTTCCAGGTAATTACTAAATAAATAATAATAATTTTTTTCTTAAAATTATAATAATTATTATTATAAATTAATATTTTCATCAACATTTTAATTATTAATTAAAAAATTATAAATTCTGCACAACCTGAACTAGGTCCAAACATGGGCCTATAACACAATCAAAATTCGAGGGTTACTCTCTACACCACCCCTCATTGCTCCCTGCACCACCACATTTTTTTTAAATTCCAAAATTATCCTTTATATTTTAAGATATTCTACACCCCACCTCTTTTCTTAAACGGATGTCAACATCCGTTGAAGAAAAAATTCTTCAACGCGACATCCGTTGAGTTCTTTTCTTTTTTTTTAGTTTTTAGTATTTTAATATATTATATTTTAAATGAATATATAAATATTATTTAATTTTTTTATAATTATTAAATAATTATTTATAAATTAATTTAATTTAATTTAATAAAATAATTATTATTAATTTAATTTATGTATTATTATTTAAATAATAATTAAAATATTTTTAAAAATTTTATTAAAACAGATGTGTCACATCCGTTGCAATGTTTTTTTTAGTTTTTTTTTCTAATTTATTATATTTTAAATTAATATATAAATATTATTTAATTTTTTTAAAATTATTACTTAATTATTTATAAATTAATTTTATTTAATTTAATAAAATAATTATTATTAATTTAATTTATGTATTATTATTTAAATAATAATCAAAATATTTTTAAAAAATTTATTAAACCGGATGTCCCACATCTGTTAAATTTTTTAATGAAAACAATAAACTAAAGGGTGGTGCTCCCTCCACCACCACCCCTTCTCGCTCCACCACCACCTCATTTCTGTTTTACCCATCTCTTTATTTTCTCATTCCTATTTTACCCTTAGTAAAATTTTAGGATTAATATTTTTTAACCTCTACCCACTTCAATCCTCTACATGTATGCAGCGGCAACTCTTCTTTCTCTTTATCGTTCGTTCCCTCATTGTTTCATTGTGCTCTTCTTCCTTATTTTCACGTTCCACTTCTTCGTCTCATTCTTTAATTGTGATAGAATTGTGGTCTCAGAGTGTGGTGGACTTTCATTAGCTGGTGTGCTTAGTGAGAGATTGCAAGTGGTGGTGGAAGCAATTGATCAACCGTGCCAAGATCGGTGTGTG
Organism: Vigna reflexopilosa; assembly: GCA_027742785.1. NCBI lineage: Eukaryota > Viridiplantae > Streptophyta > Magnoliopsida > Fabales > Fabaceae > Vigna > Vigna reflexopilosa. The sequence goes on from CM050924.1 coordinate 12,990,148, forward strand.
GTGGTGCTTGAAGGATTCGTCGTGAATGTGCGTAATAAACCCTAAAAAATAAATGTATAATCTTTAAACGGATGTGAGCATCCCTCAGCGGATGACAACATCCGTTTAAGGGAAAACAGATGTCAGATATCTGCTTTGCCTTAAACGGATGTTAACATCCGTTGACGGATGCTCACATCCGTTTAAAGTTACATGTTTATTTTCTAGTTTATTTTTATTAGTTTATTTTTTTATATTAATTTTGGAGATATTTTAATAATGTAATTTATATGTTTTGATGTATTATTTTTTAATATATTTTTGATGTATTAATAATGTATTTTTGAAGATCTTTATTGTTATTAGTTTATATTTATATTTTTTTGTATTTTGTAGTTATATATAATTAGTTTTTTATTTTAATGTTTTTGTATAATATATATTTTTTATATATGGTTTTTGTATTCTTTAATAATTTTATAATAAACGAGATCATTGGTTTGAGATGTAAAAACATTAAATAAAATATGAATGCAAATGTATCAATAGTAGAGTAACACAAAGATGAACGGATGTTGTTTAATATGAGATGAATATGTATTTGGGGTTAGATTTCACCAAGTTCCCTCTCATGTATATAAGAATTTCTCTTTATGCATTAATGTTAATGTCACTAACTATAGTTAGAACCCAATCCCTTGGCACAATAAGTCTGCTTTTATTCCTAGTTTGTGCAATTCCTAGCGTTCCTAGAAAATTAAGTCTGAAGATCAAGAGCTTAAGACGACCAAGTACTCATACCCTCATCCTTGAGCAATATTACCCTTGGGAGAATTCAACAAGAACCTGAATTGTAAGGAACCTCCCAGCACTCATGCAATTCATAAATCATGCAACTAAATGAGTTAAATAGAGCAAGCATTGAAACAAATGAATTCCCTAATAATTAATGAATAAAGCAAATATGATTAAGAATCAATTCAAATACATGAGAGTTCACAAGGTTACATCATTCCCCAACAACAAATAGAGTTTAGTTCCCCACAGACATGGAGAAACTAGATGTACAATGGAAAAGCATGAGATAGTAAAACCCTAAGAATAGAAGAGGAAGCCTCTGCCTCCAGATCCGCCTTCAAAGAGTAAAAGAGTGTGTTGTTGTGTTGCTCCAGCCAGAGATACAAAACCTAGAGTGCATGGGTCCTTTAAATAAAGTTGGAAAATAGTAGAAGCAGGGCCCGGTCCAAAAGAGTCGAAACAGAGCAAAAATTGGGTTGGATCAGCAACCCGCGACGCTCGGGCAGCCAATTTGGCCGCTCGAGAGGTGGACGTCGATTTCCGGAAGGCTTGAGCCTCCAATTTCGCCCAAGCTTTGGGGGTCCGACACCCGAGCGGGCTAGGTCACCTGGGCGGCGAGCGTCGATTTTTCCACGCTCAAGCCTCCTGCAGGTCGCCCAAGCTTCGTGCGGTTCCCTCCTTTAGTGCTTTTCTAGGCCTTTGTGAGCTCTATATCCTTAGCACTTCATCTATGCTTCCTGTATTAACTCATTTTCTATCAAAACAAAGGGAATTAGTCATAAAATCATCAAATTCAACCTCAACTCTCTTATTCACACAACTTAATGAAAAAGGATGAGTCCAAGCAAGTTTCTAAGTCAAAAAGTGTGTATTTAGTACCAAAATTACATAACAGATAAACCGTTGTCATCATACATGGTCTGGAACGGGTAATGGTTGTAGTAATCCAGTTGAGGCAGCCGCATCATATTTGTTCCTTTGGCAAACTTGGCATTGTTGCATAAATCTCTTAATGTCCTTGGTCATACCTTTCCAATATACTAAAGATTTTGCCCCTGTAAAGTGTAGAATCTCTTCCTGAATGTCCTCCGCAAGCATTGGCATGGAACCATTCTAGAAGTTGCTATCTTATTTTTTGGTCCTTACCCACTATCAATTTGCCTTTCCTCCTCAATTCTTCCCTCTACCATGAAACGTGCTTATGGGTGTTGTTGTTCACTTGTAACTCTATGATGATTCTATTCAAGTCAATATCTGTTTGCCAAGTGTCTCTTATGGATTGTAATAACTCAAAAGTAGCTTGATGGATAAGGAGAGTTGAACATAATATTCTGGATAAGGCATCCGCAGCTATATTTTCACACCCTTGTTTGTATTCAATATTGAAATCAAATTCCATCAACTTAACGAGCCATTTTTGTTGAAAAGCTATGGACAACCTTTGATCTAGGATATACTTGAGGCTTTGATAATCTGTTTTGATAGTAAACCTCTTAGGGAGTAAGTAGTGTTGGCACTTCTGTACGACAAACACAACTTCCAACAACTCTTTTTCATATATGGACAATGCTAGTTGTTGTGAATTAAAGCTCCTACTGATGTAAGCTATAGGGTGTTGGTCTTAAATTAACACAACTCTCACTCCTTGCCCTGACGCATTTACTTCTAAAATAAAGTCTTTGGAGAAATTAGGCAAAGCCAAAATAGGTGTGTTACTTAGCTGAGTTTTCCGTTTCTGGAAGGCACCCTTGGCTTCTTCCGTCCCTTTAAATCCTTCCTTCTTGAGCATATCATGTAATGGTCTGGCTATGGTGCTATAATTGTGGACAAATCTTTTGTAAGAACCCGTTAAACCCAAGAATCCTCTTAGTTGTTTCACAGATTGTGGTAATGGCCATTGTTGAACAATAACGACTTTTGTTGGATTAGTGGCCACACTCCTTCTTCATAAATGAAATGTTCCAAATATTCTACCTTTCTCACACCAAAGTAGCACTTGGATTTCTTAGCAAATAGAGAATGGGTCTTTAATGTTGGTAGAACTTTATATAAATGAATCAAATGTTCTTCAAGGGATGTGCTATAAACTAATATATCATCAAAAAATATGAGAACAAACTTCCTTAAGAATTTCTGGAATATTGCACTCATGAGCTCTTGAAAAGTGGTAGGCGCATTGGTTAGCCCGAAGGGCATAACTAAATACTCATAGTGCCCTGAGTATGTCTTGAAAGTTGTCTTATGTATACCTTCTTCCACCATTCACACTTGATTATATCCATATCGTAAATCCAGCTTAGAAAACAATTTCGAACCATGTAACTCATCCAATAAATCATCAACTAAGGGAATAGGAAACCTATTTTTCACTGTCCTTTTATTCAATTCCCTATAATCTATGCAAAGGCGCCAACCTCCATCGTTTTTCCCAACCAACACAACTGGACTGGAGTATGAGCTGCAACTATTCTGGATAATACCCGATTGTAAGTAATGCTAGATGAGGTCATCAATTATGTCTTTCTACTGTTTAGCATATCTATAAGGTCGTTTATTTACTGGATTGGTCCCTGAACCAGCGGAATGCGATGATCATGAGCAACTCTTTTTGTTAGATTTTTCATGAGTTGATAAGGAGTGTAATAAAGTACCTTCACCCTTATCACACATTTGTATCTTTGAGATGTGGACTGTTGCAGAAAGAGTATTATGTAGCCTTTGTTTTCTAATGGTCTTAAGCCCTAGACTTGTTGTACCCCTCAAAACAAGTCTCCTTCCATTCACAGTAAATTCCATGGTTAAATTTTCAAACTTTCACGTGATATCCCCTAAGGTAATCAATCACTTTATACCAAGAACCATGTCACAACATCCTAATGGTAACAACAACATATCTGATTTGAAGGGTGCATTATGAAATATCCAAGAAAAGCTTTTAACCATGTTGTTAATCTGGACCTTAGCATCATTTGCCACTGTGACACTCAAAGGATCCGTGTTCATAATATTGCATCCTATTTTCTTGGCTATGTGAGCATCCAAGAAATTATGAGTACTCTCACTATCAATGAGGATATGTAGAGGTTTTGATGGAAGAACGGATTGGCTGATTCCGGTGGAGGAACAAATCAACCAAGCTCACCTCTGACTTGGACCATAGAAGCACCCAGCAATGAAAGAGGTGCTTCGGCAATGCAGCGGAATGGGTTGAAGATGACTGAAGGAAACAGAAAAGTAAGTGGAATGAAACAGTGGTTCGGTGAAGGAGAAACTGAAGCACAATTTCAAACGGTGGTGTTCTGTGAATTGGGAAGTGAAATGGAGGCAGAGATTTGGGTGCTGAAATGTGATGCGGATGGGTGGAGATGTGCTAGTAATTGAGCCTAGCTAGTGAGAGAGGCTAGAGGAAACTCTCAAGCTCTCTCTCGGTGACCTTCAATAAGAAGAAAGTTCTGGACAACATCAACAGAAAACTATTCTTCATTCAAATCAAAGGTAAAGGTTACAAGCAATGGAACAAGCTATTTAAAGGAGAAACAAAGCTCCTAGTTCACGCTTATTTAGCTAACGATAACTATGATGCAATGGAGCAAGTGCCCAGCTATGCAAGTGTGAAGAAAACATGAAGAGCCACGTGGAGATCTCTTGAATCTGCTGAAACGTTTTTGAAGCTGCTGGTTGCACATGAAAGGTGCTGAATGCACGTGGAAGATCACAGCTGGTGCTGGATGCACGTCAGGCTTCATATGGTGCAAAATTATATGGTGAAAAATCAAGAAAGAGTTTCTAAAAGTCCTTCTCCAACGTCCCTTTCTTAGCCTTAGATTAAGTTCGTACTCCTTTGAATGGAATGCCCTAAATGGGTTTCCATCATACCCTCCCTCTTGAAAAACGATTTGTCCTCAAATCAGAAAGATATAAAGAAGCACAACTTTGGTTTGTCACTTTCCTCCTGGATCAAAAAGATATCTGCAATAAGCATCAAATATATCTCCAATTAGTATCAATCTAAGAAAGAATTTTTTTATGGAAGTAACTTTAGAATAAGGACTTTCTATATTTTGTTTTATAGTTTTAAGGAAATTTAAAAGTCCTAATTCACAAGTCACTTTTCTTTTGTCTTGAGTTGCTTGTTTCCTTAAGGGTAACAATAACTCAATATTTAAATTGCCATATTTTGAAGAGGGTAGTATAATGATAATTTGTGTGGCAATTGGTTTAAAAGAGAAGTTATCATGCAAAGACTTAAAGATAATTGAAGAAGAATTAAAGGATTGGAAACCTTCCCTTTTTGGTTTCCCTTGATTTGTAGGAGTAGAATTTGCCATCAGTAGCAAATGCTCCTTTTCTCTCTTTTCTTTTTCTCTTCTCTCATCTTCTGCTCTCTTCTCTTCTTCTCTCTTTCTCTTTTCTTCTTCTATCTTTTCTCTCAATTCCTCTTCTCTCCTTCTAGTCTCTCTCTTTCTTCTCTTATCCAAGAGTTTCTCAACTTTTTCTTTAAATTCAATTTCCCTTCTAGAGAAACCATCTAGACCTTTCATAAATGCTTTTCCCTCTTGAATGAGGTGTCCCATTAATTCTAGGTCTCTCTTCTCTGAAGGAGGAACAAAATTTCTTCTCATGCAAGCTCTTAGTTCATACCAATCATGAATGGAGGATTTTCTACCTTTCTTGACACTATATTGCCTATGATTCCACCACTCACTTGCATGTTCTTCTAATCTAGAAAGATATATGTTAAGAGCAAAGGATTCACTATCTCTAGCAAGAAAAAGATGTATTTTATCAATTTTTCTTTCCCAAGCAAAATATGTTAAAGCACTAATGTCCCTACCAAAGAATGGAATATCTTTCCTAGCTTGGTTGTACCTTTCATCCTTCCTTCTTTCTTTTTGTTCACCTTCATTTTGATTTTTCATGTATTGGGCAAACAAGTTCCTAAGCTCACTCATTTCTATTTCTCTCTTGGTGATCATGATTTCCTCATTCATCTTTTTAATTTCAAAAGTGGATTCTTAGTTTGAAAAGGTTTAAGATTTTACCTAGAGACAATTCCCAGGTAAGAGAGGTGAGCCAAAGGCCGCTTAAATACCAAGTCTTACCTAGCCAGAATGTCTAAGGTTACTTACTTGACCATTTTCAAAGTAAGATTCACTATTGAATTTAAAAATGGACTCAAACAATCAAAATGAAAGAGTTAAAACACCTTGACTTCTAATGTAACAAAAGGCTAGAGCGTGGAAATAAGGAAATAAAGCAAAGGAAAATCCTAGGTGAGGCTTGTCGCTTTAGCTAACAAGACACACTCACCGTCTACTATCAAAGCAAGCAAAGAAAATTGCCAAGATTGGAGAGAGCACCAAGGACTCTTCCAAACACACTTGGTCTTAATGACCTTTTACAAGAAAACAAATGAAAGCTAAAAAAAAATGAAAACAGATTACAAGTTCAAAACTCAAATAGGATCAAGTTAAACTACTCTACTGCTCCATGTATTCACTGATTTGAATTTGTTTCTGTATCTCTGTTGGTGCGTTAGCCCTTCAATCCTTGCTCAAAGAGGATTCAATCTTCTGGAATAATATTAGCACTATAGAGTATTGATTCTACTGTTTGGCTCCTGATGCAACCGTGAAACTCCAATTAGAGCACATTCATCTCACTCTTAATGGTCTTCACAAAGCTCTCCAAAACAGTTCTGCATAGGTTGAACTTAAATCAGGAGCAATTGCACTCTGCTGCAAGGTTTTCCTCTATTAATTTTGCTTATTCAAACTCCAAAATCACGTGGAAATCTGGTTCTTAATCTGTGATTGAATTCAATTCTGTACTTTGAAAATCTGCTGCACAAGCTGTAAGACACCCTTCAAGTGAAAACCTACATTGTTATATCAAACCAGCAAGAATATCTAATGCTCCAAACTGAACAAATTAATGAACTAGCAAAACTGATTTTGAATTAAACATAATTTGGAGAGCAAACTGGCTAAAACAGATATAGCACCAGAAAACTAGAAACTGAACTTATATAAACAAGATGTGAAGAAATCTGTTTTGAAAAATTTTGAAAAGTTGAAATCTACACCTTCAATTATAGAAACCAGTTCAATTAACAAGTTGTCGAAATCCTTTTGATCATTGGCATTGCCTTTCCAAAACAAAAACTGTGTAGACATATTGAATAACACAAATCAGATTTAAGAAATTGGACTTTTCAGCATTGGAAGCTAAAACAGGATTTTCCTCTCGGCCAAGTATTTTGGCTTCATGTGCATCCACTCAAATCTCACATTCTGAACTGTTTCAGGGTATTTTCACTCCACTGACAAATTTCTTTTGGATGATATACACTCAATCTCACCATCACTCAACTGTTTGGCTTGTGTCTCAAAATTTGGCTAGTGGAGTTGCCAAATTTTCACTCTTTTTCTCACTGCAGAATGGTGTTTCAGGAAGCTATTTTTCCTTGCTGTGGAGGCACTTGGATCAAGAGCTATATGAGTTTCCACCCCTCAAGATGCTACCACTAGCATGAGCAATCACCCTAGCACAAAATTTGCACCAATAAGCATCTAAACAGCACCAGAAATCAGAAAGTAAGGCTGGAACAGAACTGACTTATTATGTACAAAACCAGATTTTCAATTTAAAGACAAACAAGCAATTAAGGCTATTAATAAAGGAGGCACTGCAAATAGATCCTACCAAAGCTCTAGAGTAGATTAATAAAGCAAGAAAAATGCAAGCACAGTTCAGAAATTATTCCAAATGCAAACTGTTTGATAATTTTCAGAAGTGTTTGATAAAATGCCCCAATGAATTTCAGATTTTGTGTTTTTGATTTTTCAGGGCCTGTAATCTGGATTGGTTGGTTCTAACAACTTTTTAACACTTGATACTTCTTCTTTTGATCATGTATTTTCATTCTTAAACATTGAACCAGCGTTTTCACAATCCAGCAATGAATTTTACACTAAAATTACGAAAACAGTGGCTGGAAAACAGAAACTGCACTAGAAAAATGAACTAAAATGGTGGTTTTGAAACCCAAAAATGAGTGGCAGTGATTCAGCAACTTTGATGAATGTTCAAACAACTTTTCTTGGTGATATTAAACATGTTTAAACTCTTAAACAGCTAAAACAATGATTAGTATTCAGAATCACTGATCCACTTCCATTTTTAACTCAAAAATGATGGTTTAAATATCCAATCTGCATATAAATTCATTTTTGACCAAATGAGAAGTATTAACAACTTTCAAACATCCATTTAGACTTGCTCAAGCTTTCCAAAAGCACAGAAACAACAGGATTCGAAAATCACCCTTGCTATGGCCAAATTATGCAGCAAAAACCATCAATTAACCAACCAATTTTAGTTTTTCATGGATTCAAAAACTGGACAGCAAAGGTAATGACTCTAAGAAGTGTAAAAACTCATATCTAAGCTAGATTTAATATGCTTAGCATGACCAAACTTAGATTACCAAATCAAGTATATTAGCACGGTGAAAAGCTAGAAGTTCAAGCTGAAATGGTGAATGGTTAAGGATTTTGAGCAACCACACTATGCATATTGCATTTTAGTGCTTGTTTTGGTTTGCTATACCTTAAGACACATTCAACAACATCACACAATGTTGTACCAAGCTCCAGAATCAAAAGAAAACCACTGAAACAGTTTTAGAAATTTAGCACTAGATTTAAATTCTGTATCAGAATTCACAATGGAAAACAAATCATATTTGCATTTTGATGCTTCAGCTTGTATAACCCAGGCTAGATCAAGTCCTCATTGCCTTATTTGGTATATATACAGCTTGTTTAGCACTTGCAAATCAATTAAAACGAAATAATCCAGCAGAAAAGAAAACTGAACAGAGACAGAAATAATACTGCAACAGTAAATTGCACAAGACTTAAAACAATACTACAGAATTGAAATGTAAAGTTGGAAATGACCCAAACAAGAAGTCTTTGGACTCTCTAGCCTATGACTTTTGAGATTAATGAGAATTGAATTTTCGGAAATCAGAAACTATTCTCTCTTGAAAGTCATAGGCTAGAGAGTCCAAAGACTCCTTCTAGCCACCTTCCAAGCACACTCTCTCACTTCCATTTTCCATTTTCACGGTGCTTCTCTCCTCCACACTACCTCTCCTTCACTGCCACCTCGTTAGAGCATGCATCAGCGCTCTCCCTTTCATTCTTCGACCACGCGTCAACTCCTCCATTCCACTTAATTGGTTTTCCTTTTGCGCATCAGAAACGCCATTTCATTTCGCATTTCATTCTCGCGTCTTCTTCCCCCACGAAACAGATCTTCATTTCTTCACATCTCAGAATCCACATCTTTCACTCTCACGTTGCACATCACAGAGCATCTCACTCTCTCTCGAGAGCTCTCATCATCATGAACCATTGCTTCCATCACGGTAATCCTCTTTTTCCTCACAGATCCATCTTCTTCCATCATTTCTTTTGATTTTCTACCGTTTAATCCACTTTCCACTGAGCAATCTAGCTTTCCCACCGTTCAATCATGAGTTTGAACAGATTAATCGGTTCATTTTGAGCTTTTCCCCTTTTCTAGGGTTTCTATCGAATTTAACCCTCCGTTTCTTTTTCTTCTTCGAGTTTTTTATAATTTTCCGCTGCATTCATCTCTGGAGGAAGCTTCGAAGGAGCTCACGACACGCACATTCGTCATCTCCTCGGGCGTTCGTCCATCAGGTTTCTTTCTGAAAAAACCCGTGGCTCTCATAGTTCTGAAGCTAGCAACTCCTATCAATGCGTTAACCGAAATTAATGGTTCTTTCCCCTATTTTCCTCTGCTTCCACTGGAGGTGTGGTGTCTTCATCTGAAATAGTGTCGTCTTCTAATTCCAGGACGTGAATCTGGAGTTTCTTGTGGGTTAGACTATGGTCGGGTGTGAACGGTTCATTATAGAAATAACACAAACCTATGGCCCTTCTTTCATTCATATAAGCAGAGGTTAAATTCCGCGACAACAGTTTTGGCTGAGGATCTTTCGCACGTTGGGAGGGATTAGGTAACAAAGGTGGTTTGAGTTGCTTGTGGAATGGGAGATTCATACATTTTGGCGCGCTGGGAGGGATTAGGTAACAAAGGTGGTTTTGGATGAGGATCTTTCGCTAGCAGATTCATACATTTTGGCTAGCGATAAAGCTTTCATCACAAAAGTAGGCTGAAACATATGAACCATCATATGAACATCTTGCTTCAAACCGCCCAGAAAGCAACTTAATTGATTAGCCTCCGAGAATTCTACTTGTGACACTATTCGATCAAAGGCTTAATGGTACAAAATTCTTTTGACGCAACTACATCAAATCAACCATAGGATCCTCACATATCTCTCTGAATCTATCAATCAAGATCCTAGTGTAACTCTCCCAAGAAGGAAGATTGAATAACCCTATATTCTTTACATATGTGTTGTGCCATTGTAGAGCTTTTCCTTCAAAATGGACAACTATCAAGCGGACCTTGTAATCGTCCGGTGTACCATCAATTGAGAAGAATGTTTCACATTGAATTAACCATTGTTTCACACCATCCTCATTGAAGCAAGGAAAATCTAACCTAGCCAACCTAGTACTACAAGAATAACGGTGAGAATGGTTACCCTTATTGGTGATAGAATGTGTTTCGTGGTTACCAATTATCTCTGAAAGATTGCTCTTCAAAGATGCACCAATTTCGATGAGGCAAGACTCCAGCGACGTTCCTAACTGTTGAACTCGCGTTTAGTCGCATCAAAGCCAACAAACTCAGTTTCCCCACTAATGTAGTAAAGGGATAACCAAGGATCAATCCAAGGACTCAACTATGATTAAGCTTCAGAATGTAGAGTTTAGTCTTGTATATTTACTACCTAATTATTAACTACTAATGCAAGGTGGGGAAAGAAAATAAATTGAAACAATGAAATTTAAAAAGAAAAGAATAAAGCAATCAAATCTGTATAAAAGAAAAAAAAATAAAATGCAAGGAAGAAATAAAAAAAATAGAACCTAAGGTATGGAAAAGATAAAATCTAACTAAGCATACAGTAACTAAAACTAATCTATACATGCTATGATTTAATGAAACAAGAAACTAAAAGTAAAACTGAATAATAAAACTAAAGATGCATAAAAGAAGTGGTATATACATGTATCAAAACCGAAAGAGTGGACAATAAATTGAATGAAAGAGTCTCAATTCCTCTTCAGAAAGACATTCCGAGAAATGTAAACCCTCCTTGGGGTCTTTTGAGTTCATATTTCAGAACTTAAAATGGAAATTCTCACTCTATTATTCAATCAATGCACACTTTCACAAGAACAGGAATACAAAACTGAAATTGAAATCACACATACTGGAAAATAGAAAGAAACATAATAGAAACACAAAATTGAATGAATCTTTATGCATTGGATTCAACTCTAACTCGAGAAGACTTCTCGGTAAAAATTGCTCAATACAGAGTCATTTAATTCCAAAAGGAATTATAGAATGCAGAGATACAGAATCCAATTCATTTTCTCAGAACATAACAATGGCAGAAATCAAAATCACAGAACAAAATCAACACAAACGAGAATACAAATTTGAACTTTATTAATATGAAAAAGGAAAATTACAAACACTTTACCAGAAATCACCGAATGAGGAGCTCATGGATTGTCACGGTTCCATGAATCTCATCAGCGAAATCCAGAATCAAGAATAGTAACCTACTCTAAGAAAAGCGAATAAAACCCTATACTCTAGAACGGAGAAATGTAAACTGAAAGGGTAAAAAGTGTGTGAAGAAGTGTTCTCTATCTATTCTATTTACATGGTGAAAGCCCTTTATATAGGGTCAAAAACTAAAAAGAAAATAAACGGGAGAAGGAAACCTTACTTCACTTGGACGCTTCGCTTCTTCTCATCGGACAATCATCTTTCTTTTGCTTTGAGCTCGCATTTCCAACCATTCGATCCTCTCCGACGGGCAGCTCCAGTCAGCTTTCCTTCTCCATGGTCAGCTTCTTTTTCTTGCCGGTCAGCCTCTTCCATCTCCGGGTAGGTTCGCACAAAGCTGCTCTCACTTCGCTCTTTCTTTTTGCCCTGGCTGGACAGTTCTTTTCTTCTACTCAAATGCACAAAAACTTCTTTCATCTTGCCAAAATGATTTGCAAATCTGAAACCCCCAATGACAGCATCTGAAACGCAACGTTTCATTAAAGGAGAGTTGGCCCAATCCAGTGCTCTACTTTAGATCAACACTGCGGCCCAGATGTGTGTGCAATCAGCGGTCCAAAGCTTCATTAATCAGTTGGCCGCAACAGCGTTCCAATCAGCAGCGCCCCAACTTAAAATGGCCCAATTCAGTGGCATCAACTCCAACTCCAAGCGTGGCAGCCTCAGAACAGCAGCAGTGGCCCAATTCGGCGGCCCAAATTCTTCACTTAATCCTAATTAAATTGCAGCAGGAACCCAATGTATCACTGCATTCCAGTGGCCCAGTGTAAGCTTCCAATCAGCCCAAAAACCTATAGAATAAAATGAATTAAAGAGTTAAAACAAAAATTACTAAAAAAAATATAACCTATTCTAAAAACTATTTTTACTTTGTTTTCTAAAATATTTTTCTAAAAAAAATCTAATTACTTAAAAACCTATTTTATTTACTTAAAAAGAGAAAATTAACCAAATTTTTATTTAAAAGCTATTTCTAGTTATTTAAACTAATCTATTATATTTCTAAAGAATTAAAAGCTAAAGAACCTTAAGAAAAGAGTTTTAATATAGAAAAATATGCAAATCCTGAGAGTTATCACCAGCTCCAAGAAGCGAGACTCCATTTTTTAAAATGGTCAAAATCTTCACGTACATAACGAATGTTGGCAGCTATTGGAATGACGTGGATGGAAGGTCACCTTCTGATACCAATTAATATTGTTCTTCTAGGAAGACAATAGTCTCGAACAAGAACCCAAGAAGTAGGGAATGCAGGAAGAAAAAAGGAATCCGACCAAGAGTTGATTGATTTGGAAAAGTAAGAAATTTCTGATTGAATTGATTGTTTTCAAATACAACTATACAATTGTTTATATAACAAAAGACTACGTACTAGAGTTGACTACTTCTGTCGTATAACAGAATTAACTACTCTTTACAATATTTTGTCAAGCACAGACATAATTATGGATTCCTATTCATATCAACAGAGATTCACGGATGAAAAATTAATTTGAACCTCAATATTTTGTTTTTAAAATAGACACATGATTAATCCACAAACAACCAAAACTAAAGAGAAAAATAAAAACAACACGAAATTTAAAGAAAACAGAACTTAGCTCATGATGCGTGATCTGAATCAGGACTTTGAACCACTTGATGACGAGTCAATCGCCACAAGTGCGTTAGTTAGGAAGCAGCGAAAATTGTTAGAGGTTGAAGGAAGAGAAACCCTAGGATTTTTTTTTCTCTGTTTTTTGAATAATAATCTGGATTGGGCTTAGAGATGGCAATGGGTCGGGTCGGGCACGGATAGTGCCTACCCGCAACCCGACCCGACAAAAAAAAATCCACCCGCCACCCAATCCGTTACCCGCACGGATATCCGCTTAAAAAATATCCGCGGATATTTTAAAACCCGCGGATATCCACGGATACCCACAAATATTAAAAAAATATATATTTTAATAAATTATTAAAATAAAATTTAAATAGAATTACAAAAAATATATAAAATATAATATAAATTAAATTAAATATAAATTTAAATTCAATTTTAATTAAATTTAATCTTGTAAAATATAAATTAATGTTAATTTTAATTAAATTTAACTTAATAAAATATAAATTATTTTATCCGTTGCGGATTTTATCCGCGAATATCCGCGGGCACGGATTTTTTTGCCATCCCTAATTGGGCTCAGGTTAACCATTATAATGCGTTAATATATGCTTATAAAACCTAGAAATACGTAAGATGTTTTCTTTTATTAATATACGACATTGGTGAATAATGGGTACCAGGGTGGTAGCCACGATTTTAATATAGGGAAAGGAGTCCTAAGACTAAATAGTGTCAAATATTACAGTAAAACAGAATAAATTACCTGATAAGTTACAAAATAGACATGAAGGATGCCGTGTGAAATTACAGTAAAGCAGTGGTAAGAATGTAACGCGGATAGGTTCAGTGCTATGGTAAAGTATTTATTTGTGTTATAAAATTATTTTTAAACGTATAATAATTTTAAGGTATTAAATTCAGTTTACAAATAAAAGTATCTTTAATACCTTTTCACTTCCTTAATAGTTTTATCATCAAACACAAAAATAATCTATTCACATAAAAACAACCACCAGTATAAAATAGAAATATTTAATCAATTTTTGAATGTGAGTTCTGTAATCGATTTAATATGTATAAATGTAATATGTTCATTTAATATCTTGACCAAAAAAGATAGAAAAAAAAACACTTTTAAAAATAGTCTATCAATATTTATTGTATCATGGTGGATCTCACATCTATTAAAGAAAGAAAAAACATATTGGATTGGTTATTTTTTTAATCAACCTAATATATAATTAGATTAATTTTCTTTATAATCGATTTAATAAATAAATAAATATATATATATATATTATATTATATTAGATTACAACTAATCTAATGTTCTCAATATTTATGAATGTTATTAATTTAAAAATTGCCTATTTTGCACTGATGAACATCAATTTTTAAAAAATCTATAGTTAAAAAACACAATGAAAGAAAACATCCATAGTTTAAAATTTAAGTCTTTAATATGAAACATATAATTGGGTAAAGTTGAAAGTTGTCAGATAAAATAACATGTAATGATTTCTAAAGCAATCCTATTTTTCCTTTTGTTTCCTTAAAACAGAAAAGGGCATTGGTGGGTAACATATTTACTTCTTTATCCTTTCTCCATTTCCTGCTTTACCCTCGTCTTTCAAATTTCATGGGACCCACAAGCATATAAATAATTAATTTTACTGTCACATAGGTGTATCAATGTACCTAGTTTAAGCGTGTCAAATATCATTTCTCAATAAATTAAGCATGGACGAGTTCTTTATTTTTTAAATGATTAAAATAATTCATTGTAAATTAAAATTAATTTATAAATAAATTGGAAGTAAAAATTTGAAATTTTATGCAACCTTTTTACAAATTAAATTTACTTAAATTAATTTTAGTTTATATAAACCAATTTCATTATATATATTTTTCAAATTTATTAGTTGAAACTTATATTTATTCATTATTCTATGATAAGAAAAATTTTGAGTTGCCTAATAATATAGGAAGAGAGGGAGACATAAAGCAAAATAATTATATTTTATTGAAAGCTAAAATACATATAAGTAAGAAGATAATTGCATTCGAAGAAAAAGATAACTCAGTAAGATTATGGTGTAGGTGGGGCTTTGTGTGGTGGTGGTGGAATTGGTATTTGGGATGGTGGTGGTGCCTGGTGTGGTGGTGGCGGTGAATGGTGTGAATGGTGATGGTGGTGGTGGTATGGTGGTGGTGCTTGGTGGGGTGGGCAATGGTGTGGTGGTGGTGCTTGGTATGGTGGTGTAGGTGGTGGTTGAAGTGGTGGGCAGTGGTGTGGTGGTGGAGGTGGTGCTTGGTGTTGTGGTGGTGGTTGGTGTGGGGGGCAATGGTGTGGAGGTGGTGGTTGGTGCGGTGGTGGAGGTGGCGATTGGTGTGGTGGAGGTGGCGTTTGGTGCGGTGGACACCCTTTATCATTATCACATTGAGATAGATTAATGGGTTCTCTTGCTTCTGTCTTCATCATGCATAATTCTACATCACAAAAATTTAATTAAGAACAATGTCAACTCAATTTTTTAAATAAAATAGTAAACTTAATTCCCCACAAAAACTATGTCAAAGATTTGATTTCATAGTAAAAAAATCAAATGTGTACTGTAGAAGAAAATGACTCATTTGAAATGAGAAACTAAAGAGAGAATGAACATAACATCATTAATAACCTGAACTCATGATGAAAATGGTTAACAAGAATGTCATATTGAAAATAGAACATGTTGAAGGCCCCATGTTGTTCATTGAATATGTCATTCAACCATAACTATTCATCTATTTATACTCAAATGGTGGAAGCAATTTCAAACAAAAGACAAAAAAACATAAATATGTCTTTATAGAAAATAATTATATTAACTTATACATTCAATGAAAGTTTAATGTTTTGTACTTTTGTTAATTAATTGTGAATTACATATAAATGTAATAACGTATGTTTTCATTACGAGCAATGATATATGTTCACTTTAATTTTATATATATATAGGGGTTTGCTAATGCGCATACACCTGTTTTTCAGTTGGTACATTTTAGCAATGTGTACCGGATTTTAGTAGACAAAAATACCCTGTATATATGGATTCTAAGTTTCATGGTTAAGGGTATTTTAATAATTTTCATTCTCAAAACTTAAAAAAAAAAAAAACAAACCCCCGAAACCCTTACTCACCTCTCTCATTCCTCTCAATCATTTCTCTTTCATCTCTCTCACTCAAACATTTTCTCTGTCATCCCTACTGTAGCCCCAATTGAAAAAAATCAGAAACACTTGCCTTTAAACAATTTTCCGACTTGAGTCATGGACATATTCACCTTCAGGCAAAGGTTCATTCAAGATCTCTTCATTTTCACCATCTTCACTAACCTCTCTAATTTCATCATCTGCATATGTTGAATCATCATCTCTAAAAAAACCCTCTAGGCCAATCACCAATTCTTTCGGATGTCATTATGCTTGTGAAAATTAGATAAAATTATATACGACAAAAATTATAAAATGAAAACTCATTATAAAGTCATTTTTTGTAAGAAATTGTTTAACAACGAGTGTTTCTGATTTTTTCCAGGCCAATTACCAATTCCTTTGATGTCATTATGCTTGTAAAAATTAGATAAAATTAGATAAGACAAAAATTATAAAATAAAAACTCATTATAAAATCATTTTTTGTAAGAAATTGTTTCACCGCGAGTATTTCTGATTTTTTCCAAGTCAATTACCAATTCTTTTATGCTTATGAAAATTGGATATAAAAATGGATAAGACAAAAATTATAAGATGAAAACTCATTACAAATCATTTTTTTGTAAGATTGTTTAACGGCAAGTGTTTCTGATTTTTTCAATTGGGGCTACAGTAGGGACGACAGAGAAAAGATTAGAGTGAGAAAGATGAAAGAGAAAGGATGGAGAGGAATGAGAGAGGTGAGTAAGGGTTTGGGGGTTTCTTTTTTTTTTTCTAAGTTTTGAGAATGAAAATTATTAAAATACCCTTAACCTTAAAACTTAGAATCCATATATAAGTTTTAAGGTTAAGGGCATTTTAATAATTTTCATTCTCAAAACTAAAAAAAAAAAAAAAAGAAACCCCCCAAACCCTTACTCACCTCCCTCATTCCTCTCAACCCTTTCTCTTTCATCTTTCTCACTCCAACATTTTCTCTGTCATCCTATGGTAGCCCCAACTAAAAAAAATCAAAAACACTTACCTAACCCTAATCCACCTTCCTCACTTATTCAATCTGTTTCTCTCTCATCTCCATACTCTTTGTCATCTCCATACAACAACCCGCGACACCGCAATTTGTTGTTCTTACTCTGTTCATTCATTTGTTTTCCTTCTTATTATTATTAAATTTCATTTTTAAATTTTAGAATTGCTCTTCTGTTCGTTGATTTATTTTCCTTCTTATTATTATTAAATTTCATTTTTAAATTTTAGAATTGCTCTTGCTCTGTTCGTTCATTTGTTTTCCACTTTAATAACAAAATAATTGATGATGTTGATGTTGATTTTTGATTGGAGGACTATGTTATATATTTTCCCTTCTTATTATTATTAAATTTCATTTTTAAATTAAGTCACGGTAGGGATGACAGAGAAAAAGTTGGAGTGAGAGAGATGAAAAAGAAAGGGTTGATAAGAATGAGAGATGTGAGCAAGGGTCTCGGGTTTTTTTTTTCAAATCATAGAATTTCCATGCATCATTTGCATGTCTACACTACATTTCATTATATTTTTATCACAGTATACATTGAGTCTATTTATTGATGTGTATACATGACTTTTTTTAGTGATAATTATTAAAATTAAAAAAAAATTATTCCCTTGCTTGAAGTCTCTTTCCCTGAGTTATGTCAGTATATCTGCATTGGATCTGAATCTTCTGGTATATGCATGCCCGAAGATTGAAGCTTTGGAGCTTGTGAATCCTGAGATTGCAATGTCTGATGCACAGGTGACTGTTGAATTGAGTAGTTCAACGCTGAAGAAGGTGTATGTAGAATCAATCAGTTTGGACAAGTTTATATTGGAGGCTGACGGGCTTGAGACCTTGCACTTGAAAGATTGTGCACTTGAGTTCTTTGAACTCGTTGGCAAAGGGTCCTTGAAGCATTTTAAGATTGATGATGCTAGTGTTATACATCTTGATATTGGCGACACAATTGAGGATCTTGAGACAGTGCATACCAGTAACTTCACGCGAAAGTTTTACTAGATGATTTTGAGATCATCAAATCTAATGGAGTTGTTTCTGAGGCAGAGTCTCATGAAGAATGCTAGATGTTAGCCAGTTTCACCACAGCAGGGGTTGGACATGATGAGGAGATACATAAATGTAGATCCACATTTTAAGTATGAATAGGATTTTTGTTAAATACCTTCATATAGCTCATGCTTTCTATTAAGTCTAATTATGTAGGCATATTTGCAGGTAACTCGTTCAATTCAAAAAGTTTATACTCAACTTTTAACTTGTTTGAAATCTTCTGAAATTTGGGTGACTGACCAACAAAGACAGTTCATGATAAGCATTCAAAACTTGGATCACTCTGTACACAAAATGGCCATGAAGTAATTCTGAAATTTTACACTTTCATTTCTTTTATGGGAATTTTGACCGTAAAAGTAAAACATGAAGTCATTAAATAAGTAAAACACTCCTTTTTTTTGTAACACTGTGCTAGAATTGAGGTACTACAAAAAACAGTTTATGTATTTGTTGTTTTTTAACATTAGACTTATTTACATGAACATCTCTATAAACACTTTTTTTAAGGAGAAGAAAATAAGAAAAAGAAAATAAAATAAGTTTCTCTAAGAACTAAAACTAGTTTATAATAAGTTAAAAATGGTTATTATTATTAAATGTTATGTAATAACGTATAAGAAAAAAAAATGTATAGTCATTTTTGTGTTAGTACATAATGAGAAAAATGAATGTCGTTTTTGGTATTTCATTTTTAGGAAATTTATGCGTTTTTGTTTTGTCTCCATTTTCACCGTCTTGAAAAATATAGTGCAGTGTAATAAAGTTCTACTGAAAAAGCAGTGCAACAATCACATAATATAACCAATATCACAAGTTTAATTAAGAGGAAAATATAACCAATACATGTCACTCTCAATCAATCACCTACATATTACAAATTAATGAAACTTTAGAATACAACAAAATCATGCATTACTTATTAGGAGATGATTGAGAAGCTAATAATGAATCTTTCTTCCTTTTAATTGGACAATTTCGTGAGTCATGATCGGTTCCACCACAATTAGGATAATGACAAGGACGAGACTTCTTTGCAGCTTCAACTCCTCCTTTTGCCCTTGATCCTCTTGGTCGACCTTTTGTTTTAGAAGTGATAGGATTTTCAACATCACACTCATCAACATTTAAAACATCATGTTCTAGATCAATTGAATTTTCTTGAACTTCAGGCATGCCTTTTAAATAGTGAACGACTTTCTTTAACTCTTTAGTAGCTACTTCAACTCGATCTTTGGTCTTTAAAGATTCAACCTTTAAACATTGCACGAGTGATCGAAACTCAAGAGAGGAGTTATCATTATAGTTGATTATGTGTCTTGATTGTGGGATCAATGAGCTTTCTCTTCTCCATTGAGAAGGAAGATATTCTTCTGGAATGCTAAAATAGTCAATCTTCAACAACACTCGAATAACATGTCTACACAGTATCCCAGAAAATTCAAATTGTTTACAAGAACAACAAATTGAATTTTTTTCCTTTATCCAAGTTACAGAACGACCTCCATCAAGTTTGGTATGATGCCGCACCAAGTAAGAGTCATTGTTAATCACAGTTGCTGCATATTTTGTAGATAACTCAATCTCATGTTGAAGCAACTCAAAGGCATATGGTGTGAGTATGGATGCAACATGTTCCTCAATAGGAAAACTCGCTTTCATTAGAGGATTATGATACTTTTGACGAATTCTTGCCTCTTCTCCAGCTTGATTTCTAATGTTCACAGCAACTCCAACCTTAAAAAAAGGAAATATGAAAAACTTATAAGTTGATTATAAAAAGGGAAGAGAAAAAACTTGTAGCACCAAACAATAATATATTCTTACTTGATTCACAAAGTCCACCAAACTCGTTTTAACATCCAAGAATCTTTTAATATATGAATTTGTAGATTCTGAACGTCCGGTTGTCGTCATCCCAACGAAAAAGAATTCTTTCAAATAGGCTAAGGCCCAAAATTGATGATGAGAATACAATGCCTCAATGTATGTGTTATTACTTACATGAAAGTGTTCAACCATCAAATCCCATTGTTGTTCAAAATCACTTTCACATTCTAAATTATATAGCCTATAAAACTCAGTTTTGAAGTCGTCATATTTTGTACCCATAAGGAAAGAAAACCAAGTTGGCAACTTTGTCGCAATATGCCATATACAAAAAGCATGCTTTGTATTTGGCAATTCTGTTGAAACAACTTCTTTAAGTGCGTGGTCTTGATCAGTTAGAATTGTTTGTGGACATTTTCCTTTGACAATGCATACAAAACTCTGAAAATATAAAAAATAATAAAAATTATGAAAATACAAAAGTTAATATTTAAGAAACAAAAATAACAACAAATAATTATAACTTACCTTTAAAGCCCATGTGAAGGAAGGTATCTTCTCATCCCTTAATAGAACACAACCAAAAAAAATGGAACTTCCATGATTATCAACTCCAACCCATAGTCCAAGAGGCATATCATAACGATTAATCCGATACGTAGTATCAAAGACAACCACATCCCCAAAAGCTTCATATGCTCGTATCGAATCACCAAATACCCAAATAATATGTTCCAACTTGTTACTTTCATCCAATGTAAAATCATATTGGAAAGCATCATCTTTGTCTTTCAAATCTTTGCATAATTTGAGAACACCTGAAGCGTCGTTCTCTTTATCAATGCTACTTTGAGATTTAATAAAATTTCTAATATCTTTGTCCAGAAATGGTAGATGTCCTGCCTCTATCCCTTTCTCCGCTTCAAGCACTCTTATAATGAGACTTACCGAGCAACCAACTTTCGACAATAATAATATACGAGCTTGATCATTAATAGGGAGATCACGATAAGCTGGAAGAAATCGAATTTCTTTCTCATCTAATAACGCATGATTATGAGAGTTTTCGAAACATGTAACCATCCATTTTTCCTCGAAGCCAAATGTTCTTTTAGATATCAACAATTTTGCACTACAATTACATCTGGAACTTTTTCGTTTCCTTTGGTTTGCTACTTCAGTAATTTTTCTTTGTTTCGCAACACCTGCTCGGTGACAAATAAACTTTCTTTTATATATATATATATATATATATATATATATATATATATCTTCAATGTTATTGTTGATCCGTTTGTAACTATGTCCACGTCTAATTGGAAAACCACAAGTCTTTGCAAATAAACAATAAAAATTGTAAGCATCGGTGTCGCTGTTAAACAATTTTCCTTTGTAAAGATTTGAGTCATTGTCATATTCGCCTTCAACCATAGGTCCATTCAAGATCTCTTCCATTTCATCATCTTCACTAACCTCTCTAATTTCATCATCTGCAGATGTTGAATCATCATCTCTAAATAACCCTTGAGGCCAATTACCAATTCCTTTGAATGTCATTATACTTGTGAAAATTAGATAAAATTAGATAAGACAAAAATTATAACTAGATGTACAAATTATATATATATATATATATATATATATATATATATATATATATATATATATATATTCATATAATAGACTATTTAACTTCTGCTCTTTTTCCATATACTTCTAACATAATCATGCATTTTACCAATATATGAATAATTTTTAATGTTCTCTTTTTATCATTTAGTAACGCATAAATATTCTTAATGTTTAATATGAAAAGCAAAAGTTATAAAAATTATAAAAGATCAGCAATTTCTTATATATGGAGAGTCTTATAATAATAAACACTTTTCAAATTTACCAGAATTTAAAACTTGAATACACTTTTCTCATACCTGTGTTGGGAGTTGCTTAATGACATTGCAACTTCATCCACGCGGTTACCAATCCCACGCTCCACGATCTCCTTCGCACAGGGAACCTTCCAGAAACTTAGCCTTTCATCCTCTGAATGATGAGAAAATGCAATCCTTCCTCTCAGTCTCACACAAACGCCAATATGTTTCTATTTTCTTATAACCTGAGTAACAGTGCATACAATTAAATTTAGGGTTTATAAAAAAAATGGAATCAATTTAAAAAGTAACAGAATATTTTTTAAATGAATAAATATCTAATTTCTTTATTTATGCGATATTTTCGAATAACTTAACAGTCAAAATATTAAATCTCCTCAAAATAAACTATTAATTCTAAAATTTGAAAAATGAAATTTAATAATAAGAAAAAGGAAAACAAATGAACAAACAGAGTAAGAGCAACAAATTTCGGTGTCGCAGGTTGCTGTATGTAGGTGACATAGAGTATGAAGATGAGAGAGAAACAGATTGAATAAGTGAGGAAGGTGGATTATAGTTGGGGCTACCATTGGATGACAGAAAAAATGTTGGAGTGAGAAAGATGAAAGAGAAAAGGGTTTGCTAAACAAGCGTACGCTCCTTAGCAAACCCCATATATATATCTGTATATATATATATATATATATATATATATATATATATATTTTGTTTACTAACTTATGTAATTTCTTAGTATCAAATTTTAGTTGAAAAAAAATCCTTATTCATAAAAAGAGACATACTTTAAACACAGAGGTATTTTAATAATTTATATTTTTAATTTAAAATAAATAATAAAAAAAATAAAAAATCATTCAAATATTCTTAATCTTAAAACTTAAAATTCATAATATATGAGAGTATTGTTGTTAACTAAAATTTTATACACTTTAAGAAATAAAATTAAAAAAAATTTATTAATAATAAGTTTATTCGAGTTTACATTAATTTGAGATTAGTGAGAAAAAAATTGGGACGAAATGAAATAATATATTAGTACGAGGATGATGAATCTAATTTATTTTTATTTGTTAGTGCAAAAGTAATTTATATATATGTTCATCATAATACTTTTATTTTAATTTGTACAATCTTAAATGACATATAATACTAAAAACAATAAATTAATTGAAGCCGTATAAGCTATAAAAGGTATTATTACTGCTTTATTAAATAACCAACACCTTTAAGAATCATTGAATTATAAGGTTTACTGGAATTTGAGAGAAAAAAATTTTAGTCGAATGGTGCTTACTTATCATCTGATTCTCAACAAAAACAATGTATAAGTTATCATTTTGTTATCTGTGAAGATAGTCATTTACCTGTGAATATTTTAAAACACTCAGTGTGATATCTATGTGTATTTGTAAATATTTAAAAAATATATTTTATAAATATTTTTAAAAAATTAAATAAAATTTAAAAATACATAAAATATAATATAAATTAAATTAATTGTAAATTAAAATTTAATTGTAATTGTAATTAAATGTTATCTGATAAAATATGATTTGTTTTTAATTTTAATCATATTTAACCTAATAAAATATAAATTAAATTATTTTTATTTTTAATTTTAAAGGTATCAAATATCTATAGATCTATACGGATAGTATAGTACCTATACCCGATTTATTTATAAACAAATATTAAAATATCTGTTATTCATAATAAATACTCACATATACAAATAATAAATACTCATACATACAAATATTTTGATAATCCTGTATATTTTATTAATAATGCTTTGTTAATTAATTATGAATTAGATATGTAATATTGTATTTTTCGTAGGGAATAATGGTATATGTCACGTCTCATTTATTACTGTGATGAGTCACCACTGTGCTTCCATAAATGCACCCATGTCCCACGTGCATGCCATTAAAACGCACTCACGTTCCCTGACCCCTCTCTGCCATGTGTCAAATTGGAAGGTTCTGAACTCAAGTCTGGAAGTCAGGTGTCAGCGCATGAGGGAACGTCCGTTTGACTTGGGAAGAGAATTAAAATTTTTCTGAAACACTCTTCCCCTTCTCTGCGTGCACTTTCATCTTCCTCAAAAATTCAGAACCTCCATTTTCTCCTCCTTCTCTCTAGAACCCCTTCTTCTCTCTTCGGTAACTTACCACCCTTTTACTCCGTTCACGTTTCAGCACCGTAGAAACGTCCCCTGCACCGTGAGCTCCATATAGGACCGAACAACTTCCGGTTCTGGTAAGTTTACACTTGGACGCTCTTTTCTGGAATCCTGCAAACCAGTTCCGTCTGCATGCATGGGTTTAAACCGAGCTCTTTATGTTTCTTTTAGTTTTAGTAGAAGAGTTCAAGAGAAAAGTTGATAGAACCATATTTGGACAAGCCAAGACCACTCGTTTTAGAACGATCACTACTGATCCGGGTAAGGGAAGCTTATTAAGTTTAATTCTTGTAATTTACTGTGATGTATGATTGTAATAGGAATTACATGTTTTGTATGAGCGTTCTGAAAATATGTATGCAGTATGATGTTTGATATTTGATTTTTGAAAGTATATGAGTATGATCTGAATTGATGCATGGAAATGATGAAATATGCTATGGTTTGATTAAATTGAAAATGAGCTGTATGATGAGATGATGTATGAGGAGTATGATTTGTACTATGATATGAGTGATTTAATGTATGAAAGTATACTGAAAAATATGGTTACTGTATGTTGAATTTGAACATGAAAATCTTATGAAAATGAATGTTCGTTATCGAAACGGTCTTTAATCGTTCGGTATTCGTAGTAAATTCTTTGAAGTAGTTGAACCCTTTCATTTGGAAAGGATTATCCTTGAGGACGAACACCCTCTTATATATAGTTACGTTTGAGCGTTCGGCCAGACGTAAACATCATGAGTGTTGTATGAGAATTTGAGAAGCCTAAAAATATCCCTTTGAACTATTAGTCAAATTATTAAAACATAAACTTTAAGTATCTCATCTTATATAAATTCCAAATTTTTATGATTTTGAATCAGCGAATAGCCTCGACCTAAAAGCGTACGTCCTAAGTGGTGCTCGGTCTTATACCGAATGCTCGTCCCAAAACGTAAGTATAAGTAGCGTTCGGTCTTGTACCGAACGTTCGTTCCTTCCGGTATTTTTAACGAACAGAAATAGCGTTCGTCCTAATTTTCATAGCGTTCGTCCATAACCTCAAAATCACGTTCGTCCTAAACTTCAGTAAAATTGTGTGCCGCGTTCGATCATTTACTGGCAGGCGCTTGTTCCAACTAAATTGTACTTAGTACATTTAGTACTCGTATTTTATCTTCATTCAACTGAATTGAATCTGAAATCTTGTCAAGTGAATTATTCTAAGTATAATTTGAATTGTTCTAGGATCAGTTCATTTAACTGATTCAAACTTTTAATAACGTTCGTCATGAAAGAAGAGTCAGCTTTATTCCTTCAGAAAAGAAGTCCTTTCGGTCTCGCTCTTGACGTTCGTCCCCGTTTTGAAGAGGATTGAACGTTCGTCTTTTTATGCAAGTGGGACATAGAATGAAAATGTATTTAAGAGGAAGAATTAAGATGTGCGAACACTATAAGAGTTGAAATTGTGATTGTGGTTTTTGAACGAGCGTTCCAGGGTGGAACGACTCTTGAATGGAAATTGAGATTTGTAAGTATGAACGTGGTAAGCTTAGATGGTGGTTCATCCTGATATTCCGTGAGTGTTCGTTCTCAAGTAGAGAGGAGTAGGTCATGCGTGGGAATGGCAGGAGGTCTAGTCCATAACTGTAACTTGGACAAAACAGACTAACCTCAGGTGGCTACTGATGAGCATTCCAGTTACCCCACCTGAGTGCGCGGACGCCTTAACTACACAGGATTCATACAGTCCGGACGGTCGGTCTAGTATCAGGATTTGAATGGAATTAATGTATGAATTTAATGTATATGTTGTGAATTTACTTGCTGAATTTGATAAGTATGAAATGTATGTTTGACTTGAATTAAATTCAATAAGCTTACCCTTGCGTTTCCATTGTGTTGTCTGTATATGTGTATCCGTCTTGTCCTTGCAATGATCATCCGTGTGGATGTGAGCAGAAGGAGATGCGTCTCTGGAGCAAACCCTTGAAGAAGAAATCATAACTGAAGAAAATCTCGTAGACGTGGAAGTGAAGGCCGAACAGTAGGTCGTTCGGTTTTTAGTTAGTGTAATTAGAATAGTGGGCCGCTGGTGGACGAGCGCCCTTTTGTTGATTGTAAATACTTGGACGTTCCGTGTTTTATTTTTGTAAACCGTTCGTCCTCGTCGTTTTGTAAACGCTTGCGGATTCTTATATGTACACATATCAGGCTGTTCGGCCACTTTCGAATTTCTGCTCCCTTTATTGTAAAACTGCTTTATCATATTAATACATGTTAATATTTTATTATATAGTTGCTGACTGTATAAATTTTGGGATGTTACAGTATACATTCACACCAATTATATATATATATATATATATATATATATATATTTTAAAAATTATACATTAAAAAGAAAAACTCAAGTTTAACTTAATTTGAGATTAGTAAAAAGGAAAGGAAGGTTAAGACCAAATGAAGTAATTTATATATGAGGATGATGAATCTGATTTATTATCTGATTTTCCACTCTAAAAGTAATTTATATTCATTAAAAAAATCATGTATGTATATAATGACGTTTTTAATATAGCAGATCTTAAAAGAAGTCGAAATTTATAATATAATATAACAAATTTATAACTGGCATAATTTATATATAGAATATTATTTTTTAAAATGTCATTCTATCATTGAGAAATATGGCATTTTAAAGTATAGTTTTTTAATAAATCATTATATTTTTTATTTATCTTTTATTTCTAATTTGGTATTCTCTCTTTTATATACTCCCTCTTTTTAATTTCTCTTCCTTTTGTAATTTCTCATTTTTTCCAATTTGATGCACATATCCTGTCTCTTCTTTCTGATTAGTTAAAATTCGCGAGATAAATTTTTCATCTTCCCTCTATAATATTTTCAAAAAATATCATATGCATAAATAAAGACGTTTGAAAATGTTATATGATAAAACAAAATAAAAACCACAATTTACACAAATTTTGATAATAATGTACTGAAATATGGTTTTAGTTGGTAAACTTAGACATGAAATTATTTTTTTTTTAATTTTATATATTTTGATCCTAGACTTAGAAATGTATTATAAACTAATTGACATTACCATATAACAATTATAAAATACTAAAGTATATAAAAACAATTAATATTAAGCACTCATAGTGAAGAGAACAACACAACATCATAAACTTAATCTCACCCAGAATGTTTATGCTCCAACTCAATCATAGGATATAATCCAATTGACATTACTTCCTTATTCAGAAACACCTTATAACATTATTAGAGTAGCAACCAAAACATAGTAGTATCATGGACATAAAATAAATTCAAGCAGCTCATCAATACAATTTTATTCAATACTATATAGAAACGAAACAATTTCAGATAACAACAATAAACAATCAAGCACAACACTGCAATATAATCATACCTAAAACAACCATAAAGATACAATGCAAAAACTAGACGAGCTCACTCTCCAAGGCCCCAAAATATTTTCAAAAATCGTGTTGTAATACCAAATGTAACATCCTAATTATTTGGGATGTCTCAATTACGAGTAAAATTTAAAATTTTTAAAATCATAATACCATCTCGGAAATCCACTTATATAATACCGAAATTTGTAAAATAAAATTGAAATAAAATAAACCCGATTACATTGTCTCTAACATTTGTAGTACAAAAACTTTAAATAACACAAGTCCTTTTCCCACTCTCGCGTCTCTGTCATGCATCTGGAGCATCTGCAACATCTGCTCCCGTATAACCAAAAGTTATATGACCATTGCAGGACACACATAACCACAATCAAATATGGGTAAGTTACCATAGCACAACCAATAACAATAAAATATGTACATAAGAAGCAACTCAACTTAATAATAAAACATTGTCTACAACATTATCATACTAACAGAATTGTTTCTACATCGTGATCATCACCAACATTCTCATTAACTATATCATTACTATACCATCAACGTTATCCTTACCAATATTGTCTGTAAACACAAAGTCACTACGAATTCCCAACATCATCATGAAGGACCTTGATCTGTCTCCTATACCCAATCATATCACATGTACCTTATCCATACAAGCTCATAATCATACCACATGTAGCTTCCTCATACAGGCTCGTAACCATACCACTTGTAGCTTACCCATACAGGCTCGTAACCATACCACTTGTAGCTTCCCCATAGAGGCTCATAATCATACAACATGTACCTTCCTCATACAGGCTCATAATCATACCACATGTACCTTCCCCATACAAACTCATATCACACGGTAGATAGTCCAAAACTCGAGATTTACTAGGTACAAGATAGACACATCCCTCTCTTCAAATATATACCACTAACAAGACCTCAACTTAACTCTCAAGACATTAAAATTCATAGCCTATTCTATGTATCTCCACTTATTGGTTTTACAACTCTCAATACAAGAAGTTAACCAAACATAATCCATAGTCAAATTAAATACTATCTACACTTCCTTTTCCATCACTTACACATCAATATATAGTCTTATGTAAACCCAATATAAATTTCTATAATATTTTAAGATTCACTACTGAATCCAAAAATAATAAATCATTATTACTTTAATTAATTATTAAAACCTTATTTTTTCTCTTTTTAGAAGTAAATTAATTTCTAATTCCAAATTATTTAATTTTAATTAATTTAATTTCCAATTAATTTAAAAAGTAACTACTTTCCTTTTTACACAAAATTAATTCCCTTTCCAATAATTTAATTTGATTTTCAGGTAATTACTAAATAAATAATAATAATTTTCTTCTTAAAATTATAATAATAATTATTATAAATTAATATTTCCTTCAACATTTTAATTATTAATTAAAATAATTATAAATTCTGCACAACCCGAACTAGGTCCAAACATGGGCTTATAACACAATCAAAATTCGAGGATTACTCTCTACACCACCCCACATTGCTCCCTGCACCACCACATTTTTTTTTAAATTCCAAAACCATCCTTTATATTTTAAAATATCCTGCACCCCCACCTCTTTTCTTAAACGGATGTTGACATCTGTTGAAGAAAAAATTCTTTAACGCGACATCCGTTGAGATTTTTTTTCTTTTTTTTTAGTTTTTAGTATTTTAATATATTGTATTTTAAATTAATATATAAATATTATTTAATTTGTTTATAATTATTAAATAATTATTTATAAATTAATTTAATTTAATTTAATAAAATAATTATTATTAATTTAATTTATGTGTTATTATTTAAATAATAATTAAAATATTTTTAAAAAATTTATTAACAGTGTTTTTTTGAGTTTTTTTCTAATTTATTATATTTTAAATTAATATATAAATGTTATTTAATTTTTTTAAAATTATTACTTAATTATTTATAAATTAATTTAATTTAATTAAATAAAATAATTATTATTAATTTAATTTATGTATTATTATTTAAATAATAATCAAAATATTTTTAAAACATTTATTAAATTGGATGTCCCATTTCTGTTAAAGATTTTTTTTTATAATAAAAACAATAAACTAAAGGGTGGTGCTCCCTCCACCCCCACCCCTTCTCCCTCCACCACCACCTCATTTCTGTTTTACCTATCTCTTTATTTTCTCATTCCTATTTTATCCTTAGTAAAATTTTAGGATTAATATTTTTTAACCTCTACCCACTCCAATCCTCTACATGTATGCAGCGACAACTCTTCTTTCTCTTTATCGTTCGTCCCCTCATTGTTTCATTGTGTTCTTCTTCCTTTTTTTCACGATCCACTTCTTCTCTCATTCTTTAATTGTGATAGAATTGTGGTCTCAGAGTGTGGTGGACTTTCATTAGCTGGTGTGCTTAGTGAGAGATTGCAAGTGGTGGTGGAAGCAATTGATCAGTCGTGCCAAGATCGGTGTGTGGTGGTGGTGTGGTAGTGCTTGAAGGATTCGTCGTGAATGTGCGTAATAAACCCTAAAATAATAAATATATAATCTTTAAACGGATGTGAGCATCCCTCAGCGGATGTCAACATCCGTTTAAGGGAAAACAGATGTCAGATATCCACTGCTTTGCCTTAAACGGATGTTGACATCCGTTGACGGATGCTCACATCCGTTTAAAGTTACATGTTTATTTTCCGGTTTATTTTATTTTTTTATATTAATTTTGGAGATATTTTAATAATGTAATTTATATGTTTTGATATATTATTTTTTAATATATTTTTAATGTATTTTAATAATGTATTTTTGAAGATCTTTATTGTTATTAGTTTATATTTATATTATTTTGTATTTTGCAGTTATATATAATTAGATTTTTGTTTTAATGTTTTTGTATAATATATATTTTTTATATATGGTTTATGTATTCTTTAACAATTTTCTAATTATATAAAATATTATTTATTAGTTTAATTATATGAAATATATAATTTTATTATATTCATATTTTTGTAATTAAAACAAACGGATGTGGTGGAGTTAGAGAGTAGAAATCTGGAAAGAAAAGAAAAAGAATTGGAAGGTGGGGCTGAGTGAAAAATAAAAATGGATAGAAAAATAGAGTTTGAGTTTAAAGTAAATAAATAAGGTTAAAAGTAAAAAAAAATTATTTTTATAATTAAATTTTTTTTGCAGAAGATTGGAGAGGTGGAGGAAGAAGTGGTGATGGAGGGAGCAACACCCTAAACTAAAATATAAAATATATAAAACGAATATTAACATCCTTTTATAAAGGTCAACATTCGTTGAAGGGAAACATATATTGATAGGGAGGTGGTGGTGGAGCGAGCTACTATCTCAAAATTCTCATCTTAGCCCAAGTGCCAATGACCCAAACAAGGGTGTTACTCCCTCCACCACCACATTTTCTCCCTCCATCTCCCCAATTCTATTACATATTTTTTGAATCACAAAACTAACCTTTTATAATTACAAAAATAACCTTTTTACTTTTTAATCCTAATTATTTACTTAAACCCTAAAATCTATCTTTCTACCCCTTCTCACCCACCTCCCAACACTCTCAGATTCTCACCCAAACTCCATCTCATCTGTTTCTCATCTTTCATTTTTCCTCCGTATTTGTTTTCTTCCTCCTTCAACGGTTCGACGGTGTATACTAATAACCATAAAGATCCTCAAAAATACATTATTAAAATATAAATTATATTATTTAAATATCTTCAAAATTAATATAAAAAAACTGTAAAATATAAACCGTATAATGTTTAAACGGATGTCGACATCCGTTTAAGGGAAAACGGATGTCGACATCCGTTTAAAGATTATATGGTTTATATTTTAGGGTTTTATTACGCACCTTCACGCCTGTGCGAAAAAAGAAGAAAAGAAGAAAAGCAATGCGCGTTGCGCCATCGCCACGTCTCCGCCGGTCCTCCGTCGCGATTTCGCAACTCCGTCGTCCTCGCCGCCACGAGACTTCTGGCACAGGTCGAGATAAGGGTAACACCCAGGATTTGGGTTGGCCCCGAGAAAGAAGAACCCATAGTTGGTTGGGTTGTCCATGAGAATAGAAACCCAAAGTTGGGGAAAGATTCTCACTAAGAATTCAATTGAGGTTTCATCCTAATTATTTAATTAGGATTTTAGAATTAAATATAGAATTTTTTATTTAATAAGCGAAACCCTAAGTCACTGTGATACTCTAAGATATTTCTCTTCCCAGATTAATTATAGATGACTCCTGAGTACGAATTAGACGTTCTAAAAAGATAGATTCATGTACTATAAAACTAATCATACGTGTTTATAGAAAAAAATGAAAACTCATAATTATTTCTAATGTTAATTAACAAGAATTCTTTATAAATATAATTAAAAAGAAACATAACCATTAATCCATAGTTTCAATTTTTCTAAAGCTTTTCCATTTTCGTCTAATTCACTTTTCAAAGCATTAAAAGAATTCCACTGATGGAAAGAGAACCACCATTTATGGTGTAAATATCAAAATTCACAGTTCACTCGTACAATCACACTCACCCCAATGAATCATTCAAAACATTCAAAATTATTATGAATCAAATAAATAAATAATTACACAAGGTAAGTTTTTCATAACTTTAACTTTAATGATATCACATTAATTCACCGTAAATTCATCGCTCTAAGGCTTCTGCCAACCAGAAATTCCTTATAACTTTAAAAGTCACTGTTTAGACGGTGCTTCTTATAAGATTTCAATCAGTTTTTACAAACATAACTATTATATTCTAAACTTTTATTTAGGTTTCTCATAAAATTATCTTCCTAGTATTTGAACTTACATCCATTTAATCCTAGACACACATCTCTACCAACAAGCCAACACATCACATTAAAAATATAGAACTTCATAAATTTAACAACCATACAATAACATGTGTTACACTTATATAACAAAAAAAATAAATAACATAGAACTTTATGTTTTACTCAAGACTTGCACACCGACAACATCTTGTGACCTCATGCAGATTTTAATAAAACATACTCAAGTCTTATTTATAAACTCTACATTTTCTCGGGTCTTACACCTTAGACTATTCTACCTGTGGAAATATAAGAATAAAGTGTTGGTATCAGCAATTGGTATCGGCAAGTCGCGCAGCGGAATAAAATAACGATAAGCGTGTTCGGTCAATTAAAATGGTTCCTTTAATTTTCCTACAAAGATATTATCAAACAGTTGATGTGCAGAAAATATAGAGAAGTGTATGGAGTAGAAAAATCACACAAATGATTTTTATCCTGGTTCGAATCAAAAGATTATACGTCAGTCGTTAATCACTGTAAATATTGATTAACCTTTTCACTAAAATATTGTTCACAGATTTACAATATGATGAAATACAAATAAGAACATAAAGAACCTTCCTTCGACAAACTAACCGAAAGTGAACTGCTTAGCCAACTTGAAGAGAACCGCTCCGACCTTTGGAAAAGCAATGGAATTAGCCTATTTCATCGCAATTGTTTTTAAGTTTCTTATTTGTTCTTTAAACATTCTCCAAACATTACTTTTATCCATAAGCATTGCATAGCATTCGTAAGAGTCAGATGTTCAAAAGCAATTCCGTGTTCGTTGGGAGACAACTCAGGGTTACTTTAGCCCTATCTACCTTCTTGAATACTACTTGGCAATACTGAAGTTGCCTTGAAAAGTAGTATTAATTTGATAGCTTCAATGAATTAAACATTTTTCTACCTTGAATCCAACCACCAACAGTTGACGGCGATTGATTTGCTGTTGAGGATGTCGTAGAAAGGATTGGAAGGCTAACAAGCGATTGAAGTCTGTGACCTCAAGATGAACTTTGACAACATCATCCCAAATGGTGAGTTGTGCCACATTTGTCCATATCTCTTCATCTAGAATAATTGGAACCCCCTTCACCTTGGTTGTGACGATTCCATCGCGATACTTTAGGTTGAAGTAGAACACTATGTTGAGATCAGGATATATGCAATCGTTTTGTTCTACTAGATGAGTGAGACCTTGAGCTCTAAATAAATCAAGGAATTGGAAGCCATAGAATCGGTAGAAATCCAACCTGATGAATTTAACGGCCATGATTTGACATTCCTGCCAAAAGTTGGCAAAATCTGCATGCTTTTCTTGATCGAAAATCCATCCTTCAATGGATGCGGGGCGAGGAGCACGGGGTCTGGATGAAGAAGCTCCAACAGTTCGTCTGCGAGGTCTTCTTGAATCAGCCATGGCAAAATGAGAAAAGATGGGATATATGAATAGTGATGAGGGTAGGAGATTTGATGCAAATTTGAGTTGGGCAGAGTTTTGGGTACAAAGGAGTGTTTGTTAATTGATTATGAGGGGTGATTTACAGGAAAAAGTGAAAACCTAGCCGTTTATGGCCGTTTTAGAACATTGCAATGACTCTATTTTTGAAACTGCACGCGTGATAATCGATTATTACTAATGATAATCGATTATTTCATCAAAAATTTATTCCCAGAAATTCAATGATAATTGATTATTGATCGAGTTAATCGATTATCTGTTCATGAATACCAAGATTTGAAGAGTGAGTTAGGTTAATCGATTATTGACTCGTAATAATCGATTATATGCGAATTAAAACCTTTTCGAAATGCTCGGAATAATCGATTATATCCCAATAATAATCGATTAAATATGCTCGGAGTACGAAAAACTTGAAAAAGTCATTAATCTTAACTCTAAGACATATCTATTACTCCTAACTCTCTTCTAAGATCATAGAACCTATCCTTTAGGTAATGCCTTGGTGAAAATGTCTGCTAATTGATGTAATGTATCAATATA
Source organism: Vigna reflexopilosa (assembly GCA_027742785.1). Classification (NCBI taxonomy): domain Eukaryota; kingdom Viridiplantae; phylum Streptophyta; class Magnoliopsida; order Fabales; family Fabaceae; genus Vigna; species Vigna reflexopilosa. Next base: position 13,024,800 of record CM050924.1, read on the forward strand.
CTCCATTGTGCAATCACCCTTTTGGATGTGGTCTTTTAAGAAGTGATGTCTTATCTCTATATGTTTAGTTCTAGAGTGCATTATAGGGTTCTTGGTTAAGTTTATGGCACTAGTGTTGTCACATTTCAGAGGAATGTGATCAAGGAAGATATCAAAATCTTCCAATTGTTGTTTCATCCAAAAGATTTGGGCACAACAGTTTCCTACAGCAATATATTATGCTTCGGTGGTAGACAAAGCTACACACACTTGTTTCTTTGAGTGCCAAGACACTAAAGAGCATCCCAGAAAATGACAAGTACCACCAATACTTTTCCTATCTATTTTACAACCTCCATAATATGCATCAGAATAACCTATCAAACTAGAAGTTGCATCAGAAGGATACTAAAGTCCAAAAGAAGTAGTTCCTTTAAGGTACTTTAAGATTCTCTTAACAGTTGTTAGGTGGGATTCCTTAGGATTGGCTTGATATCTAGCACAAACACAAACACTCTACATAATGTTTGGTCTACTAGCAATAAGATACAACAGAGATCCTATCATCCCTCTAAACATAGTTTGATTCACTTCTTCTCTAGATTCATCTTTATCTAAGTAACAAGAAGTTGCCATAGGGGTGTTGGCTTCTTTACAGGTATCCATTCCAAACTTCTTAAGTACTTCTCTATAATATTTTGTTTAGGAGACAAAGATTCCCCCTTCCATTTGTTTTATTTGTAGTCCTAAGAAGAAATTAAGTTCACCCATCATAGACATCTCAAACTCAGCTTGCATTATATTTGCAAATCCCTCACATAATGAATCCTTAGTAGATCCAAATATAATATAATCCATATACACTTGAACAACCAAAATATGTTTTCCTACTTTCTTAAGGAATAAGGTTGAATCAACCTTTCCTCTAGAAAACTCATTTTCAATCAAGAAGGTATTAAGTCTTTCATACCAAGACCTAGGTGCTTGTTCAAGGCCATACAAAGCCTTTTCCAGTTTATATACATGATCAGGAAATTTAAAATCTGCAAATCCAGGAGGTTGACTAACGTATTGATGACAAATTTATGAACACCGAAAAACGGCGCCATAAACTTGTTGAACAATCGGCGAGTGTGACCGAATCGTATCAAGTAATAAAACAAGGTAAGACCAAGTATCGTTTTCCCAAAGGACTCACGGCCTAGTTTAGCTATGTGATTTGTTTATTATTTAAGACTTAAGAACAAATTGATTATAGGTTTTAATGCAAAAGACAATAATTAAACATGTATGCATGAATGTTGATCAATGGAAAAGAACAAAACAAACACTTCAATGAATTATATGGATGAGTATGTTGTTGGGGTTATCAATTTCATCTTATCCACTCTCATATATTTTTAGGAATTCATCGTTCTTATCATCAATGCTAATGCCACTCTCTAAATTACCTTGCAAGAAGGCCTATCCCTAATTACGAGTTCATACAATTCCTAGCATTCCTAGTAATTAGTTCTTAAAGTGCAGGAGCATAAAGGCAACCAATATGCTATTGGGAGAAATTCCCCGGATCTAGACTTCCCCGTACGTTCCCGTATCGACAAAATCAATAATCATAGCAATGAATGAGTTAAACAAAGCAAGCAATAAGCAAAGAGGAAAAACCCTAGCTAAAGATGAAAGAAAGCATATATCTTAATATAAGACATTAAATCAAATTCCATATATGAGAGTTTCACAAGACTACATTGATTCCCCAACAACAATACAAGGTTTAGTTCACCATATTCATGGTGAAACTAGATGAACAATAATGAAAGAATGAAAGATAAAACCCTAGAAAGGTGAAGAGATAGCCTGAGCATCCAAGATCCTCCTTCAAGGGGTGGAAAAGAGAGTGTTTGCTTCGTCTCTGCCAAAGATACAAACCCTAGGACGTCCTAAAGCTTATATATTATTCTAAAATTACAGAAAATTAGGCCAAGCCCAAAAATAGTGCCGCTCAGCGGTAAATTACCGCTCAACGGTAAGTGCGTGAGTTGTTTTCTTCCCCTCAGCGGCCAAATCACCCCTCAGCGGATCCAACGTGACTGCCTCAGTGCCGCTCAGCGGTAAGGCAGTTGCGGCTTCTCCTTTTGCACTTTTTTATGTCTTTTCTGATTCCATCTCTGTCCTTCTTCACTTCTTTCACCAAATTCACCTTAAAACCTGCACAAAAACACTGAAATGAAGCATAAACCTGTGCAATTCTCTTATTTCTAAAAATATAACCAAAAGCATGATTTCAAGCTAGTTTCTAAGTGTTAAAGGTTGCTTTTAGTATCAATTTTAAGCATGAAAATAACAGTTTTTCAACTGTTATCACATATACCTCCTCTTTTATGAAGCCATTCAGAAAAGCACTTTTTACATTCATTTGATGCAATTTAAATTTCATCAATGATGCATAAGCAAGTAAAAGTCTAATTGCTTCTAACCTAGCTACCGGGGCATAAGTCTCATCATAATCTATACCTTTCCCTTGACAGTAGCCCTTTGCAACTAGCCTTGCCTTACTCTTTGTGATGTTTCCATCTTCATCTAGCTTGTTTCTGAACACCCATTTTGTCTAAATGACTTGATAATCCTCCTTTCTAGGAATGAGTTCCCAAACGTCATTCCTTTTAAATTGGTTTAGCTCTTCTTGCATAGCAATGCCCCACTTATCATCTTGAAGAGCTTATTTTATGTTCTTGGGTTCTATTTGAAACACAAAAAGCTACTGTTAGGCAAAAATTATTTAAAGGCTTAATTACCTACTTAGTCCCCATGTTCGGAGGTAATTTGCTGTTTAGTACCCGGTTTTAAAAATGTAGCCATTTGATACCTATGTTTTGAAATTTGTGTCAATTGAATCCTACCCACTTAACGCCGTTATAAATCTAACATTTTTCTGACTGTGTATGTGATTTGTGGACGAGCGTTTGTGGACGAGCGACGAGGACGATCGTCCACAGAAGAGGACGCTCGTCCAGCGAGGCAGAAGAGGACGCTCGTCCAGCGAAGCGAACGCCCAGTCAGGCAGAAGAGGATGCTCGTCCAGCGAAGCGAACGCCCAGTCAGGCAGAAGAGGACGCTCGTCCAACGAAGCGAACGCTCGTCCATAACCGCTCGTCCACAAATCACATACACAGTCAGGAAAAACGTTAGATTTATAACGGCGTTAAGTGGGTAGGATTCAATTGACACAAATTTCAAAACATGGGTATCAAATGGCTACATTTTTAAAACCGGGTACTAAACAGCAAATTACCTCCGAACATGGGGACTAAGTAGGTAATTAAGCCTTATTTAAATTACATCTAGTAGTTACCCCTTTTGATATGTCTCCAATGATGTTGTCCAAGGAGACGCCACGAGGTTGTTGGTAGCTCTTAGGATCCACTTCTTGATTTTGAGTTTCTCTATGATTGTTTTCATTTATGTACATCTCTTCAAGAGCTTCCCTTAAGTAATCCTCATCACCTGCAATAGGTTTGTTCGACTAAAGAGGGTTTACCTCAAGGTCCAAAATTTCATCAAAGACAACATGCATTGACTCCTCAATTATTAAAGTTCTTCTATTAAACACCCAATATGCTTTGCTACTTAATGAATAACCCAAGAAGATAGCTTCATCAGATTTAACATCAAATTTTCCTAGATTATCTTTACCATTATTCAATACAAAGCATTTGCATCCAAAAATTCTTAAATGATACACATTTGGTTTTCTTCCTTTAAAAGGTTCATAAGGAGTTAACTTGAGAATAGGTCTAATAAGCATCCTATTCAGAACATAACACGCAGTACTTACTACATCAGCCCAAAAATATTTAGGTACATTAGATTCATTTAAAAGAGTTCTAACAATTCTTCTAATGATCTATTTCCTTTTAACAACCTCATTTTGTTGGAGAGTTCTAGGAGCAGAAAAATTATGAGTTATTCCATACTCATCAAAAAACTTTTCAAAAGATTCATTTTGAAATTCACCACCGTGATCACTTCTTAAAGTTTTGATTTTCAAATTCTTTTCATTTTGAACATGTTTTACAAAAGTTTTGAATGCTTTAAAAGCTTCACTTTTCAAGGTCAAAAATAATGTCCAAGTAAATCTAGAATAGTCATCAACAATCATAAGTGCATAATAGTTTCCACCAAAACTCTTAATTCTAGATGGACCAAAAGAGTCCATGTGCAAAAGTTCCAACGGTTTCATGTAGAGATCATGATTTTGGATGAAAAAGATGATTTTGTTTGTTTTCCTTTTTGACATGCAGAACATAATTTGTCTTTTTCAAATTTTATCTTAGGCAAACCAATTACAAGATCTTTAGAAATCAATTTACTTAAATGTTGCATATGAATGTGTGCAGCTCTTTTATGCCATAGCCAAGGATTTTCCTCTTTTGTAACTAAACATGTTATGTTGTGACTAGATGCACTTTCAATGTCAATCAAATAAATATTATTAGGCCTAACACCTTAAAAAGCAATATCAGTAGAATTTTTAAAATAAATAGTACATTTATCACTTTCAAAAGTTACCTTGAGACCTTTGCCACATAATTGACTTATGCTTAGGAGGTTGTTGTTTGAGACCTTCAACATATAACACGTCTTTTATGGTCAAAGTGTTTGCTCCTCCAATGTCTTCGTTCTAATAATTCTTCCTTTGTTGTTATCTCCATATGTCACAAATCCTTGCTTTTTCTTCTCAAAAAGAGATGAACCTCTTTTTGTCACCAGTCATGTGTCTTGAACAACTACTGTCAAGATACCATAATGAATTTTTTGACTTTGTAGGTTCCTACAAAACAAATTTAAGCAAGAATTTAGGTCCCCAATCTCATTATGGGTCCTTGGGGTTAGTACATGCAAGCAAGCATCACTTCACAACTTCAACCCATGCATATTTTCCAATTGGAACTCCAAAATGTTTAATTGTGCATTTGTTAGAAGTATGACCATGCTTCATGCAATAGAAACAACAAATATCATGCACCTTATTTTTCACAAAAGTCTCAACCCAAACTCTACTAGTTCTCTTAACTTTAAACTTCTTATGATGATGTAAGTTCTTGTTTTTAACATTGCTTTTTATAAAATTATTTTGAACATATGAGTTGGTCTTGGTTACATTTGCAAGTAAGTTTTCAAGTATGTCAATATCAAACATGTGACTCTTACAAGTTAAACATTCAACAGGTTGTTCATTTGCATTACATTCAGACAATTTAGTTTCAAGATTACTAACTTTATTTCTTAATACTACTTCTTCATCTAATGCTTTTTCATATTTCAATTTTAATTCATGATGTTCTTTCTTAAGCTTTTTATGAGCAACATCAAGTTTCTCAGATTCATTCATCAATTCAAAGAAGGCTTTTTGTAAATCTAATTCACTAGACTCAAAGATAGAATCACTTACTTGACTTCCATCATCTTCTGAGTCCGCCATTAAACACAAGTTTGCTTCTTCTTCTTATTCACTTGAGCTTGAAGAACTAGAAGCATTTTCTTCCCACGCTATGTAAGCCTTCTTCTTCTTGGGAAATTTTCTTTCCTTCTTTTCTTCACTTCTTTTGTTTTTAGGACAGTCAGTCTTTACATGTCCTCTTTCTCCACATCCATAACACTTGATGCTTGATGGAGATCCTTGAGTTTCCTTTCTTTCTCCATGGAATTTATTCTTTCCTTTTGCTCTCATGAATTTGGCAAATTTCTTTATCATGAGGCTCATGTTTTCCTCATCATTAGAGTCATCGTCCTCGGTTCTTCTTGAACTCATTCCTTTTGAAATTTCAGATTTAAAGGCTAAGGGTTTCCTCTTGCCTTGATCCTATTCTACAGTCAATCTGTTTAGCTCAAGCTCGTGCTCACGAAGCTTTCCAAAGAGAATCGCCATTGACATTTGAGAGAGGTTTTGTGACTTCGAGATGACAGTCACCTTTGGTTGCCAAGACCTGTCAAATGATTTTAGAATTTTTACATTTAATTCATCAATCTTAAAATTCTTACCCAACCCTATCAAATGGTTCACAATGTGAGTGAAGCGCTTTTGGACGTCATAAATTGTTTCACCAGGCTGCATCCTAAACATCTCGTACTCTTGGATGAGCGTGTTCTTCCTTGCGAATTTCACTTCATCAATACCCTCATGTGTGACTTTGAGGACCTCTCACATTTCCTGTGTTGTCTTACAAATAGAGATCCTATAACATTCATCAAGTACAACAATAGATGAAATAATATTACGAGCCTTAATATCAAATTGGGCTCTTCTATTTTCTTCAGTGGTCTAGTTAAAATATGGTTTTTCTACTTCTACACCATCAACAATACTTTTCGGAATATAGGGACCATTTAGTACAGCTTCCCAGATGTCTCTGTCAACAGACCCCATGAAAATTTCCATCATGACTTTCCAGAATGCATAATTATCACCATTAAAAAGTGGTGGTCTGTTAATAAAAGTACCCTCGCATATACTTGATTTTGATGACCGACCTTTTTCTAAAATTTGAAAGAATATCAAAGCAAGCTCTGATACCAATTGTAGCTACCAACTATCGGTATCGTCGAGTCACACAGTGGAATAAAATAGCGATAACGTGTTCAGTCAATTAAAATGGTTCCTTTAATTTTCTTACAAAGATATTATCAAACAATTGATGTGCAGAAAATATAAAGAGTGTATGAAGTAGAAAATTCACACAAAAGATTTTTATCTTGGTTCAAAACAAAAGATTCTACGTCCAGTCGTTAACCACTATAAATAGTGATTAACCTTTTCACTAAAATATTGTTCACAGATTTACAATATGATGAAATACAAATAAGAATAGAAAGAACCTTCCTTCGACAAACGAACCGGAAGTGATCTGCTCAGCCAACTTGAAGAGAACCACTTTGACCTTTAACACACAAAATGCGAGCTTCTCTTATTCACAAGACTTGACAATGAGCACGAAGTAGCACTTGAGAACTTCCTCAGATTGCACTGTATTCTCAAAATCGCAAAGTTACTTTCTAAGGACTTGAAAGAAAGTGTATATATAGCCTACTGGTCTGAAACTGAAACGACATATTACAATTGCCAGTGATAATCCATTATTGTAAGTGATAATCGATTATCTGCGAGACTTGGAACAATTTGAATATTGACTCTTCAAACTAGTCGGCTTCAGTTCTTCAACTCCTTCTACCGTTCGGCTTGAGCCTTGATCGCCCTCTATCGTTCGATTCTTTTCTTTACTGCCTTTCATCGTTCGGCTCGAGTCCTTATCACTTTTTTCCGTTCGGCTTGGTTCCTTACAACTTTCCAGCATTCATCTTGATTCCTTACTGGCTTCCATCGTTTGGAGCAAACTACTCGGTCTCGGTCATACCTCACATGGTCTCGGTCATGCCCTCCACCGCTCAGTCTGAACTGCTTCTATCTCAAGCTTTCCCCTATTAGGCTCAATACTTGTATACTTTCCAACTCTTGACATTTTTCTTCTACAATGTTAGTTGGAAACAATATCGTTCTACTTGTGTTTGATGTCGTTCAGTCTTTAATTGTGTTCGGCCTGTGTTCCAACTCTGTTCGGTCTTCAACTGCATTCGGCCAATGATTGTCCAATGTTCGGCTTTATTCGCTCTTCAACTATTAGTGACCGTTCGGTCTTTAACTACTATACATCGTTCGATTTTCCTTATAGACCAACATACATGAATGCTTTTAAACTTAATACAGCAAGAATCTTCATATTCTTCACTTTGTAGCATCATCAAAATCATTATCTTCAAGACACTAATGCTCCTCATTGATAACATAAAGTTTTATTCCTACTAGAAAAATCATGTTTATAGTATAGATGCAAGCGAATAAGTATTAATGTTTAATTATGATTAGGATTCTTGTAACTGATAATAAATAAATAAATTATAAAACTATAAAATATGTTTTATGAGTAATCAAAATGTTATACTGTATTTTAGACACCACAAAAAAATTGATGTTATTGAGAGACAAAATTCATCGAAAATAGTCAAAATTTGCTGGTAAATATAGTTTTACTAACATATTACTAACAATCATTTATTCGTTAGTAATGCTTTTATTAGTAATCATTATCAATGGATATCAATCGTCAGTAACTTAGAAAAAGACCGTCGATAATTACTGAAGAAAAAGACCGTTAGTAATTACCAAAGGAAAAGATCGTCAATAATTACAGAAAGAAAATGACGTTGATAATTACTTAAGGAGAAGACCGTCAATAAGTCCATCAGAAAAGACGTGACATAATCAAGTGCAATTTATATTGGTTATCCAACTAAACAACCATACCTCCATAATATGCATAATAATTTTAAAACACAATTACACAATCAAAGTTGGGATAAATATGCATCATACAATGATTCAATCACTAATACAATAAACAATATCACATTCACATTAAATTTTGGATGTTCAAATTTAAGAACTTATATTTTCAATAAAACATATTTATCTAGACCAATCAAGAAATTACATATTTGTAACACATGAGGAAGTGTAAAAGCACAATCATGATGTTATAAGAAATATGTTCAATAAAAAATCAGTGTTACAGCGCGGATGAGTTCAGTGCTATGCTAAAGTATTTATTTTGTGTTATAAAATTATTTTTAGACGTATAATAATTTAAAAAATATTAAATTCAGTTTACAAATAAAAGTATCTTTAATACATTTATACTTCCTTTAATAGTTTTTTAATAGTTTTATCATCAAACACAAAAATAATCTATTCACATAAAAGCAACCACCAGTGTAAAACCGATATATTAAATCAGTTTTTGAACGTGAGTTCTATAATCGATTTAGGTTTAATCCTTTACTACATCCCTATTTATGTACGAATGTCTCAATTGGGTCCTCGTTTTTTAAAGCGTAGCAAAATGGTCCCTAATTTTGAAAATTGATATCAATTGAGTCCTTTCCGTTAACTTGGCTGGACGGCGTTAAAAAAATTGATGAGTGGATGCTGAGATGACGAACGAGCGCTCGTCCACCAGCGAACGAACGCTCGTCCAGCAGCGAACGAACGCTCGTCCACCAGAGAACGAACGGTCGTCCAGTGTGGAACGAACGGTTGTCCAGCAGTAAGAGGTCGACGAGCGTTCGTTCTCTGGTGGACGAGCGTTCGTTCGCTGCTGGACGAGCGTTCGTTCGTCATCTCAGCATCCACTCATCAATTTTTTTAACGCCGTCCAGCCAACTTAACGGAAAGGACTCAATTGATATCAATTTTCAAAATTAAGGACCATTTTGATACACTTTAAAAAACGAGTACCCAATTGAGAAATTCGTACATAAATAGGGATGTAGTAAAGGATTAAACCATCGATTTAATATATATTGATGTAAGTTATAAAATAATTGATTTAATACCTTGACCGAAAAAGATAAAAAGAAAAACACTTTTAAATTTCTTTTATTTATATTTACTGCACCATGGTGGATTTCGCATTTATTAAAGAGAAAACATATCAGATCGGCTATTTTTTTTATAACCAATCCAATATATATATATATATATATATATATATATATATATATATATATTATTAGATTCCACAACAATTAATCTAATATAATTCTCAGTATTTATAAATATTACTAATTTAAAAATTGTCTGTTTTGCACTGATGAACATCAATTTTTAAAAAATCTACACATAAAAAACACAATAAAAGAAAACATGTATAATTTAAAATTTTGGTTTTAATATGAAACATATTATTGGGTAAAGTTGAAAGTTGTAAGATAAAATAACATGTAATAATTTCTCATAAGCAATGCTATTTTTCTTTTTGTTTCGTTAAAGCAGAAAACGGCATTGGTGGGTAACATATTTACTTCATTATCCTTTCTCCATTTCCTGCTTTACCCTCGTCTTTCAAATTTCATGGGATCCACAAGCATATAAAAAATTAATTTCACTGTCACATAGGTGTGTCAATGTTAGTTTGAGCGTGTCAAATATCATTTCTCAATAAATTAAGCATGGACGAGTTCTTTGTTTTTTAAATGGTTAAAAAAATTCATTGTAAATTAAAATTAATTTATAAATAAATTGGAAGTAAAAATTTGAAATTTTATGTAACCTTTTTACAAATTAAATTTACTTAAATTAATTTTAATTAATATAAACCCAATTTCATTATTTCTTTTTCAAATGTTATTAGTTGAAACTTATATTTATTTATTATTATATGACAAAAAAATATGAGTTTCCTAATAATATAGGAAGATTGGAGGACATGAAACAAAGTAATTATATTTTATTAAAAAACTATAAATACATATAAGTAAGAAGATAATTGCATTCGAAGAAAAAGATGACTCAATAATGTGGTGGTGTAAGTGAGGCTTTGTGTGGTGTTGGTGAAATTGGTATTTGGTATGGTGGTGGTGCCTGGTGTGGTGGTGACGGTGAATGCGGTGGATGGTGGTGGTGGTGATGTGGTGGTGGTGCTTGGTGGGGTGGGCAATGGTGTGGTAGTGATGCTTGGTGCGGTGGCGGAAGTTGTGCTTGGTGTGGTGGTGGTTGAAGTGGTGGGCAGTGGTGTGGTGGTGGAGGTGGCGCTTGGTGTGGTGGTGTAGGTGGTGGTTGAAGTGGTGGGCAGTGGTGTGGTGGTGGAGGTGGTGCTTGGTGTGGTGGCGGAGGTGGTGGTTGGTGTGGTGGGCAGTGGTGTGGCGGTGGTGGTTGGTGTGGTGGTGGAGGTGGCGGTTTGTGTGGTGGGCAGTGGCGTGGTGGTGGAGGTGATGCTTGTTGTGGTGGTTGTGGTTGGTGTGGAGGTGGAGTTGGTGCTTGGTATGGTGGACATCCTTTATCATTATCACATTGAGATTGATCGATGGGTCCTTTAGCTTCTGTCTTCATCATGCACAAATCTGCTTTACCAAAATTTAATTAAGAATATTGTCAACTTAATTTTTTAAATAAAATAGTCAACTTAATTCCCCACAAAAACTATGTTATAGATATGATTTCATAATAAGATATCCAATGTGTAGTGTAGAAGAAAATGACTTATTTGAATTGAGAAAGTAAAGAGAGAGTAAAAGAACATCATTCATAACCTGAAGTCATGATGAAAAGGACTAACAAAAGTTTCATATTGACAATGGAACATCTTGATGATCTCATGTTATACACTAAATATGTTATTCACTGAATATGTTATTCAACCACAACTATTCATCTATTTATACTCAAATAATGAAAGCAACTTCAAACAAAAGACAAAAGAACATAAATATGTCTTTTTAAAAAGTAATTGTATTAACTTATGTATTCAATGAAAGTTTAATGCTCTGTACTTTTGTTAATTAATTGTGAATTACATATAACTGTAATCATGTATGTTTTTATTAGAAACAATTCTATAATACGAAGAACAATAAATTAATTGAAGCAGTATAAGCTATAAGAAGCAATAAATTAATTGAAGCAGTATAAGCTATAAGAAGTATGATGACTGTTTTATTAAATAAGGATCACTTAATCATAAGGTTTAGTAGAATTTGAGAGAAACAAATTTTGGTGTGGTGTGGTGTAAGTAGAAATGGTAACGGGTAGGATTGACGTGCTTACCTATGTTGGAATAAACTTAAACTAAGAAAGAAGTGTTTGTGTAATTTTTCTTTATTTTTATTTTAAATTGAAGAGTGGTAGATGATATGTTGATTTGTCGTTTTAGTTTTTATTTTATTAGGATAAAAAATGAAAAATCTAATTTGATTTGTTAAGATTTCAAATTTTATTTATGTAATATTGTAAGTGTCACAACTATTTAAAACTATTCAGTTATCAATAAATACCAGACTCAAATTTAGGAAAATATCTGAGCATGTGTAACGTGAGATTTTCTTAACAGTGGTATTAGAGCTTTATGCTCTAAGTACCGAGAGAGAGAAAAGAAGGATAGAGGGGAGAGTCAAATACTGTGAGTGAAAACGTGAGTGCTTGATTTTTTTTGTTAGAGATGTAAAAGGTTATCAATGGTATGAGTGTGCCACAATTGACGAAAAAACCAATTGTGATAATTGATGCCTATAAATGAAGGCGTTATTGAGATCCCAAGATGTTTGGGATATGGTGGAAGACAGGTATGGTGAACCTGATGAGGATGAACATTAGACGGTGACATAAATGCCAACATTGAAGAAAACATGTGCAAGAGATGGGTCATCATTTTATTTTCTCTACAATGCAGTAGATGAGTCGGGACTCGAAAAAATAGCGCATGCTAAATCAACAAAGAAAGTCTGGGAGATATTGAAGGTTGCGTATAAAGGTGACAACTGCGTTAGACAAGTCCGAATAAAATATCTTATACGAGAGTTTGAATAGTTGAAGATGAAGCCCGACAAACATATAACCGAGTACATAACTCGGGTGAAGAAGGTGGCTAACCAACTCGACAGGAATGGAGAGCAAATGCCATCTAGCCAGGTTATGGGAAAAATTTTGAGATCCCTTACAAAAGATTTTGAAAGTATCGTGTGCACTATCGAAGAATTGAAGGACTTGTCAGTTCTCACAATGGATGAACTTGCTGGATCATTAGAAGCCCACGAACAAAGGAGAAGGAGTTGGGATGATCAGGTTGAACCCGACGATTAAGTACTACAGGTATAGTTTGACTCAAATAAAACTCAGATTACTAAGAGTTGAGGTCCTAGCGGTAGAGGGCGAGGAGGCTGAGGATGAGGTGGATGTAGTCGAGGTAATTTTGAGAACGATAATGAAGAGAAAACCAGTTAGCAGAATAGGCTTGACCGATAATAAGGTGATACACTGTCGTTGAAGCTATCAAATGAATACTACTTTTCAAGGCAACTTCAGTATTTTCAAGTAGTGTTCAAGAAAGTAGATAGGGTTAAAGTAACCCTGAGTCGTCTACCAACAAATACGAAATTGCCTTTCAATATTTGAATCTCATGAATGCAATGCAATGCTTAAGAATAAAAGTGATGTTTGGAAAATGTTTAAAGAACAACTAAGAAACTTAAAAACAATTATGATGAAATAAGCTAATTCCACTATTTTTTCAAGATAGATTCATCATCGATTATCCATATATCTAATAACGGTTGAATATACCATTATCTGTGATGCAATTTTGATATTAAATAAACCCTTTTTGACTTAGAAGCTTGCTTAAACTCGTGTTTTTAATTTAGTTTTGTATATAATTAATGATTTAATGACTAAATTCCCTTGATTTTGTAGGTTATTGGAATGATTTAAAAGAGGAGTTAAAGTACCAAGCAGTTGGAATGCAGAGAAAGAGAACAAGACGTAGTGTAGAAAAGTCAAGCTGAAACTGAGCGCCAGAAAGGGGCCCTGAGCGCCAGCCAGTCAAGCCTGAGCGCCATTTTCATGTATCGCTCAAAGCTTGTGCGCCCTTTTAGGGGCGCTGAGCGCCAGTTTTCTCGCAAGCTCGCCAGAGCGCCTTAAGTAGGGGTGCTGAGCCTTGACGACGTTGACCCGTGATCCAATTCAACTGTATATAAGGACTTGGACGTCCTAGAGGGAGTATCTTTTGACAGAAGAGACGCAAATTCAGACGTTTTCAACTCTCCGAAGGCAGAATTGGATACAAAAGCTCTTCTTTTCGGTTTTTAGGGTTTATCTTCCATTCTCATTCCATTGTTCATCTAGTTTCTCCATGACAAGGGGGAACTAAATTCAATTTGTTGTTGGGGAAGATGTAACCTCTAAACTCTCACGTATTTGAGTTGATTCCAATGTATTTATGCTTCTTTCATTAATTGTTAGGGTTATTCTCCTTTGCTCTATGCTTGTTATGTTTAACTCTTTCATGGCATGATTATTAGTTTTCTTTGTTATGGACACATATGGAGAAACCTAGAATTGGGGAATTTCTCCCATGGGAACTATTGCCTAGACATAGGGATAAAACGCTTGGTTGTCTTAAGCTTCCGTTAGTAATGCAAAATTAATTATTAGGGAGACAAGACATTATAAACTAGTAATTAAGGATAGGCTTTCTTCGTCGAGACATCGTGTTTTAGGTACTTTAGAAAGTGACATTAACAATTAATAAAGAAGAAGAATTCGTACATGTATGAGAGTGATTAGGTGAAATCTAAACCCCAACAACATCTTCATCTCATAGTTTCAACATCATTCGCTTTTGCGTTTCTCTTCAATTGATCAAAATTGCGTTCATATTTACTTTCTTGTTTTTGCATTTAAAACCCTAAATTGTTCTTCAAAGTCTTAATTAGTGGGGTAATCACATGACTGTCTAGTGTCGTGAGTCTCTTGGGAAACGATACTTAGTCTTACCATTTATTATTATACTTGATTCGATTAGGTACACTTGCCGAGGTCTTAACAAGTTTTTGGCGCCGTTGTTGGGGACTCGTGGTTTAAACTATACTTTTGTGTGATTCTTAAAAGATTAGACTTTATATTTATTTTTATCTTTTTATTTTTAATTTTATCTTTTTGTTTTTGATTTTTGTTTTTTCTTTAATTTTATCTTTTTTATCTTTTGGTGATAATTGTGTGCTCTAGTGTTTTGTTCTCTAGTTTATGCAGGGTACAATTCGGACTAGAAGCACGAAAGTTTCTGAACCTCTTCTTGTAGGTCTGGACAATAGTAGAAGAAAAGGAAAGAACAGGATGTCTAGAGAACTTTTCCCTTCTCTTGAGACTCTGTTACAGCTTTCACCTCAAAGATCTGACCAGGAAATAGAAAATATGGCTGAAGAGCATAATGGTAGACATACCCTGGCAGATTATGCAACAGTCATTGACCCTCATCATTTTAATAGCATTACAAGGCTAAGGGTTAATGCTGCAAATATGGAGATGAAGCCTGCTTTGATTCAATTGGTGAAGAACAACCAATTCAATGAATTATCACACGAAAATCCATATGAGCATCTGACCACATTCAATGAGATATGCAATACTGTGAAGATCAATGGCATGTCAGATGAAGCTATTAGACTTAGCTTGTTCCCTTTCTCTTTGGGAGGCAATTCTAAGATGTGGTTGAACTCTTTTCTAGAGAATAACTTTACTGAGTGAGAAGCTGTGGTTGCAAATTGTTTGAACAAATACTTCCCACAGTCGAAAGTAAACAAAAGTAAACAAGAAATTTCTTGTTTCAGGCAAGGCATGGATGAAACATTAGGTCAAGCGTGGGACCGATTTAAAGGCTTGTTGAGGAAGACGCCCACACATGGCTTTGATGATCCTACAGTAGTCATTCTATTCCTTGGAGGTCTAAGCTCACAGACTAAATTGATGCTAGATGCCTTAGTTGGAGGTAATATCAAGTGCAAGACTCTAGAGGAAGCTTATGATTTGATTGAAAATATGGCTACCAATGATAATGAGATGCATAGTGAAAGAACTCAACTTCAACAAAAAGGAGTTCTACAATTATAATCTCAAGATGCTCTGTTGGCACAAAATAAGATTATGACTCAACAACTGAAAACTTTGATTAAGAAAATCTCTCAATTTCCAAGGGAGTTGCAAAACGTTTCTCAAGTTCAATGTGCTATGCCAGAAGATACCCAAGAGGAAGTCAAGTTTATGGGTCAAGGTAATCAATTATGTCTAGATAATTTAAATCAAGGATGGAAACCTCACCCAAGTATGGGTCAAGGGCAAGTTGGGCAATTCAATAGACCACAACAACAGCAATAGCAACTACAACCCTCCTTATATGATAGGACTACAAAGCTAGAGGAGACACTCCAACAGTTCATGCAAGTGTCAATTTTCAATCACAAAAGCATTGAAGCTGCCATTAGAAATTTGGAGATACAGGTTGGTCAACGAGCTAAGAAGTTGGAGGAGATGCTTAATAGGAGTTTTGGGGCTAATACTGAAGTTAACCCTAAGAAGGAGTGCAATGCCATTATGATTAGAAGTGGCAAGATGCTAGATGAGAGAAAAGTTGAGAGAAAAGAAAAAGCTGAGTTGAGTGAAAAAGAAGAGTTGAATAAAGGGAAAAATAAGAGGATGAGAGAAAAGAAGGTGAGAAAGATGAGAGGAAAAAGAAACGGGAAGAGGATGAGAGAAAAAAAGAACAAATAATTGAGAAGCTCCTTCCTTATCCAAAAAGCTTTTCAAAGACTGAAAAAGAGAAACAATTTGGGCGTTTCATGGAGATCTTCAAGCAATTGGAGATTACTATGCCCTTGACCGAAGCACTGCAACAAATTCCTGCCTATGCTAAGCACATGAAGCAATTCCTCAACAAGAAGAAGAAATACTTAGATGAGGAAACTATTGAAGTGTAGGGCAATTGCAGTGCCATTATGTAGAAGACTCTCCCTCCAAAATTCAAAGATCTTGGAAATTTCAATATCCCTTGTACCAATGGAAATCATGATATAGGGAAGGCTCTAGTAAACTTAGGGGCTAGCATCAACCTGATGCCCATATCTTTGCTAAAAAAGATTGGTGGTCTGGAGGTCAAACCCACAAGAATGGTGTTGCAAATGGTGGATAGGTCCATCAAGTATCCTTATGGTGTAGTGGAAGATGTTGTGGTTCAAATAGATAAACTCTAATTTCTGGTGGACTTTGTAGTGATGAAGATGGAGGAAAGTGTAGAGATACCACTCATCCTTGGACGACCTTTATTGAAGGACCAAGAGAGAGAGGTAATTTTCAATGTTTTTGAAGCTGGGCATCCAATTCAAGAAAAGCAGACTAGTCTTAAAAGAACTGATGAAGTTCTATCAGTGACTAGTCTACCTGATAAAGCTGCCAAGTTGGTCAAAAATGGCCTTAGCTGTTTCTCTATAAAAGTGGAAGGAGAGGACAAAGAGAAGGAAGAAAAACTGGTTCACCAACACCCTGATGTGAAAAGTGATCAACCCAAACCTAACACACCAGTGAAATTCAAGAAAATGTTATGGGTTGTCAAGACTATTAAGGCAAATGGATTTTGAGATAGAGTCTCATTACTTTAGGAGAGTCAAGTTGGTGACAAGAAAATTGCTGCGATTTTGTTCGTGTCATGAAGGAAGGAGGAAAGCAAACATTAAAGATCCAGATTGAGCTTAATGGTGTCAAGCTAATGACGTTAAACAAGCGCTTACTGGGAGGCAACCCAGCTTTGAAAACTTACTTCTTTAGTTTATGCAATTTTGAATTTTGTTTTTAGTTTGAACTATGTACTTGGCTAACTGGATAGATAGTTTGGTGCAATGGTTTGGTGTTTGGTGAGGAACTGTTTTGTGATGAGTAATAATGTCTTGTGTTTGCTCTATTGTTTTGAGATGCATGGTTGAGTTAATGATTGCTTAAGCTTGGAAGCATAGATGGTGGTTGCTCACAGTTGTGTTAAAAACAGATGCATGATTTCAATGGTGATTAATATGCTGGGCAGGATGTCACTAGTACAAAAACAACGTACAACGTCGAATATTTTGGACCTTTCACATCGAATTCGAGAACGACGTCATATCGGAGACGTTAAATTGACATCGAATTTAAAAAATTCGACGTTAAATTTAATGACAAATTTTATCAATAAACGACGTTAAACAATTTTTTTACTTTTTAAAATTAATTGTGATTCTTTTTCACAACTCTACGAGATCTGAAAAGCAGAAAAACAACAAATTTTAGTTTTTGGTATTTTGTAAAGCATGAACTATGAACATGTAATATAGTATCAACAACAAACAACAATGACAAACAACAAACAAGTCTAATTAAACAACAAACAAGTTCAATCAAACAACAACAACAAACAAGTTCACCCAAACAATAACAACAAACAAGTTCAACAAAAAATAACAAGAAACAAGTTCAACAAATAAGTTCTTCAAAACGAAAACGAAAACGAAAACTAACCTTTGTTCACCGGAATAAAGTGTTGCAACACGTGAGAGAAACCAGAATGCGTCTATGAAGGTCAACAACACGAAAATAATCAGTCAAAACAAAAAAAAATCATACCTAAAGTAGTAAATTAACATGCATTTGTATCAAATGAAAGAAATATTACATGTGATGGTCGTCAAACTTCGTTCGAGAAAAGTTTGAGCAGAGAAGAGGGTCTCGCGTGCTAAGATAAAGTGAATGAATTTTCAATCTCCCGCTCAAATTTTTATTGAATTCACTAATTTTGACGTCTAACACTGGGGCATTCGAAATTTTATATCCTTTTACGTTGAATTACAATTCTAAACAACGTTTAATAATTGCATTTATTTACAAAAATGTGTCACCGGTCATTTTTAACGTTGGCTATGAGTGATTTGACGTTGAACGCGTGACATTATACGCTGTTTTTGCACTAGTGTGTCTATCAAATTATGGGACTTGAGTTAACCTGTGAGAGGTTGGACTCCAGAGTTTTTGTTGATTGAATGCTATTTCTTTGGAATCATGATTGATTTTGCCTAAGTTTCCATGATTAAACCTCTTGCTTGCTTGTTACACATGATTAAGGCCATGTTTTCGTCTCCCTTATAAGCCAATGCCAATATGTGAACCCAACAAAGAACAATGTTTTTCTCTAACCTTTGAACCTTGAGCTTAAATTTGAAATTTGATAAAACCCTTTTTGAAATCCTTGCCTTGAGTTGAGTAGAGTATGTTTACGTGGTAATGGAGAATGGTTCAAGTTTGGGGTTGTGATAAACCGAAAAGAACTCTATGGAAATATTTAAAGAGCATTAATCAAAAGAAAAAGAAAAGTGAAGAAAATAAAGAAAATAAAAGGTTAAGCAATGCAAGTAAATTTGAGAATGAGTTCAAGATTGGTTTCTCACATAAAAAGGAGAAAGTGAGATTAATGTTGTATAATGAAATAAATAATTCACTCTCTTAACTCAAGGAATTTTGTTGTCTAGAAAAACCAATTTTCTTCTTAGCTCGACCATGTTACAAGTGTAGAAAAAGTCCTTGTGATGATAAATTGCTTGTGAGTATGTTTGATGTGTTTAAATGAAAGGCAAAGTTGATTCATGTGACATTGTGATGGTAAAGTGTAAGAGTGACACCTCATTATACACCTTTGAGCTTGAGTTAAACATTATCCTGGGTGAGGAATTGTTCCATGTACTTTATGATAACATTCTTGCTTGGTTGTTGATTATTCATGAGGTTTGTGTCTGTTGTGTATGTATTGATTATGTGAGCACCATAGTTGAAGCTTGATTGGCTAAAACATCATTATATCTTGACTAATCTTTCTATGAGAAGCTTGCTTGAACTCATGTTTTTAATTTAGTTTTGTGAATAAGTGAGTATAGGGTATAATTAATGATTTTATCACTAAATTCCCTTGATTTTGTTGGTTATTGGAATGATTTAAAAGTGAAATTAAAATACCAAGGAGTTGGAATGCAGAAAACGAGAAAAAGACGTAGTACAGAAAAGTCAAGCTGAAGTTGAGCGCTAGAAAGAGGCCTTGAGTGCTAGAAAGGGGCCCTGAGCGCCAGTTTTCTCGCAAGCTCGCGTGAGCACCCTAAGTAGGGGCGCTGAGCGCTGACGACGTTGGCCCATGATCCAATTCAACTGTATATAAGGACTTGGACGTCCTAGAGGGCGTATCTTTTGACAGAAGAGACGCAAATTCAGACGTTTTCAGCTCTCCGAAGGCAGAATTGGATGCGGAAGCTCTCCTTTTCGGTTTTTAGGGTTTATCTTCCATTCTCATTCCATTGTTCATCTAGTTTCTCCATGACAAAGGGGAACTAAATTCAATTTGTTGTTGGGGAAGATGTAACCTCTAAACTCTCATGTATTTGAGTTGATTCCAATGTATTTATGCTTCTTTCATTAATTGTTAGGGTTATTCTCCTTTGATTCCAATGTTTAACTCATTCATGGCATGATTATTGGTTTTCTTTGTTATGGACACATACGGAGAAACCTAGAATTGAGAAATTCTCCCATGGGAACTATTGCCTAGACATAGGGATAAAACACTTGGTTGTCTTAAGCTTTCGTTCGTAATGCAAAATTAATTATTATGGAGACAAGACATTGTAAACTAGTAATTAAGGATAGACTTTCTTCACCGAGACATCAGGTTTTAAGTACTTTAGAAAGTGACATTAATAATTAATAAAGAAGAAGAACTCATATATGCATGAGAGTGATTAGGTGAAATCTAAACCCCAACAACATCTTCATCTCATAGTTATAACATCATTCGCTTTTGCGTTTCTCTTCAATTGATCAAAATTACATTCATATTTACTTTCTTGTTTTTGCATTTAAAACCCTAAGTTTTTCTTCAAAGTTCTAATTAGTTTGGTAATCACATGACTTGTCTAGTGCCATGAGTTTCTTGGGAAACGATACTTGGTCTTACCAGTTATTATTACTTGATACGATTCGGTACACTTGCTGAGGTCTTAACAATATCATTGTTCAATTGATTATTGTTTAAGTTTCAAATTAATTAAAGTACATTCTTAATTAATTTGAGGGCGATCATGCAGTTAACCAAAGTAGATTCTTAATTAAATGCAAGACATTTCTAGATTTTTCACAATAAATTCAACCAAAGTACATTCTCAATCAATTTTTATTGTGTTTAATCTTGTATATTCTTAAATCTCCTAACAAAATTAAAAGCTAATTAATCAAAGTAAATTCTCAATTAATTATAGTTGAAATTGTTACGACCAATCAAAGTACATTCTCAATTGATAGCAAAAACCAGTTTAATCATATGAAAGTTCCTAAATTTAATCCAAGTAGATTCTCAACCAAACCTAGAAACCCTTGAACTCATATGATCAATATGCATGTAGATTTGAACACCATATGATGCAAAAATCATTACTTTTAATATGATTGAGAGATGAAAGACATAGAAAGAGAGTAACTCAAATCGATAATCAAAAGAAACAATTGCATTAATTCAACTTAACCTCAAAATCCATAATGAAATTACAGTGGAATAACTCTAGAAGCTTAGCCATCCATGGGTGCAGTAGAATACATGGCAAAATAAAAGTGATTGAATGAGTTGTGATTTCTGCCTCCCCTGGGTCTCTTTATATAGGCTTGATTGAGTGATGGACAAATTTATGAACACCAAAATATGATGTCACAAACTTGTTTTTCAATCGGCAAGTGTGACCGAATCGTTCAAGTAATAAACTTGGTAAGACCAAGTATCGTTCTTCCCAAAGGACTCACGGCCTAGTTTAGTTGTGTGGTTTCTTGATTAGCTAAGACTTAAAGACGAAATATTTGGATTTTATATGCAAAAGACGAAAATTAAATATGTATGCATGAAGTTTTGATCAATGGCAAAAAGCAAAAGATAAACACTTTCAATGAAATATATGTATGAATATGTTGTTGGGGGTCAATTTCATCTTATCCACTCTCATATATTTTAGGAATTCAACATTCAAATCATCATTGTTAATGCCACTCTCTAAAGTACCTTTCAAGAAGGCTTCTCCCTAATCACGAGTTCATACAATTCCTAGCATTCCTAATGATCAGTTCATAAGTGCAGGAGCTTAACGACAACCAATATCATATTGGGAGAAATTCCCCGGATCTAGACTTCCCCGTATGCGCCCGTATCGACAAAACCAATAATCATGCATCGAATGAGTTAAACAATGCAAGCATTAAGCAAAGAGGAAAAACCCTAACTAATGATGAAAGAAAGCATAAGTCTTAATTAAAAGATGTAAAAACAGATTCCATATATGAGAGCTTCAAAAGATTACATTGATTCCCCAACAAACATACAGAGTTTAGTTCACCATATTCATGGTGAACCTAGATGAATTACAATGAAAGAATGAAAGATAAAACCCTAAAAAGGTGAAGAGGAAGCCTCAGCATCCAAGATCCTCCTTCAAAGGGGTGGAAGAGAGAGTGTTTTCTTCGTTCCAGCCAAAGATACAAACCCTAGGAAACCCTAAAGCTTATATATTATTCGTAAATTACAGAAAATTAGGTCCAAGCCCATTAAAGTGCCGCTCAACGGTAAAATACCGCTCAGCGGTAAGTGCGTGTCACGTTTCTTCCCCTCACGACCATTTTGCCCCTCAGCGGTCCTCCCGTGAGCTCCTGAGTGCCGCTCAGCGGTAAACTGCCGCTGAGCGGTGACTTCGGCTTCTCCTTTTGCACTTTTTGATGTCTTTTCTGATTCCATATCTCTCCTTCTTCACTTCCTTCACCAAATTCACCTTAAAACCTGCACAAAAACACTGAAATCAAGCATAAACCTGTCCAGCTCTCTTATTTATGAAAATATGAAGAAAAGCATGATTTCAAGCTAGTTTCTAAGTATAAAGGTTGCTTTTAGTATCAATTTTAAGCATAAAAATAACAGTTTTTCAACTGTTATCATTGAGCTTGGACTCTGAATCTTCTATTGATAAGATCTTTTATCTTATAGCTAATATCTTCCAAATATTCAACAGATTTAATCAGTTTTTGAGAATATTTGATAATATCTTTTCTAGATTCAAAAAGATTTGTCAAATATTATCTTTATATATTTATTGATATAGTTAAATAAGGTAGTTATTTATCAATATCAAATAAAATATCTTAAGATATATTTTCTCCAATTTTTTTTTTAAATTTTGAACGAGTTTGATATTATGGAATGAATATGTAGTTGGGGTTAGATATCACCTTGTTTACTCTCATGTATATGCGAATTATACTTTATCATTAATGTCAATGTGACTCTCTAAAACACTTAAAACCCGATTCGTCAGCAAAGAAAGCTTATCCTTAACTATTAGTTCATACAATTCCTAGCATTCCTAATAATTAATTATGAAGAACAGGAGCTTAAGACAACCAGAACTTATACCCTCATTCCTGAGCAATACTACTATTGGGAATAATTCTCCATATCATGAATTGTAATATACCTTCCGGTACTCATGCAAATCATACATCATGCCAAAGAATGAGTGAAACGAAGCAAGCGTTACACAAAGAAGAATTATCCTAACAACTAATGAAAGAAGCATATAATATCAATAATCAATTCAATACACGAGAGTTTACAAAGGTTAATGTCAGAGCGGCTGCAGCGGAATGGTTAGCGTGGGATAACAAACCAAGAGGGGGGGTGAATTGGTTCTTACTAAAAACGTGTGCCTTAAAAATTTCTACTCAATTAAACTTATTAGCAAATAATAAAGACAATAAAATAGAGTAAGGTTGAGAGAAATTTGCACAGATGATTTTATCCTGGTTCGGATCTTACCAATCCTACGTCCAGTCGCTTATCTCAAAACAAGATAAACACTTCACTAATCACAAAACTATTACAAACTACAATCACACAGATACAATTTGTAAGAGTTTAGAAAACACCTCTCTTGAAGCCACAAGAGATGAAACAGCACCTCCTTTGAATCTTCACAAAGGATGAAACACTTCCTCCGAATACTTCACGAAGGATGACTTACTCTTCCGAACACTTCCTTAGACGAACCAAGGATGGACCAGCTATTCCTCTATCACCGTAGCAGTATTTCACCAACTCTACAGACAGAGTTTCCTTAGCTGAGCAAGAGCACACAATTCTCAAAGAGTTCAGAGATGTTTTAGCACGAGGGAAGAGTTGGAGTTGAGAGAAAATGAGAGTCTATTTATAGACTCATCCAAAGGCTCCTCCATTTTCGCTTTTAGACTTTCTGACTGTGTTAATCGATTAGCTACAGTGGTTAATCGATTAACAACCCAACGGATAGTTCAACGGCTCTAAAAACGGCTAGTTTTTCAAACGTTCACTTTGTTAATCGATTAACACCCTCTGTTAATCGATTAACGTTAATCGATTAACACCCTCTGTTAATCGATTAACACTGAAATGCTGTGCATCGCCATTAGTCTCTGGAACAATCGATTAACACCCTCTGTTAATCGATTAACGTTAATCGATTAACACCCTCTGTTAATCGATTAACACTGCACAGAATTTTGCTGTTGGTTTATTTTTACATCACTTTTGAATGTATACATAGAACTACTAACTATCTAAGTCCTAGATACTAAAACATAATTATTACAAAAGCTTTCCATAGCAATACAAGTCATCAAAGATCTTTCTTCATGAGTCTTGGTTGTTCTTGACTTGAATTGGACATCATCAAAACTTCATCTTCATCATTTTGCTAACAGTTAAATCATCCCCAACAACAAATACAGTTTAGTTCACCATGGACATGGTGAAACTAGATGAGCAATGGAAATAGAATGAAAGATAAAACCCTATAAATTGAACATAGAAGCTTCCGCATCCAAATCCGACTTCAAGGGAGTGAAACGTGTGTTTCTAAGCCTATTCCATCCAAAGATACAAACGCTAGGACGTGCATGTCCTTAAATAGAACATAAATATAACAAAAAATGGGTCCAAGCCCACAAGACTAACGCTCAGCACACCACTTTTGGCTCTCAGCGGTGTGCGGGTTAGAAGTTGCGCTCAGGGTCAACTCAGATGGCAAGCAAGTGTGGTGCGTCTCGTCATAGTTGCACTCAGCGCCCCTGAAAAGGGCGCCCGAGCGCGAGCCAGGAACATCCTGCGTTGAGGGCTCCAGAAAAGGGCAGTCATAGTGGCGCTCAGCGTTCTTGCAATCTCCCTTCTTTGACGCTTTTCCATCTTTTCCTGAGTTCCAACTCCTTACTACTTTCAAATTTCTTTCAAATCATCTCAATTCTTGTTGAAAACACTGAAATCTAGCACAAAGCCTCAAAATTCACCTTCAACTCTCTTATTCAACAAAACCATGATTCCAAGCTAGTTTCTAAGTCAAAAAGGGTATTTTTAGTATCAAAATTAAGTATCAAATAATGATAAATTCAACCGTTATCAGAAGGTGCGTTAACACATAGATCACCACTATTTGTTGGTGAAAACTATGCTTTTTGGAAAATTAGGATGCAAATCTTTCTTGAATCCGTGGATAAAGGAGTTTGGGATGCAACTCTAAACAGTCCATATGAACCCACTCAAATTGTGAATGGAAAAATTGTTTTGAAAAACTTTTCTGAGTGGACTCAAGATGAGAACCGAAGAGCTCAATATGATGTTAAGGGTAGAAATGTTATTGCTTCTACACTAACCATGGATGAATTTTTTAGGATAACACAATGCAAGACTGCGAAGGAAATGTGGGAGGTTCTTGAGGTGACACATGAAGGAACGAATGAAGTTAAAAGGGCCAAAAAGAATTCTCTTATACAAGAATATGAGTTATTCAGAATGAAGGCTGGTGAGACGATCTATGAGGTACAAAAATGAATCACATATATAGTTAATCACCTCATGCCTCTCGGGAAAGTGTTTGATAAAGAAGAAATCAACATAAAGATCTTGAAAAGCCTCAATAGAAATCAAGCATGAATATGGCAACCTTGTTCGGCAAGTTGAGAGAACATGAATTGGAGCTTGGAAGGCTAAAGGAGGAAGAAGAAATTGAAGAGAAGAAATCGATTGCTCGAAAAGCCACAAGCAAGAAAGCTATAAAGATTCATGAACCTGAAACTGAATCAGATGCTGATATACCAGAAAAAGAAAAGATGAATATGAAGGTAAGAACATTTGACAAATTCATGAAAAATAAAAATTCTGCAACTAACAATGCAGGTTTCTCAAGAGGAGGAAAGAAGAATTCAAGAAGCAATGTTGTTTAATGCTATGAATGTGGAAAGGATGGTCATATCAAGGCTGACTGTCTAGACTTGAAGCACAAGCAGAAAGAATTCTCCAAGTATCTCAGGACAAGAACAGGAAGAAGAGGAAAGCTTATATTGTCGGGGAAAACAGTGATACATATTCTTCCAGTGATGAAGATTGTGATTGTGAAGAAGAGTCAAATCTATGCTTCATGGCTGGCTCGGCACAATCTGATGATGACAGTGATGATGGCTTTGAAAATGAACCAATAGAAGTCAAGTACCACATGCTACTGGATGCATTTCAGGAAATTCATGCAGAGGCCATGCGACATCAGTATAAAGTGAACTGATTATCATCTGAGAGAAGAAATTATGAATACAGAATTGACAATCTTGTGCAGGATAATGAAAAGCTATAAAAAGGCCTTGAAGAAGCTCTGAAATATGCAAAGACAATAAAGACCGAAGTACAAGTTGTTGAGAAAAACTATGATAACTGTTCTCTACATGTTGAGAAAATTGAGTAGTTAACCAGCACATTGGCAAAATTCACTCTAGGCAAAGAAAATGTTGATGTTGTGTTGAGATCATCTAGAAGAGCTATCTACAGATAATGTATTGGTTATAAGGCTAAAAGTAATAGGATAAACTCAAAGAAATTTATTGATCTGAGTAAACCTACTACTAAATCATGCTTTTATTGTAATACACTTGGTCACACAGTAAGAAAATGCTACTTTAGAAATGTTGGTGTTCCAAAGGGAAAATACAAATGGATTGCCAAGGAACAACTTCTTGCAACTGACAAGCAAGGACTCAAATTCAAATGGGTACCAGCATCAAAAAATTTAAATTGTTTTGCAAGATAGCAGAGGCCGCTACAGCAGTGCACAATTCAAGGATGAGATAACTTGATGATATCAAAGTTCTTGTGTACAAGTGGTAATGATTATTATTTCACATTACGTCATGCATGATATTTGTTTGAATGATTGTTTGATGAATGCATGTTTGTTGATTGATTGATTGAGACTGGTTTCTGTGAAAATCAATTTTTATGATTTTTTAATCGATTGGATTAAGTGTGTAGTCGATTATATGTTGATGTATGTGTGTTTCTGTTTGTAAAAACCTTTTGAAATACAGAAGTCAAATTTGAAAATAATGAAATCGACTAGATATCTCTATTTTAGGGCTTTTTATGTTTGAAAATTTAAATGTGCTTATTTTAGTGCTTATTGTTCGCGCACTTATATTATGTTTTGTTTGAGGAACTGTAATAGCATTTAATGGGGTTGGTAAGTATATTTCCAGTAACCCTAGACTGAAGATGTGTTTCCACGCACTCTACATCAGATGGCATCTTCATCTTAACCCTCTAGAGGAAGAAAGCAAAGGAAATAGCGGTCACAATAGGTGCTGATCCTGAAGGGTGGACCAGTGATGATGATATAAGAGAAAGATTTCTTCGTGGACGAGTCAAGATTGTGGTCACTCTCAAGCATATTAACTTAAACTTATTTGAAAAAGAAGGTTTTCTATTCCTAAGATGGCTGGAAACTCAAGAACTATCCACAATAGTTCCAATGAAAGGAGATTGGTTTCCAAATCTGGTGAGAGTGTTCTACCATAACTTGAAAATAGTGAATGGTGACATCTGGTCAAGGGTAAAAGGTGTAAATATCCACATTGACAATGAGATGTGGCTTCAAGTTGTAGGATTAAAGGCTGAAGGTCAATTCTCTCATCTACCAAACTCTGAAACAAACCGCTGGGTAAAGAAAAAGGATGTCTACAGAGATTGACTTAGATTTCCAGGAAGAGACACAAAAGAAATACTTTACATGCATGAAGGACTTAAAATGGAAGAAAGAATAGCTGCTCATCTTTTTGCTTGGGGGATTCTTCCTAGAACATTGATGAAGAATGAAATGAATACAGAAGACGTCTACCTCTTGCATGCTATTAAGAATGACATTGCCACCAACTGGGTGGAGGTTCTAAAAGATCATATGGCTGAAGCTGCTCTCAGTAACTCTCATTATATGCCATATGTTGTACTACTGGTCAGCAAATTACTAATTCTACAAAAAATGGATACTAGTGGAGAACAAAAGTGTTCTTGTAATTGCACAAATGTAATAAACAGAAACACTATTGCAAGTTTTGACTTGGTAAAAACAGTAACAGGATGGTGCTTTAAAGGAGAAGAAGAGTTAGTGTATAACTCTGGAAGCACTTGTGGCATGAATGAAGACAAGAAGAGTTTTGCTCTTGAAAGTAACTTTGAAAGATATGTGGTTGATAAATTTAGATGTCTAAATGAAAGGGTTGATCAATGAGATAGGAGATATGATGCTACGCAACAGAAACGGGAAGAAAGCTCATCTAATGAAGAATCTATGGAAACTTCTTACTCAAAATAGGGTTATTAGGAGAACTTATCTGTTGTCTTAGTTTCAATGTGTTGAAGTGTTTACTTTATTTGTTTAGATGTTTTGAGTGTGTCTTTCGTAGGAGGCTTTATAAGTCATTATCTTTTGGTTTATCTGATTGTAATAATGGTTAAATCAATTAAATCAGAACTATTTCTATATTGAGTACCTGATTATGTTTGAAAAAAGTCGATTGTGATATGGATGAAGTTGAATGCTTTACTATTTATCATTGCATTCATACATTTACACAAAAAGATTATACCCGTAATAATTCTTGCATTACAATGATTTTATAATCCTTGATCTAGAAAAGATCTAGAAAGGTTTTGGAAGAAAATTGCTTTTGGATGAACTACTGGAGAAACAATTCAAGTGGCAAGCAATGAAATCGATTGCAATAGTGAATCAATCGATTACTATTTAAAATGGTTTTTAAATTCCATGATTTTTAATTTGGTTATTCGGTTTATTAATCATATTCTGTTAATTGTTCTTTTTCAATATATCTTTGTTCTATAATTGATTGAAATTACTTGAGATTATATTGAGATTGTTGATTCATATTGTATCTATGCTTCATTGATGTGTTTGCACAATTTCTGTCTTGATACAATACTGTCACATGCTTATACATGCTCTGAAATGTATCTATGCTTATACAATACTGCATTGGGCATTTGGGTTTTGATTATAAAACATGCATAATGGCAGGGGGAGCATTGCATAGGATCTTAGATAATTTCACATGCCTACACTTTAGGGGGAGATTATATCTTTATCATGTGATTATTTGTGTCAGGGGGAGCATCATTGTTTGATCAATATGATTTATTGGTGCATCTCTGAATATCTGTTTGTTAGCATATCTGTATCATATAGCATACCTTTTTTGCTAATGCACAAAGGGGGAGATTGCTGGAAAATTGCTCTATTATTAATTGCCTTGAAATTCATTTTCTGATTGCTCTAATATTAATTTGGAAAATGTTGGGAGAATACTCTGATACTCATTTAGAGCTTTAAAATACATTTTGTTTATTCTGATATACAGTGATATCTGATATGCATTGATATGGTTTTTTACTCTAAATCAAAATGAGATATTTCAATGGTTACTCTTATACATTTTGATCATTTGCTCTGATACATTTTGATCTGATATGATTTGATTTGTACAACATGGTTGTTTATTAATCATGGTTGTCATTATAAACAAAAGGGGGAAATTGTTGAGATTGTCTATAGAGGGAGCACTAGTGTAGCTGAACCTACAATCTTAGAGCTTCTGGTTTTTTATGATGACAACACATAATTAATAACACATGTGTATTATGTGTTACATGTTCATTACTTTCATGTTTATGATTATTTGAGAACATATTTGTGTTGATTTTGTCATTGTTGCAATTCACTGTGCTTTATATGAGATCTTATCTGTGAATGCATGACAGATGTTTTAGAAAAGGAAAACCACAAGCACTTTTGTTGAATTTATATAATGTGGCAAGATAACAGTTTTAAGTCGACTTCATTATGGGGTGAGTCGATTAAAACTCGTGGCTTTGCACAAACCATTTTCAAAGTGTGCTGTGAGATTTTCAAAGAGAATGTTTTTCAAAACTTTGTTTAACTGTGTTATGTAGTCGATTACAAGCAACTTGTATTCGACTAAGTATGTTACAATTTTGAAATTCTGTTATTGCTTGTATTAAATGTTACAACGACTATATTTTTCAATATGTTGACCAAGCATTAAATGAGATTCGACTGCATTAATTGTACATTCAATTAACTGCATTGATTGATGCTAACTATTATAACTGTTTTGTTGTATTCGACTGAATTAGTAGCAAAGTCGATTAAAATGCGTCAGAATTGTGAAAATCTATAAATTGATGCGAATTTGATTTCTGTAAGAGCTTTTGTGAATCTAAAAATTTGTGATATCTTTTGCAGAAGGTGCATTCTTACAGAAAGAGAGAAAAGGCTCCAAGAAACAAGAAGTTACCGTGGTGATCATCTACTTGTGGATTCTTGAAGATCAAGTTTCTCAATCTTTTGAAGATTGACGTTTTACCCTGTTGTGATTACAGGAAGAAGAGCGTGCTGCGTTCTTGAATTTGAGGGTGGCTCAAAGGGTTTGGACTGCAGGAGAGGGGATTCTTTCCGCTAGTCTGTTTGTATATGCCTATATTTTGATTAGAGGGTTAGAGAGGTGTTTTATATTTTTGACGTGGATATCGCTATAAAAGCCTTGTTGTAAAACCTTGATCATTATAGTGCATTGGCTTCTTATGGTTGGAAGGACATTGGATGTACGATTGGCCGAACCAGTATAAAAACTCAGTGTTTGATCTTTCTATCCCTACATTCTTTATTCAGTCGACTTTTTATTGTACTTAATCGATTCAATTTCAACTGCATAAACAAATATTTTTTCTTGCGTTTCAAGAAAGTTTTGAAAGTTCATCTTTTTATGAATTTTTTTTAAAAGACTCCGATTTTACATTTCACCAATTCACCCTCCCTCTTGGTGTGAGAAATTAAGCCATTCTATTTTCAACAAGTTTTAATTTTTGTTTCCATCCGCCGGGTTATCATTCATATCGTTTGGTTTTACTACTACCGTTCGACTAGTTTTTGTATGGACTAGTTGAGTTTGCATCCTCATCTCCATTCGCTTGTTGTCTTATACCGTTCGGTCTCTAACTTCACTGTTAGAGACCGCTCGACCTTTCTTTGTTCTTCTTCTGATTTTTATTATCGTTCGACCCACTACTTTTGTGCTCGATTTTCCAGTTTTCCCTCTGCTTTTGTTTTTCTCCCTCATACCGGCTTTACTACTTTGTACTGCTCAGGTTTTTACACACTTCATTACCACAACTGATCGGTCATTGTTAGAACCGTTCGGTCATTGTTAGTACCGTTCGGCCTCCCTAACAACATCGTCTGGTTTCTTATTTTTGCTCCAATTTTTATGTCATTAGTTACTTCAATGTTTTCAATATGGTTTGGTTGTGTTTAATTTTGTGTTTTAAGTTAGTTCATTTGCATTCACAAACCCTTCATCTAAACCATCCCCCACTTAGTGATTGACATATTGACTAAACGACATTTGGTCCTTGAGATATGACCTAGCGGTCATTCTCCTAGTACTACACTTGTAATGAAGACTAAATTTGTATTGGGTGCGACACCGATCAATGTTAATGACACAATAAGAACAAAGAAAAAAGTATATCAAATTTCTTTTAAGTAAACATACCTGACTATCTTGCCATAAAAGGTTCTTGTCGACCTTTGTGATGTCATCCCAAGATGCAAGAAGGACAGAAACATGTGCTTTTGATAACACACCCAGATAACTCCTAAACCTATCAGCATTTGGCCCTGATGACACACTTGATCTCGGGTCAATGTCAACTTGTCTCTTGTTGCCATCAACGCATTGGGATGTGACATCTGGCAATCATGTGACAGACCAACCACGTCTGATGGTTCCTGATCCTGAGGTCGACATACTTGAAAAATATATACAAGTTAAGTACTACATCAAATATGCTAAATAAAACAACCTTTAAAGTCACTAAAAAAAATATCACAAAACCTATTAAGATATTGTTTTCTCCCAGATCCCTTCATTGTGATCACTACGAATTGCATGGATGTCATTGACTACATCATCAACCTTGTCTTCAACGGGTCTTGATGCAATATATGTTGTCTCAAGTATATTAAGAGAATCTTCATCATCATATCCATGCATGTTTTTTCCTTTCGAAACCACTGACCAATTTTTATTTGCTGGATCATTTACGTAGAATATTTTTCTTGCTTGACTAGCCATAAAAAATGGTTCATCAGTGTAACTCATCTTGTTAAGGTCCACCAATGTGAAACCAAAGTTTGATCATGAAACCAGATGAACAATGGAAAAAGAATGAAAGATAAAACCCTAGAAATTGAAGATAGGAGCTTTCGCATCCAAATCGCCCTTCAAGGGAGCAAAAAATGTGTTTCTGAGCCTATTCCGTCAAAAGATACAAACCCTAAGACGTGCAAGTCCCTAAATAGATCATAAAAATAACAGAAAACGGTGTGCGGGTCAAAGTTGCGCTCACGGTCAACTCAGAAGGCAAGCAAGCGTGGTGCGTTTCATCACAGTTGCGCTCAACGCCCCTAAAAAGGGCGCCCGGGCGCGAGCCAGGAACATCCTGCGCTATGGGCTCCAGAAAAGGGTAGCCAAGCGTGAGACAACTTACTTTGGTGTTGAGGGTCCCCAAAGTGGCGCTCAACGTTGTTGCGATCTCCCTTCTTTGATGCTTTTTCATCTTTTCTTGAGTTCGAACTCCTTACTACTTTCAAATCTTCTTCCAAATCATCTCAATGCTTGTTGGAAACACTGAAATCTAGCACAAAGCCTTCAAATTCACCTTCAACTCTCTTATTCAACAAAACCATGATTCTAAGCTAGTTTCTAAGTCAAAAAGGGTGTTTTTAGTATCAAAATTAAGTATCAAATAATGGTAAATTCAACCATTATCCGTTATTTGATACTTAATTTTGATACTAAAAACACCCTTTTTGAAGGCGGAATAGGCTCAAAAACAAATTTTTCACTCCCTTGAAGGCGGATTTGGATGCAGAAGCTTCTATGTTCAATCTCTAGGGTTTTATCTTTCATTCTTTTTCCACTATTTATCCAGTTTCACCATGTCCATGGTGAACTAAACTCTATTTGTTGTTGGGGATGATGTCACCTTTGTAAACTCTCATGTATTGAATTAATTCTTGATATTATATGCTTCTTTCGTTAATTGTTAGGATAATTCTTCTTTGCGTAATGCTTGCTTCGTTTAACTCATTCTTTATCATGATGTATGATTTACATGAGTACCGGAAGGTAGATTACAATTCATGATATGGAGAATTATTCCCAGTATTAGTATTGCTCAGGAATGGCAGTATGAGTTCTGGTTGTTTTAAGCTCCTGTTCTTCATAATTAATTATTAGGAATGCTAGGAATTGTATGAAATAATAGTTAAGGATAGGCTTTCTTTGCCGAGAAATCGGGTTTTAAGTGTTTTAGAGAGTGACATTGACATTAATGAAGTAGTAGAATTCGCATATATATGAGAGTAAACAAGGTGAAATCTAACCCAACAACATATTCATTCCATAATCTCAAACCCGTGCATCTTTGCACTTTTGTCCAATTGATCAAATTGCATGCATATTTACTTTTTATTATTTGCATTCTAAACCTAAAAGAGTTTATTTTCAAGTCCTATTTAATCAAGAAATCACATAACTGTTTAGGCCGTGAGTCCTTTGGGATACAATACTTGGTCTTACCATTTTATATTAATTGATACGATTCGGTACACCTGCCGATATCTTAACAAGTTTTTGACTCCGTTATCTAGGATCAAAAATTTTGTTTATCAAGTTTTTGGCGCCGTTGCCGGGGACTCGTGGTTTAACTATTCTATTTGTGTGATTATTGATTAGATTTGACTTGATTTTTTTTATATCTTTTTATCTTATTTTTTTATTTTGTTTTTGTTTGTTCTAACAAAGTTTTCTAGGGTTTTGTTTTCTTGTGTATGCAGGATACAATTAGAACTAGAAGCAAGAAAACTTCGGAACCTCTTCTTGAAGGATTGGACGAGAGTAGAAGGAGAAGGAGAATTCGAACAACTAGAGAATTATTCCCTTCTCCAGAGAAACTTTTACAACCTTCACCGCAAAGATCTGACCAAGAATTGAAGAGATGGCTGGAGAAAATAATGGCAGACGTACTCTGGCAGATTATACAACAATTGTTGGCCCTCATCATTTTAATAGTATTGCAAGGTCGAGGGTCAATGCTGCAAACATGGAAGTAGAGCCTGCGTTGATACAATTGGTGAAAATCAACCAATTTAATGGATTGTCTCATGAAAATCCATATGAGCATCTAACAACTTTCAATGAGATTTGAAACACTGTAAAAATCAATGGAGTGTCGGATGATGCTATAAAACTTAGTTTGTTTCCTTTCTCATTGAGAGGCAATGCTAAGTTATGGTTGAATTCTTTCTCGGAAGATAGGTTTACTGAATGGGAAGATGTGGTTGCAAAGTTCTTGAACAAATATTTTTCACAATCGAAAGTTAATAAAGGTAAGCAGGAAATTTCTTCTTTTAGGCAAGGCATGGAGGAGATGTTAGGTTAAGCATGGGATAAATACAAAATCTTGTTGAGAAAGACGCCCACGTGATAATAGTTGAAAAACTGTTATTTTTATACTTAAAATTGATATAAAAAACAACCTTTATGACTAGAAACTAGCTTGGAATCATACTTTTGCTTGTGTTTTTGGAAATAAGAGAGTTGGACAGGTTTTATGCTTAATTTCCTTGTTTCTGTAGGTTTTTGAGATGAATTTGATGAGACAAGTGAAGTGGGACAGAGATGGAATCAGAAAAGGAAACAAAAAGCGCAAAAGAAGAGAAGCTGCAAGTACCGCTCAGCGCCAATTACCGCTAAGTGGCACTTTCAAGGACCCGTTGGCACCGCTGAGAGGTAAAAATACAGCTGAGGGGAAAAATAAAAGAAACGCACTTACCGCTGAGCGGTAATTACCACTGAGCGCCACTTTATTGGGCTTTGGGCTAATTTTCTGTAATTTTTATGATCTGTTTTGGGCTTGGACCCATTTTCTATTATTCTTATGGGCTTGGACTTGGGCTTAATTTTCTGTAATATTTAGAAGTCTATATAAGGCTTTAGTCTTCTTAGGGTTAGTATCTTTTGATGGCTTAAGCACAGAAACACACTTTTGGGGGTAGATTTGGGGATGGTGACGACTCTCCTATTCTCTTTCTCGGGTTTCTCTATCTCTTTCATTCTTTCATTCCATTATTCATCTAGTTCTTCCATGACGATGGAGGGCTAAACCTTATTGTTGTCGGGAAAGATGTAACCTTCTTAAACTCTCATGTATTGAATTTGTTCTTCAAGATCTTTTATAAGATACATGCTTTCTTTCATTAATTATTAGGGTTTTTTCTCTTTGCTCAAAGCATGCATTTTTTTAACTCATTTGATGTCATGATTATTGATTTTGTTGATATGGACACATACGGGAAAATCTAGAACTGAGGAAATTCTCCCAAAAGCAGTATTGCCTAGACATGGGGATATGAGGGTTGGTTGCCTTTAAGCTTCTATGCTTCAGAATTAATTATTAGGGATGCTAGGAATTGTATGAACTCATAATTAAGGATAGGCTTTCTTCACCGAGACATCGGGTTTAAGGTAATTTAGAGAGTGGAATTAACATTAATGAAAAGAAAGACAAATTCATAAATGCATGAGAGTAAATTAGGTTAAATCTAAACCCCAACAACAATCTAACCTCAATTGATCAAATTTCATTCATGCGTTCATGTTTATTTTATTGCATTTGGATTTAAAATCCCAAAAATATGTTCTTTAGAGTCTTAATTAGTTGAGAATCACATAACTGTTTCGTGTCGTGAGTCTCTTGGGAAATCGATACTTGGTCTTACCATGTTTTATTACTTGATATGATTTGGTTACACTTGCCGAGGGTTAACCAGTTTCTGACTTCGTTTTCGGGGATTGAAAATTTGTTCATCACCGCGCATGGATTTAATGAAGCGACAATAGTCATTCTTTTCCTTGGAGGTCTTGGTTCACAAACCAAATTGATGCTAGAAGCCTCAACTGGAGGTAATAAATGCAAGACTCCAGAGGAAGCCTATGAATTGATTGATAACATGGCTACTAATGATAATGAGATGTGTAATGCAAGAGGAGTTCCATCTCAGCAGAAGAGAGTCCTACCGTTACAATCTCATGATGTTTTGGTTGCAGAGAATAAAATTATCACTCAATAATTGGAGAATTTGACGAAGAAACTCTCTCAATTGTAGAATGTTTCACAGGTTCAACAAAAACTCTGTGAATTATGAGGTGGTGATCATATCAATGGTCAATGTGCTTTTCAAGTGGAGACCCAAGAAGACGTTAACTATAGGGGCAATCAATTCCGCCAAGGTAATTTCAACCAAGGGTGGAAACCTCACCCAAGTATGGGTCAAGGTCAACTTGGACAGTCGGGGCAAGCAGGGCAATTCAATAGACCACCGTAGCAACAATCACAATGGCAACAGACATCTACATTAGTTGACAGAACTTCAAAGCTTGAAGAAACTTTTCAACAATTTATACAGGTAACTATCACCTACCATAAGAGCATTGAAGCTACTATAAGGAATTTGGAGAAGTAGGTGGTCCAACTGGCCAAGAATTTGGATGATAAAGTTGAAAGGCAATTTGGGGCTAATACTGAGGTTAACCCTAAGGAAGAATGTAAAGTTATTGTGAGCATAAGTGATGAGAGAGTAGAGGAGAGAGAAGAAAAAGTTGAGTTGAAAGAAGAAAAAGAAGAGAGAATAGGTGAGGTTGAGAGAAAAGAGAAAGAAAAGAAAAGGGGAGAGAAAAAAAATGAAAAAATTGAAAAGATTCTTCCTTACCCTAAGGAGTGTAGTAGAATAGAAAAGGAGAAGCAATTAGGGTGTTTTAAAGAAATTTTCAAGAAATTGGAGATAAAAATTCCTTTGGTTGAGGCATTGCAATAGGTTTCTGGGTATGCACAATTTTTGAAGAGATTCCTCAAAAAGAAGATATACGTAGATGAGGAAACTATTGATGTCCAGGGCAATTGCAGTGTTATCTTTTAGAAGGCACCTCCTCCAAAAGTTAAAGTTCCAAGAAGTTTTACTATTCCTTCCTCTAATTGATGTACAGGGAAAGCCCTAATTGATTTAGGGTCATACATTAATTTGCTGCCCTTATCTGTGCTTGAAAGGATTGGAGGTCTTAAAGTGAGGCCTACTAAGGTTACTTTGCAACTGGCAGATGGATCTACCAAAAAACCCTATGGTGTGGCGGAAGATGTTGTGGTTTGCATAGACAAACTTAGGTTCTTGGTTGATTTTGTTGTGATGGAGATGGAGGAGGACGTAAAAACTCCTATTATTCTTGGAAGGTCATTCGTGAAAATGGCCAAGGTAATCATCAATGTGGATGATGGGACGATAGCACTTAAAGACCAAGAAGAGGAGGTGATCTTTGATGTCTTCAATGATGAGTCGCACAATAGAGTAAGGAAGATTAGTCATAAAGCTGTAAATGAAGATGCACCAGATATCAAAGGTAAAAATTGTTTCTTGTCACAAGGTAAGGAAGGAGAAGAAAAAGAAAAAGATGGCAAAGGAAAGATGGTTCACCATGACTCGAAGGATGAACGACTCAAGCTTGGTGCACCATTAGGATTCAAGGGCAAAGTATGGCTTATTAAAGATCTCAAAGATAATGGAGTCATAGAGGTTGAAGCTCCGTACTCAAGAAGAGTAAAAAAGGTGACCAAGATGATGTTAATGATTTGGGGTGAGAGGAAAAAGAAGAACATCAACATGAAAGAAGTGACTTGAGCTTTATTGGGTCAAGCTAGTGACGTTAAAGAAGCGCTTGCTGGGAGGCAACCCAGTGATTTGAACATTTGAATTTTCGTTATTTGGTGGTGTAATTTTGAACTTTTGTTTGGTTGAGTCTGCTTTGGCATAAGCATTTATTGATGGATGCTAGGTGATTGAGTATCTACTGAAGGAAACTATGCTTTCCAGACACTTACTGATGGGTGTTTGAAGAAGTTATTGGGTCAGGCTTGTGATGTTAAACAAGCGGTTACTAGGAGGCAACCCAATTTTCTTAACTCATATTTTTGTGTGTGTGCTTGATTGTTGAATGTTTGAGGGGTGTAGAGAGATTCAAAGTTTTGAGCGAGTGTTGATGTGTGAGTTGGGTGGAAAATACATGGAATTATGAAAATTTGAAATTGAAGTCGAGGGATCTTAACTAGGAATACCCAAGACAAGCCAAAAAGAGAGGGAATAAAAGTAACGCACACCGCTCAACGCCCCTTAGAATGGCGCCGAG
The DNA here is from genome assembly GCA_027742785.1 of Vigna reflexopilosa. NCBI lineage: Eukaryota > Viridiplantae > Streptophyta > Magnoliopsida > Fabales > Fabaceae > Vigna > Vigna reflexopilosa. The sequence goes on from CM050924.1 coordinate 13,062,934, forward strand.
CGCGACTTTCGGCGTATAGGGTTTTTAAGAGATGGGCTCAGTGTAGGGTGCAGCCCAATTCACTCTTCTTACTCCCTAGGGGTCACCCAAGCCTCCTTTCTCATATTTCACCCTTTTCAAACACTTAAAACACTTTCCCTGAGTACTTTCTTCACTTCCCCTTTCATTCTCTCACCAAAAACCCTATCTCCCACTCACTTTGCATCATTCTTTCATCAAAGTTTGGGGTTTTTGCTTGTGGTGCTGATCTCTACAATTTCTCTAAGCATTCTTCGTTGACTTTGCAGTCCCAACCAGGTATGTTCATGCATTTTGTGATTTAAAGCATTTGAAAGTTGATTCTTGATGAGTATTGATGCCTATACATGTTTTGTTGGATTTGCTGCTGTTTGAACCAATAGAATTTCAATATTGATGGTTGGGACTGAGTAGGAAGTGATTGGATAGAGTTTAAGGCCAATAAGGGTTGTTTTTAGGGTTGGACTGGTTGGCGTTGAGGGCCCTTCTGAGGAGCGCTCAACGCGATTCTATAGGTTTGAATTTTTGTGGTTTTTGGCTGATTGCGTGATCATGGTTGTTTGATTTAGTGCAGGTGACGCTGAGGGCCCACTGTTTTTCCCTCAACGTTGTTAAGAAGCAGTTTTCTGAGTTGTTTTAATTTCAAGTACTGATGCTTGATGATATTTTCTATTTTGTGAATTTGTGTGGTGGAGGAATGACTTCTTCATCATGAAAAAGGGTGAAGACCATTGGATATAAGCGGAAGGACAAAGAGCCAAACAGGTTTCTCTCCACTACACATGAAAGGAACTTCCTTATAGTACAGGATAGGAGGTTATTGATCGAGAGAAAAGTGGGACTTATACCAGCATTGGCTCCATAGTTTGGAAGAGAATTGGAAAGAAGAGGATGGGAGAACCTGGCTTCTTACCCAACACTAGCTAATGTAGCAGTGGTAAGAGAGTTTTATACAAATGCCAGGGCATTTGGCATTGAGACTATTCGGTATTCGAGCTATGTAAGGGGTAGGAGGATACCCTATGATGCTGACATAATTAACAAGTTTCTGGGTATTGAATGGACTGGAGAACAATGTCAGTTTAACTTAGCTGTTGAAGAAGGCCCTGATTTTGCTGATGTGGAGAGAGTATTATGTTTACCTGGAGGGCATTTTCAGAGAAACAGGCAAGGGGCACCTATTCATCTCAAACGTTGCTATCTAACAACCCTGGCCAAATACTTGATGGCTTTTACACATGCTAACATCTAGCCCTGCTCCCATTTTTCGGACATTACTACTAACAGGTCCATCCTTCTCTATTGTATTCTTAGGGGGTTAAATATTTATATTGGGCAACTAATAGCCATGGAAATTAAAGATTGTGCTCATTTTGCAAATAATAAGTCTCCCCTTGGACATCCATCCTTGATCACTCATTTGTGCGAGATTGCAGGAGTGAATGTGTCCACACCACCATTAGAGAGGCTTAGGAAGGAAATTGATGATTCCTATTACACTCAGTATTGTGCACTAGATGAGGCAGGACAGCCAGTGCTACTACCACAACCTCCTAGGGCTTAGAGGCGAGCACCACAGCCAGCCCATGAGCCAGCTCATGAGGCAACCCCATTCCAGATGAGGGACATGTACATGTCCTTGATGGAGGAGAGGATGACTGCTTTATATAAGGGCGAGTAGGAGCTGCTGAGGACACTGACATGGCCTGTGGCACTACATATAGATGATGGAGCTGGAGCAGCTGAAGCTTCAACCATGGAGGAGGAAGATGAAGAGGAAGAGAATTCAAATGATTATGATTGAGCAATGTATATAGCATCTACTGATGGATGCTATTTTATTGCTAGAACAAGATTTATTTTACTTCTTGTATTGATTGCTGAACAATATTTGCTTCTGTTGTGTGATGTATTTGGCTTTGAATTCTATTTGTGTGCAATGGTTGATGATGCTATGATGTTTTTGATGAGTATTGCTTCATGATGTTGATTATATTGATTGATGTTGAGATGATGTATGATGCTGATATACAGGTGGTTGCTCATAATCTTGTGAAAGAGATGCATGATGTGTGATTGTGTTACTGAGCAGGATGTTATCTAAAAGTTGGAACTTAAATTAGCCTGTGTGAGGTCTGAACTCCAGAGTTTTTGTGAATGATTGCTATTACTTTGAAAGCATGAATGACTTTGCCCAGGTTTCTATGATTGAATCACTTGCTTGTTTTTGTCATATGATGAAGGCCATATGTTGTTATCCCTTTTCAGCCAATGCATGACTTTAGCCCAATAAAAGAGAGCACAATATGTTCTATCCTTTGAACCTTTAGCTTTAAACATTATTTGAAAACCCTTTTTGAAAATCTTTTCCTTGAATTAAGTTGAGAATAGTTGTGGTATTGATAAAGGTTCAAGTTTGGGGTTGTTGGGAAATTTGAAAAAGGAAAATAAATAAACATTAAGCTAAGTGTTGAATGATCAACAAATCTTCAATCCCCGAAAACGGAGTTAAAAACTTGCTAACCCTCAGCAAGTGTAATCGAATCGTATCAAGTAATAAACCTGGTAAGGCCAAGTATCGTTCTCCCAAAGGACTCACGGCCTAGACAATTGTGTGATTTTATTGATTAATTAAGACTTGTGAACAAATTGTTGTAAGTTTCAAATGCAAAAGACTGAAAAGTAAATATGTATGCATGTGATGATCAATGGGCAAGAAGAAACAAAATACGTGAATTGAAATATATGGATGAATATGTTGTTGGGGTTTATCAATTTCATCCTATCCACTCTCTTATATTTAGGAATTCATCATTCTTTTCATTAATGTTAATGCCACTTTCTAAATTACTTTAAACCCGATGTTTCCGTGAAGAAAGCCTATCCTTAATTATGAGTTCATACAATTCCTAGCATCCCTAATAATTAATTCTGAAGCACAAAAGCTTAAAGGCAACCAACCATCATGCTCCTATGTCTAAGTTTTTAATATACTGTTGGGAGAGATTCCCCAGATCTAGATTTCCCCGTATGTGTCCATATCGACAAAACCAATAATCATGACATCGAATGAGTTAAACAATGCATGCTTTGAGCAAAGAGGAAAAACCCTAACTATTAATGAAAGAAATCATGTATCATAAAAATGATCTTGAAGAACAAATTCCATATAAGAGAGTTTCTAAGGATTTACATTGATTCCCCAACAACAAAATAAGTTTAGATCACCATATTCATGGTGAAACTAGATGAAATACAATGGAAATGTGAAGGATAGAACCCTAGAAAGTTGAGAAAGGAGCCTTAGCATCCAAAATCCTCCTCCAAGTGGTGAAAGAGTGCATTTTTGCTTTGTCCCTGCCAAAGATACAAACCCTAGCACATCCTAAAGCTTATATACTATTCTAACAAATACAGAAAAGTAGGCCCAAGACGAGAAAAGTGTCGCTCAACGGTAAATACTGCTCAGCGGTAATAACGCGTGACCACTTCTTCCCCTCAGCGGGTTTTTTTGCCCTTCAGCGATGATTTCGGCACCTGAAAACTGCCGCTCAGCGGAAATTACCGCTCAACGCCACTCGGTCACAACTTCTTCTGCACTCTGGTTGACTTTTCTGCATTCTGGTTGACTGGTTGACTTTTCTGGTTGACTGGTTGACTTTTCTGCATTCCAATCATTCGGTACTTCAACTCTTCTTTCAAACCATTCAATTAGCCTACAAAATCAAGGGAATCTAGCGCAAAACCATTAAATTCACCTTCAACTCTCTTATTTCCAACAATTCAACCAAATCATGAGTTCAAGCTAATTTCTAAGTCATAAAGGTTGTAATTGACGCCAATTTTAAGTATAAAAATAACAGTTTTTCAACTGTTATCACAACCCCAAACTTAGAACTTTGCTTGTCCTCAAGCAAATAAGATGTAACTTAATTGTCCACCAATCCATACAATGGTTCACCACATTCAAAAATCCTTCTTTCAAGACAAGTAAATACTTAATTTATCTCATCATTAAGACTTCAATCAAGATGTGCACATGCTTTTAGTGTTCACTCAAACACATGCTATCCAACAAATGCTATTTTCATGAATGATCATTTAACTAAGCAAAGATGTTCTTATGTGTTCATGGAATCTATCCTCACTAGATAAAGTGTTTCAATCAAACACACAAGTGTATAGGAGATATTCACTCATTCACTCTACTATTACAATATCACATGAATCAACTTTTCCTTTCATTTAACCATAACCAAAAACACTTACAAGCAAACATCACCACAAGGACTTTTGAATGACTTATAATGTGGCTGGGCTGAGCCACGACACTTCTCTTCTAATATCCCGAGTGTTAGACGGAAGGTCAAGTCAAAAGCTAAAGCTAACGCTTACGTCGGATCAAGTCAGCACCACCCGCAGGCTCAGGAGAAAGCGAAGTTCTAAAGAAAAGAAAGAATCGAAGTTGTTGTAAGTTCAAAGGTCTTTTCGAACGGGGTTGTTGTTAGCCGTGGGTAGTTTGATGTACTGGTTTTAGGTGCAGGGTGGTGATGGAATCCTTCTTCTGCTCACCGGGATTTAAGGCTCCATCCGAATCAAGGAGAAGCCACAGTCTAAGAAAAGAAACAAAGGTAGAATGTAATTCTGTACACAGAGTCAACACCTCTACCAATAAGGAATCAAGTCAAGTAATCGGTTGAACGCGGTCTAGCTAGAAGTCTTCCTATTCCTGCATTATGCCAGAAGTCTTGAAGACTTTCTTGAAGTTAGAGAAGGGAGTAGCTATTGAATATAATAAAGTTCAGCAGTCCAGGCAAGAGGAGTTCATCTATAATTCCCGTAGTTCCATAGGCAGGAAGCGCATCAACGAGTTTCCGTATCTCGGCAGTAGGGACCGAACTTCAAGCAATAGGGATCCGTGTTCAAGGCTAGGATCTATGTAATATGAATAGTAAGTTGCGCACCCGTCAAGCAATTCTCACTCCAAGCAGGACTCTTCTATGGATTAGTGGGAAGGCGCACGATAAGAGACGATTCGTCTATCTAAGTTGCTGACGAGCCAGTAGCTAACAATAACAATTGGTTTTTTTGGATCACAAAACCCTTGAGTTAAGAGAATCATCTAAACACAACCAATCTTGATTATTCCCAACTTTCTTTTGCATTGAGCTTTTCTTTTCTTTTTCTTTTGCTTTTCACATGCTTAACTTTTGGCTCAATGCTTTTTATTTTCCCTTTCTATTTTCAAACAACCCCAAACTTGAACATTTATCAATACCACAAAATATTTTCATCTTAACTCAAGGTAAATTTTTTCAAAAGGGTTTTCAATATATGTTCATGGCTAAGGGTTCAAAGGATATAACACATTGTGTTCTCTTTAATTGGGCTAAATGATGGACAAATTTATGAACACCAAAATATGATGTCACAAACTTGTTTTTCAATCGGCAAGTATGACCGAATCGTTCAAGTAATAAACTTGGTTAGACCAAGTATCGTTCTTCCCAAAGGACTCACGGCCTAGTTTAGTTGTGTGGTTTCTTGATTAGCTAAGACTTAAAGACGAAATATTTAGATTTTTATATGCAGAAGACGAAAATTAAATATGTATGCATGAAGTTTTGATCAATGGCAAAAAGCAAAAGATAAACACTTTCAATGAAATTTATGTATGAATATGTTGTTGGGGGTCAATTTCATCTTATCCACTCTCGTATATTTTAGGAATTCAACATTCAAATCATCATTGTTAATGCCACTCTCTAAAGTACCTTTCAAGAAGGCTTCTCCCTAATCACGAGTTCATACAATTCCTAGCATTCCTAATGATCAGTTCATAAGTGTAGGAGCTTAACGACAACCAATATCATATTGGGAGAAATTCCCCGGATCTAGACTTCCCCGTACGCGCCCGTATCGACAAAACCAATAATCATGCATCGAATGAGTTAAACAATACAAGCATTAAGCAAAGAGGAAAAACCCTAACTAATGATGAAAGAAAGCATAAGTCTTAATTAAAAGATGTAAAAACAGATTCCATATATGAGAACTTCAAAAGATTACATTGATTCCCCAACAAACATACAGAGTTTAGTTCACCATATTCATGGTGAACCTAGATGAATTACAATGAAAGAATGAAAGATAAAACCCTAAAAAGGTGAAGAGGAAGCCTCAGCATCCAAGATCCTCCTTCAAAGGGGTGGAAGAGAGAGTGTTTACTTCGTTCCAGCCAAAGATACAAACCCTAGGAAACCCTAAAGCTTATATATTATTCGTAAATTACAGAAAATTAGGTCCAAGCCCATTAAAGTGCCGCTCAGCGGTAAGTGCGTGTCACGTTTCTTCCCCTCAGCGGCCATTTCGCCCCTCAGCGGACCTCCCGTGAGCTCCTGAGTGCCGCTCAGCGGTAAACTGCCGCTGAGCGGTGACTTCGGCTTCTCCTTTTGCACTTTTTGATGTCTTTTCTGATTCCATATCTCTCCTTCTTCACTTTTTTCACCAAATTCACCTTAAAACCTGCACAAAAACACTGAAATCAAGCATAAACCTGTCCAGCTCTCTTATTTATGAAAATATGAAGAAAAGCATGATTTCAAGCTAGTTTCTAAGTATAAAGGTTGCTTTTAGTATCAATTTTAAGCATGAAAATAACAGTTTTTCAACTGTTATCACAACCCCAAACTTAGAACTTTGCTTGTCCTCAAGCAAACAAGATGTAACTCCATCTTCAACCAATTCATATGATGGTTCACTTCATTCAAAAATCTTCTTTTCAAGATAAGTAAAAACATCAATCAAACTTATGACCAAGAATTCAATCAAGATGTGCACATGCTTTAATGTTCACAAAGTCATTTAAATTTCAACAAATGCTATTTTTCATGAATGATCAATCAATTAAGCATGGATATTCATGTGCTAATGGAATATTTCCTCACTAGGTAAAGTGTTTCACTCACACAAAAGTGTATAAGAGGTAATCACTCATTCACTCTACTATCACAATGTTACATGAATCAACTTTGCCTTTCATTTTACCACAATCAAAAACATTCACAAGCATGCATCATCACAAGGACTTTTCAATGGCTTATAATGTGGCTGGGCTAACAAGAAAATTGGTTTTTCTGGATCACAAAATCCTTGAGTTAAGAGAATCATAACAACACAATTATCTTATTCATTCCCAACTTTCTTTTGCCTTTGCATTGAGCTTTGCTTCTTTTTCTTTTCTTTTCTTTTTCTTTGCATATTCTTACTTTTTAACTCTTAGCTCAATGCTTTTCATGTTTTCCCAACAACCCCAAACTTGAACATTTAACAATATCACACAAGATCTTCTACTTAACTCAAGGTAAAGATTTTCAATCAAGGGTTTCAGTGTTTGTTCAAGGCTAAGGGTTCAAAAGGATAGAACACAAAGTGTTCTCTTTTAGTGGGCTAATTTTTACGAATTTGGCCAATAAAAAGGTTTCCAACAAATGGCCTTGATCATATGATGCAAAACAAGCAATTGATTCAATCATAGAAAACCTGGGCAAAATCATTCATGCTTTCAAAGTAATAGCATTCAACAATAACAACTCTGGAGCTCAAAATCTCACATATAAGCTCATTCACATTTGACATACACATCCTGCTTAATTTCACAATCACAATCATGATATCCTGCATTTGTTCACAAAGCTTGTGAATCACCTGTATAAGCATTTTAATGTGCACATCATCTCAACATCAATTAATCATAAGCATCATTCAACATTACTTATCACACAATCACAATTAATAGCAAACCATCACAACAAACCAGGTGTTCAATAAAGTACATCAAACCCTAATCTAAAAACATATAATACTTACAAAATACTGGGTTGCCTCCCAGTAAGCGCTTGTTTAACGTCACGAGCCTTACCCAAACTTTCAAGGATCAACCAACAACATCATTGTGGCAAATTGTTGCACCTCTCCCCCTAGATAGGGTTTGAGATGTTGACCATTGATGGAATCCAATTCCCAACTGGAAACGTGTAGGAAGAGGTTCCAGACCAGAGGAAACCAGTAATGAATAATGGTGCAGCGGATGGATGAATTGATGCAGTGTTTGAGGTGTTTTAATGGAGGAGAGATGTATGGGTGAAGCCTCACAGCTCAGAGGGCCTTCCTACAGAGGAAGGAAGCTTGAGGAAAGGATAAGAAGTAGCAATTCAAAGGTGACTTAAGAGCACAAAAGCTGGAAAACAATTTCTGCAGCATATCATTAAGCTCAAAAGTGAATCAATACAAGGAAAAGGACCTCTTATTTATAGGTGAAGAGGAGCCTAATTTCTAATTCTAATTCCCTCCTAAATTCAAATTATTCAGATTTATTTTGATCAAGCAAAGTCCATGCCTCTGTCCAGCTCATCCAGCAAGGTGTGTGCTTCCTTCCACATCAGCCACTTCACGTGGAAAATGTTGGTGCATGCCGTAAGCACCTCCTTTTTGGCTCCTTGCTTGATTCTATTGATTAATCTTCTTGGATGGCTCAATCATAGTCTCCAAGATTTATTAATTCCTACAAAACAAAGTATAAGTGCTTTAGTTAAGAGAAGAAGGATTTTTATAAGTAACCTTCCATAGAAGCAAAATAGTATGTGGTCCTTCTTCCTCTTGAATCCTCTTTGCCATTGCTCTAGTAAGAGGTCAAATGTGCATCTTAGATGGTCTTCCATCAACCATTCACCACCCAACTTCTCTGTGGATCATCAGCAGCTGGATTAAATATTTCAATTGCTCCATGCGGATGCACTTCTTTTATCACATATGGTCCTGACCATTTTTACTTCAGCTTCCCAGGAAATATCTTCAATCTTGAATTGAACAATAGTACCTGTTGTCCTGGATTGAAAACCCTATTCACCAACTTCCTGTCATGATAAAATTTAATCTTGTCTTTGTACGCCTTTGATGAATCATATGCATGTAATCGCATTTCTTCAAGTTCCAAAATCTGCCTTCTGCGTGTGCATTGAGTTTCATAAGGATCAAAATTCAAAAATTTTAAAGTCCATAATGCTTTATGCTCCAATTCTACTGGAAAATGGCATGCTTTCCCATAAACTAATTGAAACGGTGACAATCCCATAGACGTCTTCATTGCTGTCCTATAAGCCCAAAGAGCATCATCCAATTTGATAGACCAATCCTTTCTTGATGAAGTCACTATTTTTTCCAAGATCCTTTTTATTTCCCTGTTAGACACCTCAGTTTGTCCATTGGTTTGTGGATGATAAGGTGCAGCTACCTTATGTTTTACTCCATAGTGTATAAGTACTTTCTCTAGCTGATAATTGCAAAAATGAGATCCTCCATCACTGATCAACACTCTTGGAGTGCCAAATCGTGAGAATATCTTCCTCTTCAGGAATTTAATTACCGTGCTAGCATCATTTTTAGGACAAGCTAATGCTTCCACCCATTTACTCACATAATCCACTGCTACCAGAATATATTCATTGTTGAAAGATGGAGGGAAAGGTCCAACAAAATCAATACCCCAACAATCAAAAATCTCAACCTCTAAAATACCCTGTAAAGGCATCTCATGACGTTTAGTGATTGTCCCTGCTCTTTGACATTTATCACAATTTCTAGCATGATTATGAGCATCTTTAAATAAAGTTGGCCAATAAAACCCAGATTGAAGGACTTTTGCTGCTGTTCTTTCTCCATTAAAATGTCCTCCATAAGGTGAATCATGACAATGCCAAAGAATTCCTTCTGCTTCTTCATTTGTAACACATCTCCTTAGAAGATTATCTGCTCCAATTTTGAACAAATAAGGATCATCCCAAACAAACTGCTTGGCATCATGCAGAAATTTCTTTCTTTGTTGCCAAGTTAAGTCTTCCGGCATGACTCTTGCAGCTTTGAAATTCGCCATATCAGCAAACCAGGGCCTCTGCTGAATATACATGAGTGATTCATCTGAAAAAGATTCCCAGATTTCAGACTCCTTGCTAGTGACCTCATTGTTGACTAACCGTGACAAATGATCAGCAATTAAGTTCTCACTTCCTTTCTTGTCACGGATTTCTACATCAAATTCTTGCAATAGTAGTACCCATCGAATCAAACGTGGCTTAGAATATGGTTTTGTCAACAAATATTTGATAGCTGAATGATCTGTATAGACAATCACCTTAGACCCAATAAAATAAGGTCTAAATTTCTCTAGAGCATACACAATGGCAAGAAATTCTTTCTCTGTGGTAGCATAATTCAATTGAGCATTGTTCAGAACCTTGCTAGCATAATAAATTGGATGAAACTTTTGTTCTTTCCGCTGGCCAAGGACAACTCCTATTGCATAATCACTTGCATCACACATTAATTCAAAATTTTGATTCCAATCTGGCGCTACAATTACTGGAGTTGACACTAACTTCTTCTTCAATATGTCGAAAGCTTTCAGACAGTCTTCATTCATCACAAAAGGAACATCCTTCATCAAAAGATTACTCAATGGTTTAGCAATTTTTGATAAATCTTTGATGAATCTTCTATAAAACCCAGCATGACCAAGAAAACTTCTAATTCCCTTTACATTTGTTGGTGGAGGTAGTTTCTCAATGACTTCTACTTTAGCTTTGTCTACCTTAATTCCTTTAGCAGAGATTTTATGCCCCAATACAATTCCTTCAGTTACCATGAAATGACATTTCTCCCAATTAAGAACAAGATTTGTCTGAACACATCTTTTGAGGACAGTGTTCAAATTAGCCAAACATCTCTGGAAAGAATTTCCAAAAACTGAGAAATCATCCATGAATACCTCAATGCATTTTTCTAAGAGATCTGCAAAAATTGCCTGCATACACCTTTGAAACGTAGCTGGAGCATTACATAATCCAAAAGGCATCTTTCTATATGCAAAGATACCAAAAGGACAAGTAAAAGCCGTCTTCTCCTGGTCTTTTGGATCTACCACAATTTGATTGTATCCAGAATATCCATCTAGAAAACAATAGAAAGCCTGCCCTGATAACCTTTCTAACATCTGATCCATGAAAGGAAGAGGAAAATGATCTTTCCTAGTATCTTTATTCAGCTTCCTGTAATCAATGCACATACGCAACCAGTAACTGTCCGAGTAGGAATAAGTTCATTCTTATCATTATAAATTACTGTCATCCCACCTTTCTTTGAAACCACCTGTACTGGACTCACCGATTCACTGTCAGAGATTGGATAGATGATACCAGCTTCTAACAGTTTCAACACTTCTTTTCTGACCACCTCCTTCATAAAAGGATTTAATCTTCTCTGTGGTTGAGCACTTGGTTTATAATCTTCTTCCATAAAAATTTTGTGCATGCAGTAAGTTGGGCTAATACCTTTAAGATCTGATATTGACCACCCAATTGCTTCTTTGTTGATGGACGAACCCCCGAGGAGAGGTCGATTGAAGTTGTGCGAGCTCGATTCGGACTCCTCGAAGCTTCTCCGACGAATGAAGACGCAGCGGAATGGAATAAGAAACTCGAGATTGAAGGGAAAAACGGAGACCGGACACTGGAAAACCTAGGATCTAGGTTTTAATCGGTGGAAACACTAATCGGACACGAAGAAACCCTAAAATGGTGATGAGGCTCAATATAAACCGATTAATCGGTTCAAATGATTCGGATGATCGGTGAAAAGTGAAGGTCAAAGGGATTAAGGTGTTTGAACGGTGGAAAATGGTGGAAGGAAGTGGAAACCCTAGAAGAAGATGTGGTAGTGTAATGAACGAAGATAAAATACCTTCGAAGATGCGTATGGAGTGTGGATCTGTGGTTGGAGACGAGGAACTCTCGAGAGCGAGAGTGAGACACTCTGAGACGTGGATGGATGCGCGAGAGAAAGAAATGAGAGGCACGGTTCTGCGAGAGTGAAGGAACGAGAAATGAAATGTGGATGTGCGTGTTTGAGGCGCGAGGGAAAAGAGGACGCGTGTGCTAAGCCACTGACGCGGATGGGAGCGATGTTGCGTGATGAGAGAAGCACGGTGATAATGAAAAATGAAAGGGAGAGAGAGTGTGCTTGGAAGGTGGCTAGAGGCAGTCTTTGGACTCTCTAGCCTGACTTTCAAGAGAGAATAATTTCTGATTTCAGAAAATTTAATTCTCATTAAGCTCAAAAGTGCTAATACAAGAGAAGAGTTGGGTATTTATAGTAACCCATACTCCTTAAGAGCTAAGCTAGGAAAGGTAAAAATACAAAAGGGAAACTAAGTCAAGTAGGATTCCATCATTTTCTATCAACTGCTCTTCTTCTTGTAAAGATAAAGAGTTATTGATGATGACTGGCTTTGTTCCATCTTCCTCTAGAAAAACATATTTCAGATGTGATGGCAATCTTTTTAATTCTGGTGTCTGTGCTTTGACTGCTTCTTCCTTATCAATTATTTCGAATATTGGATCTTCCTCCGGACTCTTTTTCAATGTTTCCAAGTCCATCAGACATTCATCAATCAATCTCTCTTCTTCTTCATCTAAATCTTCACATGCATCAATGAGAGTTTTTTCCAATGGAGAAATATTTCGCACCATCCTTTCTTGCACCATACAAACTTCATCAAGTTCATCAAATTGAAAACATGCTTTGTCATCATTTGGATATGTCATGGCCTTGGCTACGTCAAAAATGACTTCTTCATCATCAACTCTCAATTTAAGCTTACCATTCTCTACATCAATCAAAACTCTAGCAGTCTTCATAAAAGGTCTCCCAAGAATAAGAGGAACATCACTATTTCCTTCCATCTCCATCACAATAAAATCCACTAGGAATACAAATTTGTCAACCTTCACTAAAACATCTTCAACCACTCCATATGGATATTTAAGAGACCTGTCCGCCAATTGAAGAGCCATTCTGGTTGGTTTAATTTCCAACCCCTGAATTGTTTTGCACATGGATAGCGGCATTAGATTAATGCTAGCTCCCAAATCAATCAATGCTCTTCCAACTTTCACATCTCCTATGGTGCATGGAATAGTGAAGCTTCCTGGATCTTTAAGTTTAGGAGGTAGTTTCTGTATGATTGCACTGCAGTTACCCTGTAAATTGATAGTTTCCTTCTCAATATACTTGTGTTTCTTTGTGAGGAGTTCCTTCAAAAACTTTGCATATGCTGGCATCTGTTGCAATGCTTCAGAGAATGGTATAGTGATCTCAAGCTTCTTGAACAACTCCATGAATGTTTCCAACTGCTTTTCTTTCTCCTTCCTCGAATAATTCTTTGGATAAGGAAGTGACTTTTCATACTCTTTTTCTTTCTGTCTCTCCTCTCTCTCTTCTCTCTCTTTTTTTTCTCTCCTCTCCTCTTCTTCTTTTTTATTTTTCTCTCTCTCAACTCTTTCTTTCCACTCACATGTTTCTTTTTCACTCTCACTCACATTTTCTTTCTCCTCTCTTTCTTTTTGTCTCTCCTCTAACACTCTACCACTTCTGGTCACAACAGTTTTACACTCCTTTCTGAGATTATCATGTTTCATCTCGTCAACTATTCTCTCAACATAAACCTCCATATTTTTAAATGCAGCATCCACATTATGACAATAAGACGCATTCGTCTTCAAGAATCTTTGGAAAGTCTCTTCAAGCTTTGTTGTTTTCTCAACTGGAGTAAATTGCATCTGCCACTTTTGTTGTTGCACTTGAACCATTAAGACTTGTTGTATTTCCTGTGGTATTTGAGAAAGTTTCATAGTTACTTCTTCAAGCTGTTGAGAGATAATTCTATTTTGAATAAGCAAAGCCTCATTTGATTGTAACAACTCCTTCTGACTAAGATCTCCTTTTTCAATGTTGGGTTCGTTGTCACTAGTAGCCATATTTTCAATAATTTCAGTTGCTTCCTCTGGAGTTTTCCATTTAATGTTTCCTCCTGCTGAGGCATGAAGCATCATCTTAGTTTGTGAACCAAGACCTCCAAGGAAAGTTAGGACTACTTCTTCTTCTTTGAAACCATGCATAAGAGTTTTTCGTAGTAGACTTTTGTATCTATCCCATGCATGCCCTAGTGATTCTTCCATGCCCTACTTAAATGAAGATACCTCTTGCTTGCCTTTTGTCACCTTTGATTGTGGAAAGTACTTATTTAAAAACTTTGTTACCATTGCTTCCCAATCTGTGAAACTTCCTTCTGGAAAAGAATTCAACCAAAGCTTAGCATTGCCTCCCAATGAGAAAGGAAACAAACTAAGTTTGATTGCTTCATCTGGCACCCCATTAATTTTGACTGTGTTGCAAATTTCATTGAATGTAGTAAGGTGCTCATATGGGCTTTCATGAGATAACCCATTAAATTGATTGCTTTTCACCAGTTGGATCAGTGCTGGTTTGACCTCCATATTGGCTGCATTGACTCTAGGTCTAGCTATGCTGTTAAGGTGCTGAGGTCCAGCTATATTGGTGTAATCAGCAAGAGTTCTTCTGATATTATTGTTCTCCATATTTTCTGTGCTATGAACAGAACCTTGTGGTGATGGTTGCAACAAAGTTTCCAAAGGAGGGAAAAGTTCTCTAGATGTTCGGATTCTTCTCCTCCGTCTACTCTCTTCTAATCCTTCAAGCAGAGGTTCTGTTGTTTTCTTGCTCCTAGTTCGAATTGCCTCCTACATACACAAGAACACAAAACCCTAGAAAAGATTTGGTTAGCACAAAAAGATATAGGAGAAGATAAAAACAGAAAACAGAAAATAAAATAAAATAAAATAAAAACCCAAAAAATAAAAACAGAAAATAAAAACAGAAATTCAAAATTAAAGTCAAAGATAATCAATAATCACACAAATTAACCAGTTAAATCACGAGTCCCCGGCAACGGCGCCAAAAACTTGATGGACAAATTTATGAACACCAAAATATGATGTCACAAACTTGTTTTTCAATCGACAAGTATGACCGAATCGTTCAAGTAATAAACTTAGTGAGACCAAGTATCGTTCTTCCCAAAGGATTCACGGCCTAGTTTAGTTGTGTGGTTTCTTGATTAGCTAAGACTTAAAGACGAAATATTTAGATTTTTATATGCAAAAGACGAAAATTAAATATGTATGCATGAAATTTTGATCAATGACAAAAAGCAAAAGATAAACACTTTCAATGAAATTTATGTATGAATATGTTGTTGGGGGTCAATTTCATCTTATCCACTCTCATATATTTTAGGAATTCAACATTCAAATCATCATTGTTAATGCCACTCTCTAAAGTACCTTTCAAGAAGGCTTCTCCCTAATCACGAGTTCATACAATTCCTAGCATTCCTAGTGATCAGTTCATAAGTGCAGGAGCTTAACGACAACCAATATCATATTGGGAGAAATTCCCCGGATCTAGACTTCCCCGTACGCGCCCGTATCGACAAAACCAATAATCATGCATCGAATGAGTTAAACAATGCAAGCATTAAGCAAAGAGAAAAAACCCTAACTAATGATGAAAGAAAGCATAAGTCTTAATTAAAAGATGTAAAAACAGATTCCATATATGAGAGCTTCAAAAGATTACATTGATTCCCCAACAAACATACAGAGTTTAGTTCACCATATTCATGGTGAACCTAGATGAATTACAATGAAAGAATGAAAGATAAAACCCTAAAAAGGTGAAGAGGAAGCCTCAGCATCCAAGATCCTCCTTCATAGGGGTGGAAGAGAGAGTGTTTACTTCGTTCCAGCCAAAGATACAAACCCTAGGAAACCCTAAAGCTTATATATTATTCGTAAATTACAGAAAATTAGGTCCAAGCCCATTAAAGTGCCGCTCAGCGGTAAGTGCGTGTCACGTTTCTTCCCCTCAGCGGCCATTTTGCCCCTCAGCGGACCTCCCGTGAGCTCCTGAGTGCCGCTCAGCGGTAAACTGCCGTTGAGCGGTGACTTCGGCTTCTCCTTTTGCACTTTTTGATGTCTTTTCTGATTCCATATCTCTCCTTCTTCACTTCTTTCACCAAATTCACCTTAAAACCTGCACAAAAACACTGAAATCAAGCATAAACCTGTCCAGCTCTCTTATTTCTGAAAATATGAAGAAAAGCATGATTTCAAGCTAGTTTCTAAGTATAAAGGTTGCTTTTAGTATCAATTTTAAGCATGAAAATAACAGTTTTTCAACTGTTATCACTAAATTCATGCAATTGGCTAACAAAAAAGGTTTCCAATAAATGGCCTTGATCATATAATGCAAACAAGCAAATAATTCAATCATAGCAAACCTAGGCAAAGTCATTCATGCTTTCAAAGTAACACTACAAAAATGCAGGGAATTACCGAAGGCCAAAAGCCCTCGGAAAATGCCAGAAGCCCTCGGAAAATAGTATTTACAGACGGCTCATCGACGGCCAAGAAGCCCTTGGTAATTCTCTTGTCGCTAACATTTACCGAGGGCTTCTGCCCTTCGGTAAATTACCGAGGGCTTCTGCCCTTCGGTAATTTACCGGGGGCTTGTGCCCTTCGGTAATTTCCGAAGGGCTTAAGCCCTCGGTAATCAGCAGACGTGGGTATTTACCGAAGGGCAGAAGCCTTCGGTAATCAGCAAGCGTTGGTATTTACCGAAGGGCAAAAGCCTTCGGTAAGTTTGAGGGAGATGTTAGAGACATTTGTATTTAGCATTCAACCAACAACAAACCTGCATAGCAATTTTCATACACAAACAGACCTGCATAACAATTTTCAAGCACATACAGACCTACATAATGTGCATCTCAAAGATACAATCATTGATCAATAATATCAACCATAGAACATCCATTAATGCATAGAACATGTATTTATATTAATAACATATAAGAATGTAACAATGATATTCTAACATCGAAATCATCCAACTGATCTAACATCCAAATGATGCAAACTCCAAATGTTATAATATCCAATTGTTGATATAACTTGATTATAACAAAATGAATTCAATACTATACATAATTATCATCAGAATGATCTTCATCATCCTGCTCCGGTATAGATGGTTGGACTACTGTGGGTTGGACTGATGAGGGTTGGACTGATGAGGGTTGGACTGATGAGGGCTGGACTGATGAGGGCTGGACTGATGAGGGCTGCTGAGGGACAACGGGTGACGAGGAGGGTTGTGGCTGGGTCGAAGGAATAACTAATTCATCCTGTGAAGTACCAGGCAACACTCTCC
Organism: Vigna reflexopilosa; assembly: GCA_027742785.1. NCBI lineage: Eukaryota > Viridiplantae > Streptophyta > Magnoliopsida > Fabales > Fabaceae > Vigna > Vigna reflexopilosa. The sequence goes on from CM050924.1 coordinate 13,080,136, forward strand.
TGACCAGGGCCTTGAAGTTTGTAAACTCTGCTCTCAAATCAGTGATCTCCTGGTCACGTTGCTGCAGTGCCTGCGTGAGGCGGAGATCGACCTCGTCAGGAGTAGTGGTGGAAGAAGAAGGTTGGTGCTTCAGAGTACCTCCTCTCGATGCTTTATAGTTTGCAGCAAGTTGTCCTGCACCGTACACTCGTCCCTTTTTCTTCCCACCAACGATGTCGATCCAACACTGTGTCCTACGGATGTCATCTTCTGCATTACTAGCATCATCCGGTGTAGGAGCTGACTCATGTTTAGATCTAACCTGTGAAAGTCTCGTAGAAAATTCTTCTTGTTCAAACATTAAAAGCAATGTTAGGGAATGATAGAATAACTTAAATGAAAAATTAGTAATAGTAATAGTGTTATTTGCTTACATGAGTCTTCCGAGATCTTTCATCAACAAATTGATTAGTGCCCTTCCTTACATGAGTCTGTGCAAAGACCTCATCAACATGGACCGCCCGTCCCAAAGCTTGTGCCTGTAACATAATTTACGATTTGAAGTGTACATATGGAATAGAAAATACATAACTTATATATGAAAGAAAAAGTTAGGGAATGAAATTATACCATACGAATAGCATGCTCATGAATGGTGATCGACCCACCAGTATGCAGGGTGCCACCCCTTTCAGACGCTCTGTTCCTCTGGGCTTTGGTACATTTATTGCGAAACTCTACTGTATTCCAATGAGCCAGTAAAGAGTTCCAAATTTGTTCACCCAGCCAGTAAGGGCGTTGTCCTGCATTGCGGGCATCCCTAAACATCTCTGACAGTCGATGAGATGCTTTCATGTGGAAATTTCTGTGTATCTGACTTTCATGTTCAGGTTTCCACTGCACCTTCATCTGTAACATTAAAGAGAACAAACATTGATTACAGAACATACTGAAATAAGAGGGACAATTAGTTAAATAGATTGTTCACCTGAAAGCGCTCCCAAAATGGCTTTTTGTCGTCATCAGGTATTGCTCCCCAAGTAGGCCATGGACTTAGAAACTGTTGCTTAATTGAACGTGTGATGGCCTGGGAAGCAACCTTAGATGGAATAAAGTTGCAAGATAAAAGTCATTTGAATTACAATAGGGTTTAAACATCAAATTATATCAAGAGATTAAAAACTTACCCTTTACCATACGACTCAATCCATGGTCGATCATGGAGGGACGGGTCAAGACATTCACCATCACCACTTGAATCTTGATCAGCAGATGGTGTAACAGTGTCAGAAGATGGTATAACAGATGAGGAAGGTATAGAAGTAGGGTCAGGGACATGAGTTGGGGTTCTAACCACAGGGGGAGGAGTGTGGGTTATAATTACAGGAGGAGGAAGAGGGTCTGTTGCAGGGGTAGTAGAAGGGTGTACTGCAGGGGTAGGAGTAGTGTCTACTGCAGGTGTAGGAGGCTGTACTGTAGGGGTAGGAGGAGGCCCCACAGATGATGTACTGCCGGCAGCAGTGGTAGGTAGTCTAGCAGGCACCCTAAGTACATACTTTGGTGCCTGCCGTTGCCTCTTTCTAGGCCTTGCTACCCCTTTTCCTTTATCAGGACGTTCTGAACCTTGTCCTGTCATTACTACATTGAAATGGTTACAAATAAAGCGAAAAAATAGAAATCATTAACGAAGGATCAATGGTTTTTAAAGTAAATGTATAAATAATTGCATACAACTTTTAAGATGGTATTTTAGATAACTTTATTGAAATGATAGTTCAATTTGCTACAATGGATGTCCAACATTCAATCATCGTCATCATGATCTTCATCTTCATGTTCTTCTTCATCATCATCTTTATCATCATCATCTTCGCCTTCTTCTTCGTCGTCGTCATCATCATCATCATCTTCTAGTTCGTTTTCTTCTTCTTCTTCTTCTTCTTCCTCTTGTTGTTCTTCATCACCTTGTATTGTTGCTTGTAATTCATCTCCATCACCATCAGGGTCAACCAATGCGGTTATACATTCAACTTCAATAACTTCTTGTGGTTGTGACATTTGGTCAAGTTGGTAGGCAACATCTTCCTCAACCTCATTTGAGTCAATGCGACCTCTAGGCTTGGTTAGTATTGCTACGGCCCAACCACGCTTGTCAATAATGCGGAATGGTGGATATGGCACATAATAAACCTGTCTGACATTAGTTGGTAGAATGAAAGGATCAAAGGGTCCATATCTTAATCTCTGATTGAGTTCGACAATATTAAAGCGTGGATCGACTCTAGTACCAGCTCTAGAAGGATCAAACCATTCACAATAAAAAAGTACTACTCTGTTTGGAGAAGTAGTGATGTTGTACTCTAACTCATATATTTTATGAATGATGCCGTAGAAATCATCATAACATCCCTCTGTTAGGCCCTTCACATACACACCACAATTTGATGTTTTGTTTCCTTTAGACCATTCATGTGTATGGAATTTGTAACCATTGGTGAAGTAAGTGTGCCATTCTTTGACACATCTCATTGGCCAATTCGACAGATGTCTTAACTCTTGAACCGTGGGAGTTAATGCCTGATTAAAAACCTACAAACATACTAACAAAATTATAAAAGCAAGAGTCAAATTAACCTTGCTCTAAATGTAGGAAAAAGTACGGACCTGATTTCTAAACCAATGGGGAAACTTTGAGTGTATTCTAGCAGAAGTATTTCCTTCTGCGACTTGCTTAGCCACAACAAATGAGCTGGTACAAATGAAATTCATTAGTGTATAATAATTGGATAGTTTGAAAGATAAGAGATGGATGATGACATACTCAAGGTACGGCTTTACTTCACTACAATTGATTAAGACATGGACATGAGCAGAGTTGAATTCAGCATCAGTTAACCAATGAGTGAATTCTTTCCCTGCGTGACGGCCTGATTGTCGGAACACTGATAATGCACCTTCATGTGGTTCAACTTGCCATTGCATTTCATTTCTGACATGAGTGGGGGACAACATGAAGTTTTTGAAATAATGTGAACAAAAATACGTTGTCTCTCTGTGCAAGTAAGCTGCACAAATTGAGCCTTCTACTCTAGCTTTATTTTTAACTGAACGTTTGGATTCTCCCATAAACCTTTCAAATGGATACATCCACCTGTATTGCACAGGTCCCCCAAGCCAAGCTTCATATGCAAGATGAATTGGAATATGTTCCATTGAATCAAAGAATGCAGGAGGGAATATTCGTTCTAATTTGCAGAGAATAATTGGGATATTTTCATCCATCTTTTTAAGGGAATTCTCCTTTAGTGTCGTCCAACACAAATCTTTAAAGAAGTTACTGATCTCTATCAGTGGATTTAACACGTGCATTGGCAAACAACTGAACGCAAGAGGGATTAAAGTCTCCATGAATACATGACAATCATGACTCTTCAACCCTTGAATAGTACCGTTCTGAACATTGGCACATCTGAACAAGTTAGAAGCATATCCATCTGGCATTCTAAGCTCCTTGATCCATCCACACACTATTCTTGCCTCGTCTTTTGAAATGGTGTAATTTTCTTTTGGTTTAAATAATCGGTCGTTACCTTGCGCCTTCAACTCTAAGTCTTTTCGTCCACAATACAAAGGTAAATCTTTTCTTGCTTTCTCATTATCTTTTGTTTTACCTATAACATTCATCACTGTGTTGAAGACATTGTCAAAGAAATTCTTTTCTGTGTGCATGACATCGAGGTTGTGTCTTAGCAAGTTGTCTTTCCAATACGGAAGTTCCCAGAATATGCTTCTTTTAGTCCAATTATGCCATTCTCCAAACCCTTCTATTCTATTCTGACCAGATTCAGTGACTTTTGGATAGTCTTTCACTCTTCTCCAAACGTGTGATCCAGTCAACTTGGGCGGGGGCATATCCGTTTCGACTTGCCCTTTGCGAAATGCCTTTTTGTTTCTTCTAAAGGGGTGATCAATGGGCAAGAACCGTCGATGGCAGTCAAACCAACTACTTTTCCGACCATAAGTCAATTGGAATGACTTTGTATGTTCCATGCAATGTGGACAAGCTAATCGACCATGCGTGCTCCAACCAGATAACATGCCATACGTTGGGAAGTCATTAATAGTCCACATCAAGGCTGCCCTCATAAGGAAATTTTGCTTCCTTGAAACGTCATACATCCAAACACCATTCCATAACTTCTTCAAATCATCAATCAAAGGCTCCAAATAAACATCAATCAATGATTTGGGATTAGATGGACCTGGTATTATACAAAATAGAAACATGTAAGGCTTTGTCATACACAGCTCAGGTGGTAGATTGTATGGGGTAACTATCACGGGCCAGCATGAATATGGTGATGCAGACGCCTGAATGTACGGGGTAAACCCATCAGAGCATAGACCAAGTCTGACGTTACGTGGTTCGCTGGCAAAGGATGGATGTTTACGATTGAAGTGCTTCCAAGCTTCACCATCAGAAGGATGACACAAAAATCCCGGAGTTTTGTTACCATCATGCCATGTCATGTGTTGTTATGTTTGCATTGAAGTAAACAATCTTTGTAATCTTGGAATTATAGGCAAGTAGAACATGGACTTTATTGCAATTGGTTTTTTTTGCCTCCGTCCAGCATGCATTGTATGATATCGAGGTGAGCCACAAAACTTGCATTCAACCAACAATGCATCATTTTTGCCACTGTCATTATCATAGAATAACATACATCCGTTAACACAACAATCAATCTTCTTGACATCCAATCCCAACTTTGAAACACATTTTTTGGCTTGGTAATAATTCTTCGGCATGAAATTGTTTGCTGGTGTCAAATCTAACATCAATTTTGTATAGAAGTCCACTGCTTCAATGGGAACATTCCAATTAGATTTGCCAGCCATGAGTCTAATGCACACTGACAATTTTGACTCAGATGAACCTTCAAATACAGGTAGATTTGCCTCTGTAAGTAAATTGTAAAACCTCTGCGTCGTTTCATTTGGAGGCTCTTCATCATGACTATCGTCTGCTTCTTCAGCATGGTGACGAAGAGCATTGTCGACCATCTCTTGCATATAGGCAAATTGATCTATCTCAGATGTATGTACAATAGTATTCGAACCTGATGCAAGCCGTCTTACAGCTGCAATGGAGGTCGAAGGAATTTCTTCACCATGAATGTCCAGACCGTGTAATTAGGCATGAACCCTTTTTGGTAAAGGTGAACTTTGACGACTTCATCTTTCAAAATCCTTGTACATTCGCACTTGATGCATGGACATCGAATCCCTCCATCAAGGGCATACTATTGATATCGTCGGGCCATCTCCATGAACTCTTCAACTCCGATGACAAAAGATTCCTTCAAACCTCTCCTTCCACTATAACAACGGTCGTACATCCATCCACGATGGTTGGGAAATTGGGCCATGTTCTGTGACAAGCCAAACAAATAAAAACTTAGCCAAAACAGCAACACTCCATGTGACATAAGTAATAAACCTATTATTACTCAAGTCGAACATGGAAGGCAATTTGAACACTATGGTCATAGGCATTCAATAAGGGCATGGAAAGAGAAGTCCTCGGTATTGAAATGCCTTAGACATACTAAGGGGCTATGTATTAAAGTTGGAGGAGACAACTTATTACTACTGAAGTTCTCTTGTCTAGAGTACTTCCAAATATTTTGTAGGTTCTAAGTGTTTAGTGTATTTTTACCCTTCTCATTGCTTTGAGAATGTGTGTAGTACCATAGGTTTTTAAATGACTACTTAACTTAATGAAGTTATAGGCTAACAAATGAAAGACAATGTAAATGAACATACCATATAGACATCAACATAATTTAGGCAATCAAATATTTATAAAAGCATGGATATATACTACAATTTGTGGTTTATGGAATTCTTTAATGAATCAGATTGTGGGTAAACACTGTGTCCGATTCAAACGGTTGTAATTCATTAGTGTAACAGTTTGCAATTGCCTCAAGTCACTAATTTACCATTTCTTTTATATAGTTTTGTCCGTGAGTTATCAAGAAGACTAAAATAAAACATTTTTCCATCGCTGTAGAATCTTACACAAGGACGCCAATAAGGAGAGGTGGGAATTTTTATTATTATTTTAATAAGGGGTGCAGGAAGAAAAGGCCACCTGTTATCTTCACTTGGCCCAGTTCTCAAAGTGAGAAGAAAATGTATATTTCATCTGATTTCAGTTGTCATTGCCAAGCTCTCCTTCATCTCCTGGGTTTGTTCTTCCCCTGTTCTTCATCAATGAGTAAGTTTCATTGTATTTTCCTGGCTTGACTTTGTTCCTCTGTTTCATCTCATTTCATTTTTCACCTCTGTGCCCTATTCTTACATTTATTTTATGGTGCACCTTTTGATTTTAGTCATCTGTGTTCTGCCTCTGTTAATTATGTTCTTCTTCTAGCACTTGTATCAATTTTAGTTCTACCATTCCTTCAAATATTTGTATTAATCTATTATGTTTTTCTAATTTTAATACGTAATAGAATTTTTAAATAAGAAGGGTGTTCCTCTTTCCGGTTTTGTGAGATATAATGGAATTTGAAATTAAATGTTACAAGATGACGGAAAGAAGTTTAGTGGAGGTGTGTGGGTATGGGTTTGAATGGGCAGGAAGAGGATAGTTGGTGGAGATAATGAGTTACGGAGAAAAGACGAAGAAGTAGGGTTTAGGGGGAAGAGGTTGCATATTTTCATGTTCTGCAGAAAGGGGAAACTGATTTGTTTTTGTGAACTTTGTTATTTGCACTCTTATGGTATTGTTTACACCCTGTGTCGTATGCTACTAATCCCCTTGCAGTATTATCTACGACTCTCACGTCTTATTGCATAAGATTTGGGAGAAAATAAAATTTGAACTAATCAAGTATTGTAGGGTTAGATTGGTTTAGACTAAAAAAGATAATTCAAAATTCAAACCAAGCTAACCCAGTCAGGAAAAGATTGGTTCGGTTAGGATCAAGTGCATCTAATCACAAAAGTATACGAAACTTTGTTTTAAGAAAAAGAAAAATGCATGATATTTTCAAGACATTCACGCAATTCTTTATTGGAGGAGATAAAAAAAACATTTATATGAGCATGAGTGCAGAACTAAGGGAATCTGGTACCAGATGAAACAAGGTTCAAACACCTTAATAGGACAGTTTTGAACTCTGTTTATGTACTATAATTCTAATTCAAAAATAATATCAATTTAGGGAAAAAGATCAGACAAATGAAAGGTTTGGGAAAGAAAGAAGGGAGGTTAAAGTAGTTTAGGAAATAAACGAAAACAAAATCCTGAAAGAATAGGGTAGAAGATAGGACTGTACTCTACATAAACAGCGTTGGTTATTTACATTGTTTTAGTTAAGGCTTTTATAAATTAAGGTTACATTAAGTCATCAAAGACAAGTTTATTGCTGTCGGATTTGGTCCTCGCCAGGTAATTCACATATTTCATTGTTCTTTTTGCTAACTGAAAAGTAGAAAGACATACAATCACAGAGCATGTGCACAGAGGAGAGATTGTGATCTTTGTTTCTATGCTGCTAGCGCAAAAGATTGTACACTAACCAACAAATTTTCCAGTTTACTCTACACATTGTGAAAGGCCTTCTGCTTGCACTAGCTATACATGTTTCAGTTTTTCTTCCTTTCTTCATCTGTTGAAGAACCTTTCTTAGAATCCATTTCAGTGCCTACTTCTATTCTACACCTATTTCTATTAGTTTTAAGCTTGTTGGCATGTTAAAATTGACCAATTAAAGTCATATTTTGGTGCTGTCCTTGTACATTTCTGGTCCAGTTTTTTATATGCTTTGGTGCTAATTTATGTGTCAAATAGTGGTGTTCTAAAGACTTTGAGGTGCAGTCCATTTTTAGAAACATTTGAGTGATTGGAAGTAGATAGGCTATAAGGGAAAAAATAGTGTTGTGGTTGCTAATGATCAGTGATTGGATTTGGTTAGGTATCAACATTTGAGTGAATTATCAACAAAGGTGGAAGATTTGCACAAATAGATGTGCTTAATCTGATTCAGTTATTGCTGAATCAATTGCTTAAAGTAGATGGTATAATGGTTGAAGGGGATGAGAAATTAAAGAGGAAAATTCAGGTCATGCCAAATACTGAGATGCATTTTACTGAATTTTGTTTATCACTATATCTCAAACTACATTTGTTTAACCACTTGTAGTTCTAATGTTAGTGAAAAATTAATTTTAAAGTTAAAAAGAGTTCAAAACTATGTTCAAACTCTGGATTAGCTGAAGATTAAGAATTCCTTGCTTGGTAGCAATGGACATCATGCACCATTGAGAATTGTGTGTAGTACAATAAATAGTTTAAGGTACTTTTATCCTTCTACATCAAGTAGTAAGATTAACGCTAAATCAATCCTAAGTTCAGTAATGTCAGATTTCACTCACAGTCATACAGTACAATTTGTTCTTACATGGGATTTGGCACACTTTTTCTAACCATTATGGGATCACTCAAAGTATGACAAAAAGGTATTGAATTTGGAAATGAAACTTTACTTTAGCATGTCAAGAAGAACATGGAATTTTCTAAGAATAGCTACTAAAACACAACTTACAAAAACATTGATTCAGTTTAGCCATTACCTTGAGATCAGAGAGACCAACCACACAAGCACAGTCCACTACTTTAGCACCAGCAAGTTCTACAATTGAAAGCAAACTTAACCATTTTAGGAACAACAACAAAAATTGGGGGTTAATTCATAAAGCTTATATATATATATATATATATATATATATATATATATACATATATATATATATATTTAAACATGCTTTTTATTTCTAGTAGTTACCTAGGAGTGTGACAAGACAGTTACATGTATGAAACCTTAATTTAAAGTGAACCATGGTCTACAATCATGAAATATCAAAGCTGAATGCATCTTTACTTACTCACCACAGAAATGCATTCACTTAATAAGACATTTATTCTTGCAAAAGAGAATTTAGAACAAAATAGTACCTTCAATCGTAAAAGGCTGCAAGACGAAATCACCTACAAGTCTAATTGCTGCTAATACAGTTCCACCTGTGGCCACCAAATCATTAATAATTATGACATGTTTGCTGGACTGAAGAGCACCAACATGCAACTCCAAACAATCATTTCATTTCTAGAACATATTTTGCAGAAATTACTTCCCCTAAACAAAGATTAGGCATCACTTTCCAAACCACATCAATGCACTGGAACAAGTACCAGTTTAAATTGACAGACACAGCTGAAAGATTCTAAGAATCTTGTTCATGTGAGTATTACTTTCAACTTACTGGTGAACCTAAGTCTAGTACAACAAGATTCAAGACCAACACATGCATCTACCTATATTCAAATTATGCGGTGATTATTGTTGCAGTGCAACTCACAGTACACAATTAAACTCAAGAGCAATCCCAAATTTCTCCTAGAATTGTGCAACTAAAACACTCTGCCTCATTAAGTTCATCTTGGTGGATCTACATTCACCATGTTCTCAATCATGCAAATTAAATGTTAAATGATCCATGTGCTGCTGAACATAATCCCATGGTCAAATTATGCAGATTGGCAAAACAGTGTCACATTCTTGCTTTCTTGTAGGTACCTCATGCATAAGGCATTGGCTAGGAAAGGGATTGTTGTTTTTAATATTGCAATATTAATATCATACATTCCATGTAATAATAAATTTGATATTAGAAAAATAAAAAAGCCGAAGCATCTTTGCAATGAGGAGTAGATATGCACGCTGGTGCTGTCTGCATCTGAAACAATAAGGAGGAGATCACTAGTTAGGGTCCACATGACGGGAATCTGCAGAACAAGTAACAGAATGAGACCCATTTTGGTCATTTGGCTCACTCACACCATTCCATGTATGGTATCTGCTCAGTAAACTTGAAAAAGCCTTCATAGTTTGTGTAACCTCAAAACCTCCAAGAGAATTACACGTCCCCCACACAACCACTCTTTAAGAAAAACTGTTATCACTTTTATGAAATTTTGTCAAACTTTGGAAGATTACAAATCACTAATTTATTGACCCTTTTGTTTTCTATAAGCTGCATTAGTTCCTATGTTATATTAATTATACCTTTTCTTTGTAGAGGCAAAGATCAAAATCACTGGGGGTCCAAACATGTACGAAGAAAGTAGTTGCTTTGATCCGAATGGGATGGTGGCAGAAGACTGTTTTTCGCAGATGGTTTCAAAATCGGAGGCAGTTATGTCTGTGACTAGCATGCAGCCCCAAAACACCCTTGGGATGGAAAACTTAGCCTACACATCTGCTTCTGCTGTTGCTATGGAAATCATTGCACACCCTCAATAAAACTCATACAATCAAGTTAATAACTTGAACCCCCAGTTTGTGCAAGTGGTGAACAACCATGGTTCATGTGAGGAGCTGTATTTTTTCCCCACTCACTCCTCCGCACTTGAGAGGGGTCACCATGATCACCAATTTCCTTATTCCACACCAACACCAGATCTCCTCAACCTTCTCCACTGGCCAATGACCTTTGAAAACCAAAGCACCAATTTTCCCAAACTTTCTGGCCCTATGGGAACAACACACAGCACAAACGTCTCATCTGTTTCCTATGACCCTTTCTTGCATCTCAACCTGCAAGCACCTCCCACAGCTCTTGGAAATGATTAAGCCTTTGGAGGAGGGGGTGTCATACAAGGCAGTGGAATTGGCTGCCAAGATTTTTGAAATGGGGTGGTGGAGTTCACTCAAGATGTGGGCAAAAAGAGAGGGGGGAAAAGGACCAACCAGTTTACCAGTACCCCTACTGAGAGACAAAGGAGAGTGGATTTGAGTAGTAAATTTGATGCTTTGAAAGAACTCATCCCAAACCCCTCCAAGGTAACATTTTTGAGTAAATTATACTGTTGACATTCTCTCAAAGCCATAGACATTTTTCTTTCCTGCTTTTTCTATTTCACAGTAACTCTTCAATTGTTTAAAATGTCTTTTCTCTAGGAAAGGTTGTTTTAAACGTTAAGAAAATGTAAACTTTGAGAAAAATATCTTATTTTTAAACCCAACATTGATTAAAGCTAATGTCTTTGAGTATAAAGAAAGTAGAACTCAGTGATTGATTTTGTTCTGTTTTGTTAATTGAAAAGGATAATTGTGGTTTGGTAATACTAATATATTGTAAAGAACCAATATTAGATTTAGAAAAAGAAGGATCAAAAACAGATGCAAAAACCTTTGGTGGTGAGCTTTAAACCTGAAATCATACCAGTGGGTTGAGGCTTAGAATTATCCATCTTTGCTCAATGGAGGATATCCTGAATATACTATTTTTTAGAGAGAATATGTCCTCCATCAAGGATGGAGAATATGTCTACCATCAATCGTTGTTTTGATTGATCTACATTTTAATTAACTAAGAGTAAAACAAAGGTTGTGAGTGAAATGAAGTTTCAATGCACTATATTCAGTGCAACTTACTTATAAGGTTTAATGTATTAGGTATAGGACAGAGATATCAGTGTCCATGTAGGACACGCTAACCTTCTATAGGTCTATACATTAACCTTGACAGGAATATAACACCTTCTATAGGTATAGGACAGAGATATCTTGAGTATTTCGCTACTTATGCTATATGAAATTGGCTTTTTAGGTCTACAGTAGCTTTGTACTCTGATTCATTACTTGATTATCAGTTTTCGTAATCTACTAATATTAGCTTGCTTTAGTTTTAAAATGGCTATTTCTAAAAAATGCATTAGCAATCAAAATGCCAACTTTGAACAATTTTTCTATAACACATCATATTGCACAAACTAATTCAGAGCATACATTGAACAAACTTAGAACAAATGCTTCTTAGGTTTTATAGTTCATCAATCGAAATAACAACTTACCTCGACGGTAGCCCCTTCAATAGCCTCTGAAGCAGTACTGGAAGACCTTGTCACGCAGCGTCACTGCCCTGGTTACGCCGCCTCGTCTATGCCGCGTCATCCAATATCCTCCCTCGACAATGGTAGCCTTCAACTCAGCATCCCACCACCTCAGAACACTGCAAAACGCTACAAGAAATAAGCTTCCACCATTGACGCGTAATCGAAAACAGTAACAGGAAAACAAAATGAGATGGGAGAATGGGACACTTCACCTATAATGGAGGAGAGGGGAAGAAGCGTATCCCGATTGTGGTTAGGGAAGGAAGCACTCTGCACAAGCCAGCCAGTGAGTTCGTCGAGGGAGTTAGGGTACAGAATCTAAAAATTGGGGAAGAACGAGTTTTCGCGAAATGAGGGGAGGGAAATATGTCACTTTCTAATTCCATATACATCATTCACTTACCGAGGGTCGCTTGCCTTCGATAATCACTCCTGTCCATTACAGACGGCCATTACCCTTCGATAAAGTCATACTACACATGCCTTCGGAAAAGCCCTCGGTAAATTACATTTACCGAAGGCCAAAAGGCCTTCGGTAATACTCCGCCGGAAATAAATGTTTTTCCTGTAGTGTATTAACATTCAATCACAACAACTCTGGAGCTCAAAACCTCACATATAAGCTCATTCACATTCCACATATAACATCCTGCTTAGAATCATAATCACAATCACAACATCTTACATTTGTGAACCACCTGTATAAGCATATGCTATGCACAATGTCAACATCAATCAATATCAAAGCATCATCAAGCATTACTTATCACACAATAGTCACAAGTAAACCTTCATAACAGAGAAAGTTTCAAAGTACATCAATCCTATTCTAAAAATAGAAGTAAATAAGTTCACAAATTTAAAACATTGGATAGGAAAGATCCTGCTCTAGTGCTGATAGCATCCATCAGTAAATGCTATCTCAGTTCCTCGTCAGCCTATGTTGTCATCTGTATCTTCCTCCTCTTTATTATCTTCAACATCCTCAAATGCGTCATCATTATCATCATCTTCATCTTCCTCCATAGCTGAAGCTTCAGCTGCTCCATCTCTACTGGCCTGTGCCTGCTCCTCTTGCCATGTTATCCTGGGCAATGAGGAAGTCTTGCTCATGCTTGCGGGAAAGGGACTTGCTGGAATAGGGTTGATCTGGTTCCTTCTCCTTCCTTTTGAATACTGTAGTCTTGAATCTCTTGTCCGATGAGGAGGCCATCCCTACATCAAACACCATTCATAAAACCACAAGAAACATCATTAAGCATTAGTAAACCATAAGCAACACCCTACAATCATTCCTAATCACCGCTGAGGGAAATCAAAACCCCTCAGCGCAGCCTAACCCCAACTTGGATGGAACCCTAGTGAGAAAGTGAGTTGAATAGAGGTCTTGTAAATGGGGATAAAGGGAAAGGTGTAGAGAACTCTTGGAAAAGTGTTTAAGAGTGTGTTGGAGGAAATAAATCTGAAAATAAAACCAAAACCGCACCCTAGGGTATAAAAATACCCTAATGCACTCCGGTCTCGCTAAGGGCAACCCAAAAACCCATGTTGCAGTGGTACCGCTCAGCGGAAATTTCCGCCGAGCGGCACTTGCGTGACATACTCTCCTTCTTTCTAGCTTGCCCTAGGTGCCTTATACTCATGCCTCTCACTCACTTCATGCATTTAAGTTCTCAAATCACTCATACATTCAATCCCTAACATGCAACTAAAGCAGAATCAAAACAAACAAACAAAATATAGTAAATCAACTGGGTTGCCTCCCAAGTAGTGCTTGTTTAACGCATGAGCTTGACCCAAAATCCACCAACACCCATCAGTAGGTGCAAATCTTTCTTACCAACACCCATCAGTAGGTGTAACAAACCTAGTATCCTTCCGTAGATACTTAACCACCTAGCATCCATCAGTAGATGCTATACCCTATAGAAAAAATTTATAACTAAAACAAAAATAACAAAAGTTCATAATTACATCACCAAACAAAAAACAAAAGTTCTTAAATCACTGGGTTGCCTCCCAGCAAGCGCTATTTTAATGTCATTAGCTTGACCCAATAAAGCTCAAGTTTCATCTTCTTTTTCTTCTTCTTTCTACTGAACTTCTTCAGAAATTTGATCAAACCAGGAACCTATTGCAATGTCCCAATCATAGAAACTTTAATCTCCAATTTCTTGAAGATTTCCATGAACCACTTAAATTTCTTTTCCTTCCTATGATACTTATTTGGATGACGAAAAGGTTTTTCATATGATTCTCTCTCTTCCTATCGTCCTCTTTCTCTTTTCTCTCGCTTTCTTTTTTCTCTTTTTCTTTTCTCTTATTTTTTTCTTCCTTTCTCTTTTTCTACTCAACTTCTTTATTTTCACACACATTCTCTTTTTTTCTTGTCTCTCAACCACTTCTTTTTCTTTTCTCTCTACTCTCTTTTCTTTTTCCTCCACTCTATCTTCTATGATAATGAATATGGTAAGAATGATGGCGCGTTGCTTGAATGCAAATTTTGTGGAAAGCCAAGATATCAACCACGTAACACGGGAGCAACTACTACAAAACAAGTTTCTATGAAATCAATGTTTTATTTGCCATTAATTCCCAGACTACAAAGAATGTATGCCTCAACACAAACTGCAGGACAAATGACATGGCACTATCAGAACATGTCGACCAATGGTGTTTTGCGTCATCCATGCGATGGAGAGGCTTGGAAGCACTTTGATAGAGTATATCCTGACTTTGGTATCGAGCCACGCAATGTACGACTCGGTTTATGCTCTGACGGTTTTAACCTATATGTACAGGCATCAAATATACCATATTCATGTTGGCCAGTTATTGTCACCTCTTATAATCTTCCTCCAGAAATGTGCATGTCTAAACCTTACATGTTCTTGACATGTCTCATTCCCGGGCCATTCAATCCAAAGGTTGGCATAGATGTGTACTTAGAGCCCTTGATAGACGAATTGAAGAAGCTGTGGACGGGTGTGATAACATATGATATTTCAAGGAAACAAAACTTTATTTTGAGGGCCATGCTAATGTGGACAATTGATGATTTTCCTGCTTATGGTATGTTGTCCGGCTGGAGCACTCATGGTAAACTGGCATGCCCACATTGCATGGAGCGTACAAAGGCTTTTAGATTATATCATGGGGCAAAAAATTCATGGTTTGACTCCCATCAGAGGTTTTTACCGAATGACCATGCTTTTAGGAGGAATAGGAATGCTTTCAAGAAGGGGGAAGTGGAGATGAATGACGCACCACCATATCTTACGGGACCAGAAGTTTGGAATAGAATCAATGGTTATCCTAAAATAACTGAAAATGGTGCACCAAGAATTGATGGATACGGTGAGTGGCATAATTGGACGAAAAAAAGCATCTTTTGGGATCTACCCTATTGAAAGGATAATTTGTTAAGGCATAATCTTGACTTCATGCACATTGAAAAAAATTTCTTTGACAACATCTTTAATATTGTGATGAATGTTGCGGGGAAGACAAAAGACAATGACAAGGCCCGAATGGATATAGCTTTGTACTGTAGACGAAAAGATTTGGAGCTAAAAAGTCATACCAATGGAAACATGTATAAGCCAAAAGCAAATTATACACTTTCAGCAGATCAAACAAAAGAGGTCTGTCATTGGGTAAAAGCTCTTAGGATGCCTGATGGATATTCTTCTAACTTGTCAGGTGTGTTGATGTGAATAGGGGAAAGCTCATTGGGATGAAAAGCCATGGCTGCCATGTGTTTATGGAATGCTTACTTTCTATAGCATTTAGTTCTTTACCGTCTCATGTTCTCAATCCCATTACAGAGATAAGTCATTTCTTTATAGATTTGTGTTCTACTACATTGAACAAGGATGACCTAGCGAAGATGGAAGAAAACATTCCTCTCATTCGTTGCAAGATGGAGAGAATATTTCCTCCCTCATTCTTTGATTCTATGGAACATCTCCTTATCCATCTTCCATATGAGGCACGACTTGGTGGACCAGTCCACTATAGGTGGATGTACCCATTTGAAAGGTGACAATATGACATCTTATCGTTCAATTTACTAGGCATATAATTCAAAAATCCTAACATATCAGTTTCAAATTTGTAGGTTCATGGGATATGTTAAACGTTCAGTAAAGAATAAAGCTAGGGTTGAAGGATCTATTTGCGCATCATACTTGCACAGAGAAACAACTCATTTTTGTTCCCACTATTTCAAAAACTTCATGTTAACACCACAAAGCAGTAGAAATGAAGTAGACATTCAAATAGAAAGCCTAACGACAACATTATTAGTGTTTGACCAACCTAGCCGTCATTCTGGGAGGGAATCAACACATTGGTTAAGTGATGAAGAATTGAGATCAACTCATGTTCATGTATTGATCAATTGCAATGAAGTTGAACCTTACCTTGAGTAAGCCTCCAAAATCAATTATATTTCCCAATTTTTTCATTTGATATAATTAATTGTCTTTGATCTAATCTCGTCATACATGTCAACAGCTCATTCTTACATACCTATCAACTATCTGAGTCAAACAGTTCGACATACATACATGTTAATTTCCCATTGTGGTTCAGGCAAAAAGTACGACTTCCTATCATTCTAACACATTCATTTCTTCCTTAATTCTTTAATCATTACATTGTTGAATAGGTTCATATCCTGAATGGTTGTAGGTTCATAACGATCCTTTAAGTGTGAGGAACCAACATCTTAGAGATTTATCACTTGGTCCTTTAAGGTATGTAAAGGAATGGCACACATTCTTTGCTAATGGATACAAATTTCATACCCATGCATGGAGTCAGGGCAAGAAGACAATAAATAGTGGGGTTCATGTTAAAGGGCTAACAGAAGGAGGTCAAGATGATTTCTATGGTGTCATTAAACACATTTATGAGTTGGAATACAATTCAACAACCACAGAAAAGAAAATTGTATTATTTTATTGTTATTGGTTTGATCCATCGAGAGTAGGTACTAGGGTGGATTCAAAGTATGGCATTGTGGATATTCGAATGGATAAAAGATATGTGTTGTTTGATCCTTTTATAATTGCACATAATGTACAACAAGTGTATTATGTACCATATCCTACATCACGCACGGACAAACGAGGTTGGTGTGTTGCGATAAAAATGAAGCCTAGAGGTCGCATTGATTCGAATGATGTAGAAGCCGATGTGCCATACCAAGTGGAGGAAATGTCACATGTTAATGACGTCATTGAAGTTGAAGAAGTAGTCCGATTACAAGATGTAGCAGCTGGTCTTGAAGAAGTGAACCCTAACAATATTTCATCATTTCAAGGGCAGATAGATGAAGATACAACGGAATCAGAAGAATACAATGCAGAGGGACAGGGTGAAGATGACAATGAAGATGAATTTCATAATTCTAGCACTGAATAGAGTTAGGGTTATGTTTTTTATTTTAGGGTTTGTTTTATTAGAGGACATGCGTTGAAGGATGTCACCTCCGTTGATGTATACTTCCTCACGCTGGTTGATGCTCTGGACGCTCCTCGATGTTCCTCCACACCACGGCAACAACGCTCCTTCACACCACGGCGGCAATGGAAGCTTTCAAACCCAAAAAAAAACTAGTAAGAAAAAGGAATGGAGGTGCTAGAGGTGGCGAGGTGAAATAGAAATGGGGAAAGGGGAAGAGAGTTCTATGGGTGGGTGCTGGGAAAGTATAATTAGGATTTCAAATTATTTAAAATAGGGTAAAAGTAAAAATCTTTTTAACTTAAGGATATAATTGTATTTAAAATAATGTGGGGAGGTGGAGGAAGTATAAGGCAGTGGTGGAGGGAGCAACACCCAATAATTTTATTGAGGCGCTGAAATGGGCTGGCAGTGGCTGAATAAAGCTTGGCCGCTACAAGGGATGAAGCCCTTTTTTATAGTTTAGTGAAACGGTGCGTTTGAGCTACTTTGGGGAGTAAAGCTCGAAGACATGATCCATTCGTGCAGAGGCTCAAATCGATTTGGGGATTTCTCCCAATTCTCTCAACCCTCGACCTAGGGTTCCAACATAGAGAAGAACTTGCAACGATTCAAGACGCGAGCTCCATGGGCCACTATGGAAGAAGACCAGAGGCGTCACAACCCAAGAGGGAAATGAACCAAAATGTTGATCGGACCGAGAAGCAGTTGACGGTTAAAGAGCAAAGCAGGTCACTGTTAGAGTTAGTTGAAGAAGATCAATCGAGAAGCTAGTTTTTAGTTCTTTTTCTGTTTTAGACTTTCCCTATATAAAGGGAAAGTGAATAATACGGTTGGTGGGTGACAGACACTACCTTTTCCAAATTCTTGCTTTAGTTTAGATTTATCAGCTTTCATAGAGTCAGAACTCTGCTCTTTTCACTAGAAGTCGGAGATGATCACATTGGGTGACAGACTTTGCTGATCTTTTTGATTTCTGGTATCAATTGTAATTTTACTTTCGGTTTTCAATAAAGTTTTCATTGTTTCAGTTTCAATTGTGGATTCAATTTACATTTCTGATGTTCTTTTAATTCTTGCATATGTGTTTATGTTTTAAGCCTTTGATATTGCTTTTACTTGATTTAAATTACATTTTGAAGATTTTTTTAGTCATAGCTTTACTGTTCTCTACTATTAGTTAGTTGATATTGTGTTTACTTTCTTTTTTTGCATTTTCTTTACGATTCCAGTCTTATATTACTTTCATTGTGAATTCTAAATTTGTGATTTTATTTAAGTAATTTAGATAGTTTGATATAGGGAGAGTACAGTCGTAGGTAATTGGGTTTAAATTGAGATTTAAAGGAAATTGTGCATATTAATGGTGTTTGATTCAGATACCTCGTTAACGATTGAAAATACCGTTATTTACGATGTAATTTTGATATTAAATACATTCTTTTTCACTTAGAAACTTGCTTGGACTCATGTTTTTTCATTAAGTTGTGTGAATCAGAGAGTTGAGGTTGAATTTGATGATTTTATGACTAATTTCCCTTGTTTTGATAGGTAATAAGAGAATGCGGAAAGCAGAGATGAAGTGCTAAGGAGTTAGAGCTCAGAAAGGCCTGGAAAAGCACCAAAAGGAGGGACAGCATGAAGCTTAGGCGCCTTATCTAGAGGCTTGAGCCTCGGAAAAATGACGTCCAATGCCCGAGCGCCCTCGTAGGACGCCTGGGCGACGGACCCCGAAGCCTGGGCGTCCAATTGAAGGCTCAAGCACTACATGAGTATCGTCCACCGTCCGAGCGCCCTAAATGGGGCGCTCGAGCGTCGTGCGTCGTAGATCCGACCCACTTTTGGCTTTGTTTCTACTCTTTTCTTACTTTATTTAAAGGACCCAAGCGCTCTAGGTTTTGTATCCCTGGAAGGAACAACAAAACATCACACTTTTCTACTCTCTGAAGGTGGATCTTGAGGCGGGAGCTTCCTCTTCTACTTTTAGGGTTTCACTATCTCATGCATTTCCATTATTCATCTAGTTTCTCCATGTCTATGGGGAACTAAACTCTATCTGTTGTTGGGGAATGATGTAACTGATGACAAATTTATGAGCACCGAAAAACGGTGCCACAAACTTGTTTAACAATCGGCAAGTGTGATTGAATCGTATCAAGTAATAAAACAAGGTAAGACCAAGTATCGTTTTCCCAAAGGACTCACGGCCTAGTTTAGCTATGTGATTTGTTGATTATTTAAGACTTAAGATCAAATTGATTATAGGTTTTAATGCAAAAGACAATAATTAAACATGTATGCATGAATGTTGATCAATGGAAAAGAACAAAACAAACACTTCAATGAATTATATGGATGAGTATGTTGTTGGGGTTATCAATTTCATCTTATCCACTCGTATATTTTCAGGAATTCATCATTCTTATCATCAATGCTAATGCCACACTCTAAATTACCTTGCAAGAAGGCCTATCCCTAATTACGAGTTCATACAATTCCCAGCATTCCTAGTAATTAGTTCTTAAAGTGCAGGAGCTTAAAGGCAACCAATATGCTATTGGGAGAAATTCCCCGGATCTAGATTTTCCCGTATGTTCCCGTATCGACAAAATCAATAATCATAGCAATGAATGAGTTAAACAAAGCAAACAATAAGCAAAGAGGAAAAACCCTAGCTAAAGATGAAAGAAAGCATATATCTTAATATAAGACATTAAATCAAATTCCATATATGAGAGTTTCACAAGACTACATTGATTCCCCAACAACAATACAAGGTTTAGTTCACCATATTCATGGTGAAACTAGATGAACAATAACGAAAGAATGAAAGATAAAACCCTAGAAAGGTGAAGAGGTAGCCTGAGCATCAAAGATCCTCCTTCAAGGGCTGGAAAAGAGAGTGTTTGCTTCGTCTCTGCCAAAGATAGAAACCCTAGGACATCCTAAAGCTTATATACTATTCTAAAATTACAGAAAATTAGGCCCAAGCCCAAAAATAGTGCCGCTCAGCGGTAAGTGCGTGACTTGTTTTCTTCCCCTCAGCGGCCAAATCACCCCTCAGCGGATCCAACGTGACTGCCTGAGTGCCGCTCAACGATAAACTACCACTGAGCGGCAGTTGCGGCTTCTCCTTTTGCACTTTTTTATGTCTTTTCTGATTCCATCTCTGTCCTTCTTCACTTCTTTCACCAAATTCACCTTAAAACCTGCACAAAAACACTGAAATCAAGCATAAACCTGTCCAACTCTCTTATTTCTAAAAATATAACCAAAAGCATGATTTCAAGCAAGTTTCTAAGTGTTAAAGGTTGCTTTTAGTATCAATTTTATGTTTTTTCCATTATTCATCTAGTTTCTCCATGTCTATGGGGAACTAAACTCTATTTGTTGTTGGGGAATGATGTAACCTTTTGAACTCTCATGTATTTGAATTGATCCTTAATCATATATGCTTTATTCATTAATTGTTAGGGAATTCATCTGTTACACTGCTTGCTCTATTTAACTCATTTAGTTGCATGATCTATGAATTGCATGAGTGCCGGGAGGTTCCTTAAAATTCAGGTTCTTGTTGAATTCTCCCAAGGGTAATATTTCTCAGGGATGAGGGTATGAGTACTTAGTCCTCTTAAGCTCTTGATCTTCAGACTTAATTTTCTAGAAACGTTAGGAATTGCACGAATTAGGAATTAAGGCAGGCTTATTGCGCCAAGGGATTGGGTTCTAAGTAATTTACTGAGTGACGTTAACATTAATGCATAAAGAGGAATTCTTATATACATGAGAGGGAACTTGGTGAAATCTAACCCCAACAACACATTCATCTCATATTAAACAACATTCGTTCATCTTTGTGTTACTCTACTATTGATCAACTTGCATTCATATTTAATTTTCTGTCTTTGCATTTTAAACCAATGATCTCGTTTAACTTAAGTCTTAATTAATTGAGTTATCACACAACTGTTTATTGCCGAGAGTCTTCTGGGATACGATACTTGGTCTTACCATTTTATATTACTTGTACGATTCGGTACACTTACCAATCCATCAACAAGTTTTTGGTTTCGTTTCTAGAGATCAAAAATATTGTTAACAAGTTTTTGGCCCCGTTGTTGGAGACTCACGGTTTAAACTATTCTATTTGTGTAATTCTTAATTAATTTTGGCTTTACTTTATTTTATTTTATTTTATTCTATTTTATTTTATTTTCATGTCTTTTATTTTTATTTTTATTTTTGTGCTAACAGTATTATCTAGGGTTTTGTGTCTAATGTCTGCAGGATGCAATTCAGACAAGAAATTAATTATATGGGCACTCAATTCCACCAAGGAAATTTCAACCACTGGTGGGAACCTCACTCAACCATGGATCAAAGTCAATTATGGTATGCTGCCGAACAATTTTATAGAGAACCACAACAACAATGGTAGCAACAACCCGTTGTATCAGAAAGATGGGCTAAGATGGATGACACACTTCAATAGATAATGCAAATGTCTCATTCTCATCATTAAAGAAATCAAGCTGCATTCACAAGGATAGGGAGCCAGCTTGATCACATAATTAAGAAGTTGGACGATCTTGGGGGCAATATGGAAGTTAGCCTTAAAGAGGAGTGCAACGCCGTTATCACTAAGAGTGGCAAGTTTTTAGATGAGAGTAAAATAGAAGAATGTTTGAGCAAAAAAGAGAAGGATGTAGAGGAAAAGAAAGAAAAAGAAGAGAGTGAGAGAAAAGAAAAGGAAAGGGAAGAAAAAGAAGATGAGAGAAAAATAGAGAGAAAAGAAAAAGAAAGTTTGAGTGAAAAAGAGAAAGATATAAAGAAAGAAAAAGAAGAGAGTGAGGTAAAAGAAAAGAAAAAAGGAAAGGAAGAGGATAAGTAAGAAAAGAAAGAATTATATGAAGAAGCTCTTCCTTACCCAAAGAATTATTCTAAGGAAGAGAAGGAAAGACATTTTAAGCAATCCATGGAAATCTTCGAGGAAGTGGAGATTACAATTCCTGTGACTAGGACATTGCAATAGGTCCTTAGTTATCTTAACTTCCTGAAGAAATTCAATAAAAAGAGAAAAAGTCCAAAGGAGGAAACAATTGAGGTACAGAGCAATTGCAGTGTGATCTTGCAGAAGGAACTCCCTCCAAAAGATAAACATCCGGGAAGTTTCAATATCCCCTACACTATTGGGAGTCATGAAAGAGGGAAAGCCTTAATTGATTTAAGGTCTAGTATCAACTTGATGCCCTTATCTGTACTTGAAAAAATTGGTGGTCTTGAAGTCAAGCCTACAAAGAGGAAGCTGCTGAAGATAAGTTGGTGTGGAGACAGAAAGGAGAACACCAAGATTAAAGTGGGAATTGGGTGATCCAGATTGAGCCAAATGGTGTCAAGCTAGTGAGTTAAAGAAGCGCTTGTTGGGAGTCAACCCAGTCTCTGAATTTTTTTATCTTTTATTTTGTTTTATTTTTTATTTTATTTTATTTTTCTTTTTTATTTAGTTGTGTGGTTTGGATTTGATTTTGTTTTTGTGTGTTTGAGTTTTTTTTAGGTTATATGCTGCTTCTGATGGCAATAATGACAACATCTACTGATGGAACTTCTACAACGTCTACTGTTGGATGTTGCTATGACGAGCATGATGAATGACAGTATCTACTGATGGATGTTGCCATGGAAGAGGACGGTGACTATACAGCTACTGATGGATGTTACTGATAGTATCTACTGATTGATGCTATGATGATGAAGAGTGGGTTAAGCTAGTGATGTTAAAGAAGCGCGTGTTGGGAGGCAATCTAGTGTTTTACAAAATTTTCATTGTTTATTATTATTATTTTGTTTTAATTTTAATTTTTATTTTATTTTCAATTGTTTTCTGTTTATTTTGTGTTTGCTTTGGATCAAGCTAGTGACATTAAAGAAGCGCTTACTAGGAGGCAACCCAACTTTCTAAACTTTCCCTTGCTTTTATTTTATTGTTTTTATTTTGTTTATTGTTAAACTCTTTTTATATTCTTGTTTTTACTATTTTTTTGTAGTATAGGAATAATGTACTTTGCTCTATCCTATTGCATTGGTTTAGTTCTTCTGATGTTGTGTTTTGCTGAGTGTTACTTTTTGATTCTTATTGTTTGGGTTGATGTTCAGATGATGCATGATGTGAAAATACACAGGTGGTTGCTTCTAACATGTGAAACAAGTGCTTGAGGTAAATCTTGATTGAGATATTGAGCAGGATGTTTTTCTGAATTCTAGAACTTGAGAGTTTACCTATGTAAGTTTTAGGCTTCAGAGTTGTTATAAATAATTGCTATTACTTTGGAAGCATAAAAGATTTTGCCCAAATTTTCTTTGATTGAACTACTTGCTTGGAGGTTTCATATGATCAAAGTCATCTTTTGTTTTCCCTTATTCTTTTAGCCTTCATAAATTTTTCCACTGAAAAGAAAATCAATTGCTCTACCTTTTGAACCTTGAGCCTTAAGCATTTTTTGAAAACCCTATTTTAAATTCTTTACCTTGAGTTGAGTTGAGAATATTTGTGAGGTACTAAAAAAGGTTCAAGTTTGGCGCTGTTGGTAAGCAAACCCACTTTTCTAAGCAATGAGCAATTGAAAAGCAACAGAAAAAGAAAAATCAAAAGGAAAGAAAATCAAATGAAAAAAGAAAAATAAAAAGAAAAGAAAGTAGAGGTCACTGCAAGGGAAAAAGGTTGGGAAAGATCTTCTTGAAAAGAGAACCTGTGAGTAATTGATAAATTCATAAATATCTCTCTTAACTCAAGGAATTTTGCTGACCGGAAAAACCAATTTCCTTCTTAGTCCAGTTATAACAGTTGAAAAACTGTTATTTTCATGCTTAAAATTGATACTAAAAGCAACCTTTAACACTTAGAAACTATCTTGGAATCATGCTTTTGTTCATATTTTTAGAAATAAGAGAGTTGGATAGGTTAATGCTTGATTTCAGTGTTTTATACAGGTTTTAAGGTGAATTTGATGAAAGAAGTGAAGAAGGATAGAGATGGAATCAGAAAAGAACTCAAAAAGTGCAAAAGAAGAGAAGTCGCAAGTACCGCTCAGCGCCAGTTTACCGCTGAGTGGCATTAATGAACACCCGTTGGCTCCGCTGAGGGGTGAAAGTGCAGCTAAGGGGAAGAATTCAACACACGCACTTACCGCTGAGCGGTAGTTTACCGCTGAGCGCCATTATTTTGGGCTTAGGCCCACTTTTGTATAATATTTCGAATAGTATATAAGCTTTAGGACTTCCTAGGGTTGGTTGGTATCTTTGGTAGAGTACGAAGCAAACACACACCTTTCCACCCCTTGGAGGAAGATCTTGGAAGCTAAGGCTACCTACTCATCTTTCTAGGGTTCTATCTTTCACTATTTCATTGTATTTCATCTAGTTTCACCATGAATATGGTGAACTAAACTCTTCTTGGTTTTGGGGAATTAATGTAATCTTGTGAAGCTCTCATATATGGAATTTTGTGTTTAAACATCATATCTTTGATATATGCTTTCTTTCATCATTAGTTAGGGTTTTTCCTCTTTGCTCAAAGCATGCATTGTTTAACTCATTCGATGTCATGATTATTGGTTTTATTGATATGGACACATATGGTAAAATCTAGATCCAAGGAAATTCTCCCAAAAGCAATATCACCTAGACATAGGGATATGAGACTTGGTTGCTTTTAAGCTTTTGTGCTTCAGAATTAATTATTAGGGATGCTAGGAATTGTATGAACTCGTAATTAAGGATAGGCTTTCTTCGCCGAAACATCGGGTTTAAGGTAATTTAGAGAGTGACATTAACATTGATGAAAAGAATGATGAATTCCTAAAATATATGAGAGTGGTTAAGATGAAATTGATTACCCCAACAACATAATCATCCATATAATTCATTTCAAGTGTTTGTGTTCCTCTTTTCCATTGATCAAAACTCATGCATACATGTTTACTTATTGTCTTTTGCATTTGAAACCTCAAGAATTTGTTCACAAGTCTTAAATAATCAAGAAATCATATAACTAACTAGGTCGTGAGTCCTTTGGGAGAATGATACTTGGTCTTACCGAGTTTATTACTTGATACGATTCGGTCACACTTGTCGAGGGTTAAACAAGTTTTTGGCGCCGTTTTTCGGTGTTCATAAATTTTTCATCAGTGGTCCAAGATAGGAGGCTCCTTATGGAGAGGAAAGTTGGAATGATACCTAACTTTGCTCCTCAGTTTGGAGAGCAACTGCTGGGAAGGAATTGGGGGAAGCTAGCCACATACCCTGCACCAGCCAATATAGCTGTGGTGAAAAAATTTTACACTAATGCAAGGAAGATTGGTGATTATCCTGCTGAGGATTACCTAGGCTGTGTCAGAGGCCATGTTATTAGGTATGATCCTGACTCTATCAACAACTTCTTGGGTACTGTATGCGTTAGTGAGCAGTGCTAGTTTGCTCTATGTATGGAAGAAGACATTGATTTTGATGATGTGGAGAGTGTTCTATGTGTACCTAGAGGAGATTTTCAGAGGATCAGAACTGGTTTTGTGGTGAACATTAGGAGGACTGACTTGAACCCTCTTGCAAAGTATTGGATGACATTTTCTCATGCCAACATTCAGCCATGTTCTCATGTTTCAGACATCACTCTTAGCAGGGCACTCCTCCTCTACTATGCGATCAGGAATTTGAATGTCAACATTGGACAGGTAATAGCTAATGAGATACAGATGTGTGCTAACACAATAAACAACAAAGCACCCTTAAGACATCCTTCTTTGATCACACACCTGTGCAAGATAGTTGGGGTGGATACTTCTGCTCCACCATTTGAGAGGCCAAGGAAAGCAATTGATGAGGCTTATTACAAACAGTACTGTGGAGGTGAGGAGGCAGCTTAGCCAGTTCCACCACGCCGTACTCACAGAGAAAGAGGACAAGCACAGAGTCAGACATCTGCAAAGACACATGAAGCAAAGCCTTTCCAAATGAGGGACATGTATATGTCTATTATAGGTGCACAGTTGCAGTCTATCCACAGAGGGCAAGTGGCCACTGCTGAGATCATTGTTGGAATGTACGATACACTTCCAGCACACAGGTGGACTATGGATGAGTTCCATAATGTGGTAGCTTGGCCAGAGGAGCAAGCCCAAGGCGACAGAGGATGAAGGATGAAGATAGTATTGATGATGCTGAGGATGACGCATTTGAGGATGCTGAAGATGAGGAAGAGGAGGAGGATACAGATGACAGCACAGACTGATGAGGAGCTGAGATAGCATTTACTGATGAATACTATTATCACTAGAGCAAGATTTATTTTATGCTTTTGTTTGGTTTTATATTATTGAACTTATTTGCTTATGTTTTTAAAATATGGTTTGATGTACTCAATCGGAAACTTTGTCTGTTATGATGGTTTGCTTATGATTGTTGTTTGATAAGTAATGCTTGATGATTCTTTGATATTGATTGATGTTGAGATGTGCACATTATATGCTTATACAGGTGATTCACAAGTTTTGTGAACAAATGCATGATGTTGTGATTGTGATTATGATGCTAAGCAGGATGTGTATGTGGAATGTGAATGAGCTTATATGTGAGGTTTTGAGCTCCAGAGTTTTTGTGATTGAATGCTATTACTTTGAAAGCATGAATGATTATGCCCAGGTTTTTCTATGACTGAATCACTTGCTTGTTTGCATCATATGATCAAAGCCATTTGTTGGTAACCCTTTTGTTAGCCAAATGCATGAATTTAGCCCATTAAAAGAGAGCACTATGTGTTCTATCCTTTGAACCCATAGCCTTGAACATGATTTGGAAACCCTTTTTGAAAAGCTTTACCTTGAGTTAAGTAGAAAATATCTAATGGTATTGATAAATGTTCAAGTTTGGGGTAGTTGGGAAGTTATGAAAGGGAAATTGAAAGCATTGAGTTAAGAGCTAAGAACTAAGTATGTGAAAAGAAAAAGAAAAAACAAGAGAAAGAAAAGAGAAGAAAAAGCAAAGCTCAATGCAAAGGGAAGTTGGGAATAAGTAAGAATGATTGTGTTTATATGATTCTCTTAACTCAAGGGTTTTGTGATCTAGAAAAACCAATTTTCTTGTTAGCCCAACCACACTATAAGCCATTGAAAAGTCATTGTGATGATGCATGCTTGTGAATGTATTTGATTGTAGTTAAATGAAAGGCAAAGTCAGTTCATGTGACATTATGATAGTACAGTGAATGAGTGAATACCTCTTATACACTTGTGATAACAGTTGAAAAACTATTATTTTCATGCTTAAAATTGATACTAAAAACAACCTTTAACACTTAGAAACTAGCTTGGAATCATGCTTTTGTTTATATTTTTGGAAATAAGATAGTTGGACAGGTTTATGCTTGATTTCAGTGTTTTATGCAGGTTTTAAGGTGAATTTGATGAAAGAAGTGAAGAAGGATAGAGATGGAATCAGAAAAGAACTCAAAAAGTGCAAAAGAAGAGAAGCCACAAGTACTGCTCAACGCCATTTTACCACTGAGCGGCACTAATTAACACTTGTTGGCTCCGCTGAGGGGTGAAAGTGCAGCTGAGGAGAAGAATTCAACCACGAACTTACCCTTGAGTGCCATTATTTTAGGCCTAGGCCTACTTTTCTATAATATTTAGAATAGTATATTAGCTTTAGGACTTCCTAGGGTTTGTATCTTTGGCAGAGTACGAAGCAAACACACACCTTTCCACCCCTTGGAGGAAGATCTTGGATGCTAAGGCTACCTACTCAACTTTCTAGGGTTCTATCTTTCACTATTTCATTGTATTTCATCTAGTTTCACCATGAATATGGTGAACTAAACTCTTGTTGTTGTTGGGGAATCAAGGTAATCTTTTGAAGCTCTCATATATGGAATTTTGTGTTTAAACATCATATTTATGATACATGCTTTCTTTCATCATTGGTTACGGTTTTTCCTCTTTGCTCAAAGCATACATTGTTTAACTCATTCGATGTCATGATTATTGGTTTTATTGATATGGACACATACGGTAAAATCTAGATCCGGAGAAACTCTCCCAATAGTAGTATAAACCTAGACATAGGAGTATGATGGTTGGATGCTGTTAAGCATTCGTTCACTATAATGCATGATTAATTGCTAGGGAGACAAGACATTGTAAACTA
The DNA here is from genome assembly GCA_027742785.1 of Vigna reflexopilosa. NCBI lineage: Eukaryota > Viridiplantae > Streptophyta > Magnoliopsida > Fabales > Fabaceae > Vigna > Vigna reflexopilosa. Next base: position 13,108,754 of record CM050924.1, read on the forward strand.
GTGATTATGATTAGGCTTTCTTCACCGAGACATCAAGTCTAAGGTAATTTAGAGAGTGACATTAACATTGATGAAAAGAATGATGAATTCCTGAATATATGAGAGTGGATAAGATGAAATTGATTACCCCAACAACATACTCATCCATATAATTTGTTCCAAGTGTTTGTGTTCCTCTTTCCCATTGATCATTACATGCATACATGGTTACTTTTTGTCTTTTGCATTTGAAACTTATAACAATTTGTTCACAAGTCTTAAATAATCAAGAAATCATATAACTAACTAGGCCGTGAGTCCTTTGGGAGAACGATACTTGGTCTTACCGAGTTTATTACTTGATACGATTCGATCACACTTGCCGAGGGTTAAACAAGTTTTTGGCGCCGTTTTTCCGTGTTCATAAATTTGTCATCACCCAGCCAAGTTACAAGGCATGAAAAGCCCTTGTGATATGACAACTTGCTTGTATGTCTGTTTGATTGTGGTTAAGTGAACGGCAAAATTAATTATTATGACTTGTGATATCAGAGTGACAAAGGCACCAACACTATACACCTGTAAGGGAGTGAGATACTTTTTAATGCTTGAGTGATACACTTTTGAGTACTTGAGTGAAACACTTTACTCGGTGAGGAATAGTTCTTTGAAATTTTGATTACATCTCTGCTTGGTTGATTGATTACTCTTAAGGACAACATTTGTTGAACTGTTTGAGTATCACTTTGAGTTATTTGAAAGAAAGCATCTGTACATCTGGACTGATATTCTTATAATGGGCTGATTAAAGTGATGGTTTATCTTGAGAAAAAGATTGTTAAAAATTGTTGAATCACTATGATAATTGTTAACAGCTGAGTTACATTCTGTTTTGCTTAAGGACAAGCAAAGTTCTAAGTTTGGGTTTGTGATAACAATTTAAAATATCGTTATCTGTGATGTAATTTTGATACTAAATGCACCCTTTTTTACTTAGAAACTTGCTTGGACTCACCCTTTTTAACTTAGAAACTTGCTTGGACTCATGCTTTTTCATTAAGTTGTGTGAATAAGAGAGTTGAGGTAGCATTTGATGATTTTATGACTAATTCCCTTTGTTTTGATAGAAAATGAGTTAATACAGGAAGCAGAGATGAAGTGCTAAGGATAAAGAGCTTAGAAAGGCCTAGAAAAGCACCAGAGGAGGGAACCGCACGAAGCTTGGGCGACCTACAGGGGGCTTGAGCGTGGAAAAATCGACGTCCGCCGCTCGAGCGCCATAGGCCGCCCAGGCGTCGAACCTCAAAGCCTGAGTGAAATTGAAGGCTCAAGCCCTATGAAAATCGACATCCACTGCCCAGGCGCCCTAAATGGGACGCTTGAGCATCACACATCGCAGATCTGACCCAGTTTTTGTTCTGTTTCGATTCTTTTGGACCAGGCCCTGTTTCTACTCTGTTCCAACTCTTTTTAAAGGACTCAGGCACTCTAGGTTTTGTATCTCTGGCTGGAGCAATATAACAACACACTCTTCTATTCTTTGAAGGCAGATCTGGCGGCGGAAGCTTCCTCTTCTACTCTTAGGGTTTTACTATCTCATGCTTTTCCATTGTACATCTAGTTTCTCCATGTCTATGGGGAACTAAACTCTATTTGTTGTTGGAGAATGATGTAACCTTGTGAACTCTCATATATTTGAATTGATTCTTAATCATATATGCTTTATTCATTATATGTGAGGGAATTCATCTGTTTCAGTGCTTGCTCTATTTAACTCATTTAGTTGCATGATCTATGAATTGCATGAGTGCCGGGAGGTTCCTTACAATTCAGGTTCTAGTTGAATTCTCCCAAGGGTAATATTTCTCAAGGATGAGGGTATGAGTACTTGGTCGTCTTAAGCTCTTGATCTTCAGACTTAATTTTCTAGGAACGCTAGGAATTTCCCGAACTAGGAATTAAGGCAGGCTTATAGCGCCAAGGGATTGGGTTCTAAGTAATTTAGTGAGTGATGTTAACATTAATGCGTAAAGAGGAATTCTTATATACATGAGAGGGAACTTGGTGAAATCTAACTCGAATAAAATATTCATCTCATATTAAACAACATTTGTTCATCTTTGTGTTACTCTACTATTGATCAATTTGCATTCATATTTAATTTTTTGGCTTTGCATTATAAACCAATGATCTCATTTTATTTAAGTCTTAATTAATTGATTTATCACACAACTATTTATTGTCGAGAGTCTTCTGGGATACGATACTTGGTCTTACCATTTTATATTACTTGTGCGATTCGGTACACTTGTCGATCCATCAACAAGTTTTTGGTTTCATTTCTGGAGATCAAAAATATTTTTAACACTGTCTAATGAATGTTCATATGAGCATCTGGCCACTTTTAATGAGATCTGCAACACTGTGAAGCTGAATGGAGTACCTGATGATGCTATTAGATTGAGCTTGTTTCCTTTCTCATGGGAGGCAATGCTAAATTATGGTTAAATTCTTTCCCTGAAAATAGTTTCACTGAATGGGAAGATGTGGTTGCTAAGTTCTTGAATAAATACTTTCCACAATCAAAGATCAACAAAGGAAAGCAAGAAATCTCTTCTTTCAGACAAGGAATGGAGGAGACATTAGGGCAAGCATGGGATAGATACAAAGGCTTGCTGAGAAAGACACCCACTCATGGTTTTGATGAAGCAACGGTAGTTATTCTATTCCTTGGAAGTCTTGGCTCACACACCAAATTATTGTTGGATGCCTAAGCTGGAGGAAATATCAGGTGCAAGACTCTAGAGGAAGCCTATGAATTAATTGAAAACATGGCTACCAATGACAATGAGATGCACAATGAAAGAAGAAGTTCATCACAACCTAAGGGAGTTTTACAAATACAGTCTTATGATGCCTTGCTTGTTCAAAATAAGATCATCACTCAACAACTTGAAGTCTTAACAAAGAAGCTTTCTCAGCCACAAAAGGAATGCCAGAATGTTTTACAGGTTCACCAGCAACTCTGTAAACTATGTGGTGGTGACCATATTAATGGTCAATGTGCTGTGTCCGAAAATCTAAATGAAGAAGTTAATTACATGAGTAACCAGTTTCATCCCAACAATTATAATCTAGGGTGGAAATCTCATCATAGCATGGGACAAAGTCAGTTTGGGCAAACTGGTGGACAATTCAATAGGCCACCACAACTGCAACAACAATCGCAAAACAAACCTCTCCTTCTGACAGAACCACAAAGCTTGAAGAAACCCTCCAACAATTCATGCAGGCAAGTCTTTCCACTCAGAAAAGCAATGAAGCTGCTATAGGAACCTGGAGATGCAAGTTGGTCAATTGGCCAAGAAATTGGAGGAGACACCTAACAGATGTTTTGGGGCTAATACTGAAGTTAACCCTAAGGAGGAGTGCCATGCCATTATGACTAGAAGTGGTAAGATTTTAGATGAGAGAAAAATAGAAAGAAAAGAAAAAGAAAGGTTGAGTGAAAAAGAAGAGAGTGAGAGAAAAGAAAAGGAAAAAGAGAAGGAAGAAAAGAAAAAAAAGAGAGGAAGAAGATGAGAGAAAAATAGAGAGAAAAGAGAAAGAAAGTTTGAGTGAAAAAGAGAAAGAAGAGAGAAGCAATGTCAGCGTTTCAAGGAGATCTTCAAGCAATTGGAGATTACTCTGCCCTTGACCGAAGCACTTCAGCAAATTCCTTCTTATGTTAATCACATGAAGCAATTCCTCAAAAAGAAGAAATATCTAGATGAGGAAACAATTGAAGTGCAGGGTAGTTGCAGTGCAATATTGCAGAAAACAATTCCTCCCAAATTCAAAGATCCGGGGAGTTTCACCATCCCTTGCACCATTAAGAATTATGATATAGGGAAGGCTTTAGTTGACTTAGGAGCAAGTATCAATCTAATGCCCCTATTTGTGCTCAAGAAGATTGGTGGTTGATAACAGTTGAAAAACTGTTATTTTCATGCTTAAAATTGACACAAAAAGCAACCTTTACACTTAGAAACTAGCTTGAAATCATGCTTTTATCCATATTTTCAGAAATAAGAGAGTTGGACAGGTTTATGCTTGATTTCAGTGTTTTTGTGCAGATTTTAAGGTGAATTTAGTGAAAGAAGTGAAGAAGGAGAGAGATGGAATCAAAAAAGTCAACCAGAAACCAGAAAAGTCAACAGTCAACCAAAAAAGTCAACCAAAAAGTCAACCAGTCAACCAGAAAAGTCAACTAGTCAACCAGAATACGAAAAAAGTCAACCAGACGAGTTTTGGGCCAGTTTTACGCGATTTTATGATCTGTTTGGGCCTGGACCCGTTTTCTATTTTCTATTATTTTTATGTCCTATTTAAAGACCTAGATGTCTTAGGGTTGGTATCTTTGGCAAAGACAAAGCAAACACTCTCTCTTCCACCCCTTTGAAGGAGGATCTTGGATGCTCAGGCTACCTCTTCACCTTTCTAGGGTTTTATCTTTCATTCTTTCATTATTGTTCATCGAGGTTCACCATGAATATGGTGAACTAATCCTTGTATGTTTGTTGGGGAATCAATGTAATCTTTTGAAGCTCTCATATATGGAATTTGTGCTTGCATCTTAATCTAAGATTTATGCTTTCCTTCATCATTAGTTAGGGTTTTTCCTCTTTGCCTAATGCTTGCTTTGTTTAACTCAATCAATGCATGATTATTGATTTTGTCGATACGGAAACGTACGGGGAAGTCTAGATCCGGGGAATTACTCCCAATAGTATATTGGTTGCCTTAAGCTCCTGTGCTAAAAAAACTAATTATTAGGAATGCTAGGAATTGTATGAACTCGTAATTAAGGAGAAGCCTTCTTGAAAGGTAATTTAGAGAGTGGCATTAACAATGATGACTTGAATGTTGAATTCTTAAAATATGAGAGTGGATAAGATGAAATTCACCCCCAACAACATATTCATCAATATATTTCATTGAAAGTGCTTGTCTTTTGTTTTAGCCATTGATCAACCTCATGCATACATGTTTATTTTCGTCTTTTGCATATTAAACTCCACTTATTTTGTTCTTAAGTCTTAGCTAATCAACAAATCACATAACTAAACTAGGCCGTGAGTCCTTTGGGAGAACGATACTTGGTCTTACCGAGTTTATTACTTGAAACGATTCGGTCATACTTGCCGATTGTTCAACAAGTTTGTGACATCATATTTTGGTGATCATAAATTTGTCCATCAGTGGTCTGGAGGTCAAACCGACAAAAGCAATCTTACAAATGGCAGACATGTCCATCAAACACCCTTATGGTGTAGTAGAAGATGTGGTGGTGAAAATTGATAAGTTTCAATTCCCAGTGGATTTTGTGGTGATGGAGATGGAGGAAAATGCAGAGATACCAATCATTCTTGGACGACCATTCATGAAGACAGCCAAGGTTGACATTCATGTAGATGATGGATTATTAACATTAAAGGACCAAGAGAGAGAGGTAACTTTCAGTGTTTTCGAAGCTGGGCAGCCAATAGAAGTAAAACAATAGATGAAATTCTATCAGTGACTAGTTTATCAGATAAAGTTGTCAAGTTGGTCAAAGAGAGGCTTAATTTTTTTTCTCCACAAGTGAAAGAAGAGGAAGAAGGGAAGAAAGAAAAAGTGGTCCACCAACATCTTGAGATGAAAAGTGATGAACCCAAACCTGGCACACCAGTGAAATTCAAGAACAGGCTGTGGGTTGTCAAGAACATTAAAGAAAAAGGGATCCTTGATATTGAAGCTCCTTATTCTAGGAGAGTAAAGTTGGTGGCCAGGAAATTGCTGAGATTTTTTAAGTGTTATGGAGGAAGGAAGAGCATCAACATTAAAGATCTAGACTAAGCTTTATTGGGTCAAGCTAGTGAAGTTAAAGAAGCGCTTACTGGGAGGCAACCCAGCTTGCTAAACCTTTCTTTTTATTCTTTTGTTTTGTTATTTATTTTCTTTTTAATCAATTGTTTTGTTATTGTACTTTTCTTGAATGAACCACACTACTTTGATTCAACTATGATGTGTTTTGTGATGAGTATTAATTTGTGATATTCTAGTGTATTGATTGATGTTGAGATGATGCATGATGTGTTGATATACAGGTGATAGCTCAAAAAGTATGAAACAAATGCTTGAGGTAAAATTTGATTGAGATATTGAGTAGGATGTTTTTCTGAATTCTGGGACTTGAGAGTTTACCTGTGTGAGTTTTGGGCTTCAGAGTTGTTGTGAATAATTGCTATTACTTTGGGAGCATGAATGATTTTGCCCAAATTTTCTGTGACTGAACTACTTGCTTGCAGGTTTCATATGATCAAGGCCATCTTTTGTTATCCCTTATTTTTTTAGCCTACTCATGAATTGTTCCAAATAAAAAGAGAATAGTTTGTCCCATCCTTTGAACCTTTAGCCTTAAGAATTTTTTGAAAACCCTGTTTTAAATTATTTACCTTGAGTTGAGTTGAGAATATTTGTGAGGTATTGATAAAGGTTCAAGTTTGGGGTTGCTAGAAAAATAAGCAGTGAGGACAAAGAAAAAGAAAAAGAGAAATCAAAAGGAAAGAAAAATGAAAAGAAAAGAAAGAAAAGCTCACTACAAGGGAAAAGGTTGGGAATAAGAATAAGATCTTCTTGAAAAGAGAACCTGTGTGTAATTGTTAAATTCATAAATATCTCTCTTAACTCAAGGATTTTGCATTCCTGAAAAACCATGTTTCTTCTTAGTCCAGCCAAGTTACAAGCCAAGAAAAGCCCTTGTGATGAAAACCTGCTTGTGAGTATGTCTGATTTTGGTTAAATAAAAGGCAAAATTAATTTGTGTGACATTGTAATAGAAGAGTGAAAGAAACACTAACACCTCACTATACATCTGTGAGTTGAGTGATACACTTTTGAGTGCTTGAGTGATACACTTTTTAGTGCTTGAGTGAAAAACTTTCTTTGGTGAGGAATAATTCTCTGAATTTCTGACTGCATCTCTGCTTGGTTGGTTGATCATTCTTAAGGATAGCATATGTTGAAACATAAGAGCATCACATTGATTTTAATTGAATTAAGGCATCTGCACACTTTGACTGATATCGGTATGCTGAGTTGATAAAAGTGATTGCTTATCTGAAAGAAAAAGTTTTTGAAAAAGGTTGAGTCATTGTAGTGATTATTCTGAAAAGTTGAATTAAAATATGTTTTGCTTGAGAAAAAGCAAAGTTCTAAGTTTGGGGTTGTGTTAACCGTTGAAAATACTGTTATTTGTGATGTAATTTTGATACTAAATACATCCTTTTTCACTTAGAAACTTGCTTGGACTCATGCTTTTTCATTAAGTTGTGTGAATAAGAGAGTTGAGGTTGAATTTGATGATTTTATGACTAATTTCCCTTGTTTTGATAGGTAATGAGAGAATGTGGAAAGCAGAGATGAAGTGCTAAGGAGTTAGACCTCAGAAAGGCCTGGAAAAGCACCAAACGAAGGGACCGCACGAAGCTTGGGCGCCCTATCTGGAGGCTTGAGCCTCGAAAAAACAACGTCCACCGCCCGGGCGCCTTCCTAGGCCGCCTGAGTGGCGGATTCCGAAGCTTGGGCTTCCAATTGAAGGCTCAAGCCCTACAAGAGGACCGTCCACCGCCCGAGCGCCCTAAATGGGGCGCCCGAGCATCGTGCATCGCAGATCCGACCCAGTTTTGGCTCAATTTCGACTCTTCTGGACCAGCCCTGTTTATACTCTTTTCCGACTTTATTTAAAGGACCCGAGCGCTCTAGGTTTTGTATCTCTGGCTGGAACAACACAACAACACACTCTTCTACTCTCTGAAGGCAGACCTGGAGGCGGGAACTTCCTCTTCTACTTTTAGGGTTTCACTATCTCATGCTATTCCATTATTCATCTAGTTTCTCCATGTCTATGGGGAATTATACTCTATTTGTTGTTGGGGAATGATGTAACCTTGTGAACTCTCATGTATTTGAATTGATTCTTAATTTATATGGTTTTTCATTAATTGTTAGGGAATTCATCTGTTTCAATGCTTGCTCTATTTAACTCATTTAGTAGCATGATTTATGAATTGCATGAGTGCTGGGAGGTTCCTTACAATTCAGGTTCTTGTTGAATTCTCTCAAGGGTAGTATTTTTCAAGGGTGAGGGTATGAGTACTTGATCGTCTTAAGCTCTTGATCTTCAGACTTCATTTTCTAGGAACGTTAGGAATTGCACGAACTTGGAATTAAGGCAAGCTTATTGCGCCGAGGGTCGGATTCTAAGTAATTTAGTTAGTGACGTTAACATTAATGTAAAAACAAGAATTCTTATATACATGAGAGTAAACTTGATGAAATCAAACCCTAACAACATAATCATCTCATTTTATAAACAACCTCCGTTCACTGTTTTGTTATTTGCTATTGATGAATTGCATTCATATTTAGTTTTCTTTTTTTGCATCCCAAATCAATGATCTCAAGTTTTTTAAGTCTTACATAATTGAGTTATCACACAACTGTTTAGTGCCGAGAGTCTTCAGGGATACGATACTTGGCCTTACCATTTTATATTACTTGTGCGATTTTGTACACTTGCCAATCCATCAACATACCTTAGGAACCCAAAGAGGGCCTACTTTTCCAAGATGTCTTCTTGAGTCACAATATGCTTTAAAGTTTCAAATTAAACCTAATGCCTTGATTGTGTTTGAACTTTACTCTATTTCCTGAGTTGTTCCCATTATAGGTACTTAGGTTTATATCTCCCATTTTTGTTTTCAGTTGTTATATGTTACCTCTTTTACCATTCATTTTAGCTATTTCAATTTCTCTTTTTACATTTCATTCTATATGTTTCTCTCCATTATTAATTACATTGTGTGATAAGAATACTATTTTTAGGTTTTGATATTGATTCATAAATTATCATTAACTTAGATTTTATTAGATGCATTAGTATATCATTTTAGGTTAGGAGTCATGCATTATTTTTTTTTCCTTGTGTTTATTCATAAATGCATCATTCATTTTATTTCTTTATGATCAGTGCATCTACTTTTACATAGTTTTTGTTGTCATCACATTCTCTTGCATTCATTGATTAGTTTAAGTCAATACATCCATTATTAGTTAGTTTTATATTTTAGATTTCAGTTTTATATTTTTTTCCCACTTTGTTTTAATAAAATTAGGATTTAATTCTACAAATTCTAGCTTAACAAGTACCAAGTCCTCGGATTAAACACTAGGTTGCCCCTATACTACATCAGTGGGGAATTTAGGTTTGTTGACTTATGTGCGACCAGAAGCCTTTCAACAATGCACACAATGAGAAATGCTCTTTAATGTGCGAGATAGAAAATAAGGCAAAGAAGATGTGAATGCAACTTCATGAGTGAGTGAATGTGAGATAGAAGATGTGACGAACAACTTCAAACTCTGGACAATAGCATCACCCAACCACCTTGACAACTGAACGAAGAACAATGGCGAATTTTTGTATAGAAGAGAAAGTATGGCGGGAAATGGAAAATAATCCATACCTGTTATAATATTTAACAGACATAGATTAATAATCTATACCTATTCTAGGGTTATTGGTATAAAAAAAGGATTTTCTATACTTGTTCGAATTGCAATCGGTATAAAATATTTGTATTTTATTATAGTAATGTCACTGCACCACTTTTTATACCCGTTTTATTGTAATCGGTGTAAAAACGTTTCTCATGTGATAACGGTTGATTTCACCGTTATTAAAGAATAATTTTTTATAACAAATGAACCCTTTTTGTTTGAGAAACTTGCTTGTTCTCTTGTTTTTTTTTTATTTTAATGAATAAGAGAGTTGAGGTTATAGTTGAAGATTTTATCACTAAATTTCCTTGATTTTGTAGGAAACTGGGATGAATTGGAAGAGGAGTTAAATGTCAACAAGTTGGAACTCAGAAAGGGAAGAAAGAGCACCAGAAGAGAAGGCTGCTAAATGTCGCATGATGCTTGGGCGCCCTCCTCTAGGGCCCTCAGCGCAGGAGCCTCGCTGTCACGCTTGGGCGCCCTGTTTGGGGCGCTGAGTGCCACCCTTTCCCAAGCTCGCCTAGGCGCCCTAAGTGAGGCGTTGAGCGGTGTCAACATTAGCCCATGATCCAATTCAGCCCTATTTAAGGATTTGCTCGACCTAAGAGGGTATCTTTTCAAAGAATTGACACAAATTTAGATTTTCTTCAACTCTCTGGAGGCAAAAGTGGATGCGGAAGCTTTTCTCTTCAGTTTTTAGGGTTTATCTTTCATTCTCATTCCATTGTTCATCTAGTTCCTCCATGACAAGGGGGAACTAAATTCAATTTGTTGTTGGGGAATGATGTAACCTTGTGAACTCTCATCAATTTGAATTGATTCCAATTTATTTATGCTTCTTTCATCAATTGTTAGGGATTTTCTCCTTTGCTCGATGCTTGTTATGTTTTGATCACTCATGGCATGATTTTATGGTGTTCTTTGTTATTGGGAAATACCTAGAAACCACGATCTCGAGAATTTCTCCCAAAAGCAATATTGCTCAAGGATTAAGGTATAAGTTTTGGTCATCTTAAGCTTCTAATCGTAATGCAAAATTAATTATTAGGGATGCAAGAGATTGTGGTCTAGTAATTAAGGATAGGCTTTTTTCGCCGAGGGATCGGGTTTTAAGTAATTTAGAGAGTGATGTTAATAATTGAATGAAGAATATGAATTCTTATATGCATGAGAGTAAACTAGGTGAAATCTAAACCCCAACAACATACTCATCTTATATCATTCCTTCACCTTTGTGTTTTTCTTAAATTGATCAAAAGTGCATTCATATTTATTTTCTTGTTTTTGCATTCAAAATCCTAAATTGTTCTTCAAAAGTCTTAATTAGTTGAATAATCACATGATTGTTTAGTGCCGTGAGTCTCTTGGAAAACGATATTTGGTCTTACTATTTATTATTACTTGATACAATTTGGTACACTTGCCGATATCTTCACAATACTTACAAAATTTCTACCACACCACTTTCTATGCTTGATGCAGGTATAAAAAATCAGTATATAAAGTATATTTTTCACTAGTGAAATAATAGGAAAAATAATTAATTGACTCAAGCAATACAAAGTATAAGAAACATGGTCACTGCTTTGTTAAAGAACGAAATGTTTGGAGAGACCACAGAGTCACAAGGTTTAGTTGAATTTGGAAGAAACAAATTTGTACAATTCTCCAAAGGCTAATGATATGTTAACACAACATATGCATCAATTTTTTATTAGGTTTAGAATATGTTAGCACAATAATAAATAAATAATGATCTAATAAGAAGATGACACGTGTATTGTGTCAAAATGGTGTTAAAAAATTTATATCAAAATATCTTTTTTTGTATGATCTAAATAAAAGTGAAAAAATAGACTAAGGAAATATATAAAATAGTTTGAGTTATGAATTGTGCTAACAATGGAAACTTAAACTATCTTGTGTTTATGGTGGTGAGAGAAGTTGAATACAAGTGGACAAGGAAATCAAAAGAGAGAGGAAGAATAATCATTATTCGTGAGTATTTAGTTCAATTTTTTTAGAAAAATATTTTTTAAATAATGTTAGGAGAGTAAAACAAATAGATTTTATGAATTAAAAACAAAGAAATATAACAGTAGAAGAATATGCCTCTTAAGTTTGAAGAGTTAAAAAAATATTCTTCCTTCTTTTATCACCCAAGGGAAAGGAAGAAGTGTATAAAATTTCAGGCCAATTCAAGGTCTTTGATTGCAGTTCAAGCCAGAAGAATGCAAAAAGAAAGGTAAAATAACACTAGGTGAAAAAAGTAAGTCAAATTCTAAATTGTTATTGAAGCTAGCTTACGAGAAGTTGGGAATTCAATTTCTTTTTCACAAGCTTAATTTGATAGATATCCTATATTGCAAACTTGTTGTTGGGTCTACGTCTTATGGTATTAGGATCAAGGGTTACAAATTGTGTTATTATTCTCATATTTATCTCTCTAAATTTTATCCCATATTCTTTTGTTGCTAGTAAATTATGTCTCTAATTTTGTTGTTAACCTAAAAAAAAAATCATGACCTAAAGTTTAAAATTTGTTGTCAAACTTCTCACAGAAAAATTCTAATCATGATTTAGGAGGTTGTTGTAACATCCCATAATCTCACACTTAATAATTCATAATTGATATATTGTAGCATTACTTTTAAGGTAACATCCCATAATCTCTCACTTGATAATTCATAGTTGATATGTATATATGTTTTAAACTCAGATTTCAACTATAAACTCATAAATATAACTCGAATTCTTCTAATTTATTCTTCTATCTCTTTCTTCATTGACACTGAATCAGACGACATTCCTTCATCTGCTTCCGTATAACGAATTATACGATCATCGCACATACACAAACACAAACAAGTAGGGTGAGCTAACATGCAACCAATCATTTATAAAACATGCATAATTACTTTGATACACTCAACAAACCTCATTCAATAATTATGTTAGACACCCTCATACCATCATACAAAAATCGTATCATAGATACTCATCCCATCATACCACAATCCCTAATAGACACTCATCCCAAGTAGGGTGAGCTAACATGCAACCAATCATTTATACAACATGCATAATTATTTTGATACACTCAACAAACCTCATATAATAATTATGTCAGACACCCTCATACCATCATACAACAATCGCATCATAGATACTCATCCCATCATACCACAATCTCTAATAGACATTCATCCCACAATACCCAATAGACACTCATCCCACAATACCCAATAGACAATCATCCCACAATACTCAATAGACACTCATTCCACAATACCCAATAGACACTCATCCTACAATACTCAATAGACACTCATTCGGATGATACGTTGATGAGCGGTCACGGGAGGTTATGCACTTGTGATGACTTCTACTTCTTCTTACAAATACACTTCCAAAATACTCCATACCATCCACAAGGTTAGTCCTCAAAACTATGTCCAAAACCGGCACATAGACCAGGACCTCCTACCCCTCTCACCACATAATTCATCCTTCTCTACTTGAGAATAGATTATTATTAGAGTATTAGGATAACCTCCAACAAGAGGACCCTCAACATCAACATATACACAAATACCATATCATTAAGGTATTATACCATGCTCACATTCCTCAACTCATATTATACCATTACAAAATCTCCCCATATTATGTTCAGATGCATAAATTCAAATCCAATATAATAAAATACAATCATCACAGAAATTATACAAAATGAATATATCATAAAATAAATTAACAATACTGAAATATCACCATAAATGGTCACTGGAGAAGAACCAAATGTTTGACGAATCAAACTCACCATAAACGCCAGTACATATGACTAGTCACAACTTACTAGATTTGACCAGGGCTGCTCTATGATCAGGGATATACCAACTTCGGTTTTTAAGATTCCTCTATCCTACCATCATAATTATAACCTTAATATAAATGTTATGGGGAACTAAGAAGTTAATCTGGCATAGCCAGTTAGACATCTTATCCTTCCAAAAAGATGAATCCATCACATATTTTATATCAATTGATTATATTGCATAATAGTTTAACAGTACTCAATGTGTTCAATAGGATTTAAGTTAAAAACCTATCGAGTAGACTTCTAGGAAAGAGAGGTGTGTCACAGTGGACAACTTAAGTACCAAGTCTCTCCTTTAGCCAAAGTGTTCCTCAACTAGTTTTTAACAAATTTCTTATTTATAGATTCAAAACAACAACATATAATATTAACACAGAAATTCAATATAGATAGATATACAATAAACACATATGTCTTTCATTAACAGTATTCACACAGAATTTCAAGATATGAATAGTAATAAAACAATACTAAATCATAATATAAAAGCTCAGAAAGGTTAGCTCCCCTACCTCTATTCCAGACTTAATCTCTTGCTCAGAATTTGTTTCCCCGAAAACCCTCAAGAACCTCTACTCTTCTTGCAATTAAAAATTTCTTCCTAACTTTTTCTTCTCTATTTCTCAAGATTTCTCACTTGATTCTTCCTCTCTTTGTGCAGAGTAGCCTCCACTCTCATGGCTATTTATAGTCCAAAAATTTTACTATTCAACAATTTTTTAATATTATTTATTATTTTAATATTATTTTATTATATTAATATTTTAATCACCACTTGACATATTGGATCTCAATAATGCCTTCAAACCTGAAGTGCTTTATTCACTATCAATATTTTTAATTTTTTTAAACAAAAAAGTAGAAAAGAGTTTGAATCCATGTTCTTGAAATCACCACAATTTTCTACCAATTAAGCTACCAAAATTTGAAATTTAGCTTTTCACATTTTATTTTTACATAAACTTATTATATTTTCCATTTACAAAGAAATTTATTATTACTAGTAACAAAATTGTTACTATTAAGATAAATATTTTTTATGGGTCATACAGTTGTGGACTATGTATCAATTTTTTTTTTCATTTCGGCCACAATTTTAAAAACTATTATCTAAAATATGATAATATGCAACACTTTGCCGCATATTTTGGTGCAACTGCTTTCTATAATATTGCTTTTTTTTAAACTACATCTATAAAATTATGATCGTATGCTTTAGATAACATATTTTTAAGTGTTTATTAAAATCTAAAGTAACGATAAATTACTTAGGTGGGGATTAGAAAATTGTTGCATACATTAAGCCATAAATCATAGGTAACACTTTTTCAAATGTGAAAAATATAAAAAATGCAACCATTTTAAAAAAATGTTAAAGTATTAGTTTAAATTTTGTATATGTATATAGTGACCCTATTTTAATAACATATTTATAACATTTCTTAAGATATATGAAATAAATATATTTACTGATATAGTGCAAATAAAACAAAATAAACAAAATTGAAGCTATTAATTAAAACATTTCTAATATATAATACACCTTAAAGTTTATCACATACGTTTCAAAATTCAAATCATTACTATAAAATGAACATGACACTGTTCTAAAATAAAGATAATCATATTACCAATTTAATAGATATCATCAATTTTAATATTGAAAGAATTCATTGTCACAACAATTTCAAAATTATATAGTATAATTATAGTGTTCATGTATTTGTTGATAAATGTAAGACCCTTGATATTTAACCAAGATAATTTCTGACATCCTCACCATTAATGCACGCCACGTCATTCTCAGCCATTAAAAACCCACTACCTAATCTGATCCCCTCCCTCTCTGTCGTACCCGGAAAAGCTGCGCCCATCATTTCTCTGAAACATTAAAAACGTACCAAACACTGCAATGCACACACGCAACCTGTCGCGGGAGAAGCTTCCCATTTCACGGTTCGGTGTGCAGGTGTCAACTTGAGAGACGTTCGTCGACCGAACGTGAGTTGACACAACTTGAATTTCTGAGACTGCACCATTCATCTTCTTCCTCAGAACCCAACCTTTCGTTTTTCTCCACCTTCTCTCTAGAAACCTTCACCTTCTCTCTACTGTAACTCATCACCTTCTTCTCCGATCACGTTTCAGAACCGTAGGAACGTTCCTGGTGTCGTGAGCTTCGTTTTGAACCGATCACCTCAACGTTCTGATACTGGTAAGTCTCTCTTCTTCGTCGAACGTTTTCTGTCTCATGCAAAGCCAAATCCTGGTTGCATGAAGGATTGAGTTCTTAGTATTTCTTGGTTTATGGTTAGATCGGGTTGGAAGAATTCAGGGATCCTGGGTGAATAGAGAACTGTTAGCGGGCGAACCAAACACCTTGAGTTAGGACGTTCACTTCTGATCCAGGTAAGGGAAGCTTAGTAATTTAATTTATACTTGTATGTCGTATGTAAACATGATATGAACTGAATGTATGAGATGTATGTCGGTTGAGTATGCATGGTCGACGTTGCTGTACTGAATGAATATGATGTATGTTGGTTGAAATGTATGATATGGGTGATACGTATGAATACGAAATACACATGCTTAGGAAACGAGAAAATGTAAGTGAAATTTGAATATCAACTTCCCTATGATAACGTATGTCCGACATGAAACGGTCCTCGACCGTTTGGTGTTCCAGTAAACTTCTTTGAATTTGGAATACTTTCGTTTGGGAAGGATTCTGGTCGAGCATGAGTTATGTAAGTCTTTTACTTAGAGCTCATAATGGGCAGTGTAGATCTTACACATAGATATCATATTGGGTAGTGCTCGGTCTTACACTAAGCGCTCTTACTCCTTTCTTGAAAAAAAAAATCCTTGAAATACAGATCCTTCATTTGTGTCGACCGACAGTGTCGAGCACCCTTGATAATACAGATCCTTCATTTGTGTCGACCGACAAGGTCGAGTATCTTCGTAATGCAGATCATTCATCTGTGTCGACCGACAGTGTCGAGCATCCTCGATAATACAGATCATCTATCTGTATCGACGACAGTGTCGAACATCCTTCGTAATACAGATCATTCATCTGTGTCGTGCGATAGTGTCGAACATCCTTCGTAATACAGATCATTCATCTGTGTCGTGCGACAGTGTCGAGCACCCTTCTTAATACAGATCATTCATCTGTGTCGACCGAATGTGTCGAGCACCCGTGTTAATACAGGTCGTCCATCTATCTGGTAGTCAATATTACTTTATTTTGGAACGGGGTAAATTCTTCAGTCTCGTTCCTCACGGTTGTCCTCGTTATAAAGAGGGCTGAAGGTCAATATTTACGTACTTGGACTGAAAGACAAAAATGAAAATAAAAGTGAAAGATTTTGAATGATGAACATTGTATGAGATGATTAAACGTTTATGAATGTTGTACAAGCGTTCCAGGGAGGAACGACTCACATATGTTGAATGTGGAATTTGGTAAAGTATGACTGTGGGCATGCTAATGCTGGCTTGGTCCATCCTGATATTCCGTGACACTCGTCTTCACGTAGAGGAGAGTGGTTCATGTGTGGGAATGGCAGGAGGTCCTTAGTCCATAAGTTAACATGGGCGACGTAAGAACGGACTAACCTCGAGTGGCAGCTGTTGAGTGTATCCCAGTTACTACACCACTCGGGTGCAAGGACGCCTGTAGCTACACAGATTCATACAGTCCGGACGGTCCGTCTAGAAATAGTTGTTGGATATTTGTCTATTTATTTATGTTGAACCATTCTGGTAGGTTTGACTTGATTGAATTGATACTTTAATGTATGAATTAAATTACATAAGCTTACCCTGTGTTCTCTTCCTTGTGTTGTCGATCGTCTTTGTACGTCCGTCTTGTCCTTGCGATGATCATCCATGTGGATGGGAGCAGATGGAAGTGAGCTGCTGGAAGAGGCGCTGGCGGAAGAAGTTTCGGAAGATACTAATCCTGTCGAAGTAGGGATTAAAGTCGAGCCCTAGAGTGCTCGACATGTAGTAGCTGTTAATATTTTGTTTAGTCTTAGAAATTGGATACCGTCGGCTACATTACATTTTGTATTTTAAGCCGTTCGACGTTTTGGGCCCTGTATCCTTTTTTGTAAAGACTGCACTGTGAATGATTAATGTAATTAATTCTGATTATGGTTATCACTATATTTTGGGATGTTACATTAGTGGTATCAGAGCAGTTTTGTTCTCTTAAAGGACGCTGTAGGATATGAGTGCATTGCGTTTTTGCTGTGTGCTTATCGTGTGTTTAATAAGTTACTGTTTTAACTATTAGACATTTCTAACGATCGTTTTCTCTGGTACAGAAAACGATGGCACCTAGATTGCCTCCCCCTCCTCAACCGAATGAATCTGATGCTTCCAACAACTCTAGATTGTTGGAGAACGTCATTGAGAGACTCCAGCAACAAAATACCACCCTCATGGAGCAAAACGCCACTTTGATGCATCAAAACCAAGCTGCCATGCAAAGTTTGGAAGCTTCACGTGCTAGCTCGGAAACAACTCAACGACAGCTGATGGAGATTCTAGCAGCAACAAGGCACACCGCGGGAGCGTCTTCTTCTAACGCTGCCCCGCCTACTACTGAATGGAGCTTGGAGAGTTTCCTCCAACACCATCCGGCTAAGTTCAATGGGAAGGGTCTCCCAGATGAAGCAGATCAATGGTTAAGGGATATAGAGAAAATTTTTAATGCCAAGAGATGCCCAGACGAGAATAGATTAGCGTACGCGGAGTATCTGTTGACGGGGGAAGCAAGTCATTGGTGGACGAGCGCGAGAGCCATTCTCGCAGACGCACGACAGCCGGTCACTTGGGAAGTGTTTAGGGCTAAGTTTTATGAAGAATATTTTCCAGACAGCGTTCGGTTTGCGAAGGAGGTGGAATTTCTACAACTAGTTCAAGGGGGTATGTCTGTTTCCGAATACACCAATAAGTTCAAGCACCTTGTCAGATTCAATACCATGGCCACAAGTGAAGTATGGCAGTGTAGAAAGTTTGAAAACGGATTGCGGAGCGACTTGAAAGTATTGATATCCAGTTTGTGTATCCGAACGTTCCCTGCTATGGTTGAGAGAGCCAAAGTCTTGGAAAGGAACATGGCAGAAGCGGAACGTCAGAAGAGGTCGCAACAAGTGAGTAGAGGACCGATCGTGTCCAGGGGAGGTGCTGTACAGAGGAGACCTCCTTACGCTCGTCCAAATCAGCCTTCTCATGCAAGCGGATCACAAGCAGTAGTTCCTGTCGGACAGTCTGGACAGGGGAGTGTAGTTTGTTTCCGATGTGGAGGACCACATTATAGGTCTTCATGCCCTCAGTTGGTAGGAGTAAAGCAATGCAATCGTTGCGGAAGAAATGGGCACTTGGATCATGAGTGCAATATGAGTGGGCGTGCGGAGATGAGGCCACCCAATGCTGGAAGGAACAGCCAAGAGGAGGACGAGCCCAAGCTAGTGGGCGAGTGTATGCTATAACGAGCGCTGAAGCAGCGAGTTCAGGTAACCTCATTGTTGGTGAATGCATGCTGTTTGGTAGACCCTGTTGTGCTTTGTATGATTCGGGGGCAACGCACTCCTTCATCTCGAAGGCGTGTGTTGAAAAGCTGGGATTAGAAGTGAGCGAGATGCGGTTTGATCTGGTGGTGTCGACCCCAGCAGCTGGTGAGGTTAGGACGTCCACTATGTGCGTCAAGTGTCCTATAGAAGTGGAGGGACGTAGGTTTAAAGTTAGCCTCATCTGCTTACCTCTTCAAGGTTTGGAGGTGATCTTAGGAATGGATTGGTTGGCTGCCAATCGCATTCTTATTGATTGTGGAGCGAAGGAGTTGATCTTCCCTGATGAAGAAGAAGAAGTTCTTTCAGTGACGCTCAGTCAGCTGAAAGAAGACATTATGGAAGGCGCCAGCTGTTTACTGATTATGACTCACGAGGATCAGGAATCCAGAGGAATGGTAGAGGAACGATCGTCCACTGGAAGCGGTAATGGACGATCGGTTGTGGACGAGTTTGCGGACGTTTTTCCGGAAGAAATCCCTGGACTTCCCCCTCAGCGTGAAGTGGAGTTTACAATTGATTTGGTGACTACAGCGGCTCCCATCTCGGTTCAGCCATATAGGATGTCGCCTGCGGAGTTAGCGGAACTGAAGGAGCAGATTGAGGAGTTGATAGAGAAGAAATTCATTAGGCCGAGCGTATCACCTTGGGGAGCGCCCGTGCTGTTAGTAAGGAAGAAAGATGGCAGCTCTCGGTTGTGTATTGACTACAGGCAATTAAACAAGCTGACCATCAAGAACAAGTACCCTTTGCCAAGGATAGATGACTTGCTGGATCAACTACATGGGGCTGCAGTGTTCTCGAAGATTGATTTGAGATCCGGATATCATCAAATTAGGGTTAAAGAAGATGACATCCAGAAGACAGCATTCAGGTCGCGGTATGGGCATTATGAATATGTGGTGATGCCTTTTGGAGTAACGAACGCTCCAGCCGTGTTCATGGAGTACATGAACCGCATATTCAGGCCTTATTTGGATAAGTTTGTGGTCGTCTTCATAGATGATATCCTCATCTATTCCAAGACCGAAGACGAGCATGAAGAGCACCTTAGACTTGTACTTGGAGTGTTGCGGGAGAAAGAATTATATGCCAAGTCGTCTAAGTGTGAATTCTGGATGAAGGAGATTCAGTTTTTGGGTCATGTGGTGTCGGCTGGAGGCATCTCGGTGGATCCAGCAAAAGTGCGAGCGGTACTGGATTGGGAGAGTCCGCGTTCGGTCATGGAAGTACGTAGTTTTGTTGGACTGGCGGGCTACTACAGACGTTTCATTGAAGGTTTTGCTAAGATAGTAGCGCCGCTAACTCAATTGACCCGTAAAGATCAGCCGTTCGCTTGGACCGATCGTTGTGAGGCTAGTTTTCAGGAATTGAAGGTGAAGCTGACGAGTGCCCCAGTGCTGGTTATTCCGGATACGTCTAAACCGTTTGAAGTCTATTGCGACGCTTCTCATCAAGGTCTGGGTTGTGTTTTGATGCAAGAGAAGCGAGCTGTAGCGTATGCGTCTCGGCAGTTGAGGGTTCACGAGAGGAATTACCCCACGCACGACCTGGAGTTGGCAGCGGTCGTTTTTGCGATGAAGATCTGGAGGCATTTCTTGTATGGATCCACGTTCCAAGTCTTCAGTGATCACAAGAGTCTCAAGTACCTCTTTGATCAGAAGGAGTTGAATATGAGGCAGAGGAGGTGGCTTGAGTTCTTGAAGGATTATGACTTCGAACTACTCTATCATCCAGGAAAAGCGAACGTGGTAGCGGACGCTCTAAGCAGAAAAGTGGTGCATATGTCATCTATGATGGTGCGCGAGCTAAGCTTGGTGGAGAGTTTCAGAGATCTAAGGTTACAGTTTGAGTTAGAACCGAACAACATCAAGTGCTGTAACCTTAGAATAGCTAGCAATGTGTTCGACCGAATTAGAATGAAGCAGCGTGAGGATGAAGATCTGGTGAAGATATTAAACGCGCTCGTTTCAAATAAAGATAAGGACTTCAACACAGGAACGGACGGTATGCTGCGCTACAAGGGTAGGACGTGCGTTCCTAACGATGGCGAGCTGAAGCGGATTATTTTGGAGGAAGCTCATCACAGTCGTCTTAGTATACACCCTGGCATGACCAAGATGTATCAAGACCTCCGAAAATCGTTTTGGTGGCCTGGAATGAAGGGTGATGTTGCTCGTTTTGTGGCATCATGTCTAACATGTCAACGAGCGAAGGCAGAATATCAAAGACCTGGCGGCTTGCTTCAACAGTTGGAAATTCCCGAATGGAAGTGGGATAGCATATCAATGGATTTCGTGACTCATCTACCACGCACGGTCAGGAATCATGATTAAATCTGGGTGATCGTGGATAGGCTAACAAAGAGCGCCCACTTCCTAGCTGTCAACTTAAAGATGTCGTTAGCCAACTTAGCTAAGTTGTATATCCAGGAGATCGTTCGTCTGCATGGAGTACCTTCGAGCATAATTTCCGATCGAGATACAAGGTTCACTTCACGGTTTTGGCAGTCACTACAAAGCGAGCTCGGTAGTAGGTTGCAAATGAGTTCAGCCTACCACCCTCAGACGGACGGCCAGTCTGAACGAACCATCCAGACGCTAGAGGATTTGCTGAGGACGTGCGTCCTAGATCACTTAGGCGCATGGGATGAAGTTTTGCCGTTAGTGGAGTTCACGTATAACAACAGTTACCAGGCGAGCATTGGAATGGCACCGTTCGAAGCACTCTATGGGAGGAAATGTCGAACGCCACTTTGTTGGTTCAAGGAAGGAGAGAACGTACTAACTGGACCTGAGCTTATCCAGCAAACGACCGAGAAAGTCAAGCAAATCCAGGAGAGGTTGAAGACGTCTTTAAGCAGGCAGAAGTCGTACGCTGATAAAAGGAGAAGACCGTTGGAGTTCGCTGCAGGAGATCATGTGTTCCTTCGACTCAATCCAGTCACTGGTGTGGGACGAGCCGTTCGTCCAAAGAAGTTATCTCCCAAGTTCATTGGACCCTATCAAATTCTGAGGAAAATCGGACCAGTAGCTTACGAACTTGCACTGCCGCCTCGACTGTCGAACCTCCATCCAGTCTTTCACGTATCTCGACTTCGGAAATATATAGCTGATCCATCACACGTACTGGAGTTAGAAGACATCCAACTTCGCCCAGACCGGACACTGGAGATGCAACCTGTTTGTGTGGAAGACAGCCGCACCAGACTCTACAAAGGAAAGGATATTCGTCTCGTGAAAGTGGTGTGGAATGCAAAGACGGGCGACTCAACGTGGGAAGTGGAGAGCGCCATGAAGGACTTGTACCCACACTTGTTTACGGGTAAGTTTTAATTTTCGAGGACGAAAATTTTTGTAGTTAGGGAGAATGTAAGACCCTTGATATTTAACCAAGATAATTTCTGACATCCTCACCATTAATGCACGCCACGTCATTCTCAGCCATTAAAAACCCACTACCTAATCTGATCCCCTCCCTCTCTGTCGTACCCGGAAAAGCTGCGCCCATCATTTCTCTGAAACATTAAAAACGTACCAAACACTGCAATGCACACACGCAACCTGTCGCGGGAGAAGCTTCCCATTTCAGAGTTCGGTGTGCAGGTGTCAACTTGAGAGACGTTCGTCGACCGAACGTGAGTTGACACAACTTGAATTTCTGAGACTGCACCATTCATCTTCTTCCTCAGAACCCAACCTTTCGTTTTTCTCCACCTTCTCTCTAGAAACCTTCACCTTCTCTCTACTGTAACTCATCACCTTCTTCTCCGATCACGTTTCAGAACCGTAGGAACGTTCCCCTACCTCTATTCCAGACTTAATCTCTTGCTCAGAATTTGTTTCCCCGAAAACCCTCAAGAACCTCTACTCTTCTTGCAATTAAAAATTTCTTCCTAACTTTTTCTTCTCTATTTCTCAAGATTTCTCACTTGATTCTTCCTCTCTTTGTGCAGAGTAGCCTCCACTCTCATGGCTATTTATAGTCCAAAAATTTTACTATTCAACATTTTTTTAATATTATTTATTATTTTAATATTATTTTATTATATTAATATTTTAATCACCACTTGACATATTGGATCTCAATAATGCCTTCAAACCTGAAGTGCTTTATTCACTATCAATATTTTTAATTTTTTTAAACAAAAAAGTAGAAAAGAGTTTGAATCCATGTTCTTGAAATCACCACAATTTTCTACCAATTAAGCTACCAAAATTTGAAATTTAGCTTTTCACATTTTATTTTTACATAAACTTATTATATTTTCCATTTACAAAGAAATTTATTATTACTAGTAACAAAATTGTTACTATTAAGATAAATATTTTTTATGGGTCATACAGTTGTGGACTATGTATCAATTTTTTTTTTCATTTCGGCCACAATTTTAAAAACTATTATCTAAAATATGATAATATGCAACACTTTGCCGCATATTTTGGTGCAACTGCTTTCTATAATATTGCTTTTTTTTAAACTACATCTATAAAATTATGATCGTATGCTTTAGATAACATATTTTTAAGTGTTTATTAAAATCTAAAGTAACGATAAATTACTTAGGTGGGGATTAGAAAATTGTTGCATACATTAAGCCATAAATCATAGGTAACACTTTTTCAAATGTGAAAAATATAAAAAATGCAACCATTTTAAAAAAATGTTAAAGTATTAGTTTAAATTTTGTATATGTATATAGTGACCCTATTTTAATAACATATTTATAACATTTCTTAAGATATATGAAATAAATATATTTACTGATATAGTGCAAATAAAACAAAATAAACAAAATTGAAGCTATTAATTAAAACATTTCTAATATATAATACACCTTAAAGTTTATCACATACGTTTCAAAATTCAAATCATTACTATAAAATGAACATGACACTGTTCTAAAATAAAGATAATCATATTACCAATTTAATAGATATCATCAATTTTAATATTGAAAGAATTCATTGTCACAACAATTTCAAAATTATATAGTATAATTATAGTGTTCATGTATTTGTTGATAAATGTAAGACCCTTGATATTTAACCAAGATAATTTCTGACATCCTCACCATTAATGCACGCCACGTCATTCTCAGCCATTAAAAACCCACTACCTAATCTGATCCCCTCCCTCTCTGTCGTACCCGGAAAAGCTGCGCCCATCATTTCTCTGAAACATTAAAAACGTACCAAACACTGCAATGCACACACGCAACCTGTCGCGGGAGAAGCTTCCCATTTCACGGTTCGGTGTGCAGGTGTCAACTTGAGAGACGTTCGTCGACCGAACGTGAGTTGACACAACTTGAATTTCTGAGACTGCACCATTCATCTTCTTCCTCAGAACCCAACCTTTCGTTTTTCTCCACCTTCTCTCTAGAAACCTTCACCTTCTCTCTACTGTAACTCATCACCTTCTTCTCCGATCACGTTTCAGAACCGTAGGAACGTTCCTGGTGTCGTGAGCTTCGTTTTGAACCGATCACCTCAACGTTCTGATACTGGTAAGTCTCTCTTCTTCGTCGAACGTTTTCTGTCTCATGCAAAGCCAAATCCTGGTTGCATGAAGGATTGAGTTCTTAGTATTTCTTGGTTTATGGTTAGATCGGGTTGGAAGAATTCAGGGATCCTGGGTGAATAGAGAACTGTTAGCGGGCGAACCAAACACCTTGAGTTAGGACGTTCACTTCTGATCCAGGTAAGGGAAGCTTAGTAATTTAATTTATACTTGTATGTCGTATGTAAACATGATATGAACTGAATGTATGAGATGTATGTCGGTTGAGTATGCATGGTCGACGTTGCTGTACTGAATGAATATGATGTATGTTGGTTGAAATGTATGATATGGGTGATACGTATGAATACGAAATACACATGCTTAGGAAACGAGAAAATGTAAGTGAAATTTGAATATCAACTTCCCTATGATAACGTATGTCCGACATGAAACGGTCCTCGACCGTTTGGTGTTCCAGTAAACTTCTTTGAATTTGGAATACTTTCGTTTGGGAAGGATTCTGGTCGAGCATGAGTTATGTAAGTCTTTTACTTAGAGCTCATAATGGGCAGTGTAGATCTTACACATAGATATCATATTGGGTAGTGCTCGGTCTTACACTAAGCGCTCTTACTCCTTTCTTGAAAAAAAAAATCCTTGAAATACAGATCCTTCATTTGTGTCGACCGACAGTGTCGAGCACCCTTGATAATACAGATCCTTCATTTGTGTCGACCGACAAGGTCGAGTATCTTCGTAATGCAGATCATTCATCTGTGTCGACCGACAGTGTCGAGCATCCTCGATAATACAGATCATCTATCTGTATCGACGACAGTGTCGAACATCCTTCGTAATACAGATCATTCATCTGTGTCGTGCGATAGTGTCGAACATCCTTCGTAATACAGATCATTCATCTGTGTCGTGCGACAGTGTCGAGCACCCTTCTTAATACAGATCATTCATCTGTGTCGACCGAATGTGTCGAGCACCCGTGTTAATACAGGTCGTCCATCTATCTGGTAGTCAATATTACTTTATTTTGGAACGGGGTAAATTCTTCAGTCTCGTTCCTCACGGTTGTCCTCGTTATAAAGAGGGCTGAAGGTCAATATTTACGTACTTGGACTGAAAGACAAAAATGAAAATAAAAGTGAAAGATTTTGAATGATGAACATTGTATGAGATGATTAAACGTTTATGAATGTTGTACAAGCGTTCCAGGGAGGAACGACTCACATATGTTGAATGTGGAATTTGGTAAAGTATGACTGTGGGCAGGCTAATGCTGGCTTGGTCCATCCTGATATTCCGTGACACTCGTCTTCACGTAGAGGAGAGTGGTTCATGTGTGGGAATGGCAGGAGGTCCTTAGTCCATAAGTTAACATGGGCGACGTAAGAACGGACTAACCTCGAGTGGCAGCTGTTGAGTGTATCCCAGTTACTACACCACTCGGGTGCAAGGACGCCTGTAGCTACACAGATTCATACAGTCCGGACGGTCCGTCTAGAAATAGTTGTTGGATATTTGTCTATTTATTTATGTTGAACCATTCTGGTAGGTTTGACTTGATTGAATTGATACTTTAATGTATGAATTAAATTACATAAGCTTACCCTGTGTTCTCTTCCTTGTGTTGTCGATCGTCTTTGTACGTCCGTCTTGTCCTTGCGATGATCATCCATGTGGATGGGAGCAGATGGAAGTGAGCTGCTGGAAGAGGCGCTGGCGGAAGAAGTTTCGGAAGATACTAATCCTGTCGAAGTAGGGATTAAAGTCGAGCCCTAGAGTGCTCGACATGTAGTAGCTGTTAATATTTTGTTTAGTCTTAGAAATTGGATACCGTCGGCTACATTACATTTTGTATTTTAAGCCGTTCGACGTTTTGGGCCCTGTATCCTTTTTTGTAAAGACTGCACTGTGAATGATTAATGTAATTAATTCTGATTATGGTTATCACTATATTTTGGGATGTTACAATAAATCTTTGCTAAATTACAAACTCAATTAACAAAACTAAAATAATAAACTTAAAACAAATGCCACTTTATAAAATAATTAATGATAGTGATCACGTTATATCAAGTCAATGGGTATCTGAGTATGGAGGGTGACATGCTAGTAATAAATGTGGAGTTTGTGTATTTTATACTTTCGTGGTTTGTCTAATTAATTATTGGGTTGCTCTTGATTAATGCATTTTATTATATATTAGTGACAACCAAAGGTGTTTAATATAACGACTTTCATTGATTATATCTAATTTGCCTTTAGTGTAATGTCTTTTTGTTAGTTTAGTGAGTTTTCTATCACAATTCTTGATAATTAGACATATGTCAAATGTTTTAAATAACATTTGACCAAGAGATATATAGGCTATAACAAGAGTAAATGGTTAAAGAAAATTGGAAAAAATAAAGGTGTATTAAATTTCTTAATATGCTAAGGTTTAGGCACAAAATTAATTATTTTATTCTATTAGTTTGACAAACTGATCAATACTTCATCTTTTTCTTTTCATATCAATTGTGATTGTTAGTTTAATATTACTCTCGCACCGTTTGAATAATTTATTTTAATAATTCTAAATATATTATTTAAATTACTTTTCTAGTTTTTTGCTGTGTTCTTTTCTCCATCTTTCTTTTCTTTTTTATCTTTTAATGTACTATATTGTTTTGATTAGTTTTTTATAGTTTTATTTTTCTTTTATATTTTTTCATGATCTTAGTTTTCTCCAAATATTTGAAAATTATTTTTCTTTCCCTATATAATATATATATATATATATATATATATATATATATATATATATATATATATTTAAAATAAGAAATTGAGAGATATATATTAATTACACTTTTTGAGTGAGGATTCTTTTTAAAAACTATTTTTTTTTTCATTATTTTAGTTTGGTAACCAATTTGTCTCCGAAGATGGTAAGAAAAGACACTCACAAAACATTCATGAGATATATGCCAAAGTGGTAAGTTAATATAAAACAAAATTGTAAACTTTCATTTAAATAAAGTACATGGCAATATGTATAATTTGGTTATGTTTATTGAACTATAAATTTGTTATGTTTTATATTTTATATTTTTTAATAAATTTTTATATAATGATAAATGAATGATCAATTTTGAAGTATCAACAAACATAATTGAGATATTAAAATTGAGATATTAAAATTTATTGTAATACCTAATTTGATTTTATTTAGAAACTTCTTTTCATTTCAAAATTAAAATTAAATGAAATAAATTATGTGTGCACAAGTTTTTCTTCTAAATAATTAAGAAAAATCATCGTAAATTAAAATTAACTTATAAATAATTTGAAGAAAAAATTTGAAATTTTACGTAACTCTTTTACAAATTAACTTTACTTAAATTAATTTTAATTTTATAAATTCAATTTCATTATCTCTTTTTCAAATATTATTTGTTGAAACTTATATTTATAAATGAACCTATTATAAGAAAAACTATGAGTTGCGATATAATATAGGAATATAGTGAGACATGAAACAAAATAATCATACTTTATTAAGAATACATATCACTCAAAAGATGATAAATTGCATAAAAAAATGATTTAGTTAGGTGGAGGTGGTGCTTGGTAAATTGGTGGTAGTGGTGCTGGGTGTAATGGTTGAACTGGTGTCTGGTGTGGGGGTGGTGGTAGTGGTGCCTGGTGTGGTGGTGGTGCTTGGTGTGGGGGTGGTGCTTGGTGTGGTGGTGGTGCTTCATGTGGTGGTGGCGGTGGGTGGTGAGGATAATGGTGGTGGTGTAGTGGTGTTGCCTGGTGAGGTGGGCAATGGTGTGGTGGTGGAGGTGGTGATTGGTGCGGTGGGCAATGATGTAGTGGTGGAGATGGTGATTGATGTGGTGGTGGAGGTGGTGCTTGGTGTGGTGGACATCCTTGACAATTATCACATGAAGATTGATCAATGAATTCTCTTGATTCTGTCTTCATCATGCACAAATCTGCATCACAAAATTGTAATTAAGAATAATGCCAATTTTTCAAATAAAACATTAACCCTAATTCCCCACAAAAACTATGTGAAAGATTTGATTTCATATTATAAGAAATCAAATGTGTAGGTAGTGTAGAAGAAAAAGACTCATTTAAATTAGGAAACTAAAGGAAGTGAAAATAACATCATTAATAACCTGAAGTCATGATCAAAAGAGTTAACAAAAATGTCATATTGACAATGGAATATCTTGAAGACCCCATGTTCTTCAATGAACATGTTATTCAACCATAACTATTCATCTATATATACTCATATGGTGAAAGCGGTTTCACACAAAAAAACAAAAAAACATAATTATGCCTCTTTAATAGTAATTATGCCTCTTTAATAGTAATTATGTTAACTTATACATTCAATGAAAATTTAATACTTTGTACTTTTGTTAAATAATTGTGAACTAAATATAAGTGTAATATTGCTTGTTTTTACAGAGCAATATATATATATATATATGGGGTTTGCTAACGTGCGTACGCCTGTTTTTCAGTTGGTACATTTTAGCAATGTGTACCGGATTTTAGTAGACAAAAATGCCCTTATATATCATGGATTCTAAGTTTTAAGGTTAAGGGTATTTTAATAATTTTCATTCTCAAAACTTAAAAAAAAAAAAACCCAAACCCTTCCTCACCTCTCTCATTCCTCTCAATCCTTTCTCTTTCATCTCTCTCACTCCAACCTTTTCTTTTCTCTGTCATCCCTACTGTAGCTCTAATTGAAAAAATCAGAAACACTTGCCTTTAAACAATTTGCCTTTGTAAAGAGTTGAGTCATTGACATATTCACCTTCAGGCAGGTTCATTCAAGATCTCTTCAATTTCACCATCTTCACTAACCTCTCTAATTTCATCATCTGCATATGTTGAATCAACATCTCTAAAAAAACCCTCCAGACCAATTACCAATTCTTTTGGATGTCATTATGCTTGTGAAAATTAGATAAAATTATATACGACAAAAATTATAAAATGAAAACTCATTATAAAGTCATTTTTTGTAAGAAATTATTTAACAACGAGTGTTTCTGATTTTTTCCAGGCCAATTACCAATTCCTTTGATGTTATTATGCTTGTGAAAATTAGATAAAATTAGATAAAGACAAAAATTATAAAATAAAAACTCATTATAAAATTATTTTTTGTAAGAAATTGTTTAACCGCGAGTATTTCTGATTTTTTCCAAGTCAATTACCAATTCCTTTATGATGGCAACCCCTTTAGGGACTTCCTATCCAAAGAAGTATCAACTTCACTCTAAGACCAAGAAAGGGAAGTTGAATAAAGGACTTAATCTTTTCTTTCTAAGTCTTAGCTTGTTCTTCTTTAACTAAATATCTTTACCTTGTTTTGTAGGCCAAATAACAAGGAATTGGATCTTGTAATGATGCTGCCAAAGAAGCCTTGCTGCTACACATTAATTAGCCATGAAAGAAACACATTTTACACATTTTACATGTGCAAAACGTGAAACACAAGCAACCAGGTGACTTCCTTCATTTAGCACCTTTTCCATGAGGAACATATGGAGCACATGGATTGGAAACAACTGCTACACTTGGAGTCTGCACGTTTTACATTTGTAGACTAAGATAGCTTTCATAGCACACTTCCAAAGCTCATCTTTGCCTATAAAAAGAGAGCTCATCCATTGTAAATTCAACTTGAATTGATATAGTGAAATGCTGTTGGATTGTTTCCAGCCACTACTTCTTCAAGTTCTTTGCATTGTGTCACTTTAGCACACTTATCCTCTAGCTTCCTTCCCCGTTGGAAGGCCATCTAAGTTAGAAATCTACCTCACACACACATCCAAACACTGTCACGCATTCTGACAAACACCTTGCATGCGCCAACTCCTTCAAACCATTCTTCATTCCGCTGCGTCATTCTGTCCAAGGAGCCGCTCCAGTCTTGAACGTGGAGGCTGCTTCCATCACTTTATGCTTGTGAAAATTGGATAAAATTAGATAAGACAAAAATTATAAGATGAAAACTCATTATAAAATCATTTTTTGTAAGATTGTTTAACTGCAAGTGTTTTTGATTTTTTCAATTGGGGCTACAGTATGATAGAGAAAAGATTGGAGTGAGAAAGATGAAAGAGAAAGGGTTGAGAGGAATCAGAGAGGTCAGTAAGGGTTTGGGGGTTTCTTTTTTTTTTTTTTAGTTTTGAGAATGAAAATTATTAAAATACCCTTAACCTTAAAACATAGAATCCATGATATATAAGGACATTTTTGTCTACTAAAACCCGATACACATTGCTAAAATATACCAACTGAAAAACAGGTGTACGCGCGTTAGCAAACCCATATATATATATATATATATATATATGTATATATATATATATACATATATATATATATATATATATTAGGTAATTAAAAATTAACGAAGATAATTTTATTTAAACTATAAATTAAAAAAAATCATAAATAATAGGTCTATTCGAGTTTAGATTAATTTGAGATTAGTGAGAAAAAGAATGGAATAAAATAAAGTAATATATTAGTATAAGCGTGATGAATTTGGTGACATGTGAGTGTAAAAGTAATTTATATATCTTCGTCAAAATATTTTTATTCTATAAGCTATTGCCTTATTAAAGAACCAAACACATGTAGAGATTATTGAGTCATAGGGTTAAGTTGAATTTGGGAGAAACAAACTTTCACAATTCCAAAGGTTATGACGTAGAAAAAGTTGAATTATAAACTAAGGAAATCTATAAAATATTTTAAGTTATAAATTGTGTTGATGAACATTCATTTTTTTTGTATTTATTTTCGTGAATAAATAAACCATTTCTTAACTTTAATCTTGTTTTATTCTCAAGTTTATTGTATTTTGTATTATTTTTGTATTTTAGTTGTTTTATGCTTGTGTTTTCCATAATATCTTTGTTTAAGTTTGTTAAATAAGCATGAAACATTTGTGATGGAGGACAACAAGTTAGAATTCAAGGGAACATGTTTTTCATAAGAATAGATCATTTTGGAGTAAATAACTATGCTGAGAGGCAATAAAATCGAACGCAACAATGTAAAGTTAGAGAGCTACTCGTGTTGTAGAGGAGCCTGGCATTGAGCGACACAAAAGTAGGGTTGAGCATCACCTCGATGGCGCTGAGCATTGGTTTGACAAGGAGCCCCTTTTGTGTTTTAGTGATATGACATTGAGCGGTGTTGATATGGCGCTAAGCGACAACGTTGCTTGATGGAAGACCATCTAAGACGCACATTGGACCTCTTACTAGAGCCATGGCAAAGAGGATTCAAGAGGAAGAAGGATCACTTACCATTTTGCTTTTATGGAAGATAATTTACATTGATTCTTTTTCCCATAATTAAAAGCACATTTTTCCTTGCTTTGTAGGATTAATAAAAAGCAGCTGCCAATATAAAGACTTGGGGGAAAAGCTTGTTGGCCAAACTATCAAACAAAGGTGTTTTACACGTCTGCTGCTGGCCAAAACCACCAAAATAGAATTTGGCGCTTTCCATTTTCAAACTTGCTGCCCAAGAATTCACATGAGCTGTGTGAGTTGCTGCCCAAACCAAAATTGGCGCCATTCATTTCAGTTTAATTGTCATTTCATTTTGAATTTCATTTCAGATCCGAGGCTCTTATTTCCCTATAAATAAGAGACCTCTTTCACCATGTAAAGAGCTTTTGAGCTTAGTAAATTGCTGCTGAAATTAACTTCCAGCCCTATTGCTCTTGAGTCATTTATTCTCTCTACTTTCTCTTCCCTTTCCTCTAGCTTCCTTTCATTGTAGGAAGGCCTTCTGAGCTGTGAGGTTCCCACACATACTCATTCCACTCAATTTCACTCAATTTCCGCTGCATCCACACTGCTGATTCCAATCCGCTACACCAATACTGTTCTCGGTTTTTGAAGCTTTGTCTGCTTCCATCAAGTGGTATTAGAGCCTTGGTTGTCCACTCAAACCAGAGCTAAGTTCCTCTTCCATTTTCTGCTTCCAATGGTGATCTAATTTCTGTTTCAGTTTTCCAAATCAGTGTGTTCTGTTTTGTTTCCAGAGGTGTTGTTTTTCATTTCTGTTTTGCTGTGTATTACTTTTCCAGTAGTTGAATTTGAGTTTCCTTTGTGTGTTGATGTTGTCCTTTCATTTTAATCGGTGAAACTTCATTGTTTGAGTCAATTCCAGCCTTATAATTCAAAATTCAGTACTGTTATAGTCTTGTGCAATTGTTGTAGTATTTTTTTTCTGTTTTGTTTAGTTTCATGATTCTGCTAGAGTATTTTGTGTTAATTGATTTTCAAGTGTTAAACAAGCTATATATATACCAAATAAGGCAATGAGGACTTGATCTAGCCTAGGTTATACAAGCTGAAGCATTAAAAGTGTAAATCAGATTTGAATTTGATGTGAATTCTGTTGCAGAAATTAAATCTGGTGCAACACGTATAAAACTGTTTCAACAGTTTTTCTTTGATTTTGGAGCTTGGTACAACATTGTATAATGTTGTTGAATGTGTCTTAAGGTATAGCAAACCAGAAGAAGACTAAAATGCAATATGCATAGTGTGGTTGCTCAAAATCCTTAACCATTCACCATTTCAGCTTGAAATTCTAGCTCTTCACCGTGCTAATCTATTTGAATTGGTCTAATCTGAATTTGGTCATGCTAAGCACATTAAATATAGCTTAGATCTGTGTTTTTACACTTCTTAGAGTCATTTCCTTTAGTGTCTAGTTTTTTTGAATCCATGAAAAACTAAAATTGGTTGGTTAATTGATGGTTTTTGCTACATAATTTGGCCATAGCAAGGGTGATTTTCGAATCCTGCTGCTTCTGTGCTTTTGGAAAGCTTGAGCAAGTCTAAATGGATGTTTGAAAGTTGTTAATACTGCTCATTTGGTCAAAAATGAATTTATATGCAGATTGGATATTTAAACCATCATTTTTGAGTTAAAAATGGAAGTGGATCAGTGATTCTGAATATTAATCATTGTTTCAGCTGTTTAAGAGTTTAAATATGTTTAATATCACCAAGAAAAGTTGTTTGAACATTCATCAAAGTTGCTGAATCACTGCCACCCATTTTGGGTTCCAAAACCACCATTTTAGTTCATTTTTCTAGTGTAGTTTCTGTTTTCCAGCCACTGTTTTGGTAATTTTAGTGTAAAATTCACTGCTGGATTGTGAAAAAGCTGGTTCAATGTTTAAAAGTGAAAATACATGATCAAAAGAAGAAGTATCAAGTGTTAAAAAGTTGTTAGAACAAACCAATCCAGATTACAGGCCCTAAAAATCAAAAACACAAAATCTGAAATTCATTGGGGCATTTTATCAAACACTTCTGAAAATTATCAAACAGTTTGCATTTGGAATAATTTCTGAACTATGCTTGTGTTTTTCTTGCTTTATTCATCCATTCTAGTGCCTTTGATAAGTTCCTCTTGTGTACCTTTGATAACAGTTGAAAAACTGTTATTTTCATGCTTAAAATTGACACTAAAAGAAACCTTTAACACTTAGAAACTAGCTTGAAATCATGCTTTTAGTCATATTTTTAGAAATAGGAGAGCTGGACAGGTTTATGCTTGATTTCAGTGTTTTTGTGCGGGTTTTAAGGTGAATTTTGGTGAAAGAAGTGAAGAAGGACAGAGATGGAATCAGAAAAGACATCAAAAAGTGCAAAAGGAGAAGCCGCAACTGCCGCTCAGCGGCAGTTTACCGTTGAGCGGCACTCAGGCAGTCACGTTGGATCCGCTGAGAGGTGAAAAGGCCGCTGAGGGGAGAAAAACAACTCACGCACTTACCGCTGAGCGGTAGTTTACAGCTGAGCGGCACTATTTTTGGGCTTGGGCCTAATTTTCTGTATTTTTAGAATAGTATATAAGCTTTAGGACGTCCTAGGGTTTGTATCTTTGGCAGAGACGAAGAAAACACTCTCTTTTCCACCCCTTGAAGGAAGATCTTGGATGGTCAGGCTACCTCCTCCTCTTTCTAGGGTTCTATCTTTCATTCTTTCATTATTGTTCATCTGGTTTCACCATGAATATGGTGAACTAAACCTTGTATTGTTGTTGGGGAATCAATGTAGTCTTGTGAAACTCTCATATATGGAATTTGATTTAATGTCTTATATTAAGATATATGCTTTCTTTCATCTTTAGCTAGGGTTTTTCCTCTTTACTTATTGCTTGCTTTGTTTAACTCATTCATTGCCATGATTATTGATTTTGTCAATACGGGAACGAACAGGGAAGTCTAGATCCGGGGAATTTCTCCCAATAGCATATTGGTTGCCTTTAAGCTCCTGCACTTTAAGAACTAATTACTAGGAATGCTAGGAATTGTATGAACTCGTAATTAGGGATAGGCCTTCTTGCAAGGTGATTTAGAGAGTGGCATTAGCATTGATGATAAGAATGATGAATTCCTCAAAATATATGAGAGTGGATAAGATGAAATTGATAACCCCAACAACATACCTATCCATCTAATTCATTGAAGTGTTTGTAGTTTGTTTTTCTCCATTGATCAAATTCATGAATACATATTTAATTATTGTCTCTTGCACTAAAACCTACAATTAAATTGTTCTTAAGTCTTAAATAATCAACAAATCACATAGCTAAACTAGGCTGTGAGTCCTTTGGGAAAACGATACTTGGTCTTACCTTGTTTATTACTTGATACGATTCGGTCACACTTGCCGATTGTTAAACAAGTTTGTGGCGCCGTTTTTCGGTGTTCATAAATTTGTCATCAACCTTCTTTCATTTGTGTGCTATTCCAATTGTTTGTGTCTATTTTTTGGCATCTAAAGTGTTCAATACAGGAGCCTATATTGGTGCAGTGTGCAAAAATTTGGTGCAGATTTTTAATCTGTTTGGTGTGATTTCTAATGATTTTTTTAATCTGTTTGGTGTGATTTCTAATGTGTGTGCAAGCTGTTTGGGGCATCCAGCACCAGAAACCTACTCCTACGTTGGTAGCCTTTTAGGAAGTGGTTTGAGAATTGGAAGTGGAGCAAGAAGGAAGACTCAACAGCAGCCCAAACACCACTGTCCAACAGCTGAAAAACTCTGTTACAGCAGCATTTCAAACCTGGAAAAAGAGCAACTCACACCTTCATTTTGAGTAGCTTTCTGCAGCAATAAGAAGACAAAGGTCAAATTACTTCTAGGCCTCATTTCAAGTTTATTTACACCAAATATCACGGTATTTGCTGTTTGAAATTGTATTTTTTTTCTTTGCTGTTTTTGAGTCAAGTGACTTGGAAAAATGCTCTTGAAGCAATTCCAAGTTCACAATTGAACATTGTAATAGTCCAATTTCGTTTTCTTAGTGTGGAAGTGTGTCAAGGGGCTCCAAGTGTCACTTGCACTTTCACTTAGGGCCGTCTAGCATTTACATTCTTGCATCTTTATTGCTTTCTTTAATTTCTTGCTTAATCTTTTTGTTTTTTTAAGTCTCCGTGGTATATAGGATTACATAGCATTTAGTCAACCTTTCTTTGGTTTTAGGTTCATTTCATAACATTTGAAAAGAATTTGAAGAATTTCTACTTAGAAACTAAGGTAAAAGATAACTCTAAGGAAACTCTGCTAAGCAAGAACTTGGTTTCTAAGCTTGTCCATTTGTGACTCACCTCTTCTTCTTGGGAGCTACTTAGAAACATCTTTTGCCTCTAGAATCTCTTTAGAAATTTTTCACCAAAAACAAAGAAAGCTTGTGAAAATCTTTTCACTCATTACTTGTCAAATATTTTGAAAACTTTGTGAAAACCTTTTCCTTTGACAAGAATGAGTCAATCAAGTGAGCAAGGAAGTTTGAAACCCCATAGTGAGAGTTCTTTAAGGGAGGAATTTGAGCAAAAATTTGAACAAAGGGATAGAGAGATTAGTGAGCTCAAAGACATGATTAGTCAACTTTTGATTAATCAAGACAAAAAGAAAGAGAGATCTTCCCATAGGAGAAGAGAAGAATCATCATCTTCTCATAGTGAGCTTGAGCAATATAGTAGTCACCACAATGATGACCACTACCAAATGCCTCCTAGAAGACATCATAGAGTTAGAGAGCACCATCCAAGAGAGCCCAAAATTGATCTACCTTCTTTTCATGGAAAGGATGATGTGGAAGAATATCTAGAGTGGGAAATGAAAGTTGAACAATTGTTTGAGTGCCACCAAATAGATGATGAAAGGAGAGTCACCATGGCTTCTCTAAACTTTCAAGGCTATGCCTTAATTTGGTGGACAGCCTTGGTCAAGGATTATAGGCTAAGACACTTACCTCCCATCAGATATTGGAATGAGTTGAGAACTGCCTTGAGAAGAAGGCATGTACCAACCTATTATGATAAGGAATTAATGGATAAGCTCCACAAACTCCAATAAAGGAACATGAGTGTTGAGGAATATAGACAGAAAATGGAGTTACTCATGTTAAGAGCTGGGATAAGAGAAGAACCTAGGATAACAATTGCTAGGTTTCAAAGTGGACTCAACTATGACATAAGAGATAGGGTTGAACTTATACCCTACAATGATCTCAATGAGTTAGTCCAACTTTGTGTGAGGGTAGAGCAACAACTCAAGAGGAAAAGCTCCACCAAGAAAGATTACCCTCATAGTTCTAATCATAAAAAAGATTAACCTCATAATTCTAACCATAAGAAAGAGTATAAGAGGGAGGGTAGTCTAACCAATCCAAGATATGAAGAAGTTAGAGAGAGAGAGGAAAAGAAAAAGTCAAAGAACCTTCAAGAGATCATAAGAGTAAGGAGACTAAGTGCTTTAGATGTGGGGAAAGAGGGCACTATGCATCTGAGTGTCGCAATAGAAGGTCAACTTACATCCTTGAGCATGAGAATGAAAGTTAGGGTTCTTCATATAGTGAGTCTGAAACATCCACTTCTGAAGAAGAAGAAGCTTTACCTTGTGATGGTGACTTACTTATGGTAAGGAGACTCCTGGAAAGTAAACATGTAGAATTAGAACAGTCACAAAGAGAGAACTTATTCCACACAAGATGCAAAGTTTTGGAAAAGACATGTTCAATGATTGTGGATAGTGGTTCTTGTTGTAACTGTTGTAGTTCTAGAATGGTAGAGAAGCTTGGCTTAACCATTACTTCTCATCCTAAACCTTACAAACTTCAATGGATCAAAGAGGATGATGGAATAGTAGTTAAAGAACAAGTAAGAGTACCCATTTCCATTGACAAATATGAAGATCAAATTGTTTGTGATATAGTACCAATGGAAGCTGGGCACATATTACTTGGAAGACCTTGGCAATATGATAAGCAAGCTTTACATGATGGAGTCACCAATAAAATCACCATTCAACACAAGGGAAAGAAAATTATCTTGTGTCCTCTTACACCTTCACAAGTAAGAGAGGACCAAATAATTCTTAAAAAGAAGTTGGATGCAGAAAAGAAAAGTAGGAAAGAAGGAAAGGAGAAAACCCTAAACCATGCCTCAAATAAGGAAGTTGTCCAACCTCAAACTTTGAACATTTCTAAAAATCTTTTTCTTGGACAACCTCATTTTCTTCTTTATTGCAAAGAGGCACTTGTTTCAATAAATCATGAACTTGGGTCTCTACCAAAGGGGTTGCAAAAACTTTTAAAAGAATTTGATGATGTATTTCCTAAAGAGGTACCAAGTGGATTAGCACCTTTAAGAGGAATAGAACATCAAATAGATTTAGTGCCTGGGGCCAGCCTTCCTAATAGGCCAGCCTATAGGACCAATCCCATGGAAACAAAAGAAATAGAGAAACAAGTCAATGAATTGTTGAATAAAGGGTGGATCCAAAAGAGTTTAAGTCCTTGTGCTATGCCTGTGTTGTTGGTTCCTAAGAAGGATGGATCTTGGAGGATGTGTACAGATTGTAGGGCCATCAACAATATAACTGTCAAATATAGGCACCTCATTCCTAGATTAGATGACATGTTGGATGAATTACATGGAGCAAACATTTTTACCAAAATTGATATCAAAAGCGAATATCATCAAATAAGAATTCAAGAGGGAGATGAATGGAAAACTGCTTTTAAAACCAAGTTTGGTTTGTATGAATGGTTAGTCATGCCCTTTGGCTTGACCAATGCTCCAAGTACATTCATGAGGTTAATGAACCATGTTCTTAGAGAATGCATAGGGAGGTTTGTAGTGGTCTACTTTGATGATATCCTAATCTATAGTCAAGGCCTTCAAGAACATCTTAACCATGTCAGAAAAGTCTTGCTTCTTCTTAGAGAATATCATCTCTTTGCCAACTTTGACAAATGTACTTTTTGTCAAGAAAGTCTGATTTTCCTTGGATTCAAAGTTGGAAAAGAAGGTGTACATGTTGATCCAGAGAAGATCAAGGCTATACAAGAATGGCCAACTCCAAAAAATGTAGGAGAGGTGAGAAGTTTTCATGGATTAGCAAGTTTTTATAGAAGATTTGTGAAAGACTTCTCCACCATAGTCGCTCCTTTAAATGAGCTAGTCAAGAAAGACAAACCTTTTCTTTGGGGTGATAAGCAAGAGTTGTCTTTTGAGACTTTGAAGCACAAGTTAACACATGCACCTATTCTAGTTTTACCTGATTTTTCCAAAGCCTTTGAACTAGAATGTGATGCATCTGGGGTAGGTATAGGAGCTGTTCTAATACAAGGAGGACACCCCATAGCTTATTTTAGTGAAAAACTTAGAGGGGCAACTTTGAACTATCCTACCTATGACAAAGAATTGTATGCCCTCATTAGAGCTTTAAAAACTTGGTAGCATTATTTGGTAACTAGAGAATTCATAATACATACTGATCATGAATCTTTCAAGTACATTAAAGGGCAAGCAAAGCTAAACAAAAGGCATGCAAAGTGGGTGGAATATCTTGAGCAATTTCCCTATGTCATCAAACACAAAAAGGGGAGTACTAATGTTGTTGTGGATGCTTTACCTAGAAGACATGCATTGTTAATAACCCTAGGATCTTAATATTAGGATTTAATGACATAAAAGATTTATATGAAAATGATGAAACATTTGCATCTACTTATTCATCATGTCTTAAGAAGCCTTTTGATGGATTCTATCTTTCTGAGGGGTATCTTTTTAATAAAGGAAAACTTTGTATACCCCAAGGGTCCATTAGAAAACTTCTTATCAAAGAGAGTCATGGAGGAGGTCTCATGGGTCATCATGGAGTTGATAAAACTCTAAATATTTTGAAAAGTAAATTTTATTGGCCACACATGAGAATAGATGTTCAAAGGCATTGTTCTAAATGTATAGCTTGTTTACAAGCTAAGTCCAAAATTATGCCTCATGGACTCTATACACCTCTTCCTATAGCTAATACCCCTTGGGAAGACCTTAGCATGGACTTTGTCTTAGGATTGCCAAGAACTCAAAGGGGGTATGATTCTATATTTGTGGTAGTAGACCGTTTTAGTAAAATGGCTCATTTTATACCTTGCCACAAAGTAGATGATGCTAGTTATATCTCTAGACTCTTCTTTAAAGAAATAGTGAGATTGCATGGCTTACCCAAAACTATAGTGTCTGATAGAGATGTGAAGTTTCTAAGCCATTTTTGGAAAACTTTATGGGAAAAGCTTGGAACTAAACTTCTATTTTCTACTACATGTCACCCACAAACTGATGGGCAAACTGAAGTAGTAAATAGATCTTTATCTACACTATTAAGGGTAATATTAAGAGGTAATAACAAATCTTGGGATGAACATCTACCTCACATTGAATTTGCTTATAATAGAGTAGTCCACAAAACTACTAATCTTTATCCTTTTGAGGTTGTTTATGGCTTTAACCCTATCACACCTCTTGATTTACTACCTCTTCCAGAATCATCTTCTTTTTTTCATAAAGAAGGTAATTCTAAAGCAGAGTTCATCAAGAAGTTACATGAGAAGGTCAAAATCCAAATTGAAAATCAAACTCAAAAATATGCAGAATACAACAACAAAGGGAGAAAGAAAATAGTTTTTGAAGAAGGAGACCTAGTTTGGCTTCATTTGAGAAAGGAAAGATTTCCCTCTCAAAGGAAATCCAAACTTAGTCCAAGAGGAGATGGTCCATTCAAGGTGGTCAAAAGAATAAATGATAATGCATACATCTTAGATCTCCCTGAAAGTTATGGTGTCAGTCATACTTTTAACATCTGCAATTTAATTCCTTTCACAGGGAATGATCAATAGGGTGAATCAGATATGAGGACAGATCC
Source organism: Vigna reflexopilosa (assembly GCA_027742785.1). NCBI lineage: Eukaryota > Viridiplantae > Streptophyta > Magnoliopsida > Fabales > Fabaceae > Vigna > Vigna reflexopilosa. The sequence continues at coordinate 13,149,572 of CM050924.1, forward strand.
ATTTCAAGAGGGAGGGTCTGATGGAAGACCATCTAAGACGCACATTGGACCTCTTACTAGAGCCATGGCAAAGAGGATTCAAGAGGAAGAAGGATCACCTACCATTTTGCTTTTATGGAAGATAATTTACATTGATTCTTTTTCCCATAATTAAAAGCACATTTTTCCTTGCTTTGTAGGATTAATAAAAAGCAGCTGCCAATATAAAGACTTGGGGGAAAAGGTTGCTGGCCAAACTATCAAACAAAGGTGTTTTACATGTGTCCTGCTGGCCAAAACCACCAAAATAACACTTGATCCTAAATCGAGTAAGGCTTTGTTTATCCTCTTCTTCCCTATTGTGCATAGAATGGAGAAACCTCCTGGATCTTTTGCATTTAGAGGGAATGGCTCCTTTTTAACAGCTTTATACTTTTTGGTATCATCCTCTCTACGTCTTTTTCTTGTAGAGACTTCATCTTCAGGTTTAGTATAAACTGCAATTTGTTGTAGTATCTGATTCCAAGGTACATCATTGTCCACCATCTTGAATAATTCTGTAAAATCAAATTGCTTCTTTTGATTCATTGGAAAAGGAAAACTATCATTACTCCCTATCTCTCTTCTCTCTTTTTCTTTTTCTCTCTCTTCTTTTTCTTTCTTTTCTCTCTTTTCTTTTAACTCAACTCTCTCATGATTTGTACTCTCCACCACTTTGCATTCTTCCCTGGGGTTAACCTCAGTATTAGCCCCAAAATTTTTATTTGGCCTCTCTTCCAATTGCTTGGTAATCTGACCCATTTGAGTCTCCCAATTCTTAATAGAAGCCTCAGTGCTCTTTTGAGTAGACTCAGTTTTCTGTATGAACTGATTAAGAGTCTCTTCCATCCTTATTGACCTTTCATTTAGTATAGCCATCTGTTGCCATAAGGTTGGTTGCTGCTGTTGCTTATTGAATTGCCCAGTTTGTCCAGCTTGCCCAGTTTGTCCAGCTTGCCCAGTTTGTCCGTGACCAATGCTTGGGTGTGGTTTCCACCCTTGATTAAAATTCCCCTGACGATATTGATTGGCCATGAAGTTTACATCTTCTAATGCTTCTACTGGAAAAGCGCATTGACCATTGATATGGTCACCTCCACATAATTCACACAACTGTGATTGAGCCTGTGCAACAGTCTATAACTCTTTTGGTAGTTGTGCAAGAGTTTTCGTAAGAGTCTCCAGTTGTTGAGTTAGTATCTTATTTTGCGCTAGCAAGGCATCATGGGTTTGTAATTGTAGAACTCCTTTTTGTTGTATAGGAGCTCCTCTTTCACTGTTGAGCTCATTGTCACTAGTAGCCATATTGTCAATGATTTTTGTAGCTTCCTCTGGAGTTTTCCATTTGATATTTCCTCCTGCTGAGGCGTCAAGCATCATCTTGGTTTGTGAACCAAGACCTCCAAGGAAGGTTAGGACTACTTGCACATCATCAAAGTCATGCGTGGGTGTCTTTCTTAATAAGCTTTTATACCTGTCCCATGCATGCCCCAATGATTCCTCCATGCCTTGTCTGAATGTTGAAATCTCTTGCTTCCCTTTATTAACTTTTGATTGTGGAAAGTATTTATTTAGGAATTTGGTCACCACTGCTTCCCACTCTGTAAAGCTTTCTTCTAGAAAAGAATTTAACCAAAGCTTAGCATTGCCTCCTAGTGAGAATGGAAACAAGCTAAGTTTGATTGCTTCATCCGGCACCCCATTTATTTTCATCGTGTTGCAAATCTCATTAAAAGTTGTGAGGTGCTCATATGGGCTTTCGTGAGACAACCCATTAAATTGATTACTCTTCACCAGTTGAATTAATGTTGGCTTAACCTCCATGTTGACTGCATTGACCCTTGGTCTTGCTATGCTGTTAAAGTGTTGAGGTCCAGCTATATTTGTGTAATCTGCAAGAGTTCTTCTGGCATTATTATTCTCCATATTTTCTGTGCTATGGTTAGAACCTTGTGGTGATGGTAGTAACAGAGTTTCCGGAGGAGGAAAAAGTTCTCTAGATGTACAGATTCTTCTCCTCCGTCTACTCTCGTCTAAACCTTCAAGAAGAGGTTCTGCAGTTTTCTTGCTTCTAGTTCGGATTGCTTCCTGCATACACAAGAAAACAAAACCCTAGAAAAATTGGTTAGCACAAAAAGATATAAAAGAAGATATAAGATAAGAGATAAGAAGATAAAAACAGAAAACAGAAAAATAAAAATAAAAACAGAAAATAAAATAAAATAAAAACAGAAAAAATAAAAACAGAAATTTAAAAATTCAAAATTCAAAAACAAGTCAAAGATAATCAATAATCACACAAATGAACTAGTTAAACCACGAGTCCCCGACAACGGCGCCAAAAACTTGATGACAAATTTATGAACACCGAAAAACGACGCCACAAACTTGTTTAACAATCGGCAAGTATGACCGAATCGTATCAAGTAATAAAACAAGGTAAGACCAAGTATCTATGAATATGTTCTTGGGGTTAGATTTCACCTAGTTTGCTCTCATGTATATATGAATTCTACTTCTTCATTAATGTCCATGTCACTATCTAAAGTACTTAAAATCGGATGTCTCGGTGAAGAAAGCCTATCCTTAATTATGAGTTCATACAATTCCTAGCATCCCTAATAATTAAAGGCAACCAACCATCATACTCCTATGTCTAGGTTTATAATATACTGTTGGGAGAGATTCCCCATATCTAGATTTCCCCGTATGTGTCCATATCGACAAAACCAATAATCATGACATCGAATTAGTTAAACAATGCATGCTTTGAGCAAAGAGGAAATCGGTCGCAACTTTTTCTGCACTCTGGTTGACTTTTCTACATTCTGGTTGACTGGTTGACCTTTCTGGTTGACTGGTTGACTTTTCTGGTTGACTGGTTGACTTTTCTGCATTCCAATCATTCGGTACTTCATTACACTTATAAGCAAACATCATCACAAGGACTTTTCAATGGCTTATAATGTGGCTGGGCTAACAATAACAATTGGTTTTTCTGGATCACAAAACTCTTGAGTTAAAAGAATCATCTAAACACAACCATTCTTGATTATTCCCAACTTTCTTTTGCATTGAACTTTTCTTTTCTTTTTCTTTTGCTTTTCACATGCTTAACTTTTGGCTCAATGCTTTTTATTTTCCCTTTCTATTTTTCAACAACCCCAAACTTTAACATTTATCAATACCACATAATATTTTCATCTTAACTTAAGGTAAAGTTTTTCAAAAGGGTTTTCAAATTATGTTCATGGATAAGGGTTCAAAGGATAGAACACATTGTGTTCTCTTTAATTGGGCTAAATTCATGCATTTGGCTAACAAAAAAGGTTTCCAATAAATGGCCTTGATCATATGATGCAAACAAGCAAATGATTCAATCATAGCAAACCTAGGCAAAGTCATTCATGCTTTTGAAGTAATAGCATTCAATCACAACAACTCTGGAGCTCAAAACCTCACATATAACCTCATTCACATTCCATATATAACATCCTATTTAGAATCATAATCACAATCACAACATCTTGCATTTGTTCACAAAGCTTGTGAACCACCTGTATAAGCATATACTATGCACAATCTCAACATCAATCAATATCAAAGCATCATCAAGCATTACTTATCACACAATAGTCACAAGATAACCATCATAACAGAGAAAGTTTCAAATTGAGTACATCAATCCTATTCTAAAAACAGAAGTAAATAAGTTCACAAATTTAAAACACTTGATAGAAAAGATCCTGCTCTAGTGCTGATAGCATCCATCAGTAAATGCTATCTCAGCTCCTCATCAGCCTGTGTTGTCATCTGTATCTTCCTCCTCTTTAATATCTTCAACATCCTCAAATGCGTCATCATTATCATCATCTTCATCTTCCTCCATAATTGAAGCTTCAACTGCTCCAACTCTACTGGCATGTGCTTGCTCCTCTTGCCATGCTATCTTGGGCAATGAGGAAGTGTTGCTCAAGCTTGCGGGAAAGGAACATGCTGGAATAGGGTTGATCTGGTTCCTTCTCCTTCCCTTTGAATACTATAGTCTTGAATCTCTTGTCCGATGAGAAGGCCATCCATACATCAAACACCATTCATAAAACTACAAGAAACATTATTAAGCATTAGTAAACCACAAACAACACCCTACAATCATTCCTAATCACCGCTGAGGGCAACCAAACTCCTCAGCGCAACCTAACCCCAAACTTGGATGGAACCCTAGTGAGAAAGTGAGTGGAAAAGAGGTTTTGTAAATGGGAATCAAGGGAACAGTGTAGAGAACTCATGGAAAAGTGTTTAAGAGTATGTGGGAGGAAAGAAATTTGAAAATAAAACCAAAACCGCACCCCAGGGTATAAAAATACCCTAATGGACTCCGGTCTTGCTAAGGGCAACCCGAAAACCCATGTTGTAGTGATACCGCTCAGGGAAATTTTCGCTGAGCGGCACTTGCGTCACATACTCTCCTTCTTCCTAGCTTGCCCTAGGTGCCTTATGCCTTTCACTCACTTCATGCATTTAAGTTCTCAAATCACCCATACATCAATCCCTAATATGCAACTAAAGCAGAATCAAAACAAACAAACAAAATATAGTAAATCAACTGGGTTGCCTCCAAGGTAGCGCTTGTTTAACGTCATGAGCCTGACCCAAAATCCACCAACACCCATCAGTAGGTGCAAATCTTTCTTACCAACACCCATAAGTAGGTGTGACAAACCTAGTATCCTTCAGTCGATACTTAACCACCTAGGATCCATCATTAGATGCTATACCCTGTAGAAAAAATTTATAACTAAAACAAAAATAACAAAAGTTCATAATTACATCACCAAACCAAAAACAAAAGTTCTTAAATCACTAGGTTGCCTCCCAGCAAGCGCTCTTTTAATGTCATTAGCTTGACCCAATAAAGCTCAAGTTCCATCTTCTTTTTCTTCTTCTTTCTACTGCACTTCTTCAGAAATTTGATCAAATGAGGAACCTGTTGCAATGTCTCAATCATAGAAACCCTAATCTCCAATTTCTTGAAGATTTCCATGAAACAGTTAAATTTCTTTTCCTTCCAATGATACTTCTTTAGATGACGAAAGGGTTTTTCATATGATTCTCTGTCTCTTCCTCTCGTCCCCTTCCTCTCGTCCTCTTTTTCTTTTCTCTCACTTTCTTTTTCCTCTTTTTCTTTTTTCTTATTTTTTTCTTCCCTTCTCTTTTCCTACTCAACTTCTTTATTTTCACACACATTCTCTTTTTTTCTTGTCTCTGAACCACTTCTTTTTCTTTCTCTTCTTTTTCTTTTCTCTCTACTCTCTTTTATTTTTCCTCCACTCTATCTTCTTTTTCTTCTTTTCTCTCTAACTCAACTCTTTCAACATCTACACTCACTAAAACTCTACACTCTTCTTTAGGGTTAACCTCAGTATTAGCCCCAAAACTCTTATCAGGCCTTTCTTCCAACTTCTTAGTTATTTGTCCGATTTGCATCTCCATATTTCTAATGGATGCTCGAGTGCTGTTATGATTGGAGATGGTTACCTGCATAAACTGGTTAAGAGCTTCTTCCAGCTTTGTATGTTTTTCAGTAAGTGTAGATATTTGTTGCCGTAATGATGGTTGTTGTTGTGGTCTATTAAATTGTCCTGATTGCCTAACTTGTCCAGATTGTCCCTAACCTTGGCCCATTATTAGGTGAGATTTCCATCCTTAGTTGAAATTACCTTGGCGGTAGGGAAATTGATTGTTCATGAATTTTACATCTTCTAGGGCCTCCACTAGAAAAGCACATTGACCATTAATATGGTCACCACCACATAGTTCACACATATGCATTTCATTGTCATTAGCAACCATGTTCTCTATCAATTTTGTTGGTTCCTCTGGAGTCCTAAATTTAATATTACCTCCAGCTGAGGCATCTAACATCAATTTGGTTTGTGAATGAAGACCTCCAAGGAAAAGTAGAACTACTGCTGCTTCATTAAAACCATGCATGGGAGTCTTTCTCAATAAACTTTTGTACCTGTCCCATGCTTGACCTAATGTCTCCTCCATACCTTGTCTGAATGAAGAGATCTCTTGCTTCCCTTTGTTGACTTTAGATTGTGGGAAGTATTTGTTCAAAAATTTTGCATCCACAACTTCCCATTCTGTAAAACTACCTTCTGGATAAGAATTTAACCACAACTTAGCATTGCTTCCCAATGAGAAAGGAAACAAGCTAAGCTTGATTACTTCATCTGGCGCTGCATTTATCTTCACGGTGTTATAGATTTCATTGAAGGTGGTGAGATGTTCATACAGGCTTTCATGTGATAGCCCATTAAACTGATTGCTTTTCACCAACTGTATCAATGCCGGTTTCACTTCCATGTTTGCTGCATTGACCCTCGGCCTTGCTATACTGTTAAAATGTTGAGGGCCAACCAAAGTGGTGTAATCTGCAAAAGTCCGTCTACCATTATTCTCCTCTGCCATATTTTCAGTGCTATGGTAAGACCTTAGTGGTGAACGTTGTAAGAGTGTCTCAGGAGAAGGGAATAGTTCTCTTGAAGTTCGAATTCTCCTCCTCCTTCTACTTTCGTCCAGGCCTTCAAGAACAGGTTCAAAAATCTTTTTATTTCTAGTCCGAATATTACCCTACATACACAAGGAAACAAAACCGTAGAAAAATTTTGTTAGCACCAAAAGATAGAAAAGAGAAGAAATAATCAAAAGATATAATTGAAAAGATAAGATAGAATTCATCATATCCTTTCTCTTGTATTTCAGAATTCATCATTCTTTTCATTAATGTTAATGCCACTTTCTAAATTACTTTAAACCCGATGTCGCAGTGAAGAAAGCCCATCCTTAATTATGAGTTCATACAATTCCTAGCATCCCTAATAATTATTTTTGAAGCACAAAAGCTTAAAGGCAACCAACCATCATACTCCTATGTCTAGGTTTGTAATATACTGTTGGGAGAGATTCCCCAGATCTAGATTTCCCCGTATGTGTCCATATCGACAAAACCAATAATCATGACATCGAATTAGTTAAACAATGCATGCTTTAAGCAAAGAGGAAAAACCCTAACTATTAATGAACGAAAGCATGTATCATAAAAATGATCTTGAAGAACAAATTCCATACAAGAAAGTTTCTAAGGATTTACATTGATTCCCCAACAACAAAATAAGTTTAGTTCTCCATCGTCATGGAAGAACTAGATGAACAATGGAATGAAAGAATGGAAGAGATAGAAAAACCCAAGAAAGAGAAGAGGAGAGTCGTCACCATCTCCAATTCTACCCTCAAGGGGTGAAAAGTGTGTTTCTGCTTCGTCCTAGCCAAAGATAAAAGCCCTAGAACGTCCTAAAGCTTATATAATATTCTAAAAATTACAGAAAAGTAAGCCCAAGCCTAGAAAAGTGCCGGTCAACGGTAAATACCACTCAGCGATAAGTGCGACACTTCAGTTTTGCCCCTCAGCGGTGGGTTCGGCACCTGAAAACTGGTGCTCAGCGGAAATTACCGCTCAGCGCCACTCGGTCGCAACTTTTTCTGCACTCTGGTTGACTTTTCTGCATTCTGGTTGATTGGTTGACCTTTATGGTTGACTAATGGACTTTTCTGCATTCCAATCCTTCGATACTTCAACTCTTCTTTCAAACCATTCTAATCCTTCTGAGTTCCAACTCCTTACTACTTCAACTCTTCTTCCAAATCATCTCAATTCCTGTTGAAAACAAAGAAATCTAGCATAAAATCATTAAATTCACATTCAACTCTCTTATTCACACAAATAACCCAAAGCTATGATTTCAAACTAGTTTCTAAGTCAAAAAGGTTGTTTTTAGTATCAAAATTAAGCATCAAATAGCGGTAAATTCAACCGTTATCACAACCCCAAACTTAGAACTTTGCTTGTCCTTAAGCAAACAAAATGTAACTTAGCTTTCAAACAATCAATACAATGATTTCAAGACATTTCAAAATCTTTTCTTTCAAGACAAGTAATTGCTCATATCAGCTTATTATAAAGATTATCAGTCAAGATGAATAAATGCCTTGATTTAGTTAACTCATTGTGGTGCTCACCTAATCACAGAATATTTGACAGATGTTATCCTCATGAATGATCAACGATGCAAAGATGTAATCATGCATACATGGAACTACTCCTTACGAAGGAAAAGTGTTTCTCTCAAACACACTGATGACAAATTTATGAACACCGAAAAATGGTGCCAAAACACTTCTTTAACCCTCGGCAAGTGTCACCGAATCGTATCAAGTACTAAACTCGGTAAGACCAAGTATCGTTCTCCCAAAGGACTCACCGCCTAGTTAGTTATATGATTTCTTGATTATTTAAGACTTGTGAACAAATTGTTATAAGTTTCAAATGCAAAAGACAAAAAGTAAACATGTATGCATGTGATGATCAATGGGACAGAAGAACACAAACATTGAACGAATTATATGGATGAGTATGTTGTTGGGGTAATCAATTTCATCTTAACCACTCTCATATATTTTAGGAATTCATCATTCTTTTCATCAATGTTAATGCCACTCTCTAAATTACCTTAAACCCGATGTCTCGGCGAAGAAAGCCTATCCTTAATTATGAGTTCATGCAATTCCTAGCATCCCTAATAATTAATTCTGAAGCACAGAAGCTTAAAGGCAACCAACCCTCATATCCCTATGTCTAGGCAATGCTGCTTTTGGGAGAATTTCCCCGGATCTAGATTTTACCGTATGTGTCCATATCAATAAAACCAATAATCATGACATCAAATGAGTTAAACAATGCATGCTTTGAGCAAAGAGGAAAAACCCTAACTAATGATGAAAGAAAGCATGTATCATAAATATGATGTTTAAACACAAAATTTCATATATGAGAGCTTCAAAAGATCACATTGATTTCCCAACAACAAGAAGAGTTTAGTTCACCATATTCATTCATGGTGAAACTAGATGAAATACAATAAAAGAGTGAAAGATAGAAAAACCCTAGAAAGAGAAGAGGAGAGCCGTCACCATCTCCAATTCTACCCCTAAGCGGTGAAAAATGTGTTTTGCGTCTTCTCCAGTCAAAGATACAAAGCCTAGGACGTCCTAATGCTTATATAATATTCTAAAAAATACAGAAAATTAGGCCCAAGCCCAAAAAAGTAACAGAAAACCGGTCCAAGTCCATTTAGAATAGAGCTCAGCGGTATTTTACCGCTGAGTGGTACTAGCGCATGATCCATTTTGCCCCCCAGCTGCTGTATTTGCCCCTCAGCGGTGATTTCGGCACCTGAAAACTGCTGCTCAACGCCACTCGGTCGCACTTTTTCTGCATTCTGGTTGACTGGTTGACTTTTCTGGTTTTTGGTTGACTTTTCAGTATTCCAATCATTCGATACTTCAATTCTTCTTTCAAATCATTCAATTAGCCTACAAAATCAAGTGAATCTTGCACAAAACCATTAAATTCACCTTTAACTCTCTTATTCACAAAACTAAAGAAAAAATGAGTTCAAGGTAGTTTCGAAAGCTTAAAGGTTGCTTTTGGTATCAATTTTAAGCATAAAAATAATGGTTTTTCATCCGTTATCACACACATGTGTATATACAGGTGACTCATTCACTCTACTATCACAATGTCACATGAATTAACTTTGTCCTTCATTTAACCATAATCAATCAAACTCACAAGCTATTTGTCATCACAAGGACTTTTCTATGGTTGAGCTAAGAAGAAAATTGGTTTTTCCGGATCAAAAAATCCTTGAGTTAAGAGAGTCATTCATAATTTCATCATTTAAACACAATCTCTCTTTTTCAAGATACCATTCTCACTTATTCCCAACTTTCCCTTGCATTGAGCTTCTCTCTTCTTTCTTCTCTTTTACTTTTACTTTTCATTTGCTCAACACTTAGCTCAATGCGTATTCTTTTTATTTTCCCTTTTCAGATTTCCCAACAACCCCAAACTTGAACCTTTATCAATACCACACAAATATTCTCAACTTAACTCAAGGTAAAGATTTTCAAAAAGGGTTTTCATATCATGTTTAAGGCTAAAGGTTCAAAGGATAGAAGACACTATGTTGTCTTTTATGGGGCTAAAATCATGCATTGGCTAAAAAAGGATAACAACAAATGGCCTTGATCATATGACACAAGCAAGAAAGTGACTAAGTCATAGAAACCTAGGCAAAATCATTCATGTTTTCAAAGTAATAGCAAACATTCACAAAAACTCTGGAGATCAATCCTCACACAGGCTAATTCAAGTTCCAACATTTAGATAAACATCCTACTCAATATCACAATGACAATTTAACATCATGCATCTATTTCACAATATTGTGAGCAACCACCTGTATATCAGCATCATACATCATCTCAACATCAATCTATATAACCAACATCATAAAGCAACACTTGTCACAAACATCATATCATCATCAAACCATTGGATCACAGATAAAGTTTTAAGCCAAGTACATCAAATCCTATACTACTAATAGAAGCAAATAAGTTCAACAATAAAAATAATGATAAGTTTAGAAAACTGGGTTGCCTCCCAACAAGCGCTTCTTTAACGTCACTAGCTTGACCCAATAAGCTCAAAGATAAACCAACTCCATGACTATGGAAAGACGTTCAACATCACCACCCAAATAATGCTTGAGACGTTGCCCATTCACCACCCAACTTCTTTATGGATCTTCAACAGCCGAATTTGTCAACTCAATTGCTCCATGTGGATGAATATCCTTAACTATAAACGGACCAAACCACTTAGACTTCAACTTCTTAGGAAAAAGCTTTAAGCGTGAATTGAACAATAACACCCGTTGTCCTAGATGGAAAACCTTCTTTACCAACTTCCTGTCATGATAAAATTTTACCTTTTCTTTGTAATTCCTAGAGGAATCATAGGCATGCAACCGCCTCTCTTCAAGCTCAAGAATTTGTCTTCTTCTCCTATCATTAATATCAAATGGATCAAAATTTAAGAACTTCAAAGCCCACAAAGCTCGATGTTCCATCTCCACTGGTGGGTGTCTTCTTGACAGCTTTGAGTGTGATGTTTTTCTCCTTTTTTATAGAACTATCTTGAAGAAGCTCGAGGTCATGAACTTTTAGTATCCCTACTAGCTCTTCTAGATTCATTCTGTCTAGATTATGTGATGTGCGGAGAGTTATGACCTGAGGTCTCCATTGCTTGGGAAGACTTCATAGAATTTTATCAATATGATCAAAGTTGTCATATGACTTTTCCAAGGATTTCCCCTCGTTGAGGATTGTTTGTAATATGTTGAACATGCTTTGAATGTTTTCGTTTCCAAGCATCGAAAACAGTTCATATTGTCTTGTCAGCAAGTTCAACTTATTTCTTTTGATTCTTCATAAGCAATGCCAAGGTGTTCCACATTTCTTTTCCATCTTGGTAAGTGTGAACCTTCCTATATTCTTCTTCTGAGATAGTGCACATAAGAGGGTTGCGAGCTTTAGAGTTTGACAGGTAGTGTTTTTTAAGCTCCTCATTTCACTTGATTTTTGACAGGTAGTGTTTGACAAGTAGTTGTCGTTCTCCACAACATCCCACATGTCAATGTGAGCTGATTCAAAGAATGTGATCATTTTCTATTTCCAATAGTCGAACTTCTCTCTCTTGAATGGGAGGATGGTTGACGGCGTATCATTCGTTTTCCATTCCTCAGGATCGTTTCCTCGAGTCCTGCTAAGAACTAACCCTGCGAGGTTAGCTCTGATACCAATTGAAGTATCTAAAAAATAGTAGAAGAGGGATGGATAATGTTAATGGAAAATTTTCGCAACTCATCTGATATAGCACGTTATCGAGCTCTTGAAATCTTCTTTTAAATAATCATAGGCTGGACTTAATAGAATTTTGTATTAACAACTTTTAGTGTGCTACTCGGAATATATATATCTATATATATATATATATATATATATATATATATATAATACAACATTTTGTTAACTTCCAATTAGCTTGGAAGATTCTTGTCTCTGGAAATAAAGCGAAACGATTTTCACAAGAGGATCGTTTAGGTAAGAGAAGAGATGATTGCACAAGAGATTTTATACTAGTTCACTCCAATTGAGCTACGTCTAATATCCTCCGTAGAGGGTTCCATTATAATCTTCACACGATTACAAACGAGTATTAGCACCACTCCTAGTATTTAGCTACATCATCGATATTTCCTTTGAGTATTAGCATCACTCTTGGTACTTAGCACCCTGTCGAGATTTCCTTTGAGTATTTGCACTACTTCTGGTACTCAGCAACCCGTCGAGATTTCTTTTCAGTATTCAAACCACTCCTAGTACTTAACAACCTTGCTAAGATTCCTCAACTCAACCGAGTTCAGTTGTGAGTGTTTTAATTATCTTTAGAATTGCAATCAATGATTGCTTACAAGTAGTTCAAACTACATCTTTCACTAAGAGAATTTGAATACAATACAAAGCAGTCTAAACACTCGCAAGTATTTCTCTCTTCTCTCTACAATGGTAAGAAGTATAACAATGAAGCTTGAGAGTATCTCTTTCTAATTTTCTCTTCTCTTCTCTTTTCCTCAACTCAGATGTATTCTTTTTCTTTATCTTTTTCTCTTCTTCTTCTCACAGTGGATATATCATTCTTAAGATGTTCTCTTAAGCTATCCTCTTAATTTTCTTTTTGAGAGATCTTCTATTTATAGGCTTCATGGATATTTGTTCGTTAGACTGAGTTTGTAGTTTATGGACTTGATACTTTTGTTTTCTCCTTCTTCTTTTCACAACATTCGTTGGGTAAGTCAACTTTGTTAGAGTAGGAATGTTGTTTTAGTCCTTTGCTTGAAGTAAGTTGTATGATCTTTTTAGACTTTGCTTCAAGTGAAGAACATTTTGTGAATATCTCCTTTGTCTCTAACGTCGACTTTTTTCTATTTGATTTGTAGCACTGTTGATGTGTGTAGAATAGCTTATATGCAAAATTAGAGTAAATTGTGCATGCAACATATATGTATTTTCTGATCATTTTTGTTGTTTCTGAACGTTGAGCATTTAATGACATTTAATGCTTGCTCATAACAACAAAGTGCTTTTGGTTTCCTACCGTTAGGTAGCATTTTAAAATTAAGTTTTTTTTTCTTTCAAAATACCAAACACACACACACACACACACACACACACATATATATATATATATATTTATAAGTCATCATAAGATGAGGTACTTGTTAAGCTCATGACCTCATTTAGTCAAGTAAACACTTTTTTAGCTTTTGTCTCTTTTTAGATAGATAGTGTTTAGCTTACTTAAGCTTTCTTACACATTTTAATAATTAAGTATTTTAATATATTTTCTTAGAGACATTGTCTCAACCTATTTTTTTTAGAAAGAAGCTTAATACCTATTCTAGGTACTATAAGCATTAAGCATTTAACTCAATCTCTCTTGGACACTTTAGGCAGAACATTGTTTAGCCAACCCTCTAGGTGTTTTAGCCTAGATGTTTTTCTATTTCCTAAGACCTAAGTGTTTTCCTATTTTTTTCTATGTTTGGGAAGTCTGGTTTTAGGTTGTGTTTCTTTGGGGTTTAGGCTCCAAGTCTTGTGTTTTCACCATAAGTTATTTTCTAATTATCAACTCATTTAAATGTTATTTAATTAAACTTCAAAACATGAGAGCTTTTTGGCATATAGACGATTTTGACTTTAACACTTGTATGATGATATGAGTGCCTATACAATGTATCACCTTCACAATCAATCTCCAAATGTTTATGCTATTCCCATGGACCAAACTGAAACACAAATCCACCCCTTACTGACCCAAATCCCCTGAGCTCAGACACCGCCTGCCCACACTTCCCTTCAAGCCCACCCGCCTCTCCTTCCCTTAGCCTATCCTCTTCTCATGTCTCCACTCTAGCAGACCAAACAATATATTCATATTCTCATCCAACCACCCCGTTTGGTCATAAGAATCCAAATGAGCATTTTTAAGCAAAATAAGAAATATGATGATGAATATGGCTTAGCCACTTCAGCTACTTGGTCTCATTTACATCGTAACCCAGTTGTAGTTCTTCGTGATCCAATTGGAAAATGGCCATGGATGATGAATGTGACGTTCTTACAAAAAATAAGATGTGGGAGTTGTTACCCCGTCCACTTAATGTTAATATTATTTGGTCTATGTGGATTTTTGCTCAAGAGAAATCTAACAGTGTGTTTGAGGGGGATAAAGCTCGTCTTGTAGGTAATGGGAAAACTCAACAGGTTCGCATTAATTATGGAGAAACTTTTAGCCTAGTAGTGAAATCGACTACGATTCACTCCACTCTTTCTATTTCTCTTTCAAAGGGATGACTCATTCATCAGTTGGATGTCAAAAATGTTTTTCTTCATGGTGAGCTACAAGAAATAATTTATATGCATCAACCATTGGGGTATTGTGATCGTACTCATCCGGATTATGTGTGTCATTTGCGTAAGTCATTATATAGGCTTAAACAAGCACTTCGTGCTTGGTATAAGTAGTTTGCTGATTTGGTCTTGTCTCTTTGTTTCTCAAATAGAAAATGTGACCACTTATGATATGTTTATCAAAAGGGTTCGCACATAGCTTACATTTTGCTCTATGTTGATGACATTGTACTTACTGCCTCTTCTCATGCTCTCCGATTATATATTATGTACCTTCTGAGTTCGTAGTTTGCTATGAAGGACCTTGGTCCATTAAACTATTTCCTTGGCATTGCACTGATCCGACATAAGGGTGGTATGTTCCTTTCAGAACGCAAATATGCTGAAAATTTTATTGCCTGGGCTGGTATGTCTTCTTGCAAGTCATCTACAATACTGGTTGACACTAATGCTAAGGTGGGTACTACTTCTAGCACACCTTATGAGGATCCACTCTTTATAGGAGTCTTGTTAGGGCTCTATAATATCTGAATTTCACCAAACCGAATATCTCTTATGCGGTGCAACATGTGTGCTTATATATGCACGATCCAAGGGTGGACCATACGCAAGCTCTCAAATGTGTTATCCGGTATTTACAAGGTACACTTGATCTTGGTCTTCATCTCAATTCATCTTCGACCTCATCTCTTGTTTCTTATACTGATGCTGATGGGGGTGGGTGCCCTAATACGAGACGTTCTACCTCGGGTTACTGTGTGTTTTTGCGTGACAACTTGGTTTCATGGTCCTCCAAGCATCAATCTACACTATCTCGGTCTTGTGTAAAGGACGAGTATAGGGGCATTCCTAATGTGGTCTTTGAGCCGTGTTGGCTTCGAAATTTATTATTGGAATTGCATTGTTCGATTACCAAGACTACTATTGTGTATTGTGACAATATTAATTGTAGCTATTTGTCGGGCAACTTGGTGCACCATCAATGTACCAAACATAGAGATGGACATACATTTTTTACGGGAAAAGGTTGCACATGCTCAAGTTCAAGTTCTTCATATGCCTTCACGATATCAGATCGCGCACATCTGTACTAAGGGACTTTTACGTGTGTTGTTTGATGATTTTAGGGACAGTCTCAATGTCCATCGTCCTCTTGCTTTGACTGTGGGGATGTTAAGATATATGCAAATACATTTTGTTATTGTATTTTAGGTAAGCATATATTTAGTTTATAATTAGTTTTCAAAATATATGTCTTATATTATTTGTTACCTAATTAGTTTCCTAAGATCATTGTATTTAGTCCAATTTAGTGAATGAGATCAATTGAGGGAAATATTCTTTTAAAATCATTCATCTCCTCAACAATAAAACATCTCCACTTAAGCTAACAAACTCCACAAATTCTAAACATACAACCACCATCCTTTTATAGTGTTACACTATCAACCATCACTAGCCTTTTGACCCTTCTTTGGAAATTGTTCATCACACAATTTAATTTTGATTAGACTTTACTATGAACATATAACTTCTCTTCTCAACTTTATTGGGAGATGGGTTGACTCGATTTTTGAATGAATGTTGTCACATGCATTATGCCACATAGACAAGACTTCACAACTTTATTAGGTAAGCGTTCTAAACACATTTGCTTTTAGTCAACTTCAATCTGTCGTGTAGTGAGAGATGGGTTGATTCAGTCTATGAATGAGTTCTCTCACATGCATTCTACCATAAAACAAGATTTCACTGCTTTATTAGGTAAGTGTGCGAAACACATATTTTCTTTTAATACTTCAATCTAATATATATTGGGAGATGAGTTGACTCAGTTTATGAATGAGTGCTCTCATATGTGCTTTACCACAAAGACAAAACTTCACAACTTTATTAAGTAAGCGTGTCAAATACATCTTTGCTTTTAATACACATTAAGTTGACATGTATTGGGAGATTGACTGACTTAATCTATGAATCAATGCTTTCACATGCACTTTACCATAAAAACAAGACTTTATAGCTTTATTGGATAAGCATGTCAAACACATATTTACTTTTCCACACTTCAATATGATGTGTATTGAGTGACTAATTCTTTCAATTAATCTTTCACTCAATACTTTCAGATACACCCTACCATAGACAATATACTTCTTAACTTAATAGGGACATGGGTTGTCAAAGAATCTTTAGTTTTAAACTATAATTTTAATTACAAAATATTAATAAATTGCCTTAGACTTGCATATTTCCCATTTCTTAATTAATCTTTTTACATATTATATTGTTTAACAATTTAAAAAACATAAAATAATACATTTAAAAAATTTAATTTTACAAAATCCACAACCATAAATATAAATACTATTTCATCTAATAAACATATTACTATTTTTTTCTAATTTTTCCTATCCTCAACTTTTTTAAAAATCGAAAAAAAAACAATTCAAAATTCGGGTTTCGGATATTACAATATCTTTGACGAGCCCCACCATCGTCTCTTCAACCTTTCTTTGCCACGTCCAGTCATATGAACCCCTTATATGTAATGTCATTAGACTAGTCTACTTCAGGTAGATTTGAAGGTCTTACCGCGAGGATCACACAGACAGTCTCCGATCTTCAAACAGATGAACATGGTATAAGAACCCTTGAAGAGAAGGCAGAGGACTCTTGAAAAGTGGTTTCTAGAGAGATGATGTATTTTAAAATAATGAAACTTGTTTATAAGAATTCCTTTTATATTAAAACCTTTTAATATTAAAATAGTAGAGTCTCATTATTTTTAATTCACTACCACTTCTAAAATACCATTTTCTGGGTCTTCACATTCTCCCCAACAAGAAAAATTTTCGTCCTTGAAAATTCTCTTATTAGGTAGAAGAAGAAACCTTCTTTCCTCATATCTCTAACACAACCACCTAACCTAACCAAGATACTACTACCCAACAACACTACTAACATGAAAACCTTGCCTTTGTGAATGCTCTAATGTTCACTAGTGTAGATTGGTCTAGCCATTGTTCACGAACAAAATCTCCCTCTAAACCTCATATTTTATGGATCATTCTTCCACATGACTAACCAAATTGTGTCTACCAAACTGAAAACACCAATCATCTGTCTTTCACTGCCTTTTGGGAATACCTTCTAAAGCTTCTACTAGCCACGACTCCAACTCAACCCTTGACTGATCTCCCTTGTCCTTCTCTTGAATCTTGTAACAAACATCCTACTATTGACTTGATTTCTCATGAATTCAACTTTAACTACCGATTGATACGCTCTTGATCTCTTTAAACATACCCCAGTTGATGACTTTACATAGCTTTATGGATCTCCACTCTTGAATAACATAGCTTCCCAACTATGTGTTAAACAAAATTTTTGATCCCTGGAAACGGCGCCAAAAACCTGATATACACAAAATTTTTGATCCCCGGCAACGGCGCCAAAAACTTGTTAAGACCTCGGCAAGTGTACCGAATCGTATCAAGTAATAATAAATTTTGGGGTTTTTGGGGTTTTTGAATGCAAATGCGATAAAAATAAACATGAATGCAATTTGATCAATTGAGGCTAAACACTAGAATGGATGGATGAAGTTGGTGATATGAGATAATAATGTTGTTGGGGTTTAGATTTCATCTAATCATTCTCATGCATATATGAATTCTTCTTCTTCATTCAATTGTTAACGTCACTTTCTAAATAACTTAAAACCTAATCCCTCAGCGAAGAAACCTATCCTTAATTACTAGACCACAATCCCTTGCATCCCTAATAATTAATTTTGCATTACGATTAGAAGCTTAAGACGACCAAAACTCATACCCCCATCCCTGAGCAATACTACTTTTGGGAGCAATTCTCCAGACTGAATTGTAAGATACCTCCCGGTACTCATGCAAATCATACATCATGCCATGAATGAGTTAAACATAACAAGCATTGAGGGAAGAAGAATTACCCTAACAATTAATGAAAGAAGCATAAGTAATTAAGAATCAATTCAAATACATGAGAGTTTAGGAGGTTACATCTTTCCCAACAACAAATAAGGTTTAATTCCCCATTGTCATGGAGAAACTAGATGAACAATGGAATGAAAGAATGAAAGAGATAGAAAAACCCTAGAAAGAGAAGAGGAGAGTTGTCACATCCCCAAATCTACCCCCAAGGGGTGAAAAATGTGTTTATGTGCTCAAGCCATCAAAAGATACAATCCCTAGGACGTCCAAGTCCTTAAATAGATTTAAAAAATAATAGAAAACGGGTCCAAGCCCACTTCGCTGGCGCCCAAGCGGTGTACGAGAAAAAGTTGGCGCTCAAGCGCCCTTCTAGAGCACTCAGGCCCCCTTCTGTACAAAATTGGTGCTCAGGCGCCCTACATTACACAAACTGTCGCTCAGGCGCCTAGAATCGGCCGCCCAGGAGCCCTGTGTGGCCTTTTGTGCTCCTTTTTTGATGTTTTAATTGTCCCTCTTCAATTCCAACTTCTTGATACTTTTGCTCTTCTTTTAAATCATTCCAATAACCTACAAAATCAAGGGAATTTAGTGATAAAATCATCACGTATACCCTCTACTCACTTATTCACAAAACTATACTAAAAACATGAGTTCAAGCAAGCTTCTAAGTAACAAAGGGTTGATTTAATATCAAAATTGAATCACAAATAACGGTATATTTAATCGTTATCACTATGTTATCCCATTCCCTAGATAGAACTCTTGGATCTCTTACCACGACAAAACCAAATTTAAGCACTTCATCTTTATTCCTTCAACTTATCATCCTAACTATTTGCCTTTCTTGACTCACTAGCTTGCACTTACGTTTAGCTCTGTATTTTTCTTGTCTTGAATCACTAGCTTGATAAGTACCTAATCCTCTTATGATATATCGCAAACTAGGATTTTCCAAACCGCCCTTTCTCAACCATTCTGAGAGACCCACTAATTATAGTGTTTCCATTATACTAATGAATTCTCCTTACCACATTCACTTTAAACCTCAGTCTTCATACTCTTCAACTAACTCTTGTTCAATTCTTTAACAACCCAAGAACTTGAATCTCGCCTTTGTTCTCATCATCTCTGTTAACACTTCGTTACTTCAAGATTGACATTACCACTTGAAATCATAAGCTCACTTTGTCTTCTCTGATTATTACTTAGTTACTCCATATAATTTCACTTCTAACTTTTGAAGATCACCACACACTCTCTCAAATCAAAACAAACAACGACTTCACCACCTTGTTAAAGAAGCTCGCTCTTCACAAACCACCAACCCATGATTTTGAAAGCTCATCACACACGCCACTTATGGATAAGATCATGCCTACTATCATCCGCTATGTTACTCTGATTTTCAGACCTTTTTACTTATCAATTTACTGAAAAGAACTCTTTCTTACTGTCAACTGTAACTCGAAACTATTACCCTTGAGAAAACTTTTCCAAAACTTCTACAATCTTGCAAAACCCTAAGAATTATTCTCTTTCTTTATAACCTTGTCATCCTGTTTCCTCAAAACTGTTTTTATTCCTTGAAAACGTACCTACTCGAAGTCACTCGTGATTGCTAAAACTTATACAGGATTGTTTCAAGTTACCCTATACTTTTCTTCTAAGATCTATGAAACTTGTAATCATTCTAATGATTACACTGATCCAAACCACTACTCCTTAACAACTCTTCCAACTGCTTCTTTTGCTCCACACACTTAACATAAATTATACCCTTGGTTATGCTTCAGGCACCACTGTAAAAGTGAACTGTACTGATCTAAGGTATAAATTCTAGTACAGGCTTCAAAACCTCCATAGAAACCGTTCCATAAAAAAATCTTGTCTTCTCATAACCCTTACCTTCATTTTCTGACTTGATTTGTGTGTGGGTGTGCATGCATGTGCGTGTGTTGAAGGGCGTCTGCGTGTGTCTGCGTGCATTGGCGTGTGCTTGTGTGTGTGCTTGTGTGTGTGGGTACGTGTGTGTGGTGTGTGTGGGGGTGTGTGTGTGTCTATGTGTGGTTGAGGGTGTGGGTGGGTGTGTGTATGGGTGTGCGTGTGGGTGTGTGCATGTGTGTGTGTGCATGTGTGCATGTATGCGTGTGCGTGTGTGCACGTGTACATGTGCGCATGTGCATGTGTGTGTGTGTGTGGGGGGGGGGGGTGTGGGGTGTGTGTGTGTGTGGATGGGTTGGTTTGTCCATGTGGGTGGGTATGTGTGTGTGTGCATGTGAGCGGGTTTGCGAGTGAGCGGGTGTGCGTGTGTGTGTGCACATGTATGTGCGTGTGTGTGCATGTGTGTGTGCGTGTGTGGGCATGTATGGGCGTGTGTGTGTGTGGGTGTGGGTGTGGGTGGTGTGAGTGGGTGTGTGTGTGGTCTGTGTGTGTGTGTGTGTGGGTGGGTGGGTGGGTGGGTGGGGAGTGCGTGTGGGTGTCTACATGTGCATGTGTGTGTGTGGGTGTGCGTGTGTGTGTGTGTGCCTGTGTTCGTGTGTGTGTGTGTGTGCGCATGCGTGTCCATGTACGTGTGCATGTGCGTGTGTGTGTGATTTTAGTAAGTATCGTACCTTGTTAAAAATTAGTGGAGTTCTTTAAATGTGTTTAAAGGAGAGTTTAACATAGCTCAGTGGAAGTGAACCAGTATAAAAATTAGTTTGGACCTCTACTAACCTTTTACCATATTTCCAAGTGCATTTAAAAATCCTTAAATATTAAACACTATTTCTAACCCCTACAAACATCGTCTAGTACTAATTAAGATAAGTTTTTCAAATTCTATTTAAATTGTCTTTCTGTAGTTGACCAATTATTTCAATGTATATTATATGTACAAAGATTTGTATGTTTTTGTCATATGTACAAAATTTTCAAGAATTTGACATGTTTTGCTGTATACAATTGAATTTCTTTTCATATATAGTTTTTAAATTAAATTAGGCGCAATAGAAATATTTTATTTCGATGGGTTTCAAAATTTTCAATTATTACAATTTATTTATAAATAGTACATCACAATTAGGGATGGCAAAAAAATCCGCGCCCGAGGATAAAACCGCGACGAATACTTACTATCCACGGATATTTATTACCCGCGGGTAACGGATATTTTAATAACCGCTTCTAAACGGGTCGGATGTGGGTATTATACTATCCAACCCGCATATACCTGTTATCCGAAAAAAAAATAATAAAAATTGAATTAATATTTTTTAAAATTAAATTTTTTTTATTACTCTTAAAAAGGGGGAAATTTTAATAACAATGACTTAGGATTCCTTTCAATTACCTTTTTTTAAAAGAAGAAAATGGGTTACATTACTTTTGAGCTAACCCTAATAGAGATATCAAACATATACATAGAATCTCATTAGAAAATTCTCTCTTCACGGATGACTCTTTTCTTCTTCCTTCTGGTTCAACTTGCGCAGGAATAGGCTCCATTCCCTCTTCGTCTCCCTCTCTTGGTTCTGATTGGGGGTTTGTTCCGATTTTAGATTTGAAATTAGGGTTTTATTGATTTTCTAATTTTGGGGGTTTCTTTTGTATGTTTTGATTCCTATTTTGGGAGTTCGTTTCTTGATTTCTTACCTGTTGATTGGTGATGCGATTTTGGGGTTATGATTCGAATGAGTGTTTTGAGTTTTTTTGTATTTTAGTTCATTGATGTAGATTGAATTTTTGAAGATCCTAGTGGTTATCGCGGTTTGGAGATTCCTGTGATTGCGTTCGTTTTTGGAATTTTGGTTTAGGGTTCCTGTTTGCGTTCTCTCAGAAATTTTTTATCTCTCTGTTTCATACATTGATAGGTATTTGTCGGTTAATCCTGTGATTAAATTGAGACTTCAGTTGGTGTTTCTTCCTCATATCTTTTTTTTTCAAAAGTTGTTCAATATTTGTTTTCTTTAACTTGTTTAAAAATTATATTGTGTTTTTTTAATATGTAGCAAATATATTAAATTGTTGTCTTTAACTTGTAATTTAATTTAAACCTTATTTAAAAATTCATAAAATATATTTTTTAATATTTGTGGGTTGAAAATGAGTATCTAACGGATATCCGCGGGTTGAAAAAAATCCGTGGACTTTTTTTATGCGGATATCCAATGGGTAGCGGGTCGAGTTGCGGGTACAATTTTTTGCATGCGGGTTGAGTTGCGGGTACAATTTTTTGCATGCGGGTCGAGTTGCGGGTAGGCACTATCCGGGCCCGACCCGACCCGTTGTCATCCCTAATCACAATATATGATTTAAATAAATTAGTTGAAAAATATGTTAGTTGTGATGTTTATAAAGATTTTATCACATTTTAGTCTAGTAAAGTATTTTGAAAAGTAAAATCTCGTTAATACTTTAGAAAATTTAAACACAACTATATAATTATAAGTTTGCTTGCATAAAATAATTTATGTGAAATATGCATAGATTAATATAGATATAGATTCCAGGTTTGAGAGATTGGAATTCCCAACGATTTTTTTTTTTCTAAAATAAAAACGTTGAGAACTTTGGTTTGAAGTTTCAACTTGTCAACGTCTTTTATAGATACAAATATTTTGACTAATCAATTTAAATGTTTAAATAACATAATTAATTATTAATTTCACTGAATTTTTATTTATATATTGTATTAATTCAGACTGCACTAGTAAAAAATTGGGTTTTTACAGCGCACATTATGCCACGGTTCAACGAAAACCGCAGCATAATGGTGCGCGGTGGCAGTTTTGTAAATAAATCGAACATATATGCCGCGGTTCTGCTCCAAACCGCGGCATATACTCCAGTCAACCATTGCCTTTGACGCCACGTATGAATAAAAAATTAAATAACAGAGTATATGCCGCGGTTCTATGGACAACCGCGGCATATACCCCTGCGAATTTATTGCAGGTGCTGACTGGGTCAGAGAATTTGAAAAGTTACAGGGGTATATGCCGCGGTTCTCTGGGCAACCGCGGCATATACCCCCTGTAACGTCTCAACTTCCCTGCCAGTCAGAGAATTTCAGAAGTTACAGGGGGTATATGCCGCGGTTCTCTGGGCAACCGCGGCATATACCCCATGTAACTTCTGAAATTCCCCAGAAGGCAGTTGGGGGGCAGTTGTGTTGAGCACGTTACAGGGGTATATGCCGCGGTTCTACGAGCAACCGCGGCATATTCTCCTATCTGAAATTAATTTAATATTAATTTGAAATATTTCGAGGTATATACCGCGGTTGCCCGCTGAACCGCGGCATATAGTTTGAAAATAATTTCAAAAATACCATTTAGTATTATTTTTTTAATCAATATATGCCGCGGTTGGGCGTGAAACCGCGACATATACCCCTATTATACCGCGGTTAAGTAGTGAACCGCGGTAGATTCCCCCGTTCAGAGTTAAAAATTAAAACTTGGAACAGTGTCGTCTTCCTCGCGTCTCTGTTTCGCGTTTTCGCTCCCTCCGACTCTTTTCATCTCCGTTTGCCCATTTTTCACCGTTTAAACCTTATATTGTTCGGTCATTATTCATTTTTGACGAGAAAAAACAGTTTTAGCCGATCAAAATCGTTTGAAACGCGTCATTCCCTCTCCGGTGCGATTTCGTTTTCTTTGCACCAAGCGTTTTCGCCGTTCGTCTTCGAGGTATTTATGCCCTTTTGCATTCTTAACGTGATTTCTTCATTAGTTTTTGCATAATGCTATAGTTTCGGTCAGATCATGATGAGGGAATATACATATGATGAATCCATATCTTTGTGTATGAATTTTCAATTTCTGTACTATTACATGTTTTGTTAATTTATATGATATTACATAAGTCTTGAAAGAAAATTTAATGTTGTTATTTATTTTGAGAGATATATGGCTGATCATCCACATTCTTCAGGGGATGAGGCTCCCCCAACCAGATCCACTAGAGGACCCACTAGGATGAAACAACTATTAATGAGGAAAAATAGTGGTGAAAGAACTCCGGTGAATGTGAATGTCACCACGGGTGTGGTAACTGGCCCCCATGCAGATGACTTCCGATCATACCTTGGAGTAGTGGCACGTGATAGGATTAGCATTCTCATTCCATCTTTTGATCATGTGTCCGAGGGTGATCGGAACATTATTTGGCAAGATATATTGGTAAGTTAGTTAATAGCATTTGAATTAAAATTTGTTTATATTGATAATTTTGTACTTATACAACTTTATTATGTTTTTTTCAGATGACATTTGACATTCCAAATGTCCTAACACTTAGAAATAAGTGTTTGTCAACTGTTGCAGAAAATTTCAGAAACTTTAAAAGCAAGTTGACATCAAGGTACATCTTTGGACACCTTAAACATAAAAGTCCATGTAGTTCATATAAGTCCATTGATGAGGAGACTTGGCGGCTTTATAAAGAGAGTCGGATGTCAGAGGAATGGCAGGTTAGTGTAGTTCATATTATTCAATTCCTCATTAACAAATATATATCATATGAACTGATTAATTAATGTGTATGTGACAGGCAATTAGAAGCAAAGCACAAGGAACAAGTGCTAAGAACAAAAACCCCCATCTATTATCTCGTGGTGGGTATAGGAAGCTTGAGGAGAAAATCCTCAAGAAAAAGGCAGATGTTATACCACCATCTCAGAGTGGTAGCCCTCCTCAGCCTCCTTCTCCACCGTCTAGACATGAGAAATGGAAGTTGGCCCGTATGCGACCATCGGGCACCTACTCTTCCGACACTGCACGAGAGATTTCTGAAAGAATTGTAAGTTATCACTGTTCCTAAAATAATAAATATTGTCATTATACATACTACATTAAACTATTTAAAGAATAATGGTGTTTTGTAATGATACAGGACGCCTTGGTTGAGCAGAGCTCCCAAGGCCAATTCACTCCAGAGGGTCGCCAGGATATTCTTGCTGCTGCAATTGGACGACCTGAGCACCCTGGACGTGTACGTGCTGCAGGTCCTGGAGTAGGAATTACAGATTATTTTGGGAGCTCTTCTCGTCAGCCTTCATATTCATACAGCGATACACAAAGGATGACAAAAGAGATCACAAAAAAGGTCCGACAAGACCTTATGCAGGAGATCAGGGCCGAGGTGAGGGCTGAATTCCAGATGCTATACCAGGAGCAGTTTCAGAGCATGCGCCCGGTGCAGTCTCCTATAGAGGAACATGTTATCCCTCCCCCTCCCACAGGTAAACTTAGTAAACATTAATGTGCAATTATTTCTATCTCTTGTATAATCTAACATTTACTCTGACAGGGAGAAGCGGCAAAGGAAGTTGTTCCGCATCAGCCATCCCAGAGGATGACATGGACGATGGTAGTCCATGTCTACTATACATTTTAGAAGATACTGAGATGGTGCTGGTAGCTCGTGGAACAGAGTTTAGGTCAGCGATTGTATGTCATGGTATGCAACTATTAGAGGATGAGGTGAAGGTCTCAGTGGATGAAATGATCATGCCAGATGCCTCGGTTCCACTGTCCACGGAAGAGATTTTCATTGTGGAACAAGCATATAAGTCGTTTATCACTTGGCCTAAATTTTTGGTTAAACCAGTTCCTGACCCCTCGGTATGAAATTCTTCTTTACACTTCTCAATTTTAAAGGTTTTTTATGTCAAAACTTATCTTATCTTTTCATGTAACAACAGACGCAGGCACAACAGAAGATTCCTCTATCTGAGGATGACCCTCTTTCTTCATTGCATCTACTTGCTGACATCCTTGATGATAAGCCTTTGGAGGTTGAGTATGATGCTAATGTATTTGGGCATGGCTCTGAGGTCCCAATATACCTTAATAGCCAAGATGTCCGTGAGCTTGCGTCGGGAACACAAGAGTTGAATATTTCAATTATTCAACTATGGACGATGTAAGTCTATGACCAATTATTTATATATAAAATTGATTTATATATCAAGTATCCTTATATCAAAGTTAATTTTTGATTTCAGGTATATGTCTGGGGTCACTAATAAGTTGGGGCGTTCTGATGATTATGGATTCATTGATCCCCAAGAAATTCATGAATCAAATGATTTTGACCATATCAACATGAGTCTGATAAGAAGTTTTGGAAGGGGCAAGAAAATATACTTTTTGCCTTATATATCCGGGTAAGTCAACTTTGTTAACATAATAATGTTCCATATGTGATTTTAATATTTAATAGTTACGTTATTATGAATTTCAGGCGCCATTGGCAACTTCTTGTTATGTCTGTGCAAGACAACTATGCTTTGTGGTTCTGCTCATTGCACAGGCCTCCTCCCACACAACTCAAACAAGCAATTGATTGGTAAGAACCTCAATGTTTGGACTTTCTTTGTTATATAACTGAATGCTAAAACCTTTTTTTATATACAGTTCTATTCCAGCAAGTATGATGATGGACGGGAGATCAATTGTTAAGAGTAGAAAGATTGCTTGGATTTCTCTCAAGGTTTGACATATGCTAAAGTCATACTTTGTTATAATTGTTTTATAACAAATGTTATTCACTAACTATTATCAACTGTGATGATATATTGTAGTGTAACAGACAAAATGGGTCATATGAGTGTGGATACTATGTAATGTATTGGATGACCCATATTGTTCGTTCTCACATCACAAGAAGCTGGGAAACGGTAATATTTAACTTTAACAAATTTTGATTTTTTAACAAATGTTGAATTCATATACACTAATTAAAATGAATTGTCTTTTGCAGAGATTCAAGACTACTACACCAGTTCCTGAGAAGTCACTATTATTCATTAGGAACGCTGCTGCGAAGTATATAGTTAGTTTATACAATAGCTCTTAGATTTAGATTTAAACAATGCATTTGATTAGATAGAATTTTCTTAGATTCTGTACTTTATTTGATGTTGAAATACATTTGAACATGTGTTTGTTATGTTGAAATTGAATTTCTGTACATGTTTTTATATGCAGGTCTGTTTTTGTGGTAGTGGATATCACAAAAACAAACCTGCAATTTTAAAAAACTGCAGGGGAATATGCCGCGGTTCTAACCACAACCGCGGCATATAGTGCTTCGTTTTTTTTTTAAAACGAGACATATGGCCGCGGTTTTGACACTAACCGCGGCATATAGTGCATTTTTTAATTTTTTTTTTTAAAAAAAATGAATTTAGGCAGCGGTTCCCTAGACAACCGCGGCATATTCCGCAATCTATATACCGTGGTTAGAACCGCGGCATAAAGTGTCTGACTTACTACCGCGGCTGAATATGCCGCGGTTCAAGAACCGCGATGTATAGTGAAAATGAACCGCGGTAAAAGCCCCTCGCTGCACTAGTGCTGTAGTCAAAACACAATTACAGTTACAAATATTTATTTAATAAACTTAAATAAACATCTTTGAAAAGACAAAGTTTTTAACGTATCAATGATTTTATTCATATTTACTTCAATCGCACCTTACGAGGGAAAAAAACGCATTTCTCAGTTTGAATGCATTTAATGATAAAGAACTTTGTTTATATAGTTCATACAACTTTTGTTTAACTTTACTTTTTTTTTATATTGTATGAAGGTGAAATTCTTTCTCTTCAAACTTTTAACACGCAAGATTAATTATAGATGTAACATCCCAAAAATACCGTATAAAAGCATACTATAGAATATTCACAATTAATAATATTACAGTTCAGTTCTGAAAGAGAAGAGGTAAGTTTATGGCCGAACGGCCTTACAACAATACTCCAGAATTTAAACCTTATAAAACAAAAGTCTAGACCGAACGGTTCCAATACTAACTTACACCGATCGGTTATACAAAATAGAACCAAATCTAACTATCGAACGGTCCTATGGTTCAGCTTTCACTTCCACTTCTTCTAGAGCCTTTTCAAGTAGACATTCTTCCCCTTCTGCTCACATCCACAGGATGATCATTGCAACAGTAAATGACGGTCGAACGGAAAATACAAACAAGACAAGAAAAATAGGGTAAGCTTATGTAATTTAATTAATATAGAAAACATATTCACACAAATCTAAGATAAAATCCATAGGTCAATCATGCATCAACCAATCATACATTTCCAACCATAGCCATACAGTAATGCATGCAACGACCGATCCCTTGACTCTGACTATCCGAACTGTATGAATTTTGTGTAGCTACGATGTTTTTGCACCCGGTGATGTAATAGCTGGGATGCCCTCAACAGCTGACACCCGAGGTTAGTCCATTTCGCCAAAGTTCACCTTATGGACTAGGACATCCTGCCATTCTCACACATGACTTACTCCTCTCTACTTGAGAATGAGTAATCACAGAATATTAGGATAAATGCGATCTAAGCATAACCACATTCATACTCTACCATTCAATAACCAATCCTGAGATATTCCTCCCTGGAATACTCTTTCATTTCCATACTATTCCATTCATATCACATTATAAATACCATCATATTTCATCAATACTGTCAAACCGAAACCCAGAAAACAAGATCCCATCTTGGAATAGAACCGAGCGAGAGAATATTGTTTAGACTTAACATAACCGAACCCTTATAAGACCGAGCGGTCTTTGACTTATCTACAGAACAGGACCGAACGGTCCATACTAGCTAAAACTCATCAGAAGCCTAACACTTATGATAAGGCGGAATGTTTACTCGCTACTCAACAATTGAGACCGAACGATCTTTACTACACAGAACTTCAAGAATGTTTGGAATACTATAGAATATATATAATTAAACTTAACTGAAAATGATGAATTCTTTTATAAGAGACCTAAGCGTTTAAACCGAACACTACAAACCATGGCCGAACACTATTGAGTTTGGACGAACACTCTTAATACCTAATGCAGATATATTATGGAATGTTATAAGACCAAACGCTTAGTTTAAATCAGAGCACTACAGAGACCGAGCACCTGGTCTATGACCGAACACTACTGAGACCGAACACCTGGTCTATGACCGAACACTACTAAGACCGAGCACCTGGTCTATGACCGAACACTACTGAGACCGAACACTTGATTCAAGACCGAGCACTTCTAAGCTTATACCATGAAGGAATATATTCTAAATGCAATTATATATAACTTATTTTCAATAAGAATAACTATAATATCTACGACTTTAAATATTATTGAATATCTCAATTATGCTGATTACGAAATATAAATAGAACCCACAAAATTAAATCAAATAGTTATAATAACGAAGCAAATATTTATATTCTAATGTTTAAATATATATGTAAAATCTATAAAATTAAAAGTTTTCTAATATACATATAAATCTGAAATTTTCATTTTCAATCATATTCTTTTATGTACAAGATAAAATAATGTAATGTTTTAAAATAATATTAGCAACCGAAACAGCGACTAAAATATTTAGTTGCTAAATGTAATGGTTTACATATTAATTAGCTATCAAAATTTTATTGTATTAGCTAAAACAATTCATTGATCATTAAAATGTATTTAATATAATAATTAATGATCCAAAAATATTATATTAAATATAATATTTTAGTTACACTGATTTAACGACTGAAATAAATATTATTTTACAAAATATATTTAATATGGTAATTATTTATCTAATATTTTTTTTTCCTAGATCATAAACATAATTTGTTTTTCATAAAAGTAAGTTTTTAGAATTTATTTCATTTCAGAGATTATAAATATAAATGCAATATTGTCTATATAAACAGATATGTGAGCAACGTTCCCACGAAAGAAAATGGAGACTTTGAAGAATCCTGCTATCAAATTTGCAGTTTTGTTGGCTTTCTTAGTCATTTCATCAGGTGAAGACGCAAATTCAAAGTTCATTCATTTTAATCGCCGTTGATAATTCATACCAATTTAGTTTGAAATTTTTTATCTTATACTACACGAGTCAAATTTTTTTGTTTCATGAGTGACAACATATATATATAAAGAATTATTACATTATTTTCATCTGTGCAGAAAAAAAAAAGAAAATTACTTCGTAGATTGTTTTTTATTGATTTTTTTCTATTAATTCTTTAAGATACACTGATGTCACTCAATCAGTGTATTTTGAAAATTCAATCTAAAAATAACATAAAACATTAACAGATAATCTAATTAATTTAAACTCGTATTTGAATTTCTAACACCTTTGCTAAATGTTTGTTGGTGTTATTCTATGTTTGTTGATGCAGATTTATGCATGAAGTCAGAAGCAAGAGGACGTGTTGAACGTTGGCACTGTTCTAACGATTCACAGTGCCAATTTTCTTGCAAAGGGTGTGGTTGCAAATGCATCAACACATGGTGTCAGTGTCCAACAAATCCACCTTCGCATGCTAATGTTGGTTTTCAAGCACAAGCACCCCCAAATATATAATGTACTACCTTAATATATGTCCTTAATTATAATTAATAAACGTGCAATTTTTTCTTAATTTTTTTAATTATGATATTTCTATTACCACTTAAAATAATGGTTAATCGGTAAATAAAGTTTCTTTTTCAACCTGATTTAAGTAATATTATCAAATTTTGAATTTTTGGATCGTTAATTTAATAAGTAGTGGAATGATATACGATGATATTAACAAGGAGAAGATCTGATGCTTCTGTGTCCGCATTTTTATTATGCTTTATTTTATATTCTTTTGAATTAAGTTTAATATATATTAATTTGTAAATTAATTAGTTTATTTAAATTTAATACATATGTACTATTATATTTAATTTGATGCGTCTCATCTATTATAATTTGAACAAAAAATTGTCAGAGGAGTAATATAAAGTAAAAATTTGGTGAAAAAAAAAACATAATTATGCTGTGTTTCGGTAGATATTTTTGGACCGAGAGACAAACCTACTGACATATCTTCCTCACCTACGAACGTTTTGATCGCTTGGACCGCTCGCCTTTCCTCAGTCTGGACCGTTCGGCCACGTCGGTCTTGGCCGATCGCTTACCTTCGTGCTCCAGGAGGGGGGAGGTACCTGCAAAAGGTACTCCGACGTCCAAGTTAGGCATGTGATTTGAAGAGTCTAGGCTCTTGGTTAAATATTTAGTGAATGATTATCACCATTGAGTATTTGAGAGTAACGTAGAGTAAATAATGCATAAGTGGAACGTACCTAGCTTTCGACCCTCGCTTTGTATTTATAATTTACCTCATGGATCCTGAGCTGATATAAGCCCAATAAAATATAAACATAATTAGATTTAAACATATTACTTGAAAATCCGGTTGGTTGTTTATAACCTGCTTTATCAATATCTTTAATTAGATATTCTTTGATTATTTTATCATCTGTTGGACTGTTGACCCAACAATAGCTTAAGCACTGACCCAATTGGGGCCCAATCTTTGACCTGAGTGGATGGACCAATCGGTCTTAGTCACCAACCGCTCGGTTAATATTTTATACGATACATTATGCCCCCCAAGTCCGAGTTAAGCATTCGGCTTTAGCCGTGGTTAACTACAGGAGTTATGAGTTTGAGGGAGGCTGTGTTTGCTGTATTGGAGAGCTTCTTCCGCTCTTGTCGGTGGTTGAGGAGAGCTCTTTTTAAAACTTTTTCAACGTAAACAAGAACCGAGAGTGTTTTACTGCTCGATCTTCAACATTAAACGAGAGGGATTGACCGCTCGTCCTTCAACATGAACTGAAAGGGATTTACCTCTCTTCCTTGAACATTAACCGAGAGGGATTTACCGCTAGTCCTTCAACATGAACCGAGAGGAATTAACCTCTCGTCCTTCAACATTAACCGAGAGGGATTTACCGCTCGTCCTTCAACATGAACCGAGAGCATTTTACCGCTCGACCTTCAACATTAATCGAGAGGGATTTACCGCTCGTCCTTCAACATGAATTGAGAGGGATTTACCTCTTGTCCTTCAACATTAACCGAGAGGGATTTACCGCTCGTCCTTCAACATGAAGCTATAAATCTCTCGTCCTTCAACATGAACCGAGAGGGATTTACCTCTCGTCCTTCAACATGAACCGAGAGGGATTTACCTCTCGTCCTTCAACATGAACCCAGAGGGATTTACCTCTCATCCTTCAACATGAACCGAGAGTGTTTTACCACTCGACCTTCAACATTAACCGAGAGGGATTTACCGCTCGTCCTTCAACATGAACCGAGAGGGATTTACCTCTCGACCTTCAACATGAACCGAGAGGGATTTAGCTCTCGACCTTCAACATTAACCGAGAGGGATTTACCGCTCGTCCTTCAACATGAACCGAGAGGGATTTACCTCTCGACCTTCAACATGAACCGAGAGGGATTTACCACTCGTCCTTCGACATGAACCGAGAGGGATTTACCGCTCGTCCTTCAACATGAACCGGGAGGGATTTACCTCTCGTCCTTCAACATGAACCGAGAGGGATTTACATCTCAGTCTTTGATTTTGACCTAGAAGTTCTTCCTAGGGAACGGGCTTTACCGTTCAGCTTTGAGAGGGCTTTACCTTTCTGCTTTGAGCTAGGAGTGCTTCCTAGTGAACAAGCTTTATCGTTCGGCTTTGAGAGGGCTTTACCTCTCTCCCGAGAGGGATTTATCGCTCAATCTTTGACCTAGGAGTGCTTCCTAGGAAACGGGCTTTGTCGTTCAACTTTGAGAGGGCTTCACCTCTCTACTTTGAGCTAGGAGTGCTTCCTAGTGAACGGGTTTTACCGTTCAGCTTTGAGAGGGCTTTACCTCTCTCCCAAGAGGGATTTACCACTCTGTCTTGGACTTGATAGTTAACTATGAACTTTGCTGACGAAATTGGTAATCAGTGTTTGCAATAGGAGACTTCGCCTTCGTTATTTGAATTCCATGATACTTTAAGCATGAAGTCCGTTTATGACAAGATCTTAGTCTACACTTGCATAGTTGATGGCGTGGATTTTGATATATATTTCTTCAAGATGTTGTCTTACTGAAATTCTCATGATGATATATATTATGGTATATAACCATATAATAAATGATTTGGTTACCATATATTATGAATTGCACCGAATAAATAACATATATAATAAACAAGGTATCAAAACCGTCTTGAGATTTTATAATATTGTTGTTGATAGTTATCTCTAACACAACAATTTCTTTGACTATTTTAATCATGCCAAAAAATGTTTTGGTTATAATAATTAGATAACTATATTTATAGTTATATACTATATTATATATAATATATCATTTAAAATATCTATATAAAATAGTTGTTATAATATTCATTATCAATTAGATATTTTATGAAATATTCATATTTCAAAAAATACTTATCTTGTTGATTACGTCTCACGTAGAGATGATGATTCATGTAGTGTAGTTTTCACATTGTCAAAAGTTTCTAGTGTTGATCTGAATTAGTGATGTCGAGACCGAACGCTCGTCTTGGTTTCTTGTGGTTTATAATCATCTTTCTGGTGCCTTGTTGTTCCTCTATGCTCCTCGTGGTCACCATTTGGGTTTGCCGCTCGGCCCCACGGTGGGCGCCAAAATGTTTCGGTAGATATTTTTGGGACTGAGAGACAAACCTGCTGACGTGTCTTCCTCGCCTCCGAACGTTTGGATCGCCTCGACTGCTCGCCTTTCTTCAATCTGGACCGTTCGGTCACGTCGATCTTGGCCGATCAGTTACCTTCGTGCTCTAGGAGGGGGGAGGTACCTGCAATACGTACTCCGACGCCCAAGTTAGGCGTGTGATTTGAAGAGTCTCGACTCTTGGTTGAATATTTAGGGAATGGTTATCACCATTGAGTATTTGAGAGTAACGTAGAGTAAATAATGCGTAAGTGGAATGTACCTGGCTTTCGGCCCTGGCTTTGTATTTATAATTTACCTCATGGATCCTGAGCTGATATAAGCCCAATAAAATATAAATAGAATAAGATTTAAACAGATTAGCTGAAAATCCGGTTGATTGTTTATAACCTGCTTTATCAATATCTTTAATTAGATATTCTTTGATTATTTTATCATATACTGGACTGTTGACCCAACAATAGCTGAAGCACTGACCCAATTACGGCCCGATCTTTGACCTGAGTGGATGGATCGATCTGTCTTAGTCACCAACCGCTCGGTTAATATTTTATACGATACATGCTGTATATAGAGTAGTTGAAAATAGTGGTACACAAGGGTGTTTATATGTGAATGTGATTTAAAAAGTTGAGAATTGATTAAGAAAACCAATAGTCAATTAAAATTGAAGTGTTGTTGGATTCAATTTGTGGTTTTACACTTCAAAATTAATATAAGATACGTACAAATTTTATTGACCTCAACAGGGTGTGCCCTAAGGATGCCTACCCCTTCCAAGTACCGATGGCCTATAGATGGGGCCTCTAGTTACCAGGTACTAAGTTTCTTGAATGCTTATTCTGATTACAACTAGATTACAATGTTTTTCCCTCTTGTTGAGAAAATCGAACGGTCTAAAGAATGTAGGAGCCTCGTATCAGCGTTTAACGGATAAGATTTTTTATTAAAGATAGAAAAGTGCATGGATGTGTATGTCCATGATATAGTCGTCCGAAGCCATTTGGTGGAAGACCATGTAAAGGACCTATCAGAAGTATTCGGACAAGTGCGCAAATACATGATGCATTTGAACTTGGCTAAGTGTACTTTCAGAGTAGTTGTAGGAAAATTCTTAGGTTTCATGCTGACATCTCGGGGTATTGAAGCTAACTTAAACAAGTGTCAGGTGGTGTTGGAGATGAGAAGTCCCAGAACCTGAAGGAAGTACAACAACTGGTGGGGCGACTCACCTCTTTGTCTCATTTCATCCCTAGGTTAGCCAAACGTATTAGACCAATCTTGAAGGTCATGAAGAAAAATATCAACACCAAGTGAAATTAGCACTGCGATAGAGCCTTCACTGAGGTCAAACGCATCTTAGCTAGATCGCCCGCGATGGGCCAACCTACACTAGGCCACAAGTCCAAATCAATTTCCAAAGCAAAAACACTAACAAAAATCATAAACAGAATAAGAACAAAATTTGAAAAGCACGAAAGTAGAAATTGCAACAATGAATCGAAATCAACACTTTATTAAAATCAAAAGCTAACACTACAGGCATACCAGAAACCACAGAGGAAGATCACTTCTATCACTATTGTTAATTCCTCCGCGAAATCCAGTAACAAAATCCAGTAACAAAATCCCTAAACTAAAGAATGGAGAACTGTAGCGAAAAGTTGTGTGTAGTGTAAAGGTATTACATGGTAGAATCCCTTTATATATAGGGTCTGAAAAGAAAGAAGAAAAAGGAAATGGGAGAGGGGAACCTTGCTTGCTACACTTTATGCCCTCTCCATCAGACGACCAGCTTTCGATCTCCTCTCCAAGCCCTTTGATCAGATTTAATCTCTTTGCTTTTCTGTCAGCTCCGGTCACCTGCTCAAGCTTTAAATGTTGGGAGCTTTCTTCTCCGGTCAGTGATATATGATGCACTGGGTAAATGGCTTGAACATTGGGAGCTTTCCTCTCTTGTCTTTCGCTTTGCACTTTGCCCTAGCTTGAGGGTTCCTCTTTCTCCAGAGCGAATGTGCACGCAAGAGTGTGTTTCTCCAAATGAGTTACTACTCAAATGACCCCCAAGCAGCTACATCCACCAAAACTCACCGTTTCACTTAAGTTTGATCTAGCCTATTCCAAGGCCATTTACTAAAAGAATTTCAAAAAAGTACTAATTTCCTAATTATTAACAAAAACTAAAAATTACATCTAAAAACCTATTTTTAACTAAAATATTACAAAACAAAAGAATTAAGAGAAAACAAAAAACTAGCCTAATTCTAAACAATTAAAAACTAAAAGAAGCTAAGAAGGACTCCTAAACACAGAAAAATATGCAAATATAGAGAGTTATCACAAATGCATGTTAATTAATTACTTTATGTATGATTTTTGTTTGTTTTAACCGATTATTTTCGTGTTCTTGTCCTTCGTAGGTGCATTCTATTTTCTCTCTCAATGGTGACGAAACTTTATTCTGCCGAACCCACCTTTTGAAGGTTAGTTTTCATTTTCGTTTTGAAGAACTTATTTATTGAACTTTGTTGTTTTTGTTGTTGAACTTGTTTGATGTTGTTGTTTGGTTGAACTTGTTTGTTGTTGTTGTTTGATTGAACTTGTTTGTTGTTGTTTGATTGAACTTATTTTTTGTTGGTTATTATTGTTTACTGTTGATACTACACTACACATTCATAGTTCATGCTTTATAAAATACCAAAAACTGAAATTTGTTGTTTTTTTTCTTTTCAGGTCTCGTAGAGTTGTAAAAAAGGATCACAATTAATTAAAACAAAAACAAAAAAAAATTATTAAAGTCGAATATTGACAAAATTCGACATTAAGTTAACGTCAAATTTTTTAAATTCGACGTAAATTTAAAGTCTTATGATATGACGTCGTTCGCGAATTCGCCATTAAAAGTCCAAAATATTCGACGTTGTATGCAATTTTTGTACTAGTGCCCATTCAAATTTTCAGAACATGAAAGCCTATAACAAAGAGATAATCGATTTTATTAAAACCATAGACGACTTATGTTTGATAAAGTATTATCAAAAACAGAGAATCACATACACAAAACATAATCGACTCTATACATAACACAATCAATTAAAAGTCGTGCAATCAGATTTTCTTACAAACAAATCAGTCACATAGACACTCATCAACACTGCTGAGATTGTTGACAGGAAGAGCGCTGGTTTAGCTGAACCTACAGAGCTTATGGTTTTTGATGATGGCAACATAATGAATAACACATGTGATGTTATATGTGTTACATGTTCTATTGCTTCATGTTATATGTTTTAATCAATGTATAAATTTGTTTAAAGCATTAAGAACATGATTGTGTTGATACATTGCATTTCACTGTGCTATATAATTGATTTTATTGGTCAATACATGTCTGATATTTTATTGAAAGAAAACCACAAGCACTTATGTTGAACTTTTAATTGTGTGACAAAACAACAGTTTTAAGTCGACTTCATTATGGGGTAAGTCGATTAAAACTCGTGGCTTTGCACAAACCATTTTCAAATTGTGCTGTGAGATTTTTAAAGAGGAAGTTTTTCAAAACTTTGTTTAACTATGTTACATAGTCGACTATATGCAAGTTGCATTTGACTAAGTCTGTTACAGTTTTGAAATTCTGTTAATACTTGTGTTAAATGTTACAACGATTATATTTTTAAATACGTTGACCAAGCATTTATTGTGATTCGACTGCCTTAATTGTACATTCAATTAACTGCATTAATTGCTGCTAACTGCTTTGACTGAATTGTTACATTCGACTACATTAGTAGCTTAGTCGATTAAAATGCGTCTGAATTGTGTTTATCTATAAATTTACGCGAACTTCATTTTTGTAAGAACATTTGTGATTCTCACAGTTTTGTGATATTTTGCAGAAAGTGTATTCTTATAGAGAAAGGGAAAGAGCTCCAAGAAACAAGAAGTGACCGTGGTGATCATCTACTTGTGGATTCTTGAAGAGCAAGTTAAAAGCACTAACAAAGGCTGATCAAATCTGCACATTGGGTGTTACGGAAAGATCAGAGGCTACAATCTTGTAAAGATTGGATTGAGGTTTCCCTGTTGTGATACAAGAAGAAGAGTGTGCTGCGTTCTTGACTTTGAGGGTGACTCAAAAGGTTGGACTGCATGAGAGGGGATTCTTGCTGCTAGTCTGTTTTGTATATGCTTATATTTTGATTAGAGGGTTAGAGAGGTGTTTTATATTTTTGACGTGAGGTCACTATAAAAACCTTGTTGCAAAATCCTTGATCATTATAGTGCATTGGCTTCCTGTGGTTGGAAGGACACTAGATGTAGGCTTGGCCGAACTAGTATAAAAACTCAGTGTTTGATCTTTCTATCCATGTACTTTTTATTCAGTCGACTGCATACTGTATTGAATCGATTATATTTCCACAGCATAAACAAATCTTTTTCCTTGCGTTTCAAGAAAGCTTTTAAAGGCATCCACTTTGCGAAAAGGATTTAAAGAAAAGTTTGTTTTTATATTTCACCAATTCATTCCCTCTTGGTGTTCCATTTGTAGTTCATCCTTGACCATTGTTTCTGCTTCAACAACAACTTATTTACCTGCAAAATAATTGAATGGTTTTGTAGTAGGGGGTTGTTCCTTAGGAATCCACTTATATTTTCCTTTAGGAACCCCAACCTTTCTGTAGTAGCAATTTCTAACATTATGGCCAATAGTATTGCAGTAGAAACAAGCATTTTTAACATGTTTACTAAGATCAATAAACTTCTTAGAATTAATCTTATTACTCTTTGCTTTATAGCCAATGCCTTGCTTATTAATTGCTCTACTAGATGATCTTAACACAACATCTAGATTTTCTTTTCCTTGAGTAAATTTAGATAGAGTACTTGTTAAGTAATTTATCCTTTCTAAGTGTATTGGACAATTATCACATTTCTTTTGCACAATATGTATTTCAGTTTTAACATTTGTTTTAGCATATTGTAATGCAGCTTCTAATTCATTTTCTAGCTTTTCATTATCATTTACAAGGTTATCAATTCTATATGTTGAGATTATTGATAGGGGGAACATTGGTTTAGCTGAACCCACAATCTCAGTGATATATGTGTTTTTGATAATGACAACACATAATTAATAACACATGAGTATTTTGTGTTACATGTTATGTGCTTACATGTGATATGCTTTTGCTTACTATGATAAATTTGTATAAGCATATTTGTGAACATGATTGTGTTGATTCATTGCATATCACTGTCTTTAATATGTGATTTTATATGTGTATGCATGACATAAGTTTTTGAAAATGGAAAACCACAAGCACTTTGGTTGAACTTTAAGGTTCATGATGTTTGTTGTTTTTATTGCATGAAGCATGGTCATACATCAAACAATTGCAACATTAGATGTTTTGGAGCTCCAACTGAAAAATATGCTTGGATTTCTGTTATAAAGTAATTTGTCTTTAACCTTAAAGGACCCAAATGAGATTATGGGGACCAAAAAATCTATTGCTTTGTTTTGTAGGATAAGTTTTCAAAAGGATAATAGAGCTCTATGGTATTCTGATTTTCAAATTGATGCTCCAGGTCAGGGAGTAACTCCATTAAGTGGTATCCAAAGCCTTGGTTTGAGTACCACGTGATTGAGCTAAGTGTTGTTTAAACTGTGTTGTTGCATTTTGTTTTGGTTGTCTTTTTGATCGTCCATTATTTGATTACAGTTATATTCATTTATCTTTGGTCAAATGATATGTCCATGATGACAAATTTATGAACACCGAAAAACGGTGCCAAAAACTTGTTTAACAATCGGCAAGTGTAACCGAATCGTATCAAGTAATAAAACTAGGTAAGACCAAGTATCATTTTCCCAAAGGACTCACAGCCTAGTTAGCTATATTTGTTGATTATTTGAGACTTGTGAACAATTGATTGTAGGTTTAAATGCAAAAGACAGTAATTAAACATGTATGCATGAATTTGATCAATGGAAAAGCGGAATATAAACTTTAATGAATTAGATGGATGAGTATGTTGTTGGGGTTATCAATTTCATCTTATCCACTCTCATATACTTTTAGGAATTCATCATTCTTTTCATCAATTGCTAATGCCACTCTCTAAATCACCTTGCAAGAAGGCCTATCTTTAATTACGAGTTCATACAATTCCTAGCATCCCTAAAAATTAATTCTAAAGTGCAGAAGCTTAACGGCAACCAACCCTCGTATTCCTATGTCTAAGCAATATGCTATTGGTAGAAAAGTGTGTTTCTGCTTCCTCCAAACCAAAGATACAAACCCTAGGACATGCTAAAGCTTATATACTATTCTAAAAATACAGAAAATTAGGCCCAAGCCCATTTAGAATGGCGCTCAGCGGTATTTTATCGTTAAGCGGTAATAGCATATGATCCATTTTGCCCCCAGCTGCTGTTTTTGCCCCTCAGCGGTGATTTTGGCACTTGAAAAGTGCCGCTCAGCGGAACTTTTTCTCTATTCTAGTTGACTTTTCAGCATTCTGGTTGATTGGTTGACTTTTCTGGTTGACTTGTTGTGATGTAATCCTGCCCGATGTAGTCCTTCTTTAGTATTTTTTACCTTTCATAGGTTAGCTTGTAAGGAGCATGGGTTACTATAAATACCTATCTCCACCATTGTATCATTCACTTTTGAGATTAATGAGAATTGACTTTTCTGAATCAGAAACTATTCTCTCTTGAAAGTCATAGGCTAGAGAGTCCAAAGACTTCCTCTAGCCACCTTCCAAGCACCTCTCTCACTTTCATTTTCCATTCCACCGTGTTTCTCTCTCACGTCACCATTGCTCAAATCCGCTTCAGTGGCGTCAGTGCCTTAGCCACGCGTCCTCCTTTCTCTCGTGCAAAGCCTTGCCACACCTTCATTTGCGCATCACATTTCTATTCACAGAACCACACTTCTTTGCGTCCCCTTCTTATCATAGCCTCGCGAGATTCCATTTCTCGTTTCCACCCGAACTTACACCTTAAGGTAATCTCGCTACAAACCCTAGCTTCAATCATCTCATCTCCGGATCTCTGCTTCTTCTCTATTTTTCGAGTTTCTAAGCCTAAAACACATCTTCCTTAGGTTTCCTTCGATTTCACTGATTGAAACATTATTTTCCACATTTTCCACCGATCAAACCTTATTTCTTCCTGTCATACTTCTTTTCCACCGTTCAATCATTTGTTTCCACCGATTAATCGGTTCCTTTTATGTTTTTCCCCTTTTCTAGGGTTTCATCGGTCAGTTTAGGGTTTTTGGTCTGATTAGCGCTCGATTTTAGTTTTCCTTCAAGTTAATCTTCGATCTCGTGTTATCATCATCATTTTCATCATTCTACTGCATCTTTCTTCTCTGGAGGAAGCTTCGAAGGAGCTTGCGACACACACATTCGTCATCTCTTTGGAGGCTCGTCCATCAGTTGGCACCAGAGCTCAGGTTTCGTTCACGCGTCTAAGGTAAGTATCATGGTTCGTCTCTATTCTGACTTGTTCGATTTAATTCTGAGTTAAGTTTGTTTCGCGTCTCTGTTTCGATTTTTCTTCTGTTCTTGCGTTGTTTCGCATCTCTATTCATTCATCTTATTTTGTCTCGGTTTGATTTTTATTCTTTGCATTTTGTTTCGTCAATTTCTGAGTTGCTCATCATTTTCCTTCATTGTCTTGAGTGTTCTGACTTGTTCTGTGCTTTGAGTCAGTGTTTTTATGATTTTAATTCGGTGCAAATTTTTTGTTTGAGTCATTTATTTGAGAAATCATAAACTGTTTTGTTAAGTCATGTTCAGTTGCTTCTTTTGTGTTTAATTCTTTGTTGAATTTGCTGTTTGAATTTTTTTTTTATCTGAGATGTTGAATTAATTGTTCAGTTGATGCACATCATATGAGTTATGACACAATCATGGTGAACTCGGGTGCATGACAAGTGACATTAATCTCATATCTGACTAGCTGATTGAAGTATAATTTGTTTTGAAT
The DNA here is from genome assembly GCA_027742785.1 of Vigna reflexopilosa. Lineage (NCBI taxonomy): Eukaryota > Viridiplantae > Streptophyta > Magnoliopsida > Fabales > Fabaceae > Vigna > Vigna reflexopilosa. Next base: position 13,191,579 of record CM050924.1, read on the forward strand.
TTAGCATTGAGATGCATCTGATTGATTGAGCCAGTACCATGTGCATACTATATAAGCAATGAATTGCTTTGGCAAAGCTTGGTTGCACTGAGAAAACTCCAATAAAGTCTCATTTGCAGTTGGCCGATCTGCATTGCTTTGCTTGAGTCTAGTTATTTTTGTTTCAAATCTGGTTTAGCACTTAGATCATTGCTAAACATCTCTCATTGTTGACTTAGTGTCTTGTTCAAGTTTGAGTTGCTGTTTCTGGTTCAATTTAAGTGTTCAAAGGTCATTTGATTCATTAAGTCAAAATTTGAGTGGAAGAGTTGCTTAATTTGAGTAATTTGGGGCTGACTAAGTCAAATTTTGAGATAGTGTGTTTCTTTATAAACAAGTTTGTTTTAGATATTTGAAACTGAGGATGCAAAGAAACCATGAGTTAATAGCTGCCCTAAGCCTTTTCACTCTTTAAACCACCAAACTTTTGGCATTTTTCATTCACAAGTTGTTAGTTGTTTGCCTTTTTTGAAATTTGTGGAATTGGTGCATTTGAAATTGAGTTGTCATTGCAGCAAAAGCTTGGTCATTCTGTTTACATGTAAAACAATTCAAAAGAAACATTTATATAGTTCTAAAAAGCTGACAGACCAGTGCAATTGACTTTTATGAAAGCTAATGCATTAGAAAAGTCTTTTCTCTTAGGCATTTTATGGAACAGTTTCAACCAATTCTGAACTGAATTTGAATTTGGTGCAAATGCAACTTGTTTGGTTTTTTTTATTGCTTTTAACATCTACTCTAGAACTGATCTTAGGATCTTGTTTGAGTGCTTACATTATTCATTACCTTGTTTCTTGTTTGTCTTGATTGACTTTCCTGGTTTTGTCTTAATGCATGTGCATTATGTTCTACCGTTTTTAATTTGAGCTTTCTTTGCTTTCATAATCTGATCTAGAGTTGTCTTAAGCAATAGATCTGTTGTGCTGTCATTGTTTTGTGGTTGTCCTGCTCTGTTCTACATATCACTTTGCCTTGCCTAGACTTTTCCTATTTGAGAAGTTGTTACACTTTAGTTTCTGGAATTTGAAGGAAGGTTTGTGTGCTTGGTAGCATCTAAGGTGGTGGTGGTCTAAAAGACTCTCAAGCCTTGAACTGCCAAGGGAGAATCTACCTTCCAAATCTTTTCATTTATGTGCTTTAAGCTTCAAGAGAAGCCTGACTGTAGTGAGCTTTGTAAGGCTAACTTGGCCTAATTCCTTGGCACTTTGAAATAGAGAATTCATTGTTAATCTAACTGTTTGTGATTGTTCATTGTGTAGGGAAAAGGAGTTTGAGTGATCAAACTAGAGCAATTGTAATTGTTTTCATTTTAATCTGCTCTTGCATTCATTTTAGATTATAAACTGCTTGCTGAAATCATTGAGATATTAAATGTTTTGAATGTGATTACTGATTTCATGGTTTGATTACAATTGTTGAAATCTGTTGAGTCCTAATTAGCACCATCACTCTTTCTTTGTTGAGATCTTTTTTCCAAATGCATATAGAAAATATTTTCCTGGTATTAATCACATGCAGATTTCAGTTTTATTCAGATTGATTGATTGCATACCCTTGCATGCCACCTAGTTAGTTGTTCATGGGCTGATTTATGCATGAATTGATTTGCTTGGAGTAATTAGGCTTGTGCATGAACTTGTTTTAACTGCCAAAGCATCATTCAATTTTAAGAAGTGACTAAAGCCCTTAATTTCCAATTCTGACGTTGTGGTTGAATTAAGCACATAATTCTTTTTACCCATTGGATTGATCAGATTTTAAATTAGAATTGAATGGTTGTTTAAATCAGTTTAGTTCAGCTTTGAATTACACCCATTGCATCTGGTTTAATATCCATGTCCTTGTGTATTCTACTGGAATTGGTGTAATTTCTGTGAGCAGATCTGAACTAAATCAGTGTAGGGAAAAAGTGTAGAATAGGTGTGTTGTTGTGTGTAGAGTTGATAAATATTTGGAGTCAAGAATTTTAAGCAGCAGCAGAATCTCAGTAGAGTTTAGAGCAAGCTAAACCAACCATTTAATTAGGGGAGTTGCTTAACTTTCTTACCTCTGGATTGCTTAACTATTTCTGTCTTGGCTGGAAATTGATAGCATTGATGGTTGATATGCTGAATTGGTGTGAATTATCTGTGCAGAGTTGCTTTCAATGGAATTCAATTTGTATACGAGTTTAATTGAGCAGAATTTCACTAGAAAGTTTAGAAAGCTTGTGCAGCCAAGAGAAAGGGAAGTTCTTACTGCCCTATATCTTTTTGTGCAATCTGTTTAGCTAAGGGTTTAAGTGAAAAAAACTTTGTGCAATTGATTGTAGGATGAGACTGGCAAGGAGATTAAAGATAATTGATTCCAGCAACAACAAAGTTGAGCAACAAAGTTGAATGAAGTGGACCAGGACCAGGACCGTAGCAGCCTAGCATAGTTGTTTTCTTTTGTAATTGTTTTCTTCAATTTGTTTGTAATAGGCTTGTGTTAGCCTACTGTTAGCTTTAGCTTGTTTTGTAAAAAGGCCTTTTATAAAGTCCAAGTGCTTTGGAAGAGTCCTTGGTGCTCTTTCAAACTCTTGACAACTTTACTTGCTTTACTTTTAGCAAAGCTAGACATGTGAGTGTGTCTTGTTAGCCAAAGCTACAAGCCTCACCATAGGAGTAGACTTTAATATTGATTTGCTTTGTTTTTCACATTTAGGGGTGATTTAGGCTAAAAGGGATTAAACTCTAAGCCTTATCACATTAGAGTCCGAGAGTCTAGTCTCTTAATTTTGCTTAATTGTTTGTGATTGTTTGTGAGTTGTGTTCTTTGATTTTAAAGGTGATTTTTGTTTAAAGGGTAACTAGTAGTAACTTAAGACATTTCTGACAAGGTAAGACTTGGTACTTAAGTAGTCTTCATGACTCACCTCTCTTACCTGGGACTTGTCTAAGTGTTAATCTTGTATACCTTTCACACAAAGAAAACTTTTAAAAACAAAGATGTCTTCGTGTAGTTCATATAGGTCTTCTAGGTTAGATAATGTTGATGAAATGTTTAAACAAGCTAGGAATTGTCCATCCTTTGGTAAAGACATAGGTGCATTAACATACCTAGCTTGGGAAAAAGAAATTGATAAAATAAATCCTTGGTTTTATGGAGAGAGTGAATATTATGTCCTTAGCATATATCTCTCTAAGTTAGAAGAGCATGCAAGTGAGTGGTGGGATGAAAGACAATATCATGTTAGGAAAGGTAGAAAGTCTTCCATATGTGATTGGCATGATTTAAAAGCTTGCATGAGAAGAAAGTTTGTGCCTTCAGGTATTAAAAGAAACCTGAAACTAATTAGGGATTGCATTGATGATGGAAAATTATTTCTTGAGAGTTTAAATGATCATGGGTTTCTTCGTAGAGAACTAGAATTTGGGGCAAGACTTAAAGAGATCAAGGATCAGAAAAGAGAAAGAGAGATTGAGAGAAAAGAAAAGGAAGAAAGGAAAGAAGAAGAGAAGAGAGAGAGAAGAAAACGAGAAAAGAGAAGAGAGAAGAAGAGAGGAATTAAGAAGAGAAAAAAAGAGAAGAAGAGAAGAAGAAAAGGAAGAAAGAGAAGAAGATAAAAGAAAAAGAAGAAGAGAGAAAAGAAAAAGAGAGAAAAGGAGAAGAAAAGAGAGAAAGGCAAGAAAGACAGAAGAAAGAAAAGGAGAAATTGTTACTGATGAAAAATCCTATTCTTTCAAAGACCATGGAACCTAAAAGGGAAGGTTTCCAAATCTTTACTTCTTTTCCAATAATTGATTATATTTCAATTTTTAACTTCTCTTTCAAACAAATTGTCATCTCATATTTTATGCAAACTTTTTCAAAATATGACAATTCAAATCTTGAATTATTCTTATCTTTTAGGAAAGAAATAACTAAAGATAAAAGTGAATTTGGACTTCTAGAATTTCCAAAAGTGATAAAACAAAATATTAGAAGTCCTTATTTCCTTGTTTTTATAGAAAAATTCTTTCTTAGATTGATATTAATTGAAAATATATTTTATGTTTATTGCAGATTTGTGTTTGATCCAGGAGGAAGAAAAAGTGGATATAAAAGAATAAGGCCATTCCAAGATGGCCATGCTCCCAAAGATTGTGTGGAGCTTCTTCAGAAGGCGATTGCCAGATTTGAGGACAAATCTTTTTTTAAGAGGGAGGGTATGATGTAATCCTGCCCGACGTAGTTCTTCTTTAGTATTTTTACCTTTCATAGGTTATCATGTAAGGAGCATGGGTTACTATAAATACACGTCTCCACCATTGTATCATTCATTTTTGAGATTAATGAGAATTGAGTTTTCTGAATCAGAAACTATTCTCTCTTGAAAGTCATAGGCTAGAGAGTCCAAAGACTCCCTCTAGCCATCTTCCAAGCACCTCTCTCACTTTCATTTTCCATTCCACCGTGTTTCTCTCTCACGTCACCATTGCTCCAATCCGCTTCAGTGGCGTCAGTGCCTTAGCCACGCGTCCTCCTTTCTCTCGCGCAAAGCCTTGCCACACCTTCATTTGTGCATCACATTTCTATTCACAGAATCACACTTCTTTGCGTCCCCTTCTTCTCACAGCCTCGCGAGATTCCATTTCTCGTTTCCACACCAACTTACACCTTAAGGTAATCTCTCTACAAACCCTAGCTTCAATCATCTCATCCCCGGATCTCTGCTTCTTCTCTATTTTTCGAGTTTCTAAGCCTAAAACACATCTTCCTTAGGTTTCCTTCGATTTCACTGATTGAAACAATATTTTCCACATTTTCCACCGATCAAACCTTATTTCTTCCTGTCATACTTCTTTTCCACCGTTCAATCATTTGTTTCCACCGATTAATCGGTTCCTTTTATGTTTTTCCCCTTTTCTAGGGTTCCATCGGTCAGTTTAGGGTTTTTGGTCCGATTAGAGCTCGATTTTAGTTTTCCTTCGAGTCAATCTTTAGCATTCTAATCATTCGGTACTTCAATTCTTCTTTCAAATCATTCAATCAGCCTACAAAATCAAGCGAATCTTGCACAAAACCATTAAATTCACTTTTAACTCTGTTATTCACAAAACTAAAGCAAACATATGAGTTCAAGCTAGTTTCTAAGTCTTAAAGGTTGCTCTTGGTATCAATTTTAAGCATAAAAATAATGGTTTTTCAACCGTTATCAGTCCATCACTATTTTATTCATCTTGTGGTGTTCTCTTGTTTGTTTACACATTTTAAACAGTGAAATTAATCTATTTGAAACATTCATGTGCTGAATTTCATTTTGGTCATGTGTAGTCATTTTTCTTTTTATTTTTTTTTATCTCTTAGTGCTAATTGGGTGCTCTAGTGTTTTGCTCTCTAGTGTATGTGTAACACCCCGAAATTTGGTGTTACGCCGACTAAACTTTCCGTAAAACACGTAAGTAAAAATTCAAATTTTAATATTCAACCTCAACGGAAAAATAGTACGATATTTATTACAGACCGATTATTCCGAAAATAAAACGTTTAAATAGTCAGGATCGAAAATAAACAAATACATTCCCAGTCATCTATCCCATCTCTCTTTCATCCTTTATGCATGTTCAGTAACATCAGCCATCACATCTGCAATAACATCTGCTCCCGTATAACATCACACATTATACGATCATCGCATTCACATGCACAAACAAGCAAGGGTGAGCTAACAAAATACAATTCATATACATCATAAATATACTCATAATAACATACTATCATCCACACCTTAACCAGATCAAACTATATACACAAGTACGAATTATACTTCAACCACCTTACATACACCAATATGTATCACACCAAATCAGAATGCATACACCAATATGCATCATAAACAAATACCTGCATACACCAATATGCACATAAATAAACAACATGCATCCATCGATATGCATCATAAACAAATACCTGCATACACCAATATGCAATCGCACCAAATCATAATACATACACCAATATGTACTAGCGTCACTCCCATCACTCTTTTCAGAGCTTCCCCGGGCCGTTACACATTACCCTAATGTGTAGTGCTGCTTCCCATCACTCTATAGGGAGATTCCCCGAGCAAGTACACCAGTCACCCTCCATCACTCTAATCAAGAGCTTCCCCGGACAAGTGCAAGTATACCCCTCATCACTCGCCTAAAGAGATTCCCCGGGCCCGCAAGCACAACGCCAATTTAATTATCTCGAGCTTCACCGGACTAGTACCCCACGTCACCCCCATCACTCTTACATAAATGTAAGAGATTCCCCGGGCGGTTACACATTACCCCAATGTGTAGTGCTGCTTCCCATCACTCTATAGGGAGATTCCCTGGGCAAGTACACAATGTCACCCTCCATCACTCTGAACAAGAGCTTCCCCGGACGAGTGCAAGCATACCCCCCATCACTCACCTAAAGAGATTCTCCGAGACAACACGCACAACGCTTACTATCCACCACTCGTTTAATAACATCATCTGGCCAAAATACCCATATACAATAATCCTCACAATACCAATCCAACCATACCATAACGCACATATCATATCATCATCACATAATCATCACAATACCAAATCGTAAACAATTCAAGTTCTTCATACATCATGAAACTCATAATCAATTCATATCCAACCATGATTTCAACAATACTTAACCATCCAAACATCATTCTCATATCAATTTGCAATCTCAAACAGATCACACAACATTTCCATATCAAATAGATATATCAAACAACTCAAAACAGTGTATACATAACACATTTTCTTTATATCCTTTTAATACCCATATTTAGGTAACTTAAACAGCTTTGAAACCATCACCAACAGTTCCGGAAGGGTCAAGAACCCCCAAAACGACCTAGAGAACGTCCAAAACGGACATCCGGAACTCCCAAAACTATCAAAAACAAATTCTGCAGCTTGCTGCTGCGTTTAGGCGCGCTGGAGCGCGACCTGCACCAGTTTAAGCGCGCTGGAGAGCGTCCCGAGGGCGCTGGAGCGCCGTATCAGTTGACAGCAAGTGCAGATTTGGCTTTTTATGCACTTGAGACTTATTCTAATGATCAAAGTGACCTCCTAAACATTAGGATTGATGAGAAAACATATTTATAACTCGAATCAAACATCTATTGATCATCAAACCCGAAACTTGGTATCTCACATCATGTTTGACACTCCAAAAACACCTAAACTCAAATTTACACCTTATACTCTTGTTTTATGCAAACTAACCACTTGGACAAGTTCTAATTGGCTCTATAACAGATTACAAATCAACACCTACAGCCCAGAACATATAATTCAAAATATCACTTGTTAAAACCCCTAAAAATAGTCCAAAATCAATCCAACTTCAACATATAAACTACCAAGGAACCTAACTTCCATTTTCTACCACTTTCAATGTTCAAACCAGTTTTGAATCACTCACTATCAAGCTTAAAATGTTTAGTTTACATCAGATTTACCTTCTTTAGATTTTCACCTATCAATACCCCTAAAATACCTTTGAATCCACATGGCAAACACACTATAACAACTACTAATTCATCCTTCACCACATATTAGCTAACTTCCATCATAAACAACTCTGTAAATATCCAATCAATTGATATTCATTACAGATTCTCACTTAAAACCAATACTTCATTAAGTCAATTCTTAAACCCCCATAGATTTGATCTCAAAATCAACTCCAAAATACCTTCAAACAATATCATTCCACTTTGTATTAGACTTTAACCAATTAATCATTCACACCACACCATTCTTTCCATAATCATCAATTTATCCATCTAAATTTCATCAATCATCCAAAACAAACCATTTTCGCACTTGATGAAAAAGTAGGGTAAACTATCATGGTTTCCATCTCATTTCACATTCAAATCCACCAAAAACTTCATACACATATAGGTTATCATGCTAGAACGAAAATCCACCATTAATCCATCATATATTCAACAATTTTGCATCATAAAGTTCATACCAAAATTTCATAGGTCAAAACCATAGTAACAACCCACTTGAATCATTTTCTTGAAATCATTCCACTCATTTAACCAAAAATCAATTTCCATACAGCTCCCCACATCAAAATCAAGCAATTGGAATCATAGTCACATCCACAAAAATCTAGAAACCAAGTTGAGTTAGCTCCCCTTACCTCTAGAAGACCTCCTTGGAACACCTTGAATCCTTCACCACAAATCTGGGCAGCACCTTGCTCCAAGGACCTCTAGAACACTCTCTTACGGATCACTCTTTTCTCTGCAACTCAGTACCCTCACAACCCCAGTGCAGAACCCTATTATCTCTCTCTTAAATAATCTACTCAAGGGACAACCATGGTCCCTCTACCAAAAAGAAATTCACTCAAAACCGAAAAAGGAGGGTCACCCATGCTCCTTTACAACCCAAGGGACCGAAAAATTGGATCTGGAACGGATTCCCCAACTTTCCACGTAAGTCCCACGTGTTTAAGATCTAAAAAGTGAAATCTGACACATCGCGCGCTGGGGCGCCCTTGAGGGATGGGCGCTGGAGCGCAGTCCTTCCAGCAGCACAACTGTCACAACTTTGATAGTTTGGTTGAACCTCTTCCCGAAGCCGAAAATAGGCTTATGAGTACTCGAATCGAAGATATTTGCGTCTACTTTCTAATGGAAAAAGAATCAACTCAAAATCTTAAATGTAGAGAAAGTTATAAGTAAAATACTAAACCATGTCAAAGTTGACAGCACTAAATTTTACACTATAACTTGAACTTTTTACAGCTTGGTAAAAATTTGAGTTTACAAGGGTCTTACAGTATGCAGGGTATAATTCAGACTAGAAGCACAAAAGTTTCTGAAACCTCTTCTTGCAGGAGTAGAAGAATAAGGAGAAACAAGACATCGAGAGAACTTTTCCCTTCTCTTAAGACTCTGTTACAGCCTTCACCTCAAACATCTGACCAAGAAACTGAAAATATGGCTAAAGAGCAGAATGATAGACGTACCCTGGCAGATTATGCAACAGTCATTGCCCTCATCATTTTAATAGAATTGCAAGGCCGAGGATTAATGCTGCAAATATGGAGATGAAGCCAGCTTTGATTCAATTAGTGAAGAGCAACCAATTCAATGGATTGTCACATGAAAATCCATATGAGCATCTAACCACATTCAATGAGATATGCAATACTGTGAAGATCAATGGTGTGCCAGATGAAGCTATTAGACTTAGCTTGTTCCCTTTCCCTTTGGGAGGTAAGTCTAAGATGTGGTCGAACTCTTTTCCAAAGAATAGCTTTACTGAGTGGGAAGCCGTGGTTGCAAAGTTTCTGAACAAATACTTCCCACAATCAAAGGTAAACAAAGGTAAGCAGAAAATTTCTTCTTTCAGGTAGGGAATAGATGAGACATTAGGTCAAGCGTGGGACCGGTTTAAAGGCTTATTGAGAAAGACGCCCACTCATGGTTTTGATGAACCTACAGTAGTCATTCTATTCCATGGAGGTCTAAGCTCACAGACTAAATTGATGCTGGATACCTCAGTTGGAGGTAATATCAAGTGCAAGACTCCAGAGGAAGCTTATGATTTGATTAAAAATATGGCTACTAATGATAATGAGATGCACATTGAAAGAATTCAACTGCAACAAAAAGGAGTTCTACAATTACAATCTCAAGATGCTCTATTGTTGCAAAAGAAGATTATGACTCAATAGCTGGAAACTCTGATGAAGAAAATCTCTCAATTGCGAAAGGAGTTGCATAATGTTTCTCAAGCTCAACATAAACTTTGTGAGCTATGTGGTGGAGATGATATCAATGGACAATGTGCCATGCAAGCTATAACCCAAGAAGAAGTCAATTTTATGGATAATCAGAGCCGCCAAGGTAACTACTACTAAGGGAGGAAACCTCACCCAAGCATGCGTCAAGGGCAAGCTGGACAATTCAATAGACCACCACAGTAGCAATGGCAACCACAACCCTCCTTTTCTGACAGGACTACAAAGCTAGAGGAGACACTCCAACAGTTCATGTAAGTGTCAATCTCCAATCACAAAATCACTGAAGTTGCCATTAGAAATTTGGAGATACGGGTTGGTCAATTAGCTAAGAGGTTGGAGGAGATGCCTAACAGGAGTTTTGGGACTAATGCTAAAGCTAATCCTAAGGAGGTGTGCAATGCTATTATGACTAGAAGTGGCAAGATGTTAGTTGAGAGAGAAATTGAGAGAAAAGAGAAAGATCACTTGAGTGAGAAAGAAGAGGAAATGAAAAAAGAAAGAAAAGAAGAGGCTGAGAGAAAAGAAGGCGAGAAAGATGGGAGGAAAAGGAAAGGAGAAGAGGAAGTGAGAAAAGAAAAGAAGAGAAAAGAAAAGGAGAGAGAAGAGAGAGAAAAAGGAAGAGAAATTGAGAAACCCCTTCCTTACACTAGTACAAAATATACTTTTTATAGCAATATTTTATGCTTGTTAAAATCTACAAGGTATAAAAAATGATATGATGGTATTATTGTAAATATGAAAAACTTTTTTACACTTGTTTTTGTTAAAAATAGGGAAAAAATGTATGATGAAAAAAGTTAATAAATTACAATTATTTTTATAGCGGTTATGATCAAACTAGGAACAAAAAAATCATTTTTTATACCTATTAAACCTAACTGGTGTAGAATTAGTTTTAATGAAAGGAAAAAGGCAATAAGGTAGTATTGAAAAATTTTTATTACAACAGTATAAATTATTTTTGTTTGAATTTTATTACAACACTTCATCCTTCTTTCTCGTACTCGCCGTAGGGAAAGACCATCACAGATCATCGACGCCTCGTCTCCTACGTTCCAGGCCTCTACAAAATCTCTGACGAGATCCTCCTCAACACCGTTGACAACAAGCAGCGAGATCCCTCCATGGCACCCCTCAAGGTCACCATCAATGCCAAACAGAACATTGTATCTATCTTCAACAACGGCGATGCTATACCCATCGAGATCCCCAAACTCATTTGTGGCCACTTGCTCACTAACAGGAACTATGATGACAACGTCAAGAAGATCACCGGTGGATGCAATGACTATGGTGCGAAGCTCGCTGTTAGGATATTTATCCTATTTTATCATCATTATAGTGTGTCAAGGGTGACCCTATTTATCATGATTATATTGTGTCTAGGATTACCCTATTTATCATGATTATATTGTGTCTAGGGTTACCCTATTTATCATGTACTTGTGTATCAATTTATTCATATAAATAGAAGATTGTGAGAGGGATCAATCAAGCCCTCTAGAATTATTTTACAGTTTCAATCTTAAGTTGGTATCAGAGCGGGTCGATCACGCTCTGGTTTCTGTCTCGTAATATATATCTGTCCGGCACCACAGTTCTTCGTCGCCCGCCACTGTCTGTCGTTGCCCACTGCCGGCCACATTCAACCGTAGGCCACCGTCGTCCGTCGCCGGCCACCGTCCGGCCACCGTCCGGCCACCGTCGTTGCCGGCCATCGTCGCTACCGGCCACTGTCGCTGCCGGCCACCATCGTCCGTCGCCGGCCATCGTCGCCCATCATTGTCATAGTTTCTTTCGTCTAAACCCTTAGGGTTTTCTTGTTCCTCGCTAGTACTATTCGTCTTCTTCAGAAATGGCGTTTGACAGTACTCTTTCCTTCTCTGGAAGTCCATTAATTACCTCCGAGAAGCTAAATGGGAAAAAATATCTATCATGGTCTGCTGCCGTTGAAATGTGGTTCCTTGGCCAAGGGCATTATGACCACCTTTAGTGAGATGGAAGCCATGTGCCTACTGAAAAAGCTAAACAGTGGAAACAAGCAGATTTCCAGTTGTGTGCCCTATTATGGCAATCAGTGGAACCCAAACTTCTTGTATCTTTGAGGGCTTTCAAAACTTGTCACTCCTTTTGGAAGAAAGCCCAAAGCATTTATGCCAATGATATTCTCTATGACACTACGAACAAGCTTGCATCTCTTAAAATGGAAGACCATGATATGGTGTCCTTCATGGCTAAAGCCCAATCTGTTGTCGAAGAACTTAGGATGTTTTTGGAAGTAGATCCATTAGAAGATATCAAAAAGAAACTAGACAAATTTTACATGGTGTTGATCCTTAGTCCCCTACATCCCGATTTTGATAATCTCCGAGATCAACTTCTAACTAGTCATGAGGTCCCCTCTATGGAAACATTGACCACTCGCCTTCTGCATGTCCCGGTATCTCAAACTCAAGAAGCGCATGAACTAGTGGAACCATCTGTCATGGTTGCCACACGAGGAAGAGGAGGACGTGGCACTAGAGGAGGAGGACGAGGAGGTCGGGGACGTCCTCCATGCACATACTGTAAAAGGATGGGTCATACTCAAGAGAATTGTTACTCCTTACATGGTTTCCCTTCCAAAACCGCCAATATTTCGAAGACTGAAACTTCCACTTCGAAAACTGAAACCTCCACTTCTATGTTTTCTGAGGATGAATATCAAGAGTTTTTAAGGTTAAAGTCTAACAGCTTGGTGATAACAGTTGAAAAACTGTTATTTTCATGATTAAAATTGACACTAAAAGCAACCTTTACACTTAGAAACTAGCTTGAAATCATGCTTTTCTTCATGTTTTTAGAAATAAGAGAGCTGGACAGGTTTATGCTTGATTTCAGTGTTTTTGTGCAGGTTTTAAGGTGAATTTGGTGAAAGAAGTGAAGAAGGAGAGAGATGAAATCAGAAAAGACAACAAAAAGTGCAAAAAGGAGAAGCCGAAGTCACCGCTCAGCGGCAGTTTACCGCTGAGCGGCACTCAGGAGCTTGCGAGAGGCCCGCTGAGGGGCAAACAGGCCGCTGAGGGGAGAAAACAAGTCACGCATTCACCGCTGAGCGGTAGTTTACCGCTGAGCGGCACTCTGGAAGTCACGTAAGGTCCGCTGAGGGGCAAAATGGCCGCTGAGGGGAGAAAACAAGTCACGTACTCACCGTTGAGCGGCACTTTAATCGGCTTGGACTTGACTTTTTGTAATTTACGAATGATATATAAGCTTTAGGGTTTCCTAGGGTTAGGCATCTCTGGCTGGAACGAAGCAAACACTCTCTCTTCCACCCCTTTGAAGGAGGATCTTGGATGCGGAGGCTTCCTCTTCACCTTTTTAGGGTTTATTCTTTCATTCTTTCATTGTAATTCATCTAGATTCACCATGATTATGGTGAACTAAACTCTGTATGTTAGTTGGGGAATCAATGTAATCTTGTGAAACTCGCATATATGGAATCTGTTTTTACATCTTTTAATTAAGACTTATGCTTTCTTTCATCATTAGTTAGGGTTTTTCCTCTTTGCTTAATGCTTGCATTGTTTAACTCATTCGATGCATGATTATTGGTTTTGTCGATACGGGCACGTACGGGGAAGTCTAGATCCGGGGAATTTCTCCCAATTTTATATTGGTTGTCGTTAAGCTCCTGCACTTACACTACAATAAAACATGGAATTACCGACGACTTTTTATCGACGGACTTAGTTCCGTCGGTAAATGATGCATTACCGACGGATGAAAAAAAATGTATTTTACCGACGGATATGGGCCTTCGGTAATTACCGACGGCCAAAATCCTTCGGTAAAGCCTTCGGTAATTACCGACGGCCAAAAGCCTTCGGTAAAGCCTTCGGTAAAAAGAGTGGCAAAATTCCCGCCCATTTTTTCACTCTCTCTGCGCAAAGTTTATACATTTTTATCACTCACAAATCGCTTTCTCTGCTATATTTCTCACCTTTTCTCACCTTCTCTGCCCCCATTTTTCTCAGCTGTACAACCATCTTCCCACACTGTCACCGGTGCCGCTGGGAGAACGCCACCGCTGCCTTTGGGAGGACGCGACCGCTGCCGTGGGAGGACGCCACCGCTGTTGTGGCAGAAGCGTCGCTACCGTGGGAGAAGTGCCGCTGCCGTGGGAGAAGCGCTGCTGCCGTGGGAGAAGCGCCGCTGCCGTGGGAGGACGCCACTGCTGCCGTGGGAGAAGCGCCGCTGCCGTGGGAGAAGCGCCGCTGCCGTGGGTGAAGCGCCGCTGCCGTCGCTGGAGAGCACCACCGTTGCCATGGGAGAACACCACCGTGCAAGCTTCACTGCCATTTGGAATTTTTTCAATTTTAGGGTTTCTAAAACAATTAAAGAACCGAAGTGTAGCCTCTGATTTTGGTTTTGGAATGAATAAAATTGTTGTTTTGGTTTAGGAATGAAGAAATTTGGGTAAAAAAAACTGAAAAACGAAGGATACAGGAGAAGGGGAAAGAGGAAGAAGATGAACCAGATCGACGTATTTACCGAAGGCTTTTGGCCGTTTCCGAAGGATTTTGGCCGTCGATAATAATGGTTTTTTTGGTTGTGTTATGAACTAATCATTAGGAATGCTAGGAATTGTATGAACTCGTGATTAGGGAGAAGCCTTCTGGAAAGGTACATTAGAGAGTGGCATTAACAATGATGATTTGACTGTTGAATTCCTAAAAATATATGAGAGTGGATAAGATGAAATTGACCCCCAACAAACATATTCATATCTATAATTCATTGAAAGTGTTTAGCTTTTGATTTTTCCCAGTGATCAAAATTCGTGCATACATGTTTATTTTCTGTCTTGCATTCTAAACCACAAATATTTCGTTTGTAAGTCTTAGTTAATCAAGAAACCACATAACTAAACTAGGCCGTGAGTCCTTTGGGAAGAACGATACTTGGTCTTACCAAGTTTTATTACTTGAACGATTCGGTCATACTTGCCGATTGAAAAACAAGTTTGTGACATCATAATTTGGTGTTCATAAATTTGTCCATCAAGTTTTTGGCGCAGTTGCCGGGGACTCGTGGTTTAACTGGTTAATTTGTGTGATTATTGATTATCTTTGACTTATTTTTTATTTTATTTTGAAATTTCGAATTTATTTTATTTTATTTTATTTTATTTTTTTTTTTTTGTTTTCTGTTTTTCTGTTTTCTATCTTTATTTTCTGAATCTTATATTTTCTTTTATATCTTTTTGTGCTAACCAAATCTTTTCTAGGGTTTTGTGTTCTTGTGTATGCAGGAGGCAATTCGAACTAGGAGCAAGAAAACAACAGAACCTCTGCTTGAAGGATTAGAAGACAGTAGACGGAGGAGAAGAATCAGAACATCTAGAGAACTTCTCCCTCCTCCGGAAACTCTGTTGCAACCATCACCACAAGGTTCTGACAATAGCACAGAAAATATGGAGAATAATAATATCAGAAGAACTCTTGCTGATTACACCAATGTAGCTAGACCTCAACACTTTAACAGCATAGCTAGACCTAGAGTCAATGCAGCCAATATGGAGGTCAAACCAGCACTGATCCAACTGGTGAAGAGTAATCAATTTAATGGGTTATCTCATGAAAGCCCATATGAGCACCTTACTACATTTAATGAAATTTGCAACACAGTGAAAATCAATGGGGTGCCAGACGAAGCAATCAAACTTAGTTTGTTTCCTTTCTCATTGGGAGGCAATGCTAAGCTTTGGTTGAACTCTTTTCCAGAAGGAAGTTTCACAGAGTGGGAAGCAGTGGTAACAAAGTTTTTCAACAAGTACTTTCCACAATCAAAGGTGACAAAAGGCAAGCAAGAGATATCTTCATTTAAGCAGGGCATGGAAGAATCACTGGGGCATGCATGGGATAGATACAAAAGTCTACTCAGAAAAACACCCACGCATGGTTTTGAAGAACAGGAAGTAGTCTTAACTTTCCTTGGAGGGCTTGGTTCACAAACCAAGATGATGCTGGACGCCTCAGCAGGGGGCAATATTAAATGGAAAACTCCAGAGGAAGCCACATAAATTATAGAAAACATGGCTACTAGTGATAATGAGCTGCACAGTGAGAGAGGAGCTCCTATGCAACAAAAAGGGGTTCTTCAATTACAAACACATGATGCCTTGCTAGCTCAAAATAAAATTCTAACTCAACAGCTGGAGACTCTGAGTAAAACTCTTGCTCAATTACCTAAAGAGTTGAAATCTGCTGCACAGGTACAAACCCAGTTGTGCGAATTATGTGGAGGTGATCATATCAATGGTCAATGTGCTTTTCCAGTGGAAGCCGTGGAGGATGTTAATTTCATGGCTAATCAATTTCCATACCGTCAAGGGAATTACAATCAAGGGTGGAAACCACATCCAAGCATTGGTCAAGGACAAACTGGGCAAGCTAATCAATATAATAAGCAGCAGCAACCAACCATTTGGCAACAGTTATCTATGCTTAATGAAAGATCAACAAGGTTGGAAGAAACTCTTCAGCAATTCATACAGAAAACTGAATCTTCTCAAAAGAGCACTGAAGCTGCTATAAAGAATTTGGAGATTCAAATGGGTCAGATTACCAAGCAATTGGAAGAAAGGCCAAATAGAAATTTTGGGGCTAATACTGAAGTTAACCCCAGAGAAGAGTGCAAAGTGGTAAAGAGTGTGAATGAAGAGATAATTGAGTTAGAAGAAGGAGAAACAGAAGAAAGAAGAGAAATAGAAAGCAAAAATTTTTTTCCTTTTCCAATAAATCAAGAGAAGCAAATGGACTTCACAGAATTATTCAGAATGGTGGATAATGAAGCACCTTGGGAGCAGATTCTACAGAAAATTGCAGTTTACACAAAATCTGATGAAGAAATCTCTACAAAGAAGAGACGTAGAGATGATGAGGAAAAAAAGTGTATAATTGTTAAGAAAGAGTCATTCCCTCCTAAAGCACCAAATCCAGGTAGTTTTTCTATCCCTTGTACTATAGGGAAGAAAAAGGTAAAGAAAGCTCTCCTTGATTTAGGTTCAAGTGTTAACTTGATACCTTATTCTTTACTGGAGCAAATTGGCAATGTTAAAGTGAAACCTGTAAAGGTTAATCTAGTAATGGCTGATGGATCTTCAAAGGAGCCATGTGGGATTGCAGAGGACATTATAGTTTGTGTTGGCAAACTTCAGTTTTTAGCAGACTTCGTGGTGATGAAGATGGAGACCGAGAAGATACCTATCATACTTGGAAGACCGTTTATGAAAACGGCCAGGGCTATCATAGATGTAAATGAAGGTATAGTGATGTTCCAGGACAGAGAGGAGAGAGTGGTGGTGGATGTCTTCAAAGATGAGACGCAAGCAAAGGAGGAAGAAGCTAGTTATAAAGCTGCATTTCGAGATGCACCCATGACCAGACGTAAAGATGAAGATCTTGAGGTTTCAGGTAACCAATGTTTGTTGTTTCAGGTACCCAAGGAAGAAGAGATTGGAAGAGAAGAAGAAATTAATAGACACTGGAAGAAAAGAAGACTCCAACTTGGCACACCTGTAAGAATCAAGAACAAGTTGTGGGTTGTGAAGGGCTTTAAAGAGAAGGAGATGATAGAGATAGAGTCTCCATATTCTAGAAGAACCAAAACAGTTCAAAGGAAACAGTTGAGAAGTTGGTGGAATGACAACATCAACTATAAAGAAGAAGGAACTTGAACTTTATTGGGTCAAGCTAGTGACATTAAAAGAGCGCTTGCTGGAGGCAACTCAGTGATTTACAAACTTTTGATTTGGATTTTGGTTTTGTAACTTTTACTTTGTGGACATTATTTTTGTAAATATTTTGTTGGATATAGCATCTACTGAAGGATGCTAGGTGGTTAAGTATCTACTGATGGATACTCAGTTTGTAACACCTACTGATGGGTGTTGGTGGATTTTGGGTCAGGCTCGTGACGTTAAACAAGCGCTACCTGGGAGGCAACGCAGTTGATTGATTGTTTTTGTTTGTTTCATTTTAGTTGCATAATAGGGTTTGCATAAGCATTTTTAAACATTGAATTGCAGGGAACCAATGAGGGGCATGTTTAGGAGGCACGTAAGTTAAGAAAAGAAGGAGAAGAGCACATCACGAAAATGCCGCTGAGCGGTAACTTACCGCTGAGCGGTACTCGCGCAGAATGGGCTTTAGTTCCCCTTAGCCGGACCCGAGCCCATTAGGGTATTTTTATACCCCAAGCTGCGTTTTAGGGTTTCTTTCCAGGCCTTTCTCTGCACAAACACTTCCACACACCTTCTCCTAGGTTTTCCACATCTTTTCACTCTTCCCTCTTAAGAAAATATCTCCTCCACTCACTTTTTCACTAGTGTGCCATCAAAGTTTGGGGTTGGAAGAGAGCATTCTAGCTTGGAAGCATTCTCATTGCATCTAGTATCTCCACCCAAGTAAGTAAAAAGCATTTTGTTCATTCTAGGGTTCTTGAATTCGAATATGATTGTCAAAGCATGAATATTTAGGGGTTTTGATTTCTATGCATGATTTGATGATATATTTGATGTTTGAACCGATTAAACTGCATGATTATGAACTGGAAAACTGAAAATTGCATTTGGGTGGAGTTAGGAAAGCGTTAAAACAAGATTTTCAAAAATCTGCAGAGTTACCGCTGAGGGGTAAACTACCGCTGAGCGGCACTCTGCCAGATTTGGTTTTTCTGGTTTTTTGTGATCTGGACTATGGCACTGGTGGCGCTGAGGGGAAATTCTGGCCCTCAGCGGTGGTTTAGCTTCGAAAGGAGTTGTGTTCTGTGTTTTACTAATGATTAACATCATGTTCTGTGGTTTTGTTTTTGTTTTGAATGTAGGAATGACATCATCATCAGGAAAAAGATTGAAAACCATGGCAACCAAAAGAAAGGAAAAGGAACCAGAGCAACCCCAATCTAGCAGGTTCCTCTCTAGGAAACATGAGAAGCACTTTAAAGTGGTTCAGGACAGGAGACTTCTGATGGAGAGAAAGGTTGGAATGATACCTAACCTTGCTCCTCAATTTGGAGAGCAAGTGTTAGGGAATGATTGGGGAAAGCTAGCCACTTATCCTGCACCTGCCAACATAGCTGTAGTAAAGGAATTTTACACCAATGCAAAGAAGATTGGTGATTATCCAGCTAAGAATTATTTGGGCTATGTCAGAGGCCATGCTATCAGGTATGATCCTGATTCTATCAACAACTTCCTGGATACTGTGTGGGCTGGTGAGCAATGCCAGTTTGCTCTTTGCATGGAGGAAGGTGCTGATTATGAGGATGTGGAGAGAGTATTGTGTATACCTGGAGGACACTTCCAAAGGAATAGATCTGGCTTAGTGGTTAACATTAGGAGGACGGATTTGACTCCTCTTGCAAAGTATTGGATGGCATTTTCTCATGCCAACATTCAGCCATGTTCACATGTGTCAGATATTACTCTCAGCAGGGCATTCTTCATATACTATGCTATCAGAAACTTGAATGTTAACATTG
Source organism: Vigna reflexopilosa (assembly GCA_027742785.1). Classification (NCBI taxonomy): domain Eukaryota; kingdom Viridiplantae; phylum Streptophyta; class Magnoliopsida; order Fabales; family Fabaceae; genus Vigna; species Vigna reflexopilosa. Next base: position 13,210,923 of record CM050924.1, read on the forward strand.
GGCAGGTGATAGCTGATGAGATTAGTGTGTGCGCCAATACTTCAAACAACAAAGCACCACTAGGACATCCTTCTTTGATCACGCACCTTTGCAAGATAGCTGGGGTGGACACTTCTGCTCCACCTTTTGAGAGGCCAAGAAAAGCTATTGATGAGGCTTACTATAGACAGTACTGTGGAGGTGATGATGCAGCTCAGCCAGTTCCACCACGCCGTGCTCGTAGAGAGAGAGGGCCAGCACAGAGCCAGACATCTGCTGAGACACATGAAGCAGAGCCATTCCAGATGAGGGACATGTATATGTCTCTTATAGGGGCTCAGTTGCAGTCCATTCACAGAGGGCAGGTGGCCACTGCTGAGATGATTGTGGGGATGTATGATACACCTCCAGCCCACAGGTGGACTATGGATGAATTCCATAATGTGGTAGCATGGCCAGAGGAACCAGTGCATGGAGGAGGAGCTGAAGCAGCTGAAGCTTCAGCTAGAGATATGGAAGAAGATGAAGCTGATGAGGATGATACATTTGAAGATGATGAAGATGAGGAGGAAGAGGAAGATACAGAGGACAGCTCAGATTGATGAGGAGCTGAGATAGCATTTACTGATGAATGCTATCATGTGCTTATGTTTTGTGGTTTAAGTTTTCTGAACTTATTTGTTTCTGTTTTTAGATTAGGGTTTGATGTACTTTATTTGAAACCTGGTTTGTTATGATGGTTTGCTATTAACTGTGATTTTGTGATAAGTAATTCTGAATGATGCTTATGATTGATTGATGTTGAGATGATGTGCACATTAAAATGCTTATACAGGTGATTCACAAGCTTTGTGAACAAATGCATTATATCATGATTGTGATTGTGAAATTAAGCAGGATGTGTATGTCAAATGTGAATGAGCTTATATGTGAGATTTTGAGCTCCAGAGTTGTTATTGTTGAATGCTATTACTTTGAAAGCATGAATGATTTTGCCCAGGTTTTCTATGATTGAATCAATTGCTTGTTTTGCATCATGTGATCAAGGCCATTTGTTGAAAACCTTTTTATTGGCCAAATTCATAAAATTAGCCCACTAAAAGAGAACACTGTGTGTTCTATCCTTTGAACCCTTAGCCTTGAATATACACTGAAAACCTTTAGTTGAAAATCTTTACCTTGAGTTAAGAAGAAGATCTTGTGTGGTATTGTTAAATGTTCAAGTTTGGGGTTGTTGGGAAAACATGAAAAGCATTGAGCTAAGAGCTAAAAAGTAAGAATATGCAAAGAAAAAGAAAAGAAAAGAAAAAGAAGCAAAGCTCAATGCAAAGGCAAAAGAAAGTTGGGAAAGAATAAGATGATTGTGTTGTATAATTCTCTTAACTCAAGGGTTTTGTGATCTAGAAAAACCAATTTTCTTGTTAGCCCAGCCACGTTATGAGCCATAGAAAAGTCCTTGTGATGATGCATGCTTGTGAATGTTTTTGATTGTGGTAAAATGAAAGGCAAAGTTGATTCATGTGACATTGTGATAGTAGAGTGAATGAGTGATCATCTCTTATACACTTGAGTGTGAGTGAAACACTTGACTTAGTGAGGAAATATTCCATTAACACATGAACATCCATGCTTAATTGATTGATCATTCATGAAAATAGCATTTGTTGGAATTTAAATGACTTTGTGAACACTAAAACATGTGCACATCTTGATTCAACTCTTGGTCATAAGTTTGAGTGAAGTTGTTACTTATCTAGAAAAAGAGGATTTTTGAATGGGTGAACCATCATGTGAATTGGTTGAAGATAGAGTTACATCTTGTTTGCTTGAGGACAAGCAAAGTTCTAAGTTTGGGGTTGTGATAACAGTTGAAAAACTGTTATTTTCATGATTAAAATTGACACTAAAAGCAACCTTTACACTTAGAAACTAGCTTGAAATCATGCTTTTCTTCATGTTTTTAGAAATAAGAGAGCTGGACAGGTTTATGCTTGATTTCAGTGTTTTTGTGCAGGTTTTAAGGTGAATTTGGTGAAAGAAGTGAAGAAGGAGAGAGATGAAATCAGAAAAGACAACAAAAAGTGCAAAAAGGAGAAGCCGAAGTCACCGCTCAGCGGTAGTTTACTGCTGAGCGGCAATGGTCGCTGAGGGGAGAAAACAAGTCACGTACTCACCGCTGAGCGGCACTTTAATGGGCTTGGACTTGACTTTTTGTAATTTACGAATGATATATAAGCTTTAGGGTTTCCTAGGGTTAGGCATCTCTGGCTGGAACGAAGCAAACACTCTCTCTTCCACCCCTTTGAAGGAGGATCTTGGATGCGGAGGCTTCTTCTTCACCTTTTTAGGGTTTATTCTTTCATTCTTTCATTGTAATTCATCTAGATTCACCATGATTATGGTGAACTAAACTCTGTATGTTTGTTGGGGAATCAATGTAATCTTGTGAAACTCGCATATATGGAATCTGTTTTTACATCTTTTAATTAAGACTTATGCTTTCTTTCATCATTAGTTAGGGTTTTTCCTCTTTGCTTAATGCTTGCATTGTTTAACTCATTCGATGCATGATTATTGGTTTTGTCGATACGGGCACGTACGGGGAAGTCTAGATCCGGGGAATTTCTCCCAATTTTATATTGGTTGTCGTTAAGCTCCTGCACTTATGAACTGATCATTAGGAATGCTAGAAATTGTATGAACTCGTGATTAGGGAGAAGCCTTCTGGAAAGGTACATTAGAGAGTGGCATTAACAATGATGATTTGACTGTTGAATTCCTAAAAATATATGAGAGTGGATAAGATGAAATTGACCCCCAACAAACATATTCATATCTATAATTCATTGAAAGTGTTTAGCTTTTAATTTTTGCCAGTGATCAAAATTCATGCATACATGTTTATTTTCTGTCTTGCATTCTAAACCACAAATATTTCGTTTGTAAGTCTTAGTTAATCAAGAAACCACATAACTAAACTAGGCCGTGAGTCCTTTGGGAAGAACGATACTTGGTCTTACCAAGTTTTATTACTTGAACGATTCGGTCATACTTGCCGATTGAAAAACAAGTTTGTGACATCATAATTTGGTGTTCATAAATTTGTCCATCACTTGGCACAACCATCTCAATCTCCCAATACATCAACAACCTGCGTTTCTCAATCTATGGAAGGCCAAAATTCATGGGTAATTGACTCAGGTGCTTCTGATCACATTTCTAGTAATACCTCTTTGTTCTCATCTATTTCCTTTCGAGAAAAACCTCATTTCATAACCCTTGCAAATGGATCTAAAACTTCTTCGAAAGGAGTCGGTCATGTTTCTTTGTCTCCCTCCCTCAATCTCAACTCAGTCTTTTTTGTCCCTAATTGTCCTTTTAATTTAATTTCCTTAAGCCAATTGACTAAAATGTTAAATTGTTCAATAACCTTTGATCATAAATCTTTTGTTATACAGGAGCGTGGTTCGGGGAGACAGATTGGAGAAGGATATGAAGCTAGTGGATTATACCATTTTGGATCTCGTCCAAGGGTGTCCTATGTTGCTACTCCTAATCCTAAAGTGCTACATGATCGACTTGGCCATCCTCATTTGTCCAAATTAAAAAAGATGTGTCCTGAACTTAGTGGTCTCCAAACCTTAGAATGTGAGTCATGTCAATCACGAAAACATGTTAGATCTTCCTTTCCTAAAAGGTCTCAATCAATATGTAATTCTAGTTTTTCTATCATCCATTCTGATATATGGGGACCTAGTCGTATCTCCTCCTATGGTTTTAGATATTTTATTACCTTTATTGATGAATATTCAAGATGTACTTGGGTTTATCTTATGAAAAATCGTTCTGAATTGTTAGCTATCTTTACATCCTTTTTGAATGAAATCAAGAATCAATTTGTCAAGTAATCAAAATATTAAGAAGTGATAATGCAAAAGAGTATTTCTCATCCTCCTTTTCTGCCATCTTGAGTTCCCATGGTATCTTACATCAGTCTACTTGTCCTCATACACCACAGCAAAATGGTATAGCAGAACGAAAAAATAGACACTTGGTTGAAACTACTAGTACTCTTTTGCTTGGTGCCCATATTCCTGTCCATCACTGGGGGATTCCATCTTAACTGCATGTTATCTTATTAATAGGATGCCCTCCTCCTCTCTTGATAATAATTTTCTTTCTCCATTTTGTTTCATAATGATCCTCTCTTTCATACATCTCCCCGAGTGTTTGGCTGTGTATGTTTTGTTCATGACATGTCTCCAATTCTAGACAAACTCTCCGTTCGCGCTCTCAAATGTGTCTTCTTAGGCTATTCTCGACTTCAAAAAGGATATTGGTGTTACTCTCCTGAAACTAAGAAGTATGACATGTCTGCCAATGTCACATTCTTTGAACAAACTCCTTACTTCTCTCCGTCTATTCAGGATGTTTCTATCCTCCACCAGATCCTTCCTATTCCAATGGTTGAGTCAAATAGCTCCACTGTCTCTGTCATTCCAAGTCTTGATCACAATCCTTCTACACCTGTTTCTCCACATACTGAGATCATCCCACACAGGGCCCCAATGGATAGTCCACCTCCCTAAGACAATGGTGAATCTCCTACTTCAGATTCTTCTCCCTCGTCACCTCCTCCCACGCCTCCTGGTGCAAATGATTCAGCATGGCCTATTGCCCTCAGAAAAGGTACTCATTCCACTTGGAACCTTCATCCCATTTATAATTTTCTAAGTTATCATCGATTGTCGCCCTCCTATTTTTCTCTTTTATCCTCAGTGTCCTCTATTGTTATACCCAAGAATGTGAAAGAAGCACTTGATCATCCTGGATGGCGACAAGCTATGATTGTAGAAATGCAGGCTCTTGACCATAGTAATACTTGGGAGCTGGTGCCCCTTCCCCCAGGAAAAAAGGCGGTTGGTTGTCGATGAGTGTATGCAGTTAAAGTTGGCCCTGATGGTGAAATTGATCGGCTCAAAGCTCGGCTTGTTGCAAAAGGTTACACTCAGGTTTATGGTCTTGATTATTGTGACACTTTCTCTCCTGTAGCCAAGATGACTATTATTCGTCTCTTCTTTTCCATGGAAGCCATTCGTGACTGGCCACTTCATCAATTGGATATCAAGAATGCCTTCCTACATGGTGATCTTGAGGAAGAAGTTTATATGGAGCAACCTCCTGGGTTTGTTGCTCAGGGGGAGTCTGGTATGGTATGCAAATTGAATCGATCTCTATATGGCCTCAAGCAATCTCCACGTGCTTGGTTTGGAAAGTTTAGCTCCATTGCTCAAAAATTTGGGCTAAAACACAGTGAAGCAGACCATTCAGTTTTTTATTGTCATTCTTCTCTCGGGAAATGTGTTTACTTAATAGTATATGTTGATGATATTGTCATTATAGGAAATGATGTTGTTGGAATATCTCAACTAAAAGAGTACTTGTGTAGACATTTTCAAACCAAGGATCTTGGAAGTCTCAAATACTTCTTAGGCATTGAAGTAGCGCAATCAAAAGATGGAGTTGTAATCTCCCAAAGGAAGTATGCTCTTGATATATTACAAGAAACAGGCATGATTGATTGTAGACCAGTAGACAGTCCCATGGACCCAAACCAGAAATTAAGGACAGAAGAAGGTGAATTATTCTCCGATCTAGAGAGGTATAGGAGGCTGGTTGGCAAACTGATTTATCTCACTATTACAAGGCCAAATCTATCCTTTGCAGTTGGAGTGGTTAGTCAGTTCATGCAGGCTCCATGTGTTGACCATTGGAATGCTCTCATTCGCATTCTAAGGTATGTAAAGAAGGCTCCCGAGCAAGGATTATTATATGAAGATAAAGGAAGCATTCATCTCTCTAAGTATTGCGATGCAGATTGGGCAGGTTCACCTATTGATAGACGGTCTACAACAGGATATTGTGTTTTTCTGGGAGGAAACATTATTTCATGGAAAAGTAAGAAACAGAATGTAGTAGCTCGATCAACCACGGAAGCTGAGTATAGGGCAATGGCATCACTAACATGTGAACTTATATGGGTGAAAAAATTCCTTCAAGAGGTTAAATTTTGTGACATCCATACTATGAAGATGTATTGCGACAATCAAGCTGCTATCCACATTGCATCAAATCCAGTGTTTCACGAGAGGACTAAACATATAGAAATTAATTGTCATTTTGTTCGTGAAAAGTTGTTGACCAAAGAAATATGTACTGAGTTTATTGGATCAAACGATCAACTCATAGATGTATTGACCAAGTCATTAAGGGGTCATCGAATTGAGTTTATTTGTTCCAAGCTTGGTACATACAATTTGTATACTCCAGCTTGAGGGGGAGTGTTAGGATATTTATCCTATTTTATCATCATTATAGTGTGTCAAGGGTTACCCTATTTATCATGATTATATTGTGTCTAGGATTATCCTATTTATCATGATTATATTGTGTCTAAGGTTATCCTATTTATCATGTACTTGTGTATCAATTTATTCATATAAATAGAAGATTGTTAGAGGGATCAATCAAGCCTTCTAGAATTATTTTACAGTTTTAATCTTAAGTCTCACCAACATCTTCTCCATCGAGTTCATCATCAAAATCGTCGACGGAAAGGGCAAGAAGTATAAAGAGGTATTTTTTTCAGTGACTAGGGTTTTCCTCTATTTTCCTCCATTTCCTGAGTCTCATCCTTCATTGAGCAGTCCTAGGGTTTTCCTTCCGTTTTCACAGCTGATGAACTCCATTATGTCTCCCTCTCAAATTTCGATTGGAAACTCTCTCTCTGGAACTATAATTCTCTGCAACTTTCGTTTACTCTCTCCCTGTGATTTTGCTGACATTTCTTAGGACACAATTTTGTTTGATAGGCACCTCCGAGGAATCATCCTATGCTGCCCTTGTTGATCGTCGAAACTATAATGCAATTGTTGTTTTTTTTTAAACATGTGTTCCTGTTGTGTTTCCTCCTGTTCCTCCTTAATGAAGATGTTATCTTAAAGGTGACCTGTTACTTTGATTTGTTATAATTGCTTCTCAATTTATCTTGTGCATGAACTTGACTCACTCATGTTTCAATTAAGTATATTTGAGATGTTACCGTTGTTTGGTGCTCTTGTCCAACTTGTTAAAACTGGCTATACTAAGGCAGTGCAACATTTAGATGGCATGTACGCATTGTTACTAGTTGCAAAGATAGCTGCTGTTGACATTAAAGCTGGTTTGTATTAGTAGAAATCTTTATATTTTTAAAGTTGAAGTACTGGTGTTCTGTTTTTTATTTTTCTTTTTATTTTGCCAAAATTTTTCATTTGTTCTGTTGTGTTCTACTTGCCTTGAGGAAGCATTGGTAAAGGAAAAGATATGGGCTCTGATATCACAAAATGAATCTTCGGTTGTGCCAATTTCTATTGTGATTACTCAACTAAAAATTGTTTTATAGCATTACACAGGATTTATTCTACATATCTAAAAATTTGCTCTACAGGCTTCAAAGCTATCAATTAAGGATAGCATGCCATGTGTCGATCTTCTTGAAGTGCTTCTTGTGGAACATTTACCGCGGTAAATTTTATTATAATGCAAAAATGTTGACTGTAGTTTACGTCTTTATTGTTGTATGCTTTATTGTGTTTTGTTTTCTTCATGCTGCAGTACACTATCCAACTTCTCTGTCAGATTGTTGTTACAGGTAAAACATTTTGCATTTTATCTGATTTCTATATTAGTATTTTAAGTTGACCCATTTATTGTTAACTAAATGCAGTTACTGGTTTTTTTTTATATTCCATCCGAGGTAGGATATTCGAAGAATGACATATAATGTTACTAGGAAGATTATCACGTCTGCTCCTAAGTTATCTGAAGATCTATTCTTGGAATTTTCAAAGTACTTTTCTTTGGTAGGAGAAAGGTATCTCTTCATACAAATAGTTGCATATTTTGCTATTAGATTTGGTCTTACAATAAGCTCTTACAATTTCTCTTATCCAGAAGTCATAAATTATCTGGAAAGTTCCTCTTCAAATTCCCCTTTGGGATGTTTTCTGCTTGTCTAAATTTTTCGTAGTCACACTACTAAATAGTGTTGTTTTATAAGATTGGTAACAGTTGTTAGTATCTTTAGTTTTCCTTCTGAAAAAACTGGTGCCTAATGTGGCTGGAGTAATTTTTTCCACAATCTAGTAAATAATGCATGTGCTTATCTTGTCGGTCTTATTGGCCAAGATGCTTACAACAATCTATTTTGGAGTTCAATTTTTGTTATTTGTGTTCTTTTCCAGACCAATTGTCAATTCTCATTAACTATTATAGAAGATACCAAACATGGTCCTAGTGTTGTATAGCATTTCAATCATAGTCTTGTATTTCTGCCCTCGTCAATCTCAATCTTTGCCACTTTGCTTTTAAACTCTTAATATTTGAATTTGCAGTGATACTGATATTTCTTTGGAACCTCAAGTTTCGTCTGTTCCATCTGTTGAGGTGTTGGTTAAGGCTCTGCTTATGATGTCACAGCAGCTCTGAAACATGCTCCAGATTCCTTTGTCAGAATATTACTTTGCTCACATCATCCATGTGTAGTTGGTAGTGCAAAACGAGATGTGGTGTGGAAGGTAACTTTTCTTCATTATTGTGTGTTGTCCTATATAATTTGCACTTAATTATTTAATTTCTAATAAAGAGCAACTAGTATAAACTTGAGATACAGTGCTAGAGGTAATTGATTGAACTTCAATTTTTTTGATTTTGGGGACTGAATAGTGAAATAATGACAGAAGAGATTGATGAATATAATTGCACTTTGATATTGTGTTGAAAGTGAGAGAAATAGATGCAAGAGTTGTTGAAGACTGTGAATGGATTGCACAATGATTTTAATTTTATATTAGTTGATAACGATAAATAGAAATAATTATAAGAAATTATTTCTATATATGATATGTCTATAAATCATGAGTCTGGTGCTAGTAAGATATCCCTATAATTATAAAAATCCTAGTTAAATAATATGGAAACAAATGGTAAAAATATAAGAGAAGAATAAAACCTAAGTGATCAGGTTTCATATTATAAGTATAATAATATCATCACATTATTGAAATAGAAAACGTATTTCTCATATTTTTAGCAATACATGTTTCGAGGTATTTATTTACATGTGTGCTTTGGTTCTTTTTTTTTTCTTTTGATTGGTTAGCTAACCTGTTTCATTTTATTTTCCAGAGGCTCTGCAAGTGTCTGCAAGCACATGGTTTTGTTGTCATTGATATTATTTCAGCTAACGTGGGGAATCTCTTAAAGGTAATCTACAAATCTTTTGCGTTTTCTTTTTATTGTTAGAGTAGCTGCTGTGTGATTTATGTATTCATATTAAATATCTAAATTTTCTTTTCAATATGTTACATATTATGGCAAAATCAGTGATGTAACTGCTACATTTGGGTGTGTATTTGCTTAGGTACCATGACCGAAATTCATTGATGTAACTGCTACAAGAGTTTACAGAAAAAAATATTTAAATTGGATCAAATCACATTTTCAGAATCTATTGTTAGTTTATATATATATATATATATATATATATATATATATATATATATACACATTCCTGCAAAAGAATCAGATAAGATGATAAGAAAATTGAATCATACATTATATGTTACATGATGCCTTGTTTAATGGTAAACAGAGGAAGGTGGGTGATGTGTTACAGTGCTTTTTGAAAGAAACTATTAAGTATTTCATGTGTTTATAATATGTGCTAAAAATTTGGATTTTTTAATCTGAATAATTTTAAACTACTAATAAACATTAATTTTGATATTTTAAAATATATTAAAAAATTTCAAAATATCAGCATCAATGTTCAAATAGAAAATATACCAAAATATCTAATAAAAAATCAGAGTATATAAATAATTTATATAAAAAAAGTGAGGAAAATATATTTGACCAATTATGAACATGTGGGGAACATTTACTGTTGTGTGTGCTTACTACATATATGGTAATAACTCTATTTATCCTTGTCCATTGCATTCATTAAGTGGCACCAGTGTTGCATCTGCATAACAGATATTAGTGGAAAGATACAATTGGACCATGGGAAGAGAGAGACCAGATCACTATAATGATATTTGGGACAATTGAAGTGATGATGAAATTAGTTGTTTTGAATATCTCCAATTTTGGGGTAATGCCTACTCAAGTTCTTTGGCTTGATAATGTCTCTATGTAGGTTGTTGAGTATCGTGGTGTGAATGTAAGGCGTAGTGTTATTGGTCTGATCTGAAGGAAGCAAAATATCGTTCGAAAGGCAAAGATTGCTATGTAAGTATTATGTTTAAGATTGTTTAAATAGTTGTACATGCTTTCAATCTTTCTTGTATTGGTTGAGAAGGTGAAGTCGATTTGGTAATTAGTTGAAAACCCTGTTTTGACAGGTCCATGATTGCTATTAATGTTTGAGTTCATTTACTGCTAATCTTAACACCAAACAAAATAAAATATTTTCATTAAATATGCATGATGGATAATATATTTACCTTTTTCTTAGCAAGTACATTCATGATCCAGGTTATGCAATCTTTGTGAATGATACATATGCATTATTCTGTATTAAGAAGTAGTAGTTTCGAGAAGGCATAACATTGTATTGTAGATGTAAAAGAAAGCTAATGAAAAAAAAAAAAGGCTTAAAGAGGTGTTCCGATAAAGTTGTTAACATACATATTTTCATCATTAGACTTCAAAGCATGCAGGGGTTGTTTGTTTTCGTCATATTGAACATGGGAATAATCACTAGGAGACCCATGGTTGTCACTTATCAGATTTGATGTCGTTTAATTGCGTGTTATATATGTTTTTGAAAATTAAGTTGAAGTAAAATAAAAGCTAAGCAACCTTTTAAACCTCGATTTTCATTTGGCATCTAATTTAATCTTAGCAGCTCTATTTTGTCAATATAACCATATGTAAAATGCAATCTTGAATTTGTTATGTGTCTTGAAAGCACACTCAAAGGCCTCCACATGGGAAGGCCTCCACATGGGAAAAGGAGCTCCAGGATGTAAGCTACCAGAATCTGTGCATCCAGATTCCCTACACAATAAGGGCTCTTAATTTTGCCATCAATCCTTGTCTCATGTTACAATATATTGCATAGTTTACAGACTTTAAGCTAATAAAGCTTTGACATGTTTTTTCACAAAAGTCAGTGTTTTCTAACATGCTTTTATGGAATCTTTGGTTGTATGTAACTGTGATTTTTCTTGTACTGATTGTAATGGATGCAGGGGCAATGCTGGTTTTTCAAGTCAAATTTGCATTTGTATCTGGATTAGCAATAACTATTTTATTCATACCAGGTAGAAATATCACTTAGATTTTTTAAATTATTGTTTGGTGACATGTTCCAAGTTCAACTTAAACATTTCCTCGGTGTTATAATTTGGTCAGATATAATTGTTCTCCCATTCATTTGGACCGGCTGGTTTAGTCTTACTTTTTCTTTTTCTTAAAATTTGCACACATTTTGGGATTGACGCCACAGTGTAATCTTTATTTATTGTTGCAGGTAGAAGATGCTCAAAGTCTAGGTGATAAATTGCCTATCAAATTTTCCAAGTGATTAATTGTTAGAAAGACACGTTATTGAATTATAGACAATGTAATTGTTAATTTTTTAAGTTGGATTATAAACAATGTAATTTTCAATTTCTATGTATAACCCTTTTTAGATGATTAGATGTTTGAATATTACATTTTGAATTGAGAAACTATTTTATGTATAATTATATTATGTTTAGGGACTTTCTTAGGTAAATATTACATTGAGGAACTATTTTGATGTGTTAATAATAGAAACAATATTGATTATTTTTTTTTTGTTATTGATAATTTAGACTGTAGTATGGAATTGAATTTTATGCAGGTCTAAATATGGATAGTGGCACATACAAATCAAATATTCAAAAACAAAACGTCACTTTTATACCTGTTAAAGCACAATAGGTATAAAAGTGAGATTCTTTTATACTTGCTATGGAACCTTCAGGTATAAAAAATTGGTTTTTTCTGTTACTTTTTTATACCTGCTCCAAAATGGTAAGTGTGGATAACAACTTTTATATCTATTATAGACATAACTGGTGCAAAAAGTTACACTTTTTACACCAGTTCTAGAACAGGTGTGAAAAATCGGAAACTTTTTATACCCCTCACTTTTATACCAACTCAAAAATAAGTATAAAAAGCCTTTTTTAATAGGTATAAAAAATGATTTTTGCACTAGTGTTATCCAAAAAAATTTTCAAGGAAGGAAAAAGAAAAAAAATGTGAGATGAATATGTTGTTAGGGTTAGATTTCACCAAGTTTACTCTCATGTATAAAAGAATTCTTCTTCTTTCATTAAAGTTAACCTCACTCACTAAATCACTTAAAACTCGATCCCTCAATGAAGAAAGTCTATCCTTAATTACTAGTTAATACGATTCCTAGCATTCATAATAATTAATTCTGAAGATGAAAAACTTAAGACGACCAAGACTCATACCCCTATCCTTGAGAAATACTGGTCTTGAGAATAATTCTACAAGAACCTGAATTGTAAGGAACCTCCCGACTCTCATGCAATTCATACATCACGCTATGAATGAGTTAAACAAAGCATGCATTGATCACAGAAGAATTACCCTAACAATTAATGAAAGAAGCATAAATTATTAAGAATCAATTCAAATACATGAGAGTTAACAAGGTTACATCATCCCTCAACAACAAATAGAAGTTAGTTCCCCATTGTCATGGAGAAACTAGATGTACAATGAAGATGAATGAGATAGAAAAACCCTAAAAGTTGAAGATGGAGGCTCCCGCATCCAAATCTACTTTCAGAGAGTGGAAGAGTGTGTTGTTGTGCCTCCTCTGCCAAAGATACAAAACCTAGGGCGTCTAGGTCCTTTAAATAGAGCGGAATAAAAACAGAAACAAAGCCCAGGCCCATCTCGTTGGCACTCAGCGCCCCACTTAGGGCGCCCGGGCGTGCTGCGATACCAAAACTGGCGCTCAACGCCCCACTTAGGGCGCCCAGGCGGTGTACTGGTCAAAACTGGCGCTCAGTGCCCCTAGAAGGGCACCTAGGTGTGGTGCGGGAAGAAAATTGGCGATCAGGGGCGCTCAGCCCTAGCGGTAGCATTCCAAAACTCATTTTTTTGCTGTTTTGCTTGTTTATATATGGCTGATTCAGCTCTATACAGCTCCATATATTGTTGGAGATCCTTCTAGGCACATTATTAGCTACAAAATAAAGGGAATTTAGTGATAAAATCATAAAGTATAACCTCTACTCACTTATTCGCCAAACTAAAGCAAAAAGATGAGTTCAAGCAAGTTTCTAAGTAGAAAATGGTGCATTTAGTATCAAAATCACATCACAGATAATAGTATTTTCAACTGTTATCACAACCCCAAACTTAGAACTTTGCTTATCCTCATGCAAAACAAAATGTAACTCAGCTTTTCTCAACAATTACTATAATGGCTCAGCATATTTCAAAACTTTTTCTTCTTGGACAAGTAATCACTTTTATCAGCTCATCATAAAGATGCCACTCAAGATGTACAAATGCCTTAATTCAATCAAACTCAATGTGATGCTCATGTATTTCAAAGAATGTTATCCTTAAGAATGATCAATCAACCAAGCAAAGATGAAATCATGAATTCAAAGAACTGCTCCTCACCAAGGAAAGTGTTTCACTCAAGCACTCAAAAGTGTATCACTCAAGCACTCAAAAGTGTATCACTCAAACTCAAAGATGTATAGTGAGATGTTGGTGTCTCTTTCACTCTGGTAGCACAATGTCATACGAATTAACTTTGCCTTTCATTTAACCACAATGAATCATACTCAAAAGCAAGTTTTCATCATAGGGTCTTTTCTCGGCTTGTAGCTTGGCTGGGTGATGATAAATTTATGAACACCGAAAAACAGCGCCAAAAACTTGTTTAACCCTCGACAAGTGTGACCGAATCGTATCAAGTAATAAACCCGGTAAGACCAAGTATCGTTCTCTCAAAGGACTCACGGCCTAGTTAGTTATATGATTTCTTGATTATTTAAGACTTGTGAACACATTCTTGAGGTTTCAAATGAAAAAGACAATAAGTAAACATGTATGCATGTGATGATCAATGGGAAAGAAGAACACAAACATTGAGCGAATTATATGGATGAGTATGTTGTTGGGGAAATCAATTTCATCTTATCCATTCTCATATATTTTAGGAATTCATCATTCTTTTTATCAATGTTAATGCCACTCTCTAAATTACCTTAAACCCGATGTCTCGGTGAAGAAAGCCTATCCTTAATTATGAGTTCATACAATTCCTAGCATCCCTAATAATTAATTCTAAAGCACAGAAGCTTAAAGGCAACCAACCCTCATATCCCTATGTTTAGGCGATACTGCTTTCGGGAGAATTTCCCCGGATCTAGATTTTACCGTATGTGTCCATATCAATAAAACCAATAATCATGACATCGAATGAGTTAAACAACGCATGCTTTGAGCAAAGAGGAAAAACCCTAACTAATGATGAAAGAAAGCATGTATCAAAGATATGATGTTTAAACACAAAATTCCATATATAAGAGCTTTATAAGATTACATTAATTTCCCAACAACAATACAAAGTTTAGTTCACCATATTCATGGTGAAACTAGATGAAATACAATGAAATAATGAAAGATAGAACCCTAGAAAGATGAGTAGGTAGCCTTAGCATCCAAGATCTTCCTCCAAGGGGTGGAAAGGTGTGTTTTTGCTTCGTCCTTTGCCAAAGATACAAATCCTAGGAAGTCCTAAACCTTATATACAAATCCAAGATCTTTCAATTTCCCTTTCATAACTTCCCAACAACCCCAAACTTGAACATTTGTCAATACCACAAAATATTTTCTACTTAACTCAAGGTAAAGCTTTTCACAAGGGGTTTTAAATTTATGTTCAAGGCTAAGGGTTCAAATGAATTTAGCTAATAAAAGGGTTACCAACAAATGGCCTTGATCATATGATGCAAACAAGCAATTGATTCAATCATAGAAAACATGGGCAAAATCATTCATGCTTTCAAAGTAATAGCATTCAATCACAAAAACTCTGGAGCTCAAAACCTCACATACAAGATCATTCACATTCCACATAAACACATCTTGCTTAGTATCATAATCACAATCACAACATCATCCATTTGTTCACAAAGCTTGTGAATCACCTGTATAAGCATATAATGTGCACATCTCAACATCAATCAATATCACAACATCATCAAGCATTACTTATCAAACAACAATCATAAGCAAACCATCATAATAGACAAGATTTCCAATTGAGTACATCAAACCCTATTCTAAAAACAAAAGCAAATAAGTTCAGAAATATAAAACCAAACAAAAACATAAAATAAATACTGCTCTAGTGCTGATAGCATCCATCAGTAAATGCTATCTCAGCTCCTCATCACTCTGAGTTGTCATCTGCATCCTCCTCCTCTTCCTCATCTTCAGCATCCTCAAATGTGTCATCCTCAGCATCATCAGCATCATCTTCATCCTTCTCCATAGCTGAAGCTTCAGCTGCTCCAGCTCTGCCGCCTTGGGCTTGCTCCTCTGGCCAAGCTACCACATTATGGAAGTCATCCATAGTCCACCTGTGCTGGAGGTGTATCATACATTCCAACAATCATCTCAGTAGTGGCCACCTGCCCTTTGTGGATAGACTGCAACTATGGATAGACTGCAACTGTGCACCTATAAGAGACATGTACATGTCCCTCATCTGGAAAGGCTCTCCTTCATGTGTCTCTACAGATGCCTAACTCTGTGCTTGTCCTCTTTCTCTGTGAGTACGGCGTGATGGAACTGGTTGAGTGATGACAAATTTATGAACACCGAAAAACGGCGCCACAAACCTGTTTAACAATCGGCAAGTGTGACCGAATCGTATCAAGTAATAAACAAGATAAGACCAATTATCGTTTTCCCACAGGACTCACGGCCTAGTTTAGCTATGTGATTTGTTGATTATTTAAGACTTAAGAACAAATTGATTATAGGTTTTAATGCAAAAGACAATAACTAAACATGTATGTATGAATTTGATCAATGGTAAAGAACAAAACAAACACTTCAATGAATTATATGGATGAGTATGTTGTTGGGGTTATCAATTTTATCTTATCCACTCTCATATATTTTCAGGAATTCATCATTCTTATCATCAATGCTAATGCCACTCTCTAAATTACCTTGCAAGAACGTCTATCCCTAATTACGAGTTCATACAATTCCTAGCATTCCTAGTAATTAGTTCTTAAAGTTCAGGAGCTTAAAGGCAACCAATATGCTATTGGGAGAAATTCCCCGGATCTAGACTTCCCCGTACGTTTCCATATCGACAAAATCAATAATCATGGCAATGAATGAGTTAAACAAAGCAAGCATTAAGCAAAGAGGAAAATCCCTAACTAAAGATGAAAGAAAACATGTATCTTAATATAAGACATTAAATCACAAATTCCATATATGAGAGTTTCACAAGACTACATTGATTCCCTAACAACAATACAAGGTTTAGTTCACCATATTCATGGTGAAACTAGATGAACAATAATGAAAGAATGAAAGATAGAACCCTAGAAAGAGGAGGAGGTAGCTTGAGCATCCAAGATCTTCCTTCAAGGGGTGGAAAAGAGAGTGTTTGCTTCGTCTCTGCCAAAGATAAAAACCCTAGGACGTCCTAAAGCTTATATATTATTCTAAAATATACAGAAAATTAGGCCCAAGCCCAAAATAGTGCTGCTCAGCGGTAAGTGCGTGAGTTGTTTTCTTCCCCTCAGCGGCCAAATCACCCCTCAGCGGATCCAACGTGACTGCCTGAGTGCCGCTCAGCGGTAAACTACCGCTGAGCGGCAATTGCGGCTTCTCCTTTTGCACTTTTTGATGTCTTTTCTGATTCCATCTCTATCCTTTTTCACTTCTTTCACCAAATTCACCTTAAAACCTGCACAAAAACACTGAAATCAAGCATAAACCTGTCCAGCTCTCTTATTTCTAAAAATATGACCAAAAGCATGATTTCAAGCTAGTTTCTAAGTGTTAAAGGTTGCTTCTAGTATCAATTTTAAGCATGAACATAGCAGTTTTTCAACTGTTATCACAACCTGATGGACAAATTTATGATCACCAAAATATGATGTCACAAACTTGTTTAACAATCGGCAAGTATGACCGAATCATTTCAAGTAATAAACTCGGTAAGACCAAGTATCGTTCTCCCAAAGGACTCACGGCCTAGTTTAGTTATGTGATTTGTTGATTAGCTAAGACTTAAGAACGAAATAATTGGATTTTTGATAACAGTTGAAAAACTGTTATTTTCATGCTTAAAATTGATACTAAAAGCAACCTTTACACTTAGAAACTAGCTTGAAATCATGCTTTTCTTCATATATTTATAAATAAGGGAGCTGGACAGGTTTATGCTTGATTTTAGTGTTTTTGTGCAGGTTTTAAGGTGAATTTGGTGAAAGAAGTGAAGAAGGAGAGATATGGAATCAGAAAAGACATCAAAAAGTGCAAAAGGAGAAGCCGAAGTCACCGCTCAGCGGCAGTTTACCGCTGAGCGGCACTCAGGAGCTCACGGGAGGACCGCTGAGGGGCAAAATGGCCGCTGAGGGGAAGAAATGTGACACGCACTTACCGCTGAGCGGTATTTTATCGCTGAGCGACACTTTAATGGGCTTGGACCTAATTTTCTGTAATTTACGAATAATATATAAGCTTTAGGGTTTCCTAGAGTTAGGCATCTTTGGCTGGAACGAAGAAAACACTCTCTCTTCCACCCCTTTGAAGGAGGATCTTGGATGCTGAGGCTTCCTCTTCACCTTTTTAGGGTTTTATCTTTCATTATTTCATTGTTATTCATCTAGGTTCACCATGAATATGGTGAACTAAACTCTGTATGTTTGTTGGGGAATCAATGTAATCTTTTGAAGCTCTCATATATGGAATTTGTTTTTACATCTTTTATTTAAGATCTATGCTTTCTTTCATCATTAGTTAGGGTTTTTCCTCTTTGCTTAATGCTTGCATTGTTTAACTCATTCGATGCATGATTATTGGTTTTGTCGATACGGGCGCGTACGGGGAAGTCTAGATCCGGGGAATTTCTCCCAATATTATATTGGTTGTCGTTAAGCTCCTGCGCTTATGAACTGATCATTAGGAATGCTAGGAATTGTATGAACTCGTGATTAGGGAGAAGCCTTCTTGAAAGGTACTTTAGAGAGTGGCATTAACAATGATGATTTGAATGTTGAATTCCTAAAATATATGAGAGTGGATAAGATGAAATTGACCCCCAACAACATATTCATACATATATTTCATTGAAAGTGTTTATCTTTTGCTTTTTGCCATTGATCAAAACTTCATGCATACATATTTAATTTTCGTCTTTTGCATATAAAATCCAAATATTTCGTCTTTAAGTCGTAGCTAATCAATAAACCACACAACTAAACTAGGCCGTGAGTCCTTTGGGAAGAACGATACTTGGTCTTACCAAGTTTAT
The DNA here is from genome assembly GCA_027742785.1 of Vigna reflexopilosa. Lineage (NCBI taxonomy): Eukaryota > Viridiplantae > Streptophyta > Magnoliopsida > Fabales > Fabaceae > Vigna > Vigna reflexopilosa. The sequence goes on from CM050924.1 coordinate 13,229,548, forward strand.
TACTTGAACGATTCGGTCATACTTGCCGATTGAAAAACAAGTTTGTGACATCATATTTTGGTGTTCTTTATCCTTTTCTTCCCTATAGCGCATGAAAAGGAGAAACCTCCTGGATCTTTTGCTTTTGGAGGGAATGACTTCTTTTTATTCTGGTGCAAGATGGAATCAATAGAACTTATCCTAGGAACTTCTGGAATCTGAACTGGAAAGGAGGATGAACATCATTTTGTTGCAGCGGAAGAAGATGAATTATGATGATTATGACCCGAGGAAGCATAAACTCTGGAACCCACTCTTCAAACAGTGTTCAGTGACTGGATTGAAGGAGAGTGGATGATTCAGTGATGAAGAAAAGGTTGAGGCAAAGGAGGATTGAATCAAACAGTGATGCGGTGAAGAAAATAGATGAATCAGTGATGGAGAAAATGGAATGAGGGAAGTGGTTTAGGTGCTGAAATGTGATGCGGATGGGTGGAGATATGCTAGTAATGGAGCCTAGCTAGGGAGAGAGGCTAGAGGAAACTCTCAAGCTCTCTCTCGGTGACCTTCAATAAGAAGAAAGTTCTGAACAACATCAACAGAAAACAATTCTTCATTCAAATCAAAGGTCCCGGTTACAAGCAATGGAGCAAGCTATTTAAAAGGAAACAAAGCTCCTGGTTCACGCCTATGATGCCATGGAGCAAGTGCCTAGCTATGCAAGTGTGAAGAAAACATGAAGAGCCACGTGGAGATCTCTTGAATCTGCTGAAACGTTTCTGAAGCTGCTGGTTGCACATGAAAGGTGCTGGATGCACGTGAAAGATCACAGCTGGTGCTGGATGCACGTCAGGCTTCATATGGTGAAAATTATGCCTTTTACTCCTTTGCTTCTCTTAAACAACTCCTTGGCTGGTTGTTTCATGATCTCCTAGCTTTATTAGACCCTACAAAACACATATAAACATATTAAAGAGAATTCTACTAAGACTTAGAGAAAGAAAATTAAGAAAGAGTATTTAACAATCCTTCTTCACTTCCCTTTCTTAGCCTTAGCTTAAGTTGATACTCCGTTGAATGGAATGCCCTAAATGGGTTTCCATCATACCCTCCCTCTTGAAAAACGATTTGTCCTCAAATCGGAAAGATATAAAGAAGCACAACTTTGGTTTGTTACTTTCCTCCTGGATCAAAAATATATCTATAATAAGCATCAAATATATCTCTAATTAGTACCAATCCAAGAAAGAATTTTTTTATGGAAGTAACTTTACTATAAAGACTTTGTTTTATAGTTTTAAAGAAATCTGAAAGTCCTAATTCACAAGTCACTTTTCTTTTATCTTGAGTTTCTTGTATCCCTAAGGGTAACAAAAACTCAAGATTTAAATTGCCATAGTTTGAAGAGGGTAGTATAATGATAATTGGTGTGGCAATTGGTTTAAAAGAGAAGTTATCATGCAAAGACTTAAAGATAATTGAAGAAGAATTAAAGGATTGGAAACCTTCCCTTTTTGGTTCACTTTGAATTGTAGGAGTAGAATTTGCCATCAGTAGCAAATACTCCTTTTCTCTCTTTTCTTTTTCTCTTCTATCATCTTCAGCTCTCTTCTCTTCTTCTCTCTTTCTCTTTTCTTCTTCTATCTTTTCTCTCAATTCCTCTTCTCTCCTTCTAGTCTCTCTCTTTCTTCTCTTATCCAAGAGTTTCTCAAGTCTTTCTTTAAATTCAATTTCCCTTCTAGAGAAACCATCTATACCTTTCATAAATGTTTTTTCCTCTTGAATGAGGTGTCCCATTAATTCTAGGTCTCTCTTGGCTGAAGGAGGAACAAAGTTTCTTCTCATGCAAGCTCTTAGCTCATACCAATCATGAATGGAGGATTTTCTACCTTTCTTGACACTATATTGCCTATGATTCCACCACTCACTTGCATGTTCTTCTAATCTAGAAAGATATATGTTAAGAGCAAACGATTCACTATCTCTAGCAAGAAAAAGATGTATTTTATCAATTTTTCTTTCCCAAGCTAAATATGTTAAAGCACTAATGTCTTTACCAAAAAATGGAATATCTTTCCTAGCTTGGTTGTACCTTTCATCCTTCCTTCTTTCTTTTTGTTCACCTTCATTTTGATTTTTCATGTATTGGGCAAACAAGTTCCTAAGCTCACTCATTTCTATTTCTCTCTTGGTGATCATGATTTCCTCATTCATCTTTTTAATTTCAAAAGTGGATTCTTAGTTTGAAAATGTTTAAGATTTTACCTAGAGACAATTCCCAGGTAAGAGAGGTGAGCCAAAGGCCGCTTAAATACCAAATCTTACCTAGCCAGAATGTCTAAGGTTACTTACTTGACCATTTTCAGAGTAAGATTCACTATTGAATTTAAAAATGGACTCAAACAATCAAAATGAAAGATAAAACACCTAGACTTCTAATGGAACAAAAGCCTAGAGTGTGAAGATAAAACAAAGGAAATCTTAGGTGAGGCTTGTAGCTTTGGCTAACAAGACACACTCACCGTCTACTATCAAAGCAAGCAAAGAAAATTGCCAAGATTGGAGAGAGCACCAAGGACTCTTCCAAACACTTGGTCTTAAATGGCCTTTTACAAAACTGTAAACTAAAATGGAAACATATTACAAGTTCAAAACTCAAAAGAATCAAGCTAAACTACTCTGCTGCTCCATATGTGCACTGATTTGAAACTTGTTTTTGTTGCTCTCTTAGTGCTTTAGCCCTTCAATCCTTGCTCAAAGAGGTTTCAAGCTTCTGGAACAGTGTTGGCTACTACAGAGTATTGATTTTGCTGTTTAGTTTCTGTGCAACCATGAAACTCCAATTAGAGCACGTTCATCTCACTTTTAATGGTCTTCACAAAGCTCTCCAAAACAGTTTTTGAAAATCTGCTGCACAAGCTATAAGACACCCTTCAAGTGAAAACCTGTACTGTTATATCAAATCAGCAAGAATATCTAATGTTCCAATTCAACAAATCAATTTATTCAATTGGTCCAAAATTGATGATGGAATCAGCTTGAATTTAAGGACCAAACTGGTCAAAACAGAATTGGATGAAAACAGGGTTATTGTCAAATCAGAAAGCTGAATTGGTTTAAACAAGGTGTGATGAAAACTGTTTTGAACAATTTTTTAAAACCTGAAATCTGCACCTTCAATTGTAAAAACCAGTTCAATCAACAAGTTTCAAAATCCTTTTGATCATTTAAAATGTTTCTCAAATCAGAACTGTATAAGCCAATTGCATAACACAAATCAGATTCTGAAACTAGACTGTTTCAACATTGGACAATAGTGCAGTATTTCTCTCGACCAAGGCTATTTGGCTTCATGTGCATTCAATCAAATCTCACTTCCTTTACTGTTTCATGGTGCTCTAGCAAGATTCTTTTAGGTTCCAAACACTCAATCTCACCATCACTCAAATGTTTGGCTTGTGTCTCAAAATTTGGCTAGTGGAGTTGCCAAATTTTCACTCTTTTTCTCACTACAGAATGGTGTTTTAGGAAGTTATTTTTTCTTGCTGTGGAGGCACTTGGATCAAGAGCTATATGAGTTTCCACCCCTCAAAATGCTACCACTAGTGTCGCAACCGGAATCGCGACGGGACGACGATCCAAAAAGAAAACGCGTTTCGAAAAGAGATTTTGGAGTCGCCACCATAGTTTATTATGGAAAACTATGGAAAAACCTCAAAATGATAAAGCACGGTCCACGAAAACCAAAGATTGGGTTCGGGAGTCGGTTACGCGTGGGGAAGGTGTTAGCACCCCACAACGCCTGCCCTAAGGCAGTACCTTTAACTAAATGCACGAATATGATGTGGTTTTTCAAAATGTTTAATTATCCCCTAAAATAAAATTCTAAATAAACAAAACATATTTTTTAGTTTTTTTTGGGCCCGACAAGGATTGACCTTGCTCCTACGTATTCTCATTCAAAATGAGAAATCAGGGTTACGTAGTTCTAGCTAAAAGATTGTTTGTTGTTTGGAAAAGCAGATGTTTTTAATTTTTGGAGATTTTATATTTTTAATATTTTCGAGAAAAAGAAGGTAACGAGTACTAGGGCGACGCGAACGGTCGCACGAGTACTCATTCCTTTAAAATGATATTTAAATACTTTTAATTATTTTTGAAAAGAGAGATAACGATATTAAGCACTAGGACGATGCGAACGATCACACGAGCACTCATACTGTTATCTGCTTATTTAGGAAGACTTGAGAGCAATGAGTGCTAGGCTGATGCGGACGATCGCACGAGCACTCATACCCTCGTTTAATATTACGTAAATAAGAGAGAAAAGTATTGAACACTAGGACGATGCGAACGATCACACGAGTGTTCAACCTTTAAACGTATTTTTGAAATTTTATTTAAGAAAAGAAGAAAAAGGTTTTTAGCACAAGGACGACGCGAGCGGTCACACGTGTGCTTAAACCTTTAAAACATATTTTTGTAAATTTATTTAAGGAAGGAAGAAAAGGTTTTTAGCACAAGGACGACGCGAGCGGTCACACGTGTGCTTAAACCTTTAAAACATATTTTTGTAAATTTATTGAAGGAAGAAGAAGAGGTTTTTAGCACAAGGCCTACGCGAGCGGTCGCACGTGTGCTTAAGACCTTTTCAAAATATTTTTATTTGATTTTTAACTTTTGTAAATGAAAGGAAAAAGATTTTCAGCACAAGGCCTACGCGAGCGGTCGCACGTGTGCTTAAACCTTTTCAAAATATTTTTATTTGATTTTTAACTTTTGTAAGAGAAAGGGAAAAGATTTTCAGCACAAGGCCTACACGAGCGGTCGCACGTGTGCTTAAACCTTTTCAAAATATTTTTATTTGATTTTTAACTTTTGTAAAAGAAAGGGAAAAGATTTTCAGCACAAGGCCTACGCGAGCGGTCGCACGTGTGCTTAAACCTTCTCAAAATATTTTTATTGGATTTTTAACTTTTGTAAAAGAAAGGGAAAAGATTTTCAGCACAAGGCCTACACGAGCGGTCGCACGTGTGCTTAAACCTTTTCAAAATATTTTTTGTAATTTTTATGGAGAATAAAACAAACAAGTCTAACCGATATAAATAAAAACAAAAGCGCGTGGACTATCATAAAGGGGTTACATGCAATAAAAAACTAACTAATAAAAAGAAAACAAAAGCATAAAAATAAAGCAAGAGAAAAGCCCAACATGAATAGGGGTACAGAAATAAAAACCAGAGGTGTGGAGTGAAATTGAGGCTCTTTTGGTTTGGGTCAAAGTTCTTTTTCTCCAACTTTGAATCTGCCAAGGTGTAAAGATGAAAATGGTGGTGCATCCCGAAATAGTGTGCACAGGCCCAATTCTTCTTTTATTTTTGTTTGCAGAAACAGAATGGGTTTCAGCCCAAATGGAAGGGGGTGTGAATAGAATTGTGCATGTGGTAGGAGGAAAAGGGAAGCAAACCACACCAGGCCCAAGGCCTCTTGACCCCAATCAGAAACCCATTAGGGGTTCCCCAACTTCATCTCATTTTTCATTCAGAGACCTTGCACACTTAGGGCTTTCCTCTTCCGCATAGGACCAAAGAGGCTCACGGGCGTCACCTCCGCAAGCACACTGCGGCCTCCACCAGACCGGCCGTCGCCAGCCGCAAACCGGGGCGCCACCTGTGCGCTGATCGCCGCCACAGACCCACTGGTTGTCGCGCCAAGCTTCTCCGAACCAGCCACCGCGCCACATCTTGACTCCTCTCCCGGCCCAGAAATCCGATGAAGGGGCGTCTTCCCTGCGTGCCGCCAAACCAGCCCCCACGCCACCACCTTCCACCAGTCTTATTCTCGCACGGCCCAGATTCGCTATCGGTGCACGCGACCCACACCGGCAACCGCCTCAGCTCCACCACTAAACAACCTAGGATGCCACCATTGCCAGCGCCGATGCTCCCTTCCGGAGGGATTGCTAGCCGCCGTATTGGGTCTTCCTCCCTGCTTCTCCCCTTTACGCGCGAGGAGATGATTATCTTCTTCCCTTCCACTGAAATCAAACACTGCAAGTTGTAGCCCAAGGTGTTGCGAGCGCAGCCGTCCACCGCCGAGACCATCACTAGCCCAGCTGCCCACCGTCAAGACCATCACCGGCCGTCACTGGAGCTCTTTCCCTCTTCATCATCTTTTTTCGTTTGATATTTTGTCTACTGGGAAACAGTAAGCCCGTGGTGTGCGCATATGAGTGTGGGGAGGCTGGATTTGTTATGTGTATTGACTGAATGCTTGGATTGATTCTCTTTTCTTTGCAGGAAAAAGGTATTTGGGGGATTTTGGTATTAGAAGTCAGGATTGATGATGATAATGGGATTGGAGGTGATAAGGGGTTCTTTCGGTGTCGATAGAGTATGGAGAAGGGTAGAGAGAGATTTGAAATTAGGCCATGGTTGAGGAATTTCTTGTAGCCGTGAGTGATGAAAAATGAAGATGGATATGGGCTGTGAGCGTGAGTATGGAGGATGGGTGTTTAGCCGTGGAAGTGTTGATGATGTTGGAGATGGTGTTTTTAGATGAAAATGAAGAGGAAATGGATAAAAATGGTAGATTCTGATCCCCGGTGTCCCTATGGCTAAGGTAATAGGTGTATATGAGTTGCCATCATTGACAGAGAATGGAGGAGGATTGAGTGTTGTGTGATGCGGAGCGTCCTCCCTGGAGTGAATGGCCTCCCCCTTGGAGGTAATGGAGTTGGGAGTGAAAAAGGAAAAGTTGTTGGGGGTGATTACGGGTGTGTGTGGAGCAGAGGGGTGGTGGAGAGCCAAAAGGGCAGTGCATGTGTCCGTGTGCGTGAGGGAGTAACCGTTTTTTCCTTTTCTCTTCTTTTTTTTTTCTTTTTGCTTTCTCTTTAAAATACTTATATGAAAAATCAAATGAAATAAAAAAACAAAATAAAATAATAAAATTCATAAAAAACATAAAATAAAATAAGATGCAATAAAAAAAGAAAGACCTATATTATTTAGTCATCCGGACGAAATTGGGTGTTGACAACTAGCATGAGCAATCACCCTAGTACAAAATCTGCACCAATAAGCATCTAACAGCACCAGAAATCAGAAAGTAAGGCTGGAACAGAACTGACTTATTATGGACAAAACCAGATTTTCAATTTAAAGACAAACAAGCAATTAAGGCTATTAATAAAGGAGGCACTGCAAATAGATCCTAACAAAGCTCTAGATTAGATTAATAAAGCAAGAAAAACCAAAATGTAGGTTGAAATCAAGGTGAAACCAAACTGTTTGATATTTTCCAAAACTGTTTGATGAAATGCCCCAAAGAGAATCAGATATTGTGTTTTGGGGTTTTAACTACTTGAAACTGGATTGCACGGGTCTGCAAGCTTTTTAACACTTGATATGGCTTATTTTGATCATTTACTTTCAATCTAAAACACTGAACCAGCTCTTGCTACAATCCAAATTTAAATTTGAAGATCAAATCATCAAAACAGATTCAGTTTTCAACACTGCACCAGAAAAATTTGGCTTGATTTTGGTGGTTTAAAACTCAACTTTCCACATAAGTGTCTTAAACTCGAAATGAATCACTTCAGCAACTTTAATTAGTGATTTGAAACATGTTCAAACTCTGAAATGGGTTAAAAACAGACTGCTACTCGGATTGACCTTGCCACTTCCTAATTTAACTCAAAATATGATGGTTTAAGAAACAACTCTGCACCTAGGCCAAGATATTACTAATTGAAATCTGCTAGCAACTTTTAAACACCATTTTAAACTTGTTCAAACTATCAAATAGCTTAGAATTAGCAGAAATAAAAAACAGACCTTGTTATGGCCAATTTATGCAGAAAATGCCCCATCAATCCACCAAAATCAAGTTTGATTGATTCAAAAGCTATAGCAACAATGAAAATGACTCAAGGAAGTCTTAACACACTAGATCAAGCTGGAAATTATTAGCTAGAATGAATTAAATTCAGATTAGACATCCAAGGATTTTTAAGCACGGTGAAAAGCTTGAAATAAGACCAAAACAGTAGGTTCTTCTGGTTTATGAGGCAACCAAGCTATGCTAGATGCATTTCATTGCTTGTTATGGTTTGCCATACCACTTGCAACCTTAGACAACACCAAACAGTGGTGGAAAATGCATCAGAACAGACTTAAAAGACTTAAAACGGATTCAAAGAAAACTTAAACCAGAAATGAATTTTCAATCAGATTTGAAACTTGACCCAGAGCTTTAGTGATTCTGCTCATATCACCAAGGCTAGATTAAGCTCTCATTACCTTATTTGGTTGATATATGAATTCACTTTCATCTGAACTCAAGCACATCCAAAAACCAAAGCAGGAAGACCAAATTTAATGACAAATTAAAACACTGCATCAGAATTTTGAGCACATGACTTTAACATACTGGAATTGAATTCTAAAGCTAGAAGAGACATAAGCAAGAATGATTCACCGTTTAAAATGAGTAACAAACATGTATGAACACTGGAAACACAACACAACAACAGGAAACACGAAATTATTGACTGGAAAAAGTAAAACACAAGCAACAAAAATACTCAAAACAGAAACTGGAAAACTGAAACAGAAAGCACAACAGAATGCAGAAACGGAGTGCAAAGATGGAGGAATAGCTTAACTCTTGGTGCGTGGACGACATAAGCTCATGATACCACTTGATGGAAGAAGGATCCAGCTGATTCTGGTGCAAGATGGAATCAACAAAACTTCTCCTAGGAACTTCTGGAATCTGAACTGGAAAGGAGGATGAACATCATTTTGTTGCAGTGGAAGAAGATGAATTATGATGATTATGACCGGAGGAAGCATAAACTCTGGAACCCACTCTTCAAATAGTGTTCAGTGACTGGATTGAAGGAGAGTGGATGATTCAGTGACGAAGATAAGGTTGAGGCAAAGGAGGATTGAATCAAACAGTGATGCGGTGAAGAAAATAGATGAATCAGTGATGAAGAAAATGGAATGAGGGAAGTGGTTTAGGTGCTGAAATGTGATGCGGATGGGTGGAGATATGCTAGTAATGGAGCCTAGCTAGGGAGAGAGGCTAGAGGAAACTCTCAAGCTCTCTCTCAGTGACCTTCAATAAGAAGAAAGTTCTGGACAACATTAACAGAAAACAATTCTTCATTCAAATCAAAGGTCCCGGTTACAAGCAATGGAGCAAGCTATTTAAAGGGAAACAAAGCTCCTGGTTCACGCCTATGATGCCATGGAGCAAATGCCCAGCTATGCAAGTGTGAAGAAAACATGAAGAGCCACGTGGAGATCTCTTGAATCTGCTGAAACGTTTCTGAAGCTGCTGGTTGCACATGAAAGGTGCTGGATGCACGTGAAAGATCACAGCTGGTGCTGGATGCACGTCAGGCTTCATATGGTGAAAATTATGCCTTTTACTCCTTTTCTTCTCTTAAACAACTCCTTGGCTGGTTGTTTCATGATCTCCTAGCTTTATTAGACCCTACAAAACACATATAAACATATTAAAGAGAATTCTACTAAGACTTAGAGAAAGAAAATTAAGAAAGAGTATTTAACAATCCTTCTTCACTTCCCTTTCTTAGCCTTAGCTTAAGTTGATACTCCTTTGAATGGAATGCCCTAAATGGGTTTCCATCAGAATGACTTCTTTTTAACAACTTTATACTCCTTTGTCTTTTCATCTCTACGACTTTTCTTTGTAGAGACTTCTTCCTCAGACTTTTGTATAAACTGCAATGTGTTGTAATATCTCCTTAAAAGGTACATCATTATCCAACATCTTAAATATTTTTGTAAAGTCAAATTGTTTCTCATGATATGTTGGAAAAGGAAGAATGTCTTCACTCTTTATCTCTCTTATCACTTCTTTTTCTTTTCTCTCTTCTTTTTCTTTTTCTCTCTTTTTTCTCTCTTCTTTTTCTTTCTCTCTTTCTAACTCAACTGTTTCAACATTTACACTCACTAACACCTTACATTCTTCCCTGGGGTTAACCTCAGTATTAGCCCCAAAATTTTTGTCAGGCCTTTCTTCCAACTGCTTAGTAATTTGACCCATTTGCATCTCCAAGTTCTTAATAGCAGCTTTAGTGCTCTTTTGAGTGGATGTTGTATGAATTGCTGAAGAGTTTCTTCCATCCTTATTGATCTTTCATTAAGTGTAGCCATTTGTTTCCATAAGGTTGGTTGTTGTTGTTGCTTGTTGAATTGCCCTGATTATCCAACTTTCCCACTTTGTCTTTGACCAATACTTGGGTGTGGTTTCCACCCTTGATTGAAATTCCCCTGACGGTATGGAAATTGATTGGCCATGAAGTTAACATCCTCTAAAGCTTCCACTGGAAAGGTGCATTGACCATTGATATGGTCACCAACACATAATTCACACATCTGTGGTTGAACCTGTGTAATAATCTTTAACTCTTTTGGCAGTTGTTCAAGTGACTTTGTGAGATTCTCCAACTGTTGAGTTATTATCTTGTTTTGAGCTAACAAGGCATCATTGGATTGCAACTGTACAACTCCTTTTTGTTGAATAGGAGCTCCTCTTTCACTGTTCAGCTCATTATCATTAGTAGCCATGTTTTCAATTATTTCAGTAGCTTCCTCTGGAGTTTTCCATTTGATATTGCCTCCAGCTGAGGCGTCTAGCATCAACTTGGTTTGTGAACCAAGACCTCCAAGGAAGAATACGACTACTTCAACTTCGTCAAATCCATGGGTGAGAGTCTTTCTTAATAGGCTTTTGTGTCTGTCCCATGCATGACCTAGTAATTCCTCCATGCCTTGCTTGAAAGATGATATCTCTTGCTTCCCTTTATTTACCTTGGATTGTGGGAAGTATTTGTTCAAGAAGTTTGTCACCACAGCTTCCCACTCTGTAAAGCTCCCTTTTAGAAAAGAGTTCAACCAAAGTTTAACATTGCCTCCCAATGAGAATGAAAACAGGCTAAGTTTGATTGCTTCATCAGGCACCCCATTTATCTTCACTGTATTCCAAATTTCATTAAAGGTTGTGAGGTGCTCATATGGGCTTTCATGAGACAACCCATTAAATTGGTTACTCTTAACCAGTTGGATTAATGCCGGTTTCACCTCCATATTAGCTCCATTGACTCTCGGTCTTGCTATGTTATTGAAATGCTGAGGGCCAACTACATTAGTGTAATCTTCAAGAGTTCGTCTAACATTATTATTCTCCATCTCCTCAATGCTATGGTAAGAACCTTGTGGTGAAGGTTGTAAACGAATTTCCCGAGGAGGGAAAAGTTCTCTAGATGTACGGATTCTTCTCCTCCGTCTACTCTCGTCTAAACCTTCAAGAAGAGGTTCTGAGGTTTTTTTGCTTCTAGTTCGAATTGCTTCCTGCATACACAAGAAAACAAGTCCCTAGAAAAATTTTTTAGCACAAAAAGATATAGAAGAAATAATATAAGAGATAAGAAGATAAAATAAAAATAGAAAAATAAAAACATAAAACATAAAACATAAAAATAAAAACAAAAAAATAAAATAAAATAAAATAATAACCAAAAAATAAAAATAGAAAATAAATAAAATAAAATGAAATAATAACCGAAAAAAATAAAAACAGAAAATAAAATAAAATAAAATAATAACTGAAAAATAAAAACAGAAAATAAAAACAGAAATTCAAATTTCAAAATTCAAAATTTCAAAATTCAAAATTCAAGTCAAAGATAATCAATAATCACACAAATAAACTAGTTAAACCAGGAGTCCCCAGCAGCGACGCCAAAAACTTTATCACAAATTTATGAACACCGAAAAACGGCGCCGAAAACTTGTTTAACCCCCGGCAAGTGTGAGCGAATCATATCAAGTAATAAACTCGGTAAGACCAAGTATCGTTCTCCCAAAGGTCTCACGGCCTAGTTAGTTATAATATTTCATGATTCGGTACACTTGCCGAGGTCTTAACAAGGTTTTGACTCCGTTTTCGGGGATTAAAAATTTGTTTATCAGATATTAATGGTCAATGTGCTTTCCAGTGGAGGCCCAAGAAGACGTCAACTATATGGGCTATCAATTTCGCCAAAGTAATTTCAATCAAGGGTGGAAACTTCACCCAAGCATGGGTCAAGGGCAAGTTGAGCAATTTAATCTACCACCACAACAGCAATGGCAACCACGATCCTCTTTATCTGAAAGGATGACAAAACTAGAAGACATCCTTCAACACTTCATGCAAGTGTCTGTCTTTACTCAGAAGTGCACTGAAGATGCCATTAGAAACTTGGTGATACAAGTTGGTAAACTGGATAAAAAGTTGGAGATGTTTGACAGGAGTTTTGGGGCTAATATTGTAGTTAACCCTAAGGAGGAGTGCAATGCCATTATGACTAGAAGTGACAAGATATTAGATGAGAGAAAAGTTGAGAGAAAAGAAAAAGCTAAGTTGAGTGAAGTAGAAGAAGAGAATGAAGAGAGAAAAGAAAGGGAAAGAAAAGAGAAAGATGAGGGGAAGGAAAAAAGAAAGAGAGATAAGATAGAATAAAAGAAAAATCATTGAGAAGCCCCTTTCTTATCCAAAAAGTTGTACAAAGATTGAAAAAAAAAGAAATATGGGTGTTTCATGGAGATCTTCAAGCAATTGGAGGTTACTATGCCCTTGACCGAAGCACTGTAGCAAATCCCTGCTTATGCAAAGCACATGAAGCAATTCTCAAAAAGAAGAAATATCTAGATGAGGAAACAATTGAAGTGTAGGGTAATTGTAGTGCCTTATTGCAGAAGATGCTACCTCCCAAATTCAAAGATCCGGGGAGTTTCACCATCCCTTGCACCATTGGGAATCATGATATAGGGAAGGCTCTAGTTGACTTAGGAGCTAGTATCAATCTAATGCCCTTATTTATGCTTAAGAAGATTGGTGGTCTAGAGGTCAAACCTACAAAATCAATCTTGCAAATGGCAGACAAGTCCATTAAGCATCCTTATGGTCTGGTAGAAGATGTGGTGGTGAAAATTGATAAACTCAAATTTATGGTGGACTTTATAGTGATGGAGATGGAGGAAAATGTAGACGTACCGCTCATTCTTGGAAGGCCATTCATGAAGACAACTAAAGTTGTCATTCATATGGATGATGGAGTCATAACGTTGAAAGACCAAGATAAAGAGGTGACTTTCAATGTCTTTCAAGCTGGACAGCCAATACAAGTAACAACGACTAGTCTTAAAGTTAAAGACGAAGCTTTATCAACGACTAGTCTACCTGATAAAGCTGCCAACACTAGTACAAAAATCGCGTACAACGTCGAATATTTTGGGCTTTTAACGGCAAATTCGCGAACGACGTCATATCAAGAGACGTTAAATTGACGTCGAATTTAAAAAATTCGACGTTAAATTAACGTTGAATTTTTTCAATATACAAGGTTAACTTAACGTCGAATTTTGTCAATATACGACGTTAATCAACTTTTTTTTTGTTTTTTTAATTCATTTTGATAATTTTTTATAACTCTATGAGGCATGAAAAGCATAAAAAGAACAAATTTATTCAGGTGACTATCTCCAATCACAAGAGCACTGAAGCTGCAATTAGAAATTTGGAGATCCAGGTTGGCCAAATGGCTAAGAAGTTGGAGGATATGCCTGACAAGAGTTTTGGGGCTAATACTGAGGTTAACCCTAAGGAAGAGTGTAAAGCTATTGTAAATGATGAGAGGGTGGACGAGAAAAAATAGAGTTGAGTTAGGAAAAAAAGAAGAAAAAGAAGAGAGAAAAGAAAGAGTTGGGAGAAAAGAGAGAGAAGAAAAAGAAGAGAGAATAGATGAGGTTGAAGTAAAAGAGAAAGAAAAGAAGAGGGGAGAGAAAAATATTGAGAAAAATGAAAAAGTTCTTCCTTATCCTAAGGGAAGTGAGAAAATAGAAAAAGAGAAACAATATGAGCGTTTTAAAGATATTTTCAGGCAATTAGAGATTATTATACCTTTGAATGAAGCATTCCAACAAATTCCAGCTTATGTAAAGACATGATGCGAGTCTCCACAAAGAAGAGATATCTAGATGAGGAGACTATGGTTGAAAAGGGAGATTGCAGTGTTATTGAGAAGAAACCACTTCCTCCAAAAGTGAAAGATCTAGGAAATTTTACTATTCCTTACATTATTGGGAAGGAGAATATAAGGAGAGCCCTAATTGATTTAGGGTCAAGCATTAATTTGATGTCTTTATCTCTGCTCAAAAGGATTGATGACCTTGAAGTCAAGCCAACAAAGGTGACTTTGCTAATGACGGATGGATCTTCAAAGAAACCCTATGGTGTGGCGGAAGATGTGGTGGTTTGCATAGACAAACTTAAATTCCTGGTGGACTTTGTGGTGATGGAGATGGATGAAGATGAGAAGATCCCAATTATTCTTGGAAGACCGTTTATGAAAATGGCAAAGGTAATCATCAATGTGGATTATGGGTTGATAGTGCTTGAAGACTGAGAAGAAAAGGTGATCTTTAATGTCTTCAAAGTGAAGCAGCAGATTGAAGAGAATGAGGCTTATCATAAAGCTGCATGTAATGATGCACCCTTGACTAGCTCAAAAGCTGCAAAGTCGGTCATCAAAGGTAAAAATTGTTTCTTGTCACAGGATAGGGAACAAGAAAAAGATGATAAAGGAAGGAAGGTTCATGATGACTTGATAGAGGCACAATTCAAACTTGGCACACCGGTAAGATTGAAGAACAAGTTGTGGGTTGTCAAAGATTTCAAAGAGAATGAACTGATAGAGATTGAAGCTCCATGTTCCAAGAGAGTAAAAAAGGTGGACCGAAAGCAATTGATGAGTTGGTGTGATGAAAGCAAGAGGAACACCAACGTTGAAGAAGGAACTTGAGCTTTATTGGGTCAAGCTAGTGACGTTAAAAGAGTGCTTGCTGGGAGGCATCCAATGATTTGAGAACATTAATTTCCTTGAATTTATTTATTTTTGGTGATATAATTTGAAACTTTGGAACACTGCTATGTTTGGGTTTAGCATCTATTGATGGATGTTAGGTTGGTGAGTATTTACTGAAGGATACTCAGAAGGTACACCTACTGAAGGGTGATGGCAAGATTTTCACCTACTGATGGGTATTGGAGGATTTTGGGTCAGGCTCGTGACGTTAAACAAGCGCTACCTGGGAGGCAACCCAGTTGATTGAATTTATCTTTGTTTGATTGTTTTGATTCTGCCCTAGTTGCACTATAGGGATTGAATGTTTGAATGATGTGAGAGACTAAATGCATTGAGTAAGTGAGAGGCATGGGTAAAGGACACCTAGGGCAAGCTAGGAAGAAGGAGACTTGGTGTCGCGAATGCCTAGCGCAAACGTTGTAGAGTTGGTTTTTTGGGTTTTAAAATGTTGGGCTCAGCGGGATGTGGCCCATTAGGTCATTTTTATACCCTAGGGTGCATTTTGGCCGCCACTTTCAGATATCCCTCTTCCCACACACTCTCAAGCACTCTCTAAAGAGTTCTCTACACTTTTTCCTTCTTCCCCCTTCGTAAAATCTCTGTTTAAACCACTTTTACATCAAGTTTCCATCCAAGTTTGGGGTTTGGTGAAAGCATTGCTGTTAGGGGATGATTTTTGCACATTCTTAGAGCACCCTACACATATTCAACATCTCCACCCAAGTAAGTACAAGCATTTTACATTCTAGGGTTTTTGAAAGCATAAATTGGTATGAACATGGTTGTCTAAGCATGATTAGATGAATTGATCACTGTTTGGACCAATTAAATTGCTTTATTTGGGGGTGGAACTAGGAAGAATGCATGTGTGTGGAGATTAGAAGCATTTTTGGGTGATTTTGAAAAATCTGTAGAATCGTTGCTCAGCGAAAATTTCCCCTGAGCGCGACTTTTGCAGAATGGTGTTTTGAGTCTGTTTTGCTTGCTGGTTCTCTTCACAAGTTGCGTTGAGGGGTTATGTTTGCCCTCAACGGTGATAGGAAGGTTTTTAAGGAGTTGTTTGTGGTTCACTAATGCTTAACAATGTGTCTTGTGGTTTTTTAAGTTGTGTTTGATGTAGGGAAGACCTGCTCATCGGGCAAGAGAATGAAGACCTTAGGATCAAAGAGGAAGGAGAAGGAACCAGAGCGGCCCTATTCCAGCAAGTTCCTTTCCCGCAAACATGAGTGCCATTTCAATATTATCCAAGATAGAAGGTTGTGCCGATACTTGATTTTGCTCCACAGTTTGAAGAGCAATTGGAGAACACAAATTGGGAATGACTAGCCATTTATCCTGCACTAGATAACATAACAGTGGTACAAGAATTCTACACAAATGCAAGGCAGTTGGGTGATTATCCTGCTGAGGAATTGATGACAAATTTATGAACACCGAAAAACGACGCCACAAACTTGTTTAACAATCTGCAAGTGTGACCGAATCGTATCAACTAAAAAAACAAGGTAAGACCAAGTATCGTTTTCCCAAAGGACTCACGGCCTAGTTTAGCCATGTGATTTGTTGATTATTTAAGACTTAAGAACAAATTGATTATAGGTTTTAATGCAAAAGACAAAACTAAACATGTATGCATGAATTTGATCAATGGAAAAGAACAAAACAAACACTTCAATGAATTATATGGATGAGTATGTTGTTGGGGTTATCAATTTCTTCTTATCCACTCTCATATATTTTCAGGAATTCATCATTCTTATCATCAATGCTAATGTCACTCTTTAATTTACCTTGCAAGAAGGCCTATCCATAATTACGAGTTCATACAATTCCTAGCATTCCTAGTAATTAGTTCTTAAAGTGCAGGAGCTTAAAGGCAACCAATATGTTATTGGGAGAAATTCCCCGGATCTAGACTTCCCCGTACGTTCCCGTATCGACAAAATCAATAATCATAGCAAAGAATGAGTTAAACAAAGCAAGCAATAAGCAAAGAGGAAAAACCCTAGCTAAAGATGAAAGAAAGCATATATCTTAATATAAGACATTAAATCAAATTCCATATATGAGAGTTTCACAAGACTACATTGATTCCCCAACAAAAATACAAGGTTTAGTTCACCATATTCATGGTGAAACTAGATGAACAATAATGAAAGAATGAAAGATAAAACCCTAGAAAGAGGAGGAGGTAGCCTGAGCATCCAAGATCTTCCTTCAAGGGGTGGAAAAGAGAGTGTTTGCTTCGTCTCTGCCAAAGATACAAACCCTAGGACGTCCTAAAGCTTATATACTATTCTAAAATTACAGAAAATTAGGCCCAAGCCCAAAATAGTGCCGCTCAGTGGTAAACTACCGGTCAGCAGTAAGTGCGTGAGTTGTTTTCTTCCCCTCAATGGCCAAATCACCCCTCAGCGGATCCAACGTGACTGCTCTAGTGCCGCTCAGCGGTAAACTGCCGCTCAGCGGCGTTGCGGCTTCTCTTCTTGCACTTTTTGATGTCTTTTCTGATTCTATCTCTATCCTTCTTCACTTCTTTCACCAAATTCACCTTAAAACCTGCACAAAAACACTGAAATCAAGCATAGCTTTTCAATAAGGGTTTCCAAATCATGTTCAAGGCTAAGGGTTCAAAGGATAGAACACACAGTGTTCTCTTTTAGTGGCTAATCATGAAATTGGCTAATATAAGGGTTAGCAACAAATGGCCTTGATCATATTATGCAAACAAGCAAGTAATTCAATCATAGAAAACCTGGGCAAAATCTTTCATGCTTTCACAATAATAGTATTCAATCACAAAAATTCTGAAGCTCAAAACCTCACATATAAGCTCATTCACATTTGACATAAACATTCTGCTTAATATCACAATCACAATCACAACATCATGCATTTGTTCACAAAGCTTGTGAATCACCTGTACAAGCATGTAATGTGCACAGCTCAACATCAATCCATATCAAAGTATCATCAAGCATCACTTATCAAACAATCACAATTATAAGCAAACCATCATACTAGACAAAGTTTCTAATTGAGTACATCAAACCCTATTCTAAAAAAAAAAAATAAGTTCAGAACACTGGGTTGCCTCCCAGTAAGCGCTTGTTTAACGTCACGAGCCTGACCCGAACTTTCAAGGGTCAACCAACTGCATCATTGTGGATAAGTGTTGCACTTCTCCCCCTAAATAAGGCTTGAGACGTTGACAATTCACCACCCAGCTTTTCTGTGGATCATCAGCAGCTGGATTAAATATTTCAATTGCTCCATGTGGATGCACTCCTTTTACTACAAATGGTCCTGACCATTTAGTCTTCAATTTCCCAGGGAATATCTTCAATCTTGAATTGAATAATAGTACTTGTTGTCCTGGATTAAAAACTTTATTTACCAACTTCCTGTCATGATAGAATTTGATTTTATCTTTATAAGCCTTGGATGAATCATATGCATGTAATCGCATTTCTTCAAGCTCCAGAATCTGCCTTCTGCGTGTGCCTTGAGTTTCATAAGGATCAAAATTCAAGAATTTCAAAGCCCACAATGCTTTATGCTCCAACTCTACTAGTAAATGACATGCTTTCCGATAGACTAATTGAAACGGTGATAGTCCCATAGACGTCTTCATTGCCGTCCTATAAGCCCAAAGAGCATCATCCAGCTTTAGTGACCAATCCTTTCTTGATGAAGTGACTGTTTTTTCCAGGATCCTTTTTATTTCTCTGTTAGATACGTCAGCTTGTTCATTGGTTTGTGGATGATAAGGTGCAGCCACCTTATGTTTCACTCCATAATGTTTGAGTACTTTATCTAGCTGATAATTGCAGAAATGAGATCCTCCATCATTAATCAACACTCTTGGAGTGCCAAAACGTGAAAATATCTGCTTCTTCAAAAATTTAATTACTGTACTAGCATCATTTTTAGGACAAGCTAATGCTCCACCCATTTACTCACATAATCCACTGCTACCAAAATATATTCATTGTTGAAAGATGAGGGAAAAGGTCCCACAAAGTCAATACCCCAACAATCAAAAACCTCAACCTCTAAAATACCTTGTAATGGCATCTCATGACGTTTAGTGATCGTACCTACTCTTTGACACTGATGGACAAATTTATGAACACCAAATTATGATGTCACAAACTTGTTTTTCAATCGGCAAGTGTGACCGAATCGTTCAAGTAATAAACTTGGTAAGACCAAGTATCGTTCTTCCCAAAGGACTCATGGCCTAGTTTAGTTGTGTGGTTTCTTGATTAGCTAAGACTTAAAGACGAAATATTTGGATTTTATATGCAAAAGACGAAAATTAAATATGTATGCATGAAGTTTTTGATCAATGGCAAAAAGCAAAAGATAAACACTTTCAATGAAATTTATGTATGAATATGTTGTTGGGGGTCAATTTCATCTTATCCACTCTCATATACTTTAGGAATTCAACATTCAAATCATCATTGTTAATGCCACTCTCTAAAGTACCTTTCAAGAAGGCTTCTCCCCAATCACGAGTTCATACAATTCCTAGCATTCCTAATGATCAGTTCATAAGTGCAGGAGCTTAACGACAACCAATATAAAATTGGGAGAAATTCCCCGGATCTAGACTTCCCCGTACGCGCCCGTATCGACAAAACCAATAATCATGCATCGAATGAGTTAAACAATGCAAGCATTAAGCAAAGAGGAAAAACCCTAACTAATGATGAAAGAAAGCATAAGTCTTAATTAAAAGATGTAAAAACAGATTCCATATATGAGAGCTTCAAAAGATTACATTGATTCCCCAACAAACATACAGAGTTTAGTTCACCATATTTATGTTGAACCTAGATGAATTACAATGAAAGAAGGAAAGATAAAACCCTAAAAAGGTGAAGAGGAAGCCTCAGCATCCAAGATCCTCCTTCAAAGGGGTGGAAGAGAGAGTGTTTGCTTCGTTCCAGCCAAAGATCCCTAACCCTAGGAAACCCTAAAGCTTATATATTATTCATAAATTACAGAAAATTAGGTCCAAGCCCATTAAAGTGCCGCTCAGCGGTAAGTGCGTGTCACGTTTCTTCCCCTCAGCGGCCATTTTGCCCCTCAGCGGTCCTCCCGCAAGCTCCTGAGTGCCGCTCAGCGGTAAACTGCCGTTGAGCGGTGACTTCGGCTTCTCCTTTTGCACTTTTTGATGTCTTTTCTGATTCCATATCTCTCCTTCTTCACTTCTTTCACCAAATTCACCTTAAAACCTGCACAAAAACACTGAAATCAAGCATAAACCTGTCCAGCTCCCTTATTTCTTAAAATATGAAGAAAAGCATGATTTCAAGCTAGTTTCTAAGTATAAAGGTTGCTTTTAGTATCAATTTTAAGCATGAATATAACAGTTTTTCAACTGTTATCACAACCCCAAACTTAGAACTTTGCTTGTCCTCAAGCAAACAAGATGTAACTCAATCTCCAACCAATTCATATGATGGTTCACTTCATTCAAAAATCTTCTTTTCAAGATAAGTAAAAACATCAATCAAACTTATGACCAAGAGTTCAATCAAGATGTGCACATGCTTTAGTGTTCACAAAGTCATTTAAATTCCAACAAATGCTATTTTTCATGAATGATCAATCAATTAAGCATGGATGTTCATGTGCTCATGGAATATTTCCTCACTAGATAAATTGTTTCACTCACACACAAGTGTGTAAGAGGTAATCACTCATTCACTCTACAATCACAATGTCACATGAATCAACTTTGCCTTTCATTTTACCACAATCAAAACATTCACAAGCATGCATCATCACAAGGACTTTTCAATGGCTTATAATGTGGCTGGGCTAACAAGAAAATTGGTTTTTCTGGATCACAAAATCCTTGAGTTAAGAGAATCATAACAACACAATTTTTCTTATTCTTCCCAACTTGCCTTTGCATTTGCATTGAGCTTTGCTTCTTTTTCTTTTCTTTTCTTTTTCTTTACATATTCTTACTTTTTAGCTCTTAGCTCAATGCTTTTCATGTTTTCCCAACAACCCCAAACTTGAACATTTAACAATATCACACAAGATCTTCTACTTAACTCAAGGTCAAGATTTTCAATCAAGGGTTTCAGTGTATGTTCAAGGCTAAGGGTTCAAAGGATAGAACACAAAGTGTTCTCTTTTAGTGGACTAATTTTTACAAATTTGGCCAATAAAAAGGTTTCCAACAAACGGCCTTGATCATATGATGCAAAACAAGCAATTGATTCAATCATAGAAAACCTGGGCAAAATCATTCATGCTTTCAAAGTAATAGCATTCAACAATAACAACTCTGGAGCTCAAAACCTCACATATAAGCTCATTCACATTTGACATACACATCCTGCTTAATTTCACAATCACAATCATGATATCCTGCATTTGTTCACAAAGCTTGTGAATCACCTGTATAAGCATTTTAATGTGCACATCATCTCAACATCAATCAATCATAAGCATCATTCAGCATTACTTATCACACAATCACAGTTAATAGCAAACCATCATAACAAACCAGGTGTTCAATAGAGTACATCAAACCTTAATCTAAAAACAAATAATGCTTACAGAATACTGGGTTGCCTCCCAGCAAGCGCTTGTTTAACGTCACGAGCCTGACCCAAACTTTCAAGGATCAACCAACAACATCATTGTGGAAAATTGTTGCACCTCTCCCCCTAGATAGGGTTTGAGACGTTGACCATTCACCACCCAACTTCTCTGTGGATCATCAGCAGCTGGATTAAATATTTCAATTGCTCTATGCGGATGCACTTCTTTTATCACATATGGTCCTTACCATTTTGATTTCAGCTTCCCAGGAAATATCTTCAATCTTGAATTGAACAATAATACCTGTTGTCCTGGATTGAAAACTCTATTCACCAACTTCCTGTCATGATAAAATTTAATTTTGTCTTTGTAAGCCTTGGATGCATCATATGCATGTAATCGCATTTCTTCACGCTCCAAAATCTGCCGTCTGCGTGTGCATTGAGTTTCATAAGGATCAAAATTCAAGAATTTCAAAGCCCATAATGCTCTATGCTCCAATTCTACTGGCAAATGGCATGCTTTACCATAAACTAATTGAAATGGTGATAATCCCATAGACGTCTTCATTGCTGTCCTATAAGCCCAAAGAGTATCATCCAATTTGAGAGACCAATCCTTTCTTGATGAAGTCACTGTTTTTTCCAGGATTCTTTTTATCTCCCTGTTAGACACCTCAGCTTGTCCATTGGTTTGTGGATGATAAGGTGCAGCTACCTTATGTTTTACTCCATAGTGTTTGAGTACTTTCTCTAGCTGATAATTGCAAAAATGAGATCCTCCATCACTGATCAACACTCTTGGAGTCCCAAAGCGTGAGAATATCTGCCTCTTCAGGAATTTAATTACCGTGCTAGCATCATTTTTAGGACAAGCTAATGCTTCCACCTATTTACTCACATAATCCACTGCTACTAGAATATATTCATTGTTGAAAGATGGAGGGAAAGGTCCAACGAAATCAATACCCCAACAATCAAAAACCTCAACCTCTAAAATACCTTGTAAAGGCATCTCATGGCGTTTAGTAATTGTCCCTGCTCTTTGACATTTATCACAATTCCTAGCATGATTATAGGCATCTTTAAATAAAGTTGGCCAATAAAACCCTGATTGAAGGACTTTTGCTGTTGTTCTTTCTCCATTAAAATGTCCTCCATAAGGTGAATCATGACAATGCCAGAGAATTCCTTCTGCTTCTTCATTTGTAACACATCTCCTTAGAAGATTATCTGCTCCAATTTTGAACAAATAAGGATCATCCCAAACAAACTGCTTGGCATCATGCAGAAATTTCTTTCTTTGTTGCCAAGTTAAGTCTTCCGGCATGACTCTTGCAGCTTTGAAATTTGCCATATCAGCAAACCAGGGCCTCTGCTGAATATACATGAGTGCTTCATCTGAAAAAGATTCCCAGATCTCTGATTCCTTGCTAGTGACCTCCTCGTTGACTAACCTTGACAAATGATCAGCAATCAAGTTCTCACTTTCTTTCTTATCACGAATTTCCACATCAAATTCTTTCAAGAGTAGTACCCATCTAATGAGTCGTGGCATAGAATCTGGCTTTGTCAACAAATATTTGATAGCTGCATGATCTGTATAAATAATCACTTTAGACCCAATAAGATAAGGTCTAAATTTTTCTAGAGCATACACTATAGCTAGAAATTCTTTCTCTGTGGTAGCATAATTCAACTGAGCATCATTCAAAACTTTGCTGGCATAATAAATTGGATGAAAAATTTGTTCTTTTCGCTGGCCAAGAACAACTCCTATTGCATAATCACTTGCATCACACATTAATTCAAAATTTCTATTCCAATCTGGGGCTACAATTACTGGAGCTAACACTAATTTGCTCTTCAATATGTCAAAAGCTTTCAAACATTCTTCATTCATCACAAAAGGAGCGTCCTTCATCAAAAGATTACTCAATGGTTTAGCAATTTTTGAGAAGTCTTTAATGAGTCTTCTATAGAACCCAGCATGACCGAGAAAACTCCTAATCCCCCTTACATTTGTTGGTGGAGGCAGTTTCTCAATGACTTCTACTTTAGCTTTATCTACCTCAATTCCTTTAGCAGAAATTTTATGTCCTAGCACAATTCCTTCAGTTACCATGAAATGACATTTCTCCCAATTAAGAACAAGATTTGTCCGAACACATCTTTTAAGAACAGTGTTCAAATTAGCTAAACACCTTTGGAAAGAATTTCCAAAGACTGAAAAATCATCCATGAATACTTCAATGCATTTTTCTAAGAGATCTACAAAAATTGCTTGCATACACCTTTGAAACGTAGCTGGAGCATTACATAATCCAAACAGCATCTTTCTATAAGCAAAGATACCAAAAGGACAAGTAAAGGCCGTCTTCTCCTGGTCTTTTGGATCTACCACAATTTGATTGTATCCAGAGTATCCATCTAGAAAATAATAGAAAGCTTGACCTGATAATCTCTCTAACATCTGGTCCATGAAAGGAAGAGGAAAATGATCCTTCCTAGTGGCTTTATTTAGCTTCCTGTAATCAATGCACATACGCCATCCAGTAACTGTCCGAATAGGAATAAGTTCATTCATATCATTATGAATCACTGTCATCCCACCTTTCTTTGGAACCACCTGTACTAGACTCACCCATTCACTATCAGAGATTGGATAAATGATACCAGCTTCTAATAGTTTCAATACTTCTTTTCTAACCACCTCCTTCATTACAGGATTTAACCTTCTCTATGGTTGAGCACTCGGTTTATAATCCTCTTCCATAAAGATCTTATGCATACAATAAGTTGGGCTAATACCTTTAAGATCTGAGATTGACCACCCAATTGCTTCTTTGTTAGCCACTACTGGAAAAATAATTATTTCCGACGGCAAATTACCGAAGGACTTTGTGGCCTTCGGTAAATGTAGTTTACCGAAGGCTTTTCCGAAGGCTTGTGTAGTATCACTTTACCGAAGGGTTTTGGCCGTCTGTAATGGACAGGAGTGATTACCGAAGGCCTATGACCGTCGGTAAGTGAATGATGTATATGAAATTAGAAAGTGACACATTTCCCTCCCCTCATTTCGCGAAAACCCCTTCTTCCCCAATATTGAGATTCTGTGCCCTTCCTCCCTCAGACGAACTGACTGTGTGGCGTGTGCAGACTTCTTCCAACCCTAACCATAACTGGGATACGATTCTTCCCCAGTCTTCCATTATAGGTGAAGTCTCCCATTCTCCCATCTCATGTTCGGAAGGGAACTAATCAATTTGTTGATGAAAGATCTCGGAAGACTCATGTAAGCAAATAACACTATTACTAATTGTTCATTTATGTTATACTATCGTTCCCTGACATTGCTTTTAATGTTTCAACAGGAAGAATTTTCTACGAGACTTTCACAGGTTAGATCTGAACATGAGTCAGCTCCTACACCGGATGATGCCAGTAATGCAGATGATGACATCCGTAGGACGCAGTGCTGGATCGACACCGTTGGTGGGAAGAAAAAGGGACGAGTGTATGGTGCGGGATAGCTTGCTGCAAACTATACAGCATCCAGAGGAGGTACTCTGAAGCACCAGCCTTCTTCTTCCACTCCTACTCCTGACGAGGTTCTTCAACTCAGGCAGGAACTCCATCAGCGTGACCAGGAGATCACTGATCTCAGAGCAGAGTTTACAAATTTTAAGACCCTGGTCATGACACTCTTGCCTCAAACCTCACAGGACATACAAAATATCCCTCCCACCCAATCACGACCGTCCTCATCACCTGCTGCCACTCAGCAGCCCACATCAGTCCAACCCTCATCAGTCCAACCCTCATCAGTCCAACCCACACCAGTCCAGCCATCAGTAGAGGAGCAGGATGATGAAGATCATTCTGATGATAGTTATGTACATTATTAGTTTCATTTTCTTCTTACTTTGTTAGACAAACATTTAGATATTAGAACATTTTAGACTTGATATCATTTTAGTGTTACTTCGATCTATTTTCAGACTTTTGATGTTAGAACATCCTTTTGTTACATTGTTTTATATTTGAACTATAATTACATAATCTATACAGTAATGGATGTTCTATCGATTAATTGATGTTCAATGGATATTGATAATTGATTGCATCTTTGAGATGCACATTATGCATGTTTGTATGTGCTTGAAAACTGATATGCAGGTCTGTTTGTAATTGGAATTTGATATACAGGTGTGGGTTGCACAGGAATCAGATTTCTCTGAAACCTGCTCTGCATTTTACCGAAGGCTTTTGCCCTTCGGTAAATGCCCACAGCAGGTCGTTACCGAAGGCTTTTGCCCTTCAGTAAATACCCTCGAATGGCCATTACCGAGGGCTTCTGCCCTTCGGTAATTACCGAGGGCTTTTGGCCTTCGGTAATTACCGAAGGCTTTTGGCCCTCGGTAATTACCGAAGGGCAAAAGCCCTCGGTAATTGTTAGCGACAAGAGATTTACCGAAGGATTTTTGGCCGTCGATAAGCCTTCGGTAAACACCCATTATCGACGGCCTTTGGCATTTTCCGAGGGCTTCTGGCCTTCGGTAATACCCTACTTTTTTGTAGTGAGCTTTCAGAATTTCTATCAGTTGTTCTTCTTCTTGTAGAGATAAAGTGTTACTGATGATGACTGACTTTGATCCATTTTCTTCTAGAAAAACATACTTCAGATGTGCTGGTAATCTTTTTAATTCTAGCGGCTTTGCTTTGACTTCTTCTTCCTTTTCAATTATTTCAAACCTTGGATCTTCCACTGGACTCTTTTTCAATGTTGCCAAGTCCATCAAACATTCATCAATTAATTTCTCTTCTTCTTCATCTAAATCTTCACAAGCATCAATAAGAGTTTTCTCTAGTGGAGAAACATACCGCACCATCCTTTCTTGCACCATACAAACTTCATCAAGTTCATCAAATTGAAAACATGCTTTATCATCATTTGGATATGTCATGGCCTTGGATACGTCAAAAGTGACTTCTTCATCATCAACTCTCAATTTAAGCTTACCATTCTCTACATCAATTAAAACTCTAGCAGTCTTCATAAAAGGTCTCCCAAGAATGAGAGGTACATCACTATTCCCTTCCATCTCCATTACAATAAAATCTACTGGGAATACAAATTTGTCAACCTTCACTAAAACATCTTCAACCACTCCATATGGATACTTAAGAGACCTGTCCGCCAGTTGAAGAGCCATTCTGGTTGGTTTGATTTCCAAACCTTTAATTGTTCTACACATGGATAACGACATTAAATTAATGCTCGCTCCCAAATCAATCAATGCTCTTCCAACTTCCAAGTCTCCTATGGTGCATGGAATAGTGAAGCTTCCTGGATCTTTAAGCTTAGGAGGTAATTTTTGTATGATTGCACTGCAGTTACCCTGTACCTTGATAGTTTCCTTCTCAATGTATTTGTTTTTCTTTGTAAGCAGTTCCTTCAAAAATTTTGCATATGATGGCATCTGTTGCAATGCTTCAGAGAATGGTATAGTGATCTCGAGCTTCTTAAACAGCTCCATGAATCTTTCCAGTTGTTTTTCTTTCTCTTTCCTTGAATAGCTCTTTGGATAAGAAAGTGGTTTTTCACTCTCTCTTTCTTTTTGTCTCTCATCTCTCTCTTCTCTCTCTTTTTTTTCTTTCTTTTCATCTTCTTCTTCTTTCTTTTTCTCTCTCTCAACTCTTTCTTTCCACTCACATGTTTCTTTTTCACTCTCATTTTCTTTCTCCTCTCTTTCTTTTTTTCGCTCCTCTAGTACCTTACCACTTCTGGTCACAACAGTTTTACACTCCTTTCTGATATTACCATTTTTCATCTTGTCAACTATTCGCTCAATATGGATCTTCATATTTTCAAATGCAACTTCCACATTCTTATAATAAGATGCATTCGTCTTCAAAAATTTTTTAAAAGTCTCGTCAAGTTTGGTTGTCTTCACAGATGGAGTAGAATGCATTTGCCATTTTTGCTGTTGCCATTGAACCATTGAAACCTTTTGTATTTCTTGTGGTAATTGAGAAAGTTTCATAATTACTTCTTCCAACTGTTAAGAAATAATTTTATTTTGAGTAAGCAGAGCATCATTTGATTGTAACATTTCCTTCTGACTAAGATATCTGCTTTAACTGTTGAGCTCATTGTCACTAGTAGCCATATTATCAATGATTTCCGTAGCTGCCTCTGGAGTTTTCCATTTGACGTTTCCTCCTGCTGAGGCGTCAAGCATCATCTTGGTTTGTGGACCAAGACCTCCAAGGAAGGTTAGGACTACTTGCACATCATCAAAGCCATGCGTGGGTGTCTTTCTTAATAAGCCTTTATACCTGTCCCATGCATACCCCAGTGATTCTTCCATGCCTTGCCTGAATGATGAAATCTCTTGCTTCCCTTTATTAACTTTTGATTGTGGAAAGTATTTGTTTAGAAACTTGGTCACCACTGCTTCCCACTCTGTAAAGCTTTCTTCTGGAAAAGAATTTAACCAAAGCTTAGCATTGCCTCCTAGTGAGAATGGAAACAAGCTAAGTTTGATTGCTTCATCTGGCACCCCATTTATTTTCACCGTGTTGCAAATCTCATTAAAAGTTGTGAGGTGCTCATATGGGCTTTTGTGAGACAACCCATTAAATTGATTACTCTTCACCAGTTGGATTAATGCTGGCTTAACCTCCATGTTGACTGCATTGACCCTTGGTCTTGCTATGCTGTTAAAATGTTGAGGTCCAGCTATATTAGTGTAATCTGCAAGAGTTCTTCTGCCATTATTATTCTCCATATTTTCTGTGCTCTGGTTAGAACCTTGTGGTGATGGTTGTAACAGAGTTTCTGGAGGAGGAAAAAGTTCTCTAGATGTACGGATTCTTCTCCTCCGTCTACTCTCGTCTAAACCTTCAAGAAGGGGTTCTGCAGTTTTCTTGCTCCTAGTTCGGATTGCTTCCTGCATACACAAGAAAACAAAACCCTAGAAAAAATGGTTAGCACAAGAAAACAAAACCCTAGAAATATAAGATAAGAGATAAGAAGATAAAATAAAAACAGAAAATAAAATAAAATAAAAATAAAAATAGAAAAAAATAAAAACAGAAATTCAAAATTCAAAATTCAAAAACAAGTCAAAGATAATCAATAATCACACAAACGAACTAGTTAAACCACGAGTCCCCTGCAACGGCGCCAAAAACTTGATGACAAATTTATGAACACCGAAAAACGGCGCCCCAAACTTAATTAACAATCGGCAAGTGTGACCGAATCGTATCAAGTAATAAAACAAGGTAAGACCAAGTATCGTTTTCCCAAAGGACTCACGGCCTAGTTTAGCCATGTGATTTGTTGATTATTTAAGACTTAAGAACAAATTGATTATAGGTTTTAATGCAAAAGACAATAACTAAACATGTATGCATGAATTTGATCAATGGAAAAGAACAAAACAAACACTTCAATGAATTATATGGATGAGTATGTTGTTGGGGTTATCAATTTCATCTTATCCACTCTCATATATTTTCAGGAATTCATCATTCTTATCATCAATGCTAATGCCACTCTCGAATTTACCTTGCAAGAAGGCCTATCCCTAATTACGAGTTCATACAATTCCTAGCATTCCTAGTAATTAGTTCTTAAAGTGCAGGAGCTTAAAGGCAACCAATATGTTATTGGGAGAAATTCCCCGGATCTAGACTTCCCCGTACGTTCCCGTATCGACAAAATCAATAATCATAGCAATGAATGATTTAAACAAAGCAAGCAATAAGCAAAGAGGAAAAACCCTAGCTAAAGATGAAAGAAAGCATATATCTTAATATAAGACATTAAATCAAATTCCATATGTGAGAGTTTCACAAGACTACATTGATTCCCAAACAACAATACAAGGTTTAGTTCACCATATTCATGGTGAAACTAGATGAACAATAATGAAAGAATGAAAGATAAAACCCTAGAAAGAGGAGGAGGTAGCTTGAGCATCCAAGATCTTCCTTCAAGGGGTGGAAAAGAGAGTGTTTGCTTCGTCTTTGCCAAAGATACAAACCCTAGGACGTCCTAAAGCTTATATACTATTCTAAAATTACAGAAAATTAGGCCTAAGCCCAAAATAGTGTCGCTCAGTGGTAAGTGCATGAGTTGTTTTCTTCCCCTCAACGGCCTTTTCACCCCTCAGCGGATCCAACGTGACCGTCTGAGTGCCGCTCAGCGGTAAACTGCCGCTCAGCGGCAATTGCGACTTCTCCTTTTGCACTTTTTGATGTCTTTTCTGATTCCATCTCTATCCTTATTCACTTCTTTCACCAAATTCACCTTAAAACCTGCACAAAAACACTGAAATTAAGCATAAACATGTCCAGCTCTCTTATTTCTAAAAATATGACCAAAAGCATGATTTCAAGCTAGTTTCTAAGTGTTAAATATTGCTTTTAGTATCAATTTTAACCATGAAAATAACAGTTTTTCAACTGTTATCACAACCCCAAACTTAGAACTTTGCTTGTCCTCAAGCAAACAAGATGTAACTCAATCTTCTACCAATCTTTATAATGGTTCACTCATTCAAAAATCCTCTTTTCAAGGTAAGTAAACTTCAATCAAACTCATGACAAAAATTTCAATCAAGATGTACACATGCTTTGGTGTTCACAAAGTCACTTAATATCCAACAAATGCTATTTTTCATGAATGATCAATCAACTAAACATGGATGTTCATGTGCTCAATGAATATTTCCTCACTAGGTAAAGTGTTTCACTCAAACACAAGTGTATAAGAGGTAATCACTCATTCACTCTACTATCACAATGTCACATGAATTGTCTTTGCCTTTCATTTAACCACAATCAAATAAATTCACAAGCATGCATCATCACAAAGACTTTTTCAATGGCTTATAATGTGGCTGCGCTAACAAGAAAATTGGTTTTTCTGGATCACAAAACCCTTGAGTTAAGAGAATCATATCAACACAATCATTCTTATTTTACCCAACTTTCCTTTGCATTGAGCTTTGCTTTTTCTTTTCTTTTCTTTTCTTTCTCTTTCTCTTTCACATTCTTCTTCTTAGCTCTTAGCTCTTAGCTCAATGCTTTCAATTTGCCTTTCTATTTTACAACAACCCCAAACTTGAACATTTATGTATACCGCAAAATATTTTCTACTTAACTCAAGGTAAAGCTTTTCAACAAGGGTTTCCAAATCATGTTCAAGGCTAAGGGTTCAAAGGATAGAACACAAAGTGTTCTTTTTTAATGGCTAATCATGAAATTGGCTAATATAAGGGTTACCAACAAATGGCCTTGATCATATGATCCAAACAAGCAAGTAATTCAATCATAGAAAACCTGGGCAAAGTCATTCATGCTTTCACAGTAATAGTATTCAACACAAAAACTCTGAAGCTCAAAACCTCACATATAAGCTCATTCATATTTGACATAAACATCCTGCTTAATATCACAATCACAATCATAATATCATGCATTTGTTCACAAAGCTTGTGAACCACCTGTATGAGCATATAATGTGCACATCTCAACATCAATCCATTTCAAAGTATCATTAAGCATTACTTATCAAACAATCACAATTATAAGCAAACCATTACACCAGACAAAGTTTCCAATTGAGTACATCAAACCCTATTCTAAAACAACAGTAATTAAGTTCAGAACACAAAACCAAATAAAACCATAAGTCCTGCTCTAGTCATGATAGCATTCATCAGTAAATGCTATCTCAGCTCCCCATCAATCTGAGCTGTCATTTGTATCCTCTTCTTCTTCTTCATTTGCAGCATCCTCCAATGCGTCATCATCATCCGCTTCGTCATGTTCTTCCTCCATCTCCATAGCTGAAGCTTCAGGTGCTTCAGCTCTACCTCCTTGTACCTGCTCTTCTGGCCAAGCTACCACATTATGAAATTCCTCCATAGTCCACCTGTGTGCTGGAGGTGTATCATACATTCCAACAATCATCTCTGCAGTAGCCACCTGCCCTCTGTGGATAGACTGTAACTGTGCACCTATAAGAGACATGTACATGTCCCTCATTTCGAATGGTTCTGCTTCATGTGTCTCAGCAGATGCCCTACTCTGTGCTTGCCCTCTTTCTCTGCGAGTACGGTGTGGTGGAACTGGTTGAGCTGCTTCATCGCCTCCACAATATTGTCTATAATAAGCCTCATCAATTGCTTTCCTTGGCCTTTCAAAGGGTGGAGATGAAGTATCCACCCTAGCTATCATGCAGAGGTGTGTGATTAGGGACGGATGTCCTAAGGGTGCTTTGTTGCTTGTTGTGTTAGCACACACCCTTATCTCATCAGCTATTACCTATCCAATATTGACATTCAAGTTCCTGATTGCACAATAAAGGAGGAGTGCCCTGCTAAGAGTAATGTCTGACACATGAGAACAAGGCTGAATGTTGGCATGAGAAAATGCCATCCAATACTTTGCAAGAGGAGTCAAGTCAGTTCTCCTAATGTTTACCACAACGCCAGTTCTATTTCTTTGAAAATGTCCTCCAAGCACACATAAAACTCTCTCTACATCCTCAAAATCAGCTCCTTCTTCCATACAGAGAGCAAACTGGCACTGCTCACCAGCCCACACAGTATCCAAGAAGTTGTTGATGGAATCAGGATCATACCTGATAGCATGGCCTCTAACAAAGCCCGAGTAATTCTCAGCTGGATAATCGCCAATCTTTCTTGCATTAGTGTAGAATTCTTTTACCACAACTATATTGGCGGGTGAAGGGTATGTGGCTAGCTTTCCCCAATCATTCCCTAACAATTGCTCTCCAAATTGAGGAGCAAAGTTAGGTATCATTCCAACCTTTCTCTCCATTAGTAACCTCCTATCTTGGACCACCTTGAAGTGCTTCTCATGTTTGCGAGATAGGAACCTACTAGAATGGGGTTGTTCTGGTTCCTTTTCTTTTCTTTTGGATGTCGTGGTCTTAAATATTTTGCCTGAAGAGGATGTCATTCCTACATCAAACACAGATACTAAACCACAAAACATGTTGTTAATCATTAGTAAAAACACAGACAACACCTTATTTCGAGGCTAAACCACCACTGAGGGTCAAAAATCACCCCTCAGCGCCACCAGTGTAACAATTCAGAACGCAATTCAGCAAGAATCTGATGTCTGTCAAAGTGCCACTCAGCGGCAATTTACACTTGAGCGGTAACTCTGCAGATTTTTGAAAACTTAGTTTCAACCTGTCCTAACTCCACCCAC
The DNA here is from genome assembly GCA_027742785.1 of Vigna reflexopilosa. NCBI lineage: Eukaryota > Viridiplantae > Streptophyta > Magnoliopsida > Fabales > Fabaceae > Vigna > Vigna reflexopilosa. The sequence continues at coordinate 13,262,308 of CM050924.1, forward strand.
ATGAAATTTTCAGTTTTCCAGTTCAAAATCATTCAGTTCAATCGGTTCAAACTTCAATTAAATCATCAAATCATGCATAAAAATCAAAACCCCTAAAGATTCATGCTTTAACAATCAAATTCAAATTCAAGAACCCTAGAATGAAAAATGCTTAACTTACTTGGGTGGAGATGCTAGATGAACTGAGAATGCTTTCAAGGTATGATGCTCTCTCTTCCTACCCCAAACTTAGATGGAATTAGTGATAAAATGAGTGAAAGAGAGATTTTCTCAAGAGGGATGAGGGAAAAGTTGTAGAGAACCTTTGAACAAGCATGTAGGAGTGTGTGTTCAAAGAAAAATCTGAAAAGAGACACTAAGGCGCAGCTTAGGGTATAAAAATACCCTAATGGGCTCGGGTCCCGCTTAGGGGCAACCTAAGCCCAGTCTGCGACACTACTGCTCAGCGGTAGTTTGCCGCTCAACGGCACTTTCGGGAAGTGCTCTTCTTCTTCCTAGCTTAACCTAGGTGCCTCCTACCCATGCCTCTCACTTACTCCCTGCAATAATATGCTCAGATTACTCATGCAAAAACCTATCATGCAACTACAGCAGAACAAACAAAAATATAATCAATCAACTGGGTTGCCTCCCAGGTAGCGCTTGTTTAACGTCACGAGCCTGACCCAACATCCACCAGCACCCATCAGTAGGTGCAAAATTTTCTTACCAACACCCATCAGTAGGTGTAACAAACCTAGTATCCTTCAGTGGATACTTAACAAACCTAGCATCCTTCAGTAGATGCTATATCCCAACAAAATATTTATAGATATAATGTCCAAAAGTTCAAAATTACATCACCAAAACAAAAATTAAAAGTCCTTAAATCACTGGGTTCCCTCCCAGCAAGCGCTCTTTTAACGTCATTAGCTTGACCCAATAAACTTCAAGTTCCTTCTTCCTGGTTCATGTCCGTATTCCACCAACACCTCAACTGCTTCCTATGTACTGTTTTGACTCTTCTAGAATATGGAGACTCTATCTCTATCATCTCCTTTTCTTTATAGCCTTTCACAACCCACAATTTGTTGTTGACTCTCACAGGTGTACCCAGTTGGACTTGTTCTTTCATCCGGCCATCAGGAACTTTCCTTCCTCTTCCAATCTTCTCTTTTTCCGGTACCTGAAACAATAAACAATGCTTACCTTTAACCTTGGGCTTTTCATCTTGAGAGCTAGTCATGAGTACATCTTGAAATGCAGCTTTATGACTAGCTTCTTCCTCCCACATGTGCCTCTCATCTTTGAAGACATCTACAACAACTCTCTCTTCTCTGTCCTAGAGCACTATTATACCTTCGTTCACATCAATGATAGCTTTGGCCGTTTTCATAAATGGTCTTCCAAGAATAATGGGTATCTTTTCAGTCTCCATCTTCATCACCACAAAGTCTACCAAGAACTGGAGTTTGCCCACACAAACTACAATATCTTCTGCTATTCCACAGGGTTCCTTTAAAGATCCATCTGCCATTACTAAGTTAACCTTTACAGGTTTCACATGAACATCACCGATCTGCTCCAGTAAAGAATAAGGTATCAAATTAACAGTTGATCCTAAGTCGAGTAAGGCTTTGTTTATCCTCTTCTTCCCTATTGTACATGGAATGGAGAAACCTCCTGGATCTTTTGCCTTTAAAGGGAATGGCTCCTTTTTAACAGCTTTATACTTTTTTGTATCTGATTCCAAGGTACATCATTGTCCACCATCTTGAATAATTCTGTAAAATCAAATTGCTTCTTTTGATTCATTGGAAAAGGAAAAATATCATTACTCTCTACCTCTCTTCTCTCTCCTTTCTCTTTTCTCTCTTTTTCTTTTTCTCTCTCTTCTTTTTCTTTTTGTACTTTTGATTATGGAAAGTATTTGTTTAGAAACTTGGTCATCACTTCTTCCCACTCTGTAAAGCTTTCTTCTGGAAAAGAATTTAACCAAAGCTTAGCATTGCCTCCTAGTGAGAATGGAAACAAGCTAAGTTTGATTGCTTCATCCGGAACCCCATTTATTTTCACCGTGTTGCAGATTTCATTAAAAGTTGTGAGGTGCTCATATGGGCTTTCGTGAGACAACCCATTAAATTGATTACTCTTCACCAGTTGAATTAATGCTGGCTTAATCTCCATGTTGATTGCATTGACCCTTGGTCTTGCTATGCTGTTAAAGTGTTGAGGTCAAGCTATATTTGTATAATCTGCAAGAGTTCTTTTGACATTATTATTCTCCATATTTTCAGTGCTATGGTTAGAACCTTGTGGTGATGGTTGTAACAAAGTTTCCGGAGGAGGAAAAAGTTCTCTAGATGTACGCATTCTTCTCCTCCGTCTACTCTTGTCTAAACCTTCAAGAAGAGCTTCTGTAGTTTTCTTGCTTCTAGTTTGGATTGCTTCCTGCATGCACAAGAAAACAAAACCCTAGAAAAATTGGTTAGCACAAAAAGATATAAAAGAAGATATAAGATAAGAGATAAGAAGATAAAATAAAAACAGAAAATAAATAAAAACAGAAAATAAAATAAGATAAAATAAAAATAAAAACAGAAAAAATAAAAAACAGAAATTCAAATTTCAAAATTCAAAAACAAGTCAAAGATAATCAACAATCACACAAATGAACTAGTTAAACCACGAGTTCCCGGCAACGGCGCCAAAAACTTGATGACAAATTTATGAACACCGAAAAACGGCGCTACAAACTTGTTTAACAATCGACAAGTGTGACCGAATCGTATCAAGTAATAAAATAAGGTAAGACCAAGTATCGTTTTCCCAAAGGACTCACGGCCTAGTTTAGCTATGTGATTTGTTGATTATTTGAGACTTAAGAACAAATTGATTATAGGTTTTAATGCAAAAGACAATAACTAAACATGTATGCATGAATTTGATCAATGGAAAAGAACAAAACAAACACTTCAATGAATTATATGGATGAGTATGTTGTTGGGGTTATCAATTTCATCTTATCCATTCTCATATATTTTCAGGAATTCATCATTATTATCATCAATGCTAATGCCACTCTCTAAATTACCTTGCAAGAAGGCTTATCCCTAATTACGAGTTCATACAATTCCTAGCATTCCTAGTAATTAGTTCTTAAAGTGCAGGAGCTTGAAGGCAACCAATATGCTATTGGGATAAATTCCCCGGATCTAGACTTCCCCATACGTTCCAATATCGACAAAATCAATAATGATAGCAATGAATGAGTTAAACAAAGCAAGCAATAAGCAAAGAGGAAAAACCCTAGCTAAAGATGAAAGAAAGCATATATCTTAATATAAGACATTAAATCAAATTCCATATATGAGAGTTTCACAAGACTACATTGATTCCCCAACAACAATACAAGGTTTAGTTCACCATATTCATGGTGGAACTAGATGAACAATAATGAAAGAATGAAAGATAAAACCCTAGAAAGAGGAGGAGGTACCTTACCATCCAAGATCTTCCTTCAAGGGGTGGAAAAGAGAGTGTTTGCTTCGTCTCTGCCAAAGATACAAACCCTAGGACGTCCTAAAGCATATATACTATTCTAAAATTACAGAAAATTAGGCCCAAGCCCAAAAATAGTGACCCTCAGCAGTAAGTTCGTGAGTTGTTTTCTTCCCCTCAGCGGCCAAATCACCCCTCAGCGGATCCAACGTGACTGCCTGAGCGCCGCTCAGCGGTAGTTGCAGCTTCTCCTTTTGCACTTTTTGATGTCTTTTCTGATTCCATCTATGTCCTTCTTCACTTCTTTCACCAAAGTCACCTTAAAACCTACACAAAAACACTGAAATCAAGCATAAACCTGTCCAGCTCTCTTATTTCTAAAAATATAACCAAAAACATGATTTCAAGCTAGTTTCTAAGTGTTAAAGGTTGCTTTTAGTATCAATTTTAAGCATGAAAATAACAGTTTTTCAACTGTTATCAACTGTCACAGGTGTACCCAGTTGGAGTTGTTCTTTCATCCAACCATCAGGAACTTTCCTTCCTCTTCCAATCTTCTCTTTTTCCGGTACCTGAAACAATAAACAATGCTCACCTTTAACCTTGGGCTTTTCATCTTGAGAGCTAGTCATGAGTACATCTTGAAATGCAGCTTTATGACTAGCTTCTTCCTCCTACATCTGCCTCTCATCTTTGAAGACATCTACAACAACTCTCTCTTCTCTGTCTTGGAGCACCACTACACCTTCGTTCACATCAATGATAAGTTTGGCCGTTTTCATAAACGGTCTTCCAAGAATAATGGGTATCTTTTCAGTCTCCATCTTCATCACCACAAAGTCTACCAAGAACTGGAGTTTGCCCACACAAACTATAATATCTTCTACTATTCCACAGGGTTCCTTTGAAGATCCATCTGCCATTACTAAGTTAACCTTTACAGGTTTCAGATCAACATCACCGATCTGCTCCAGTAAAGAATAAGGTATCAAGTTAACACTTGATCCTAAATCGAGTAAAGCTTTGTTTATCCTCTTCTTCCCTATTGTGCATGGAATGGAGAAACCTCCTGGATCTTTTCCCTTTAGAGGGAATGGCTCCTTTTTAATAGCTTTATACTTTTTTGTATCTTCCTCTGTACGTCTTTTCCCTGTACAGACTTCTTCTTCAGGTTTAGTATAAACTGCAATTTGTTGTAGTATCTGATTCCAAGGTACATCATTGTCCACCATCTTGAATAATTCTATAAAATCAAATTGCTTCTTTTGATTCATTGGAAAAGGACAAATATCATTACTCTCTATCTCTCTTCTCTCTCCTTTCTCTTTTCTCTCTTCTCTCTCCTTTCTCTTTTCTCTCTTTTTCGTTTTCTCTCTCTTCTTTTTCTTTTTCTCTCTTTTCTCTCTCTTCTTTTTCTTTTTCTCTCTTTTCTCTCTCTTCTTTTTCTTTCTTTTCTCTCTTTTCTTTTAACTCAACTCTTTCATCATTTGTACAATTGCTTGGTAATCTGACCCATTTGAGTCTCCCAATACTTAATAGAAGCCTCAGTGCTCTTTTGATTAGACTCAGTTTTCTGTATGAACTGATTAAGAGTTTCTTCCATCCTTATTGACCTTTCATTTAGTATAGCCATCTGTTGCCATAAGGTTGGTTGTTGCTATTGCTTATTGAATTGCCCAGTTTGTCTAGCTTGCCCAGTTTGTCCGTGACCAATGCTTGAGTGTGGTTTCCACCCTTGATTAAAATTCCCCTGACGGTATTGATTGGCCATGAAGTTTACATCTTCTAATGCTTCTACTAGAAAAGCGCATTGACCATCGATATGGTCTCCTCCACATACTTCACACAACTGTGATTGAGCCTGCGCAACAGTCTTTAACTCTTTTGGTAGTTGTGCAAGAGTTTTCGTAAGAGTCTCCAGTTGTTGAGTTAGTATCTTATTTTGTGCTAGCAAGGCATCATGGGTTTGTAATTGTAGAACTCCTTTTTTGTTGTATAGGAGCTCCTCTTTCACTGTTGAGCTCATTGTCACTAGTAGCCATATTATCAATGATTTCTGTAGCTTCCTCTGGAGTTTTCCATTTGATATTTCCTCCTACTGAGGCGTCAACCATCATCTTGGTTTGTGGACCAAGACCTCCAAGGAAGGTTAGAACTACTTGCACATCATCAAAGCCATGCGTGGGTGTTTTTCTTAATAAGCTTTTATACCTATCCCGTGCATGCCCTAGTGATTCTTCCATGCCTTGCCTGAATGATGAAATCTCTTCCTTTCCTTTATTTACTTTTGATTGTGGAAAGTATTTGTTTAGGAACTTGGTCACCACTGCTTCCCACTCTGTAAAGCTTTCTTCTGGAAAAGAATTTAACCAAAGCTTAGCGTTGCCTCCTAGTGAGAATGGAAACAAGCTAAGTTTGATTGCTTCATCCGGCACCCCATTTATTTTCACCATGTTGCAGATTTCATTAAAAGTTGTGAGGTGCTCATATGGGCTTTCGTGAGACAACCCATTAAATTGATTACTCCTCACCAGTTGAATTAATGTTGGCTTAACCTCCATTTTGATTGCATTGACCCTTGGTCTTGCTATGCTATTAAAGTGTTGAGGTCCACCTATATTTGTGTAATCTGCAAGAGTTCTTCTGGCATTATTATTCTCCATATTCTCAGTACTATGGTTAGAACCTTGTGGTGATGGTTGTAACAGAGTTTCCGGAAGAGGAAAAAGTTCTCTAGATGTACGAATTCTTCTCCTTCGTCTACTCTCGTCTAAGCCTTCAAGAAGCGGTTCTGCAGTTTTCTTGCTCCTAGTTCGGATTGCTTCCAGCATACACAAGAAAACAAAACCCTAGAAAAATTGGTTAGCACAAAAAAAAATTTAAAAGAAGATATAAGATAAGAGATAAGAAGATAAAATAAAAACAGAAAATAACTAAAAACAGAAAATAAAATAAAATAAAATAAAAATAAAAACAGAAAAAATAAAAACAGAAATTCAAATTTACAAAATTCAAGTCAAAGATAATCAATAATCACACAAATGAACTAGTTAAACCACGAGTCCCCGGCAACGGCGCCAAAAACTTGATGACAAATTTATGAACACCGAAAAACGGCGCCACAAACTTGTTTAACAATCGGCAAGTGTGACCGAATCGTATCAAGTAATAAAACAAGGTAAGACCAAGTATCGTTCTCCCAAAGGACTCACGGCCTAGTTTAGCTATGTGATTTGTTGATTATTTAAGACTTAAGAACAAATTGATTATAGGTTTTTATGCATGAATTTGATCAATGGAAAAGAACAAAACAAAAACGTCAATGAATTATATGGATGAGTATGTTGTTGGGGTTATCAATTTCATCTTATCCACTCTCATATATTTTCAGGAATTCATCATTCTTATCATCAATGCTAATGCCACTCTCTAAATCACCTTGCAAGAAGGCCGATCCCTAATTACGAGTTCATACAATTCCTAGCATTCCTAGTAATTAGTTCTTAAACTGCAGGAGTTTAAAGGCAACCAATATGCTATTGGGAGAAATTCCCCGGATCTAGACTTCCCCGTACGTTCCCGTATCGACAAAATCAATAATCATGTCAATGAATGAGTTAAACAAAGCAAGCAATAAGCAAAGAGGAAAAACCCTAGCTAAAGATGAAAGAAAGCATATATCTTAAAATAAGACATTAAATCAAATTCCATATGAGAGTTTCACAAGACTACATTGTTTCCCCAACAACAATACAAGGTTTAGTTCACCATATTCATGGTGAAACTAGATGAACAATAATGAAAGAATGAAAGATAAAACCCTAGAAAGAGGAGGAGGTAGCCTGAGCATCCAAGATCTTCCTTCAAGGGGTGGAAAAGAGAGTGTTTGCTTCGTCTCTGCCAAAGATACAAACCCTAGGACGTCCTAAAGCTTATATATTATTCTAAAATTATAGAAAATTAGGCCCAAGCCCAAAATAGTGCCGCTCAGCGGTAAGTGCGTGAGTTGTTTTCTTCCCCTCAGCGGCCTTTTCACCCCTCAGCGGATCCAACGTGACTGTCTGAGTGCCGCTCAACGGTAAACTGCCGCTGAGCGGCTGTTGCAGCTTCTCCTTTTGCACTTTTTGATGTCTTTTCTGATTCCATCTCTATCCTTATTCACTTCTTTCACCAAATTCACCTTAAAACCTGGACAAAAACACTGAAATCAAGCGTAAACCTCTGCAACTCTCTTATTTCTAAAAATATGACCAAAAGCATGATTTCAAGCTAGTTTCTAAGTGTTAAAGGTTGCTTTTAGTATCAATTTCAGGCATGAAAATAATAGTTTTTCAACTGTTATCAGCAGGGCCCTTCTTATGTATTGTGTGCCGAGAGGGATGAGCGTTAACATTGGCCAGGTCATAGCCAATGAGATACAGGTGTGTGCCAATACTATGAACAACAAGGCACCTTTGGGGCATCCTTCTCTGATCACACACCTTTGTGAGCTAGCTAGAGTGAATATTTCTACACCGCCGTTTGAGAGGTCTAGGAAGGCGATTGATGAGGCCTACTACCGACAGTATTGTGGCGGAGATGAGGCAGGTCAGCCAGTACCACCACATCATCCTCGTAGAGGGAGAGGACCACCACAGGCACCTGCACAGCCTCATAAGGCAGAACCGTTTCAGATAAGAGATATGTATTTGTCTCTTATGGATTCTACGATGTAGTCTATCCACAAAGGGCAGGTGGCAACAACAGAGATGATCATTCGGATGTATGATACACCCCTAGGACATCGGAGGACCATGGATGAATTCAACAATGTAGTGGCATGGCCAGAGGATCAAGCACAGGCCAGTGGAGCTGGAGCAGCTAAAGCTCCAGCTATGAATGATGATCAGGATGATGATGATGACTTTGAAGATGCTGAAGAAGAAGGAGAGGAGGAAGATTCAGATGACAACATTGGTTGATGTTTCTATTTTTTGTTTTGGACTGTTGAACTTATTTGTTTATGTTCTTAGAATAGGTTGTGATGTACTTAGTGTGAAACTTTATCTGCTATGATGGTTTGTTTATGATTTATGCATGATGAGTATTGCTTGATGATGCTTAGATAGTGATTGATGTTGAGATAGTGCACTATATGCTGATATACAAGTGGTTGTTCACAAGCTGTGTGAACAAATGCATGATGTTGTGATTGTGATTATGATGCTAAGCAGGATGTGTATGTGGAATGTTGAATGAGCTATTATGTGAGGTTTTGAACTCCAGAGTTTTTGTGATTGAGTGCTATTACGTTGAAAGCATGAATGACTTTGCCCATATTTCTATGATTGAATCACTTGCTTGTATGTGTCATATGATCAAGGCCATTTGTTGGTAACCCTTTTTAGCCAAATGCATGATCTTAGCCCAATAAAAGAAAGCACAATGTGTTCTATCCTTTGAACCTTTAGCCTTAATATGATGTGAAAACCCTTTTTGAAAATCTTTACCTTGAGTTGAGAATATCTTGTGGTATTGATAAATGTTCAAATTTGGGGTTGTTGGGAAGTCTAAAAAGGGAATATAACAAGCATTGAGCTAAGCATGTGAAAAGCAAAATAAAAAGGAAGAAAAGAAAGAAAAAGAAAAGCTCAATGCAAAAGAAAGTTGGGAAGAAGTAAGAATGGTTGTGTTTAAATAATGATTCTCTTAACCCAAGGATTTTGTGATCCAGAGAAACCAAATTTCTTCTTAGCCCAACCACATTATAAGCCATAGAAAAGTCCTTGTGATGATGCTTGCTTTTGAATGTGTTTAATTGTGGTTAAATGAAAGGCAAACTTGATTAATGTGACATTATGATAGTAGAGTGAATGAGTGACCTTTATATACACTTGTGTGATCGAGTGAGACCCTTTATCTAGTGAGGAATAATTCCATGAGCACATGATTACATCTATGAGAATAACATTTGTTGGATACGATGTGACTATGTGAACACCACAATGAGTTTGATTGAATCAAAGCATGTGCGCATCTTGACTAAATTCTTTTTGATGAGCTGATTTGAGTAATTACTTGCCTTGAAAGAAAGAGTTTGAATGTGTTGAACCATTGTATGGATTGGTGGAAGGCTGAGTTACATCTTATTTGCTTGAGGACAAGCAAAGTTATAAGTTTGGGGTTGTGATAACCGTTGTAAAACCATTATTTTTATACTTGATTTTGATATTTAAAACAACCTTTATGACTTAGAAACTAGCTTGAAATCATGTTTTTTATTAAGTTTTTGAAATAAGACAGTTGGATGGGTTTTATGCTTCGTTTTCCGTGTTTTTCCAGGAATTAAGATGAATTAGATGAAAGAAGTTGAAGTCGTAAGGAGTTGGACTCAGGAAAGGAAGTAAAAGTGCACAATAGAAGAGCCGCAGTCACCGTTGAGCGGAACTTTCATTGTTGAGCGTCATTTTGAAGCATAGTAGTCACCGTTGAGGGCCAAAACTGCAGCTGAACGCCATTTAGAAGAACCCCACTTTGGATGCGGAAGCTCCTTTCTTCAAATTCTAGGGTTCTATCTTTTATTCTTTCATTGTTTTTCATCTAGTTTCACCATGTCTATGGTGAACTAAACCTCCATTGTTGTTGGGGAACCGATGTAATCCTTTGAAACTCTCATGTATTGAATTGGTTCTTTGTTTTATATGCTTTGCTTCATTAATTGTTAGGGATTTTCCTCTTTACTCTATGCATGCTTTGTTTAACTCATTCAATTGCATGATCATTGATGTTACCTATATGGAGAGATATAGGTAAATCTAGAATTGGGGAAATTCTCCCGGAAGCAATGTTACCTAGACTTAGGAATAGGAGGATCGGTTGCCTTTAAGCTTCTGTGTGAATGTAATGCATGAATAATTGCTACAGAGACAAGACATTGTAAAATACTGATTAGGAGTAAGCTTTCTTCATCGAGACATCAGGTTTAAGGTAAATTAGAAAGTGACATTAACATTAATGAAGAATGATGAATTCATGAATACATGAGAGTGGTAGGATAAATCGGAAACCCCAACAACATCATCATTCCATATTTTACATCAATCTCTTTTGGTTCTTTCAATCCAATTGATCAAAAACTTGCAATCATGTTTATTTTCCGCAATTCAAACACAATGATTTTGTTTACAAGTCTAATTTAATCAAGAAATCACATAATTGTCTAGGTCGTGAGTCCTTTGGGAAACGATACTTGGTCTTACCATTTTATTATTACTTGATACGATTCGGTACACTTACCGAGAGTTAACACCCCCCTCTTGGTTTGTTATCCCACGCTAACCATTCTGCTGCAACCGCTCTGACAATTGGCATCAGAGCTCGATTTGATAGTTATTCAAATGGTAGGATCAATTAAACTTTTACAGAGGGTGCTTCTATCAATAGACCACCCCTATTCACATGTGAAAATTATGCATTCTAGAAGGCTAGAATGAAAATATTTATTGAGTCTATTGATGTTGATATTTGGGAAGCTATTGCATTTGGACCTTTTGTTCTTACTAATAATATCCAGGAACCAAAGCCCCATGTTTAGTGGACTGCTAAAGATAAGAAGAGATTTCAAAATGATATGAAAGCTCGAAACATTATTTCATTTGCTTTAACCGTTGACGAGTTTTACACGATCTCTGTGTGTAAGACCGCTCAAGAAATGTAGGAGGTGCTGAGAATGACCCACGAAGGTACAAATGACGTAAAGAGAGTAAGAAAGAATACCCTAATTCAAGAATACGAAATGTTCATAATGAAGCAAGGATAAACAATTTCAGACGTTCAGAAACGCTTCACCAACATAGTTAATCATCTCATTGGTATAGGTAAGTCTTTCGAAAATGATGAACTTAATATAAAAACTTTGAATTCTTTAAACAAGTCGTGGCAACCAATAGTGACTGTAATTTCTGAGTCACAAAACCTCAACACGATGACCATGGCAGCACTATTTCGAAAGTTGAGAGAGCATGAGCTTAATCTTGGAAGACTAGATGAAGAAGAAGCAAAAACTAAGAAAAAGACGCTAGCTTTCAAATCTGAGGTCGAAAGGAGCAAAAGCAGGATAGAAGATGAAGACTCGGATGATGAAGAAAATTTGAGTCTTGTGATCAAAAGGCTTAACAAGTTCATTAAATCGAAAGGCAAAGGAAGATTTAGATATGAAAAGAGAGAAAGGGCCCCTTACAAGCTACGACTGCGGAGAAAAGGGGCACTTAAAAGCTGACTGCCCAAATCAAAAGAAGGGTGAAGAAAAGAAAGAAAAGAAAAACTTCAAGAAAAAGAAGGCCTATATTGCATGGGAGGATGACAATGAAACAATTTCTGATTTTTGCGAATCTGTTGAAGAAGCAAACATTTGTTTGATGGCAGACGACGGCAGTGCTAGCCAAGTAAGTACATCTAGCCATTATGAAAAATTATAGTCAACTTAGTGAAGATGAATTGCATAAAACTTATGCTGCTTTGATAGAAGAATCTGAAAATTTAAATAAAGCTCATAAGAAATTGAAAAATAATTTTAAAGATTTAAAATTTAATCATAAAAACGTTCTTGAAGAAAATGAAAATTTAAAATTAAATGTTGAAAATCTTTCTGAAGAAAATGAAAATTTAAAATCAGAGTTTAAAATTATTTGTGAAGAGAATAAAAATTTGAAAAATAAAATTTTAAAAATAAAAATATCTTATTAGTAATGAGTGTGCATCTTGGGTGAATCATAACAAATTACTAGAAAACATAACCTCAGGAGAATGCAGCAAGAAAAATGAAAATAAGGTTGTTAATAAGTATGTTCCTAAAATTAAAAATAAACATAAGAATAGAACCTGTAGAACATGGATAGAAAAAGGAACAACTTATAGAAACACAAATGTGGTATCATGCTTATATTTTATGAATAAAGGGTCATACTTCAAACAAATGTAAAATTAAGCATTATGGCATTTTTAGTGGTAGATATGTTTGGATTGCAAAAAAATTTAAATCTAACCCAAAGGACCCATACAAAGTAGTTGGGTACCTAAGAAGCCTGTTTTTATTTTTATTTTTGTAGGAATTATCAAAACACATGCCTGAAGACAAAACGAAATTTACAAACTTTCGAAAAAAGGAGCAAGGCTTTGTAACCTACGGTGACAACAATAAAGGAAGAATCCTTGGAAAGGCAGATATTGGAAGTAAAGATACCTTGATGATCAAAGACGTGCTTTATGTGGAAGGATTAAGGCACAATCTAATTAGCATTAGTCAACTATGTGATATAGGACTCAAGGTAACCTTTGAACAAAACTCTTGCACTATCTATAAAATTGATTCTTCTGAAGTTGCTTTAAGAGGAATTAGGCATAACAATATTTATTTGATAGACTTAGAAAATGCATCAAATAAGAACATCAAATTGAATAAACTCATTTCTAGAGACCTAGTAATTGGTTTACCAAAACTAAAATTTGTTAAAGATAAGTTGTGTGATGCATGTCAAAAGGGTAAACAAGTAAAATCATCTTTTCATTCGAAAAATGTTGCTCTAGCTTAAAACCTTTAGAACTTTTGCACATGGATTTATTTGGTTCTTCTAGGATAAAAAGTTTTGGTGGTAATTATTATGCTTTAGTTATTGTTGATGATTATTCAAGATATACTTGGACTTTCTTTCTTACTCTTAAAAGTTAAGCTTTCAAGGAATTTAAAAAATTTGCAATTTTAGTTAAAAATGAAAAGGATTTGAAAATAAAAGCTATTGGAAGTGACCATGGAGATGAATTTCAAAATGAAGAATTGCCAAACACAATGATAAACAAATTTTTAATCCCCGAAAATGGAGTAAAAAACTTGTTAAGACCTCGACAGGTATACCGAATCGTATCAAGTAATAATAAATGGTAAGACCAAGTATCGCTTCCCAAGAGACTCACAACACTAAACAGTTATGTGATTACTCAACTAATTAAGACTCTAAAGAACAAATTTTGGGGTTTTTGAATGCAAATACAATAAAATAAATATGAATTCAATTTGATCAATTGAGGCTAAACACAAGAATGAATGGATGAAGTTGATGATATTGTTGTTGGGTTTAGATTTCAACTAATTTACTCTCATGCATATATGAATTCATCTTTCTTCATTAATGTTAATATCACTTTCCAATTTACCTTAAACCTGATGTCTCAGTGAAGAAAGCCTAATCCTAATTACTAGTTTACAATGTCTTGCCTCCTTAGCAAGTAATCATGCATTACATTCGCACATAAGCTTAAAGGCAATTGATCCTCCTATTCCTATGTCTAGGTAATATTGCTTCTAGGAGAATTTCCCTAGTTCTAGATTTCCCCGTATGTGTCCATATCGACAAAATCAAAGATCATGTAATTGAATGAGTTAACCAAAGCATGCATAGAGTATAGAGGAAAAACCCTAACAATTAATGAAGTAAAGCATATATAATCAAGAATCAATTCAATACATGAGAGTTTAAGAGGTTACATCTTTCCCAACAATAAATAATGTTTAGTTCTCCATTGTCATGGAAGAACTAGATGAACAATGGAATGAAAGAATGGTAGAGGTAGAAAAACCCTAGAAAGAGAAGAGGAGACTCCCGCATCCCCAAACCCAAGGGGTGAAAAGTTTGTTTCTGTGCTCAAGCCATCAAAAGATACAATCCTTAGGACGTGCAAGTCCTTAAATAGAACATAAAAATAACATAAAATAGGTCCAAGCCCATAACAATAACAGAAAACAGGTCTAAGCCCACGTCGTCGACGTTCAGCGGCACTTTTGGCGCTCAACGGTAGCTGCGACACTCAAATAACGCATGACCGTTCGGTTTCACTTTTGACCGATCGGTCTTACACTGTTGACTGTTCGACATGACTTGTACCACTTCATTCCGCTTTTCCTCTCACAAACCGTTCGGTTTGCCTATGTTTTTCTACAGTCGTTCGGTCCTCAATTACACCGTTCGACAGTTGTCTTTCTTGCTCACACCATTTGGCCTAGTTCCACCACCTTCACACCGTTCGGTATTTGTTATGAACCGTTCGGCCTTTGTCTTCTCCTCTATCTAATCGTTCGGTCAGTCTCAATAACCATTCTGTCTGGGTTCTTAACCGTTCGGTTTGGATTCTCCCACATCCTACCGTTCGGTCAGATACTGTTTTTGTCTTTTTTGGGTTCCAACTCCTTGCTAGTTCAACTTCTTCCATCCAATTTATCTTAATTCCTGTCAAAACAAGAAAAACCAAGCATAAAACCCATCCAACTCTCTTATTTCCAAAACTTAAACAAAAACATGATTTCAAGCTAGTTTCTAAGTCATAAAGGGTGTTTTTAATATTAAAATTAAGTATAAAAATAACGGTTTTTCAACCATTATCACACAACAAAGGAAGCAAATAATGATGACAATCCTCAAGATGAAGATCTACACAAAATATGCCAACAACCTAGAGGATCATCACTGGACAACATTATTGGAGACATTTTCGAAGGGGTAAACACTAGAAGAAATATAGTAAATTATTGCATGAATGTTGCTTTTGTTTCACAGATAGAACCAAAAAACATTAAGGAAGGTCTTCAAGATGAAAAGTGGTGTATAGCAATGCAAGAAGAACTCAATTAGTTTGAAAGAAATCAAGTTTGGGAATTAATTCCTAGAAAAAGACATTCATCAAGTAATTGGAACCAAATGGGTGTTCAGAAACAAACTAGATGAAGATGGAAACATCGCCAAGAAAGGCTTAGCAATTTTCTTTTAGAAAATGATTTTAATAGAGGAAAAGTTGATTCAACATTGTTCATTAAAAGAGCCGAAAAACATTTTCTGATTATCCAAGTATACGTTGATGATATTATATTTGGTTCATCTAATAAATCTCTTTGTGAGAATTTTACTAAGACTATGCATGGATAATTTGAGATGTCAATGATGGGAAAATTAACATTCTTCCTCGGTCTTCAAATTAAGCAAATGGAAGAAGGTACTTTCATTTCTCAAACTAAATACTGCAGAGAAATTCTCAAAAAATTTGAAATGGACAATGCCAAGGACACGTTCATTTCTCAAACTATTTAGATAAAGATGAGACAGGTAAAGAGGTAAATCAAACTAAATACAGAGGTATGATCAGTTCTTTATTATATCTTACTGCTAGTAGACCAGATATTATGCAAAGTGTCTGTATGTGCTAGGTATCAATCTAGTCCTAGAGAATCTCACCTTACTGTAGTTAACCGTATATTGAAATGTTTTAAGGGCACTACATCCTTTGGTTTATGGTATCCTTCAAGAGTGGAACCTAGTCTTGTAGGTTTTTCAGATGCAGATTATGGAGGTTGTACGATCGATAGAAAAAGCGGGAACATGTCATCTTCTAGGTAGTTCCTTAGTTTCCTGGCACTCTAAGAAACAAGCCTGTATAGCCTTATCAACCACTAAGGTCGAGTATATTGCTATTGGTAATTGTCGTGCACAAATCTTACGGATGAAACAACAATTAGAAGATTATGATATTCACTTAGATCATATACCACTTAAGTGTGATAATACTAGTGCAATTAATCTTACAAAGAATCCCATAATGCACTCTAGAACCAAGCACAAAGATTAGGCACCATTTTCTTAGAGATCATGTGCAGAAAGGAGTGTGTGAGCTAGAGTATATAGACACAAAGCCCTAATTAGCTGATATCTTCACCAAAGCATTGCCTAAGGATAGATTTTTTGAGCTTAGGATGGATTTAGGAATCCTAGAAATCTCTTAGAAGAATTGTTTTCGTAAAGTTTTTCGTGTTTTAACATTTTTAATCATTTAAAAGCATTTTTACTCCATTAAAAGTGTTGCCCCTAATACGCTGCTGACTCGCATACGATATAATCAATTAATTCAAGTTTTAATCGATTACGTAATCGATTAAAGAGTATTTTAATCGATTAAACGCGTTCCAGTGCGCTAGTTTTTTATTTTCTAGCCATTGGCAACGGCTCTAAACGACTATATTGTGATTTTTTTGACCGTTTGGAAGCTCCTCTTACCCTATTTATAACCCATTTGTGCTTCCTTACCTTATTTAGACTTACCCAACTCTTTTGAGATCATCTTCTTCTCTTTTTCATCATCTAAAAGCTACTACCACAATTTTTTTTCCCTTCACAAATGGCTGAATCATCCAGAAGGAGGAGAAGAAGAAGTGTGGCTTATGAGAGAAACCCTCTGCAACATGATGCAAATGTTCAAGGATGGATTGCAGATGCGAAAGAACAACAATCTTTTATGGAGTTTTGGTATGAGAGAAAAGTTCTCAAGCAAAAGTTTATTGATCTCCAATGGTTCACATCTTATGGATTCAACTTTCCTCATCTCATTGTTGAACAAGGAGTTCAATACTTGATGGAACTTCGAGGGAGTTACTATCTCGATCTTGTTCGGGTTTTCTACTACAACATCAGGGTTCATGATGGTATTTTCCACACAAGGGTAAAGGGGGTTGATATTGTCCTAGACAATGAAGTTTGGATAAATGTTGCTAAGATCCCTATTTTGGAAAATTCTCAAATTATACAAAGTGATTTTTTTGACTTTAAGAAAATCATGGTATATTGCTCTTTTTTGAAGCATCCCCAACAACACCAGAATAGCAGACTCCTTCTTGTTGGTGGACTGAAGATGGAAGAATGTCTTCTCCATTATCTTCTTGTGCGGCTCTTATGTCCAAGAGGGTCCAACCATGCCCAATGCTCTTAATTTGATCTTATGATCATGTATGGGATACTTCAAAGTATTCCTATTAATTGGCCCTATCTTATCCAGAGCATCATGTTCAAAGCAAAAAGGTTGGATTCTGCACCTCTCCCCTATCCGCTACTGGTCTCCCGCATATGTGAATATAAAGGGGTCAATATCTCCAATGAAAGAGCTAAGCGTGTGCTTCCAAACCACAAAATTGGAGATAATTCCCTAAGGAAAATGGGCTTCATAAAGCAAGGAAATGTATATATTCATGTTGATGATGTTGATGCTCTCGGGGATGAAGATGAAGAAGATATTCCGATGCCTAACCCAACTCATGTTGCAGGACCATCTTAAGTGCCGGAAGAGTTTAGTATGACAAGCTTGTCTAGGCAAATGTCTGAGATGGAAAGACTGCAAAATGCTTGCCATGAGGAAATTTGTACTCATCTCAAGAACATTGATGAGAGGATCTCTGGTTTAGAGAAGCACTTTCAAGAAAGTGATGACTTTTAAGTCCTCTTGTTGTTCTAAGATGTTTTAAATATTTCTTGTGTGTTTCAAATGTATGCTTTGAAAGTTCTAGTATTTTTCAATGTTCAATGATATCATATAAAATATTATGTTTGTTTACATCTTATGCATACATGCTTTTTATTGAGGGGAGTATAATTTTAACACAACTTTTTAATTATGATCGAAAAAAGGGGGAGAAAATATTTTAAAGCTTATATTTTCCTATGTTTTTCACTAATATTATTCCTTAAGTTGTGTTTGTATCCAGGTTATTACTTAAAGCTTTAAAAAAAATGATTTTTTTATCATCATAAAAAAGGGGAAGAATGTTAGCAGATGAAGAAGAAGTTTTGATGATGTTCAAATCAAGTCAAGAAGTATAAGTTTCAAGAAGATCATTTGAAGACTTGTATTATTATATAAAGCTTTTGTAATAATTTTAATTTAGTGGTTAGGACTTAGATTCTTAGTAGTTTTTGGTTCCATGTACTTTCATAGTTCAAATTTGACGTTTGGAGTCAAGAATGTACTCTATTAATCGATTAAGACTAGTAATAATCGATTATATCAATAACAACTGAAAAACTCCAGCTGGCTTCGTAATAATCGATTAAAAGTTAATGGATTAGTTAATGGATTCGTAACAACTGAAAAACTCCAGCTTACTTTAATTGATTAGTTAATGGATTAAAATGTAAGTTAATCGGTTAAAAGTGACCTTTGGAGTTTATAGGCGTTAAAACTAGCCATTGCACTCATTTTAATCGATTAACAATGATATTAATCGATTAAAAGCGTTAAATGGCTAGAAACGAAGAACAGAAAAGTATTTGCTTGAGTCTATAAATAGGCTCTCATTTTCCATCAACAACAACTCTTCCCTTGTGATCTAGATCTCTGAAATCATTGAGAATTGTGTGTATTCTTACTCAGCTAAGGAAACTCTTGTCTGTATAGCTGTTGAAGTGCTACTGCTATGACAGAGGAATAGTTGGTTCATCCTTGGTACAACTAAGGAAGTGTTTGGAAGAGGTTCATCCTTCGTGAAGTATTCGGAGGAAGTGATTCATCCTTTGTGAAGAATCAAAGGAGGTGCAGGTTCATATCTTATGGTATCAAGAGAGGTGGTTTCTAAACTTTTACAAATTGTTTCTTTGTGATTGTAATTTGTAATCGTTTTGTGATTAGTGAAGTGTTTATCTTGGTTGGAGATAAGCGATTAATCGTAGGATTAGTAAGATCCGAACCAGGATAAAATCATCTGTGCAAATTTCTCTCAACCTTACTCTTGTTATTCATTTATATTATATACTTAGTAAGTAAAACTGAGAAGAAATTTAAAAAGGAACACTTTATTATTAAAACCAATTTACCCCCCCCTCTTGGGGCTAATACTGAAGTTAACCCTAAAGAGGAGTGTAATGTTATCATAAGCATTACTAGTGAGAGGTTGGAGGAGAAAAAAAGTGAGAGAAGAGAAAATGATGTGTTGAGAAAAGAAGAAGAAGATGGTGAGACAAAAGAGAGAATAATTGAGAAAGCTCTTCCTTACCCAAAAATCTTTTCAAAGAATGAAAAAGAGAAACAATTTGAGCGTTTCTTAGAGATCTTCAAGCAATTGAAGATTACTATTCCATTGATTGAGGCATTGCACCAATTTCCTATGTATGTTAATGTTTTAAAGAAGTCCCTCAAAAAGAAGAAGTATTTAGATGAGGGAACAATTGAAGTAGAGGGAAATTGTAGTGTGATTTTGCGGAAGACACTTCCTCCTAAAGTCAAAGATCCAGGAAGCTTTACTATTCCGTGCACTATTGGGGATTGTGATGTAGGGAAAGCTCTAATTGATTTAGTGGCTAGCATAAATTTGATGCCCTTATCTGTGCTAAAGAAGATTGGTGATCTTGAAGTTAAACCTACTAAGATGGTATTACAAATGATGGATAGATCTACCAAGAATCCCTATGGTGTAGTGGAAGATGTTATGGTCCAAGTTGACACACTTAAATTTCCAGTGGATTTTGTAGTGATGGAGATGGGGGAAGATTTGAATATTCCTATCATTCTTGGAAGGCCATTCATGAAGATAGCTAAGGATGTCATCAATGTAGATAATGGAGTTATAATGCTGAAACATCAAGATGAGGAGGTGATTTTTAATGTCTTTAATGATGAGCAACCGATTCAAGTGAAGAAGACTAGTCCAAAAGATATAAATAAAAATTTGTCAAAGACTAGTGTGTTTGAGCAAGTTGTTGACTCAGTCAAGAGAGGTAAGAAGTGTTTCTTGTCATAGGTGGAGGAAGAGGAGAAAAAGACTACAGAGAAGATAGTCCACCAAGATTTTAAGTGTGAATAGGAAGAATTCAAACCTGGCAAACTAGTCAAGTATAGGAACAGGTTACGGGTTGTGAAGGAGATTAAAGTGAATGGAGTGATTGAGATTGAAGCTCCATATTCTAGAAGAGTTTAGAAGGTGGACAAGAGATTGTTGAAGACAAGTTGACGTGATGAAAAAGGAAGGAACACCAACATTAAAGTTTCAAACTAAACATTATGGCGTCAGGCTCGTGACGTTAAACAAGCGCTTACTAGGAGGCAACCAAGTGTTTTTGAAAACTTTTAATTTTGTTTTGTTTGATATGCTTCAGTTTTAGGGATGCTTTTGTGGATTCATGGTGTGATATGCATCATGGGTTTAATTATTTTAAGTGTGAGATGTTATGCTTGAGTTGGAAAGTATTGAAGGACCAAAAATATGAAAAATTAAGGGTTGAAACTGAGAAATGTTGTCTAAAAACACTTAGGAAAAGTAAGAAAAGAGGGGAGGCAAAGTCAGCGTTGCGCTGAGCGCCCCTCAAAAGGGCGCTGAGCGCCAGCAACGCTGTTTGGGGTTTTGGGCTTTTAAAGCTCAGCGTCATTAGACAAATTTCACTCTTTTAACCTTAAGGTGAGCGATTTCTCACTCACTTCTCACTCCCACACTTTCTAGCCACCAAAGAGCTTTGATTAAGGTTCTCTAAGATTTCCCCTTTTCATCCTTTCTTTAAAAATCACCATCTCCACTACTCTTTGCTTCATTCCATTCATTAAGTTTGGGGTTTTTCTTGGTGTGGTGTAGCTCTTGTGCATAGAAGCCCTAATTTTCCACTAGCCCTTTGTGCACATTTGAAAAGATTTGAACTCCACTAGCCCTTTGTGCAAAGATTCGAATGCTAGGACATTTTGTGGTGCTAGTCATGAGATGTATACCAGCTATGTGAAGGGGAAGAGAATTCGTTTTGATGTTGATACTATAAATTCTTTCTTGGGGGCTGAACAGGCAGGAGAGCATTATCAATTTGCTCTTGCCATGGATGAGTATGTTGAGTATGCTGATGTAGACAGGACCTTGTACATGGCAGGTGGCCAGTTTCAGAGCAATAGGAATAACTTGCCAATCCACATCAGGAGGTCTTACTTGACTCCTTTAGCAAAATATTGGATGGCATTCTCTCACACCAACATTCAGCCATGTTCTCATGTGTCAAACATCATGACACATAGAGCTATCTTCCTCTATTGTGTGCTCCATGGTCTTAATATTAATGTGCTCAAGCAGTTAGCAATAAGTCACCTCTAGGGCATCCCTCTCTCATTACTCAGTTATGTGAGCTAGCCGGGGTGAATACCTCCACTCCTCTACTTGAGCGGCCTAGGAAGGAGATAGATGCCTCCTATTATACCCAGTACTGCATGCTGGATGAGGCAGGAATTCCTATGCCTGCACCACATCCTCCTAAGGTTCATAGGAGAGTGCCACAACAACCACAACAAGATCAGCAGGAGCAAGCCCAGGATGTTGCACCCTTCCAAATGAGAGACATGTATATGTCTCTAATGGAGTCTAGGATGGAGGCTCTGTATAGAGGGGAACAGGCTTTGCTGATGAACCTAACTTCAGCCTTTCTTGAGAGACAATTCATGTCTCAGGAAGAATTACATGCTTATGTTGCATGGCCTATAGATCCAACTCAGGCTAGTGGAGGATCTGGTACATCTGGAGCCACAACTATGAAGGAGGATGTTGATGAAGAAGAAGAGGAGGAAGAGGAAGATGAAGAAGAAGAAGATGATGAAGATGAAGATGAAGATGAAGATGAAGATGAAGATGATGATGATGATGATGATGATGATGAGTCTAATGACAACAGGAATGATCTTCTGGAGAGCATCTACTCATGGATGCTGGAGTTGATAAGGAGCATCTCCTGATGGATGCAGAACTTGATGAGGAGCATCTACTGATGGATACTATTCTAACAGGATTTTTCTTTAGCTTTACTATTATGTATTTGTGAACATTGAATTTGGTTAATATGTAATTGGCCTAATGAGATATGTTTGGATGGTTTGGTTATAATATGTGTGTGATGAGTAATTGCTATCTTGTGTTGCTTTATTGTGTGATTGATTTTGAGATGATGCATGGTCAAGTCTTATATACAAGTGGTTGCTCATGATTGTTAGAAACTGATGCATGATGTTAATTGTGATTAATGTGTTGGGCAAGATGTTATTAAATTGTGGAACTTGATTTAGCTTGTGAGAGATTGGGCTCCAGAGCTTTTTGATTGATTGAATGCTATTACTTTGGAAGCATGATTGATTTTGCCTAATTTTCTATGATTGTACCACTTTCTTGCTTGTTACACATGATCAAGGCCATGTTTTCTTTTCCCTTAGAGCCAATGTCAATAGGTGAACCCATCAAAGAACAATGTTTATCTTTATCCTTTGAACCTTGAGCTTAAAGTTGAAAAAATGAAAAACCCTTTGTGAAATCCTTACCTTGAGTTGAGTTGAGTAGAGTATGTGTATATGGTAATAGAGAATGGTTCAAGTTTGGGGTTGTGAGAAACCGGAAAGAACTTTGTGAAATTCATTAAAGAGCATTGAGTAAAAGCAAAAAGCAAAAGAGAAGGAAAGAAAGAAAAGAAAAGGTTAAGCTCAATGCAAGTGAAGTTGGGAATAAGTTAAAAATTGGTTTCTCACATAAAAGAAGAAAGAAAGTTAATTTTTAATGAGAATAAATGAATTGTTCACTCTCTTAACTCAAGGATTTTGTTGTCTAGAAAAACCAATTTTCTTCTTAGCCCGGCCTCGAACAAACCTTGAAAAAGTCCTTGTGATGATAACTTTCTTGTGAGTGTGTTTGATATGTGGTTAAATGAAAGGAAAAGTTGATTCATGAGACATTGTGATGGTAGAGTGTAAGAGTGTCACCTCATTATACACTTTTGAGTGCTTAAGTGAAACACTGTCGTTGTAGATGAATAGTTCCATGCATCATAGGATAACATTCTTACTTGGTTGTTGATCATTTATAAGTTTGCATCTGTGTTGTGATTAAAGGAGAACCATAATTGAAAGTGCTTGACCAATGCATCAATATATCTTGACTAAGATTTGTATGATAAGCAAATATGAGTGATTACTTGACTTGGAAGAAAGTGTTTTGTGATATGCTGAACCATTGAAGTATTGTTTAGGCTGAGTCATATGTTGTTTTCCTTGAGGACAAGCAAAGTTTCAAGTTTGGGGTTGTGATAACGGTTGATTTCACCGTTATTTGAGAGTAAATTTTGATAACAAATGAACCCTTTTTTACTTAGAAACTTGCTTGTTCTCTTGTTTTTAGTTTATTTTGATGAATAAGAGAGTTGAGGTTATAGTTGAAGATTTTATCACTAAATTCCCTTGATTTTGTAGGAAACTGGGATGAATTGGAAGAGGAGTTAAATGTCAACAAGTTGGAACTCAAAAAGGACTGAAAGAGCACTAGAAGAGAAGGTTGCTAAAGGTGATAGGACGCTTGGGCGCCCTCTTATGGGTCCCTCAGCGCAAAAGCCTCACAATCACGCCTGAGCGCCCTCTTTGGGGCGCTGAATGCCAACTGATATGTAAAGTCTCACGCCTGGGCGCCGTAAGTGAGGCGCTGAGCGGTGTCAACATTGGCCCATGATCCAATTCAACCCTACTTAAGGATTTGCTCGACCTAGAGAGAGTATCTTTTGACAGAATTAACACAAATTCAGATTTTCTTCAACTCTCTAGAGGCAGAAGTGGATGCGGAAGCTCTCCTCTTCGGTTTTTAGGGGTTATCTTTCATTCTCATTCCATTGTTCATCTAGTTTCTCCATGACAATGGGAAACTAAAGTGCATTTGTTGTTGGGGATGATGTAACCTTGTGAACTCTCAAGTATTTGAATTGATTTTAATTATATATGCTTATTTCATTAAATGTTAAGGTAATTCTTCTTCGCTCAATGCTTGTTATGTTTAACTCATTCATGGCATGATGTATGATTTGCATGAGTACCGGGAGGTATCTTACAATTCATGTTCTGGATAATTGCTCCCAAAAGCAGTATTGCTCAGGGATGGGGATATGAGTTTTGGTCATCTTAAGCTTCTAATCGTAATGCAAAATTAATTATTAGGGATGCAAGGGCTTGTGGTCTAGTAATTAAGGATAGGCTTTTTTCACCGAGGGATCGGGTTTTAAGTAATTTAGAGAGTGACGTTAACAATTGAATGAAGAAGACGAGTTCATATATGCATGAGAGTAAACTAGGTGAAATCTAAACCCCAACAACATATTCATCTCATATTTTCAACATCTTTCATTCGACTTTATGTTTCCTTCAATTGATCAAAAGTGCATTCATATTTACTTTCTTGTTTTGCATTCAAAATCTTCAATTGTTTTACAAAAAGTCTTAGTTAGTTGAGTAGTCACACGACTTTTTAGTATCGTGAGTCTCTTGGGAAACGATACTTGGTCTTACCATTTATTATTACTTGATACGATTCGGTACACTTGCCGAAATCTTAACAAGCATGTGGGAGCTCTCCTTTTCCCTTTCTAGGGTTTCCATCTCATTTTCATTCTTCCATTGTACACCAAGGTTCTCTATGACAATGGAGAGCTAATTTCATTTGTTGTTGGGGATGATGTAACCTCTAAACTTTCATGTATTTGAACATGTTTTAAATAATTTATGCTTCTTTCATTGAATGTTAGTGATTTTCTCCTATTCGTAATGCTTGTCCTATTTTGGCCATTCATGGCTTGATGTTTGATTTGTTTGAGTATTAGGAAATATCTTATGAATCATGATCTAGAGGATCTCAACCAAAGAGAATATTGCCTAGGGATAAGGATAGGACGTTTGGTTGTCTTAAGCTTCTTTTCTTAATGCGGAATTGGTTATTAGGAATTCAAGGGATTGAGGGATAATAATTAAGGCTAGGCTTTTTATGCCGAAGGATCAGGTTCTAAGTAATTTTATAAGTGACATTAACATTCTAATCAAGAAGATGAGTTCTAATATGCATGAAAGTGATGTAGGTGAAATCTAACCCCAACAACATCATCATCTCATATCATCAATATCATTCATTCATTCTTGCTTTTAGATCCAAAAGATCAAGATTTTACATTCCAGTTTATGTTTACTTTTATTGCATTTTACTTTTAAGCATTGAAATTGTTCTTTAGTCTTAATTAGTTAAGATATTACACGATTGTTTAGTAACACGAGTCTCTTGGGAATCGATACTTGGTCTTACCATTTTATATTATTTGATACGATTTGGTACAGTTGCCAATGAGTTAACAAGTAGCCACTATCCAAGTACCATGACAACGCTTTCTTTTTAGTCATTAAACATATATGCACGAGGATTTTTTTGACTCTGAGGTACCCATAACCAATTGGGTCCTGACTTGTTAGATACATGCATTTTCTTCTTTTCAAAAGTCGATGCATTAATACTTGACTTAGTGAAACTACCATGGTTAGTTTTACATACATGTTTTGTATTAGGTTTGTTATAACCTAAACCCTTTTTGTTAGATGGATATGCCTACTTTCTCTAAACAGATTATCTAACCTATCATTTCCCTCAAGTGTACTGCTTAGAATTTTTGTAAGGGTATCGTTTTCATACCTAAGGGGTTCTATGACTTCAACATCTTTGACTATTGTTGGATTATATACAAGTTTCTTATTTTGTATCCTAATTTTTTCCTTCCCTTGTTTTGTAACACTCAACTCTAGCCTAAGACTGCTAACTTTTTGTTAAAGTGTGTTAACATTGTTCCTAGGTGCATCTACTTTATCTTTTAGGTTATTTCTATGTGCAAGAAGTTCTATATGTTGATTACATAAATCTTTATATGTATAGGAAAGTTTAGCCTAATACGATAGTAGTTCATAGTATACATTTCTTACTGAGTGTAAATAAAAAAAGTTTACCTCGTTATCAGAGTCATATGATGAGCATTTCTTGAGACCAAGCATACTTTGGTGTTTTCATCTTTGTTAGATGTGTCCAGGTCTTCCCAGGTGCTCATCAACATCTTTTTCTTTTCTTATATGGGCCCGACTGACTTTTTCTTTATCTTTTCAAGCTCGGGAAATTTTGATCTTAAATGTCCAGGTTTGTTGCACTTGTAATAGACAATTGTGTCTTCTGCTCGTCTGTCTTTTGCAATGTTCTTAGAGCTAGATCCAAAGCGTCTGCTCTTGAACATTATGTCTTTCCTTCTCCTCCATAATGTTTGGGTGTTTTCCTTATGATGAATGAAAGCTCTTCTTCATCGTTCTCATCGCGTAACTCCTCGGAGGATTCATCTGTTCTGAGAGCCTTGGTGGGTGTCTTCTTGACAGCTTTGAGTGTGATGTTTTTCTCCTTTTTTATAGAACTATCTTGAAGAAGCTCGAGGTCATGAACCTTTAGTATCCCTACTAGCTCTTCTAGATTCATTCTATCTAGATTCTGTGATGTGCGGAGAGTTGATAGAATATGACTTTTCTAAGGATTTCCCCTCGTTGAGGATTGTTTGTAATATGCTGAACATGCTTTGAATGTTTTCGTTTCCAAGCATCGAAAACAGTTCATATTGTCTTGTCAGCAAGTTCAACTTATTCCTTTTGATTCTTCATAAGCGATGACCAAGGTGTTCCACATTTCCTTTCCATCTTGGTAAGTGTGAACCTTCCTATATTCTTCTTCTGAGATAGTGCACATAAGACGGTTGTGAGCTTTAGAGTTTGACATGTAGTGTTTTTTATGCTCCTCATTTCACTTGCTTTTTGAGAGTGGCTTTCCTTCTTCATCTACATGAATGTAGTTGTCGTTCTCCACAACATCCCACATGTCGATGTGAGTTGATTCAAAGAATGTGATCATTTTCTATTTCCAGTAGTCGAACTTCTCTCTCTTGAACGGGAGGATGGTTGACGGCGTATCATTCATTTTTCATTCCTCAGGATCGTTTCCTCGAGTCCTGCTAAGAACTAACCCTGCGAGGTTAGCTCTGATACCAATTGAAGTACCTAAAAAATAGTAGAAGAGGGATGGATAATGTTGATGAAAAATTTTCGCAACTCATCTGATATAGCACGTTATCGAGCTCTTGAAATCTTCTTTTAAATAATCATAGGCTGGACTTAATAGAATTTTGTATTAACAACTTTTAGTGTGTGAAGACAAATTTATGAACACCAAAAAACGGCGCCAGAAACTTGTTTAACAATCGGCAAGTGTGACCGAATCGTATCAAGTAATAAAACTAGGTAAGACCAAGTATCGTTTTCCCAAAGGACTCACGACCTAGTAAGCTATATGATTTGTTGATTATTTAAGACTTGTTAACAATTGATTGTAGGGTTTAAATGCAAAAGACAGTAATTAAACATGTATGCATGAATGTTGATCAATGGAAAAGAGGAAAACAAACACTTTAATGAATTAAATGGATGAGTATGTTGTTGGGGTTATCAATTTCATCTTGTTCACTCTCATATACCTTCCTTAATTACGAGTTCATACAATTCCTAGCATTCCTAGTAATTAGTTCTGAAGTGCAGGAGCTTAAAGGCAACCAATATGCTATTGGGAGAAATTCCCCGGATCTAGATTTCCCCGTACGTTCCCATATCGACAAAATCAATAATCATGGCAATGAATGAGTTAAACAAAGCAAGCATTAAGCAAAGAGGAAAATCCCTAACCAAAGATGAAAGAAAGCATGTATCTTAATATAAGATGTTAAAACACAAATTCCATATATGAGAGTTTTCACAAGACTACATTGATTCCCCAACAACAATATAAGGTTTAGTTCACCATATTCATGGTGAAACTAGATGAACAATAATGAAAGAATGAAAGATAGAACCCTAGAAAGATGAGGAGGTAGCCTCAGCATCCAAGATCTTCCTTCAAGGGGTGGAAAAGTGAGTGTTTGCTTCGTCTCAGCCAAAGATACAAACCCTAGGACGTCCTAAAGCTTATATATTATTCTAAAATATACAGAAAATTAGGCCCAAGCCCAAAATAGTGCCGCTCAGCGGTAAGTGCGTGAGTTGTTTTCCTCCCCTCAGCGGCCTTTTCACCCCTCAACGGAGCCAACGTGGGTTTCTGAGAATCGCTGAGCGGTAAACTGCCGCTGAGCGGTAATTACGGCTTCTCCTTTTGCACTTTTTTATGTCTTTTCTGATTCCTTCTCTATCCTTCTTCACTTCTTTCACCAAATTCACCTTAAAACCTGCATAAAACACTGAAATCAAGCATAAACTTGTCCAGCTCTCTTATTTCTAAAAATATACCCAAAAGCATGATTTCAAGCTAGTTTCTAAGTGTTAAAGGTTGCTTTTAGTATCAACTTTAAGCATGAAAATAACAGTTTTTCAACTGTCATCACAACCCCAAACTTAGAACTTTGCTTGTCCTTAAGCAAACAAGATGTAACTCAATCTTCTACCAATCTGTATAATGGTTTACTCATTCAAAAATCCTCTTTTCAAGATAAGTAGAAACTTCAATCAAAGTCATGACAAAGATTTCAATCAAGACGTGCACATGCTTTGGTGTTCACACAGTCACTTAATATCCAACAAATGCTATTTTTCATGAATGATCAATCAACTAAGCATGGATGTTCTTATGTATTCATGTAATCTTTCCTCACTAGATAAAGTGTTTCACTCAAGCGCACAAGTGTATAAGAGATATTCACTCATTCACTCTACTATCACAATATCACATGAATCAACTTTGCCTTTCATTTAACCACAAGCAAAAACACTTACCAGCAAGCATCATCACAAGGACTTTTCTATGGCTTTTAACGTGGCTGGGCTAACAAGAAAATTGGTTTTTCCAGATCACAAAACCATTGAGTTAAGAGAAACATATAATCACAATCATTCTTATTTATTCCCAACTTTCTTTTGCATTGAGTTGTGCTTTTTCTTTTCTTTTCTTCCTCTTTTTCTTTTTCTTTTCACATACTTAATTCTTAGCTCTTAACTCAATGCTTTCAATTTCCCTTTCTATTTTCCAACAACCCCAAACTTGAACATTTATACATACCACAAAATATTCTCATCTTAACTCAAGGTAAAGCTTTTCAACAAGGGTTTTCAAATCATATTCAAGGCTAAGGATTCAAAGGATAGAACACATAGTGTTCACTTTTAGTGGCTAATCATGAAAAATGCTTGACTTACTTGGGTGGAGATGCTAGATGATATGAGAATGCTTTGAAGCTATGATGCTCTCTTCCAACCCCAAACTTAGATGGAAAACTAGTGAGAAAGTGAGTGAAAAGGAGATTTTCTCAAGAGGGATGAGGGAAAAGTTGTAGAGAACCTTTGAAAAAGTATGTAGGAGTGTGTGTGCAGAGGAGAGTCTGAAAAGAGAAGCTAAAGCGCAGCTTAGGGTATAAAAATACCCTAATGGGCTCGGGTTCCGCTAAGGGGTAACCTAAGCCCAGTTTGCGACACTACTGCTCAGCGGTAGTTTGCCGCTCAGTGGCAGTTTCGGGAAGTGTTCTTCTTCTCTCTAGCTTAGCCTAAGTGCATCCTACTTATCCCCCCTCACTGGTTCCCTACAATTAAATTCTCAGATACTTATGCAAATGCCTATCATGCAACTAAAGCAGAACAAACAGAAATATAATCAATCAACTGGTTTACCTCCCAGGTAGCGCTTGTTTAACGTCCCGAGCCTGACCCAAAATCCACCAACACCCATCAGTAGGTGCAAAATTTTCCTACCAACACCCATCAGTAGGTGTAACAAACCTAGTATCCTTCAGTGGATACTTAACCACCTAGCATCCTTCAGTAGATGCTATATCCAAAAACATATTTACAGAAATAATTTCCAACTGATTAAAAATTATAAATCCAAAAGAAAAACAAAAGAAATATTGTCCTCAAATCACTGGAATGCCTTCTAGCAAGCGCTCTTTTAACGTCCTTAGCTTGACCCAATAAAGTTCAAGTTCCTTCTTCATGGTTGATGTCCATATCCCACCAACTCCTCAACTGCTTCCGGTGTACTGTTTTGACTCTTCTAGAATATGGAGATTCTGTCTCTATCATCTCCTTTTCTTTGTAGCCTTTCACAACCCACAACTTGTCTTTGAATCTCACAGGTGTACCCAGTTGGAGTTGTTCTTTCACCCAGTCATCAGGAACTTTTCTTCCTCTTCCAATCTTTTCTTTTTCCTGTACTTGAAACAATAAACAATGTTTACCTTTAACCTTGGGCTTTTCATCTTCAGGGCTAGTCATGAGTACATTTTGAAATGCAGCTTTATGACTAGCTTCTTCCTCCTGTATCTGCCTTTCTTCTTTGAAGACATCTACCACAACTCTTTGTTCTCTATCTTGGAGCATCACTATACCTTTGTTCACATCAATGATGGCTTTGGCCGTTTTCATAAACGGTCTTCCGAGAATAATGGCTTAGGAACTTGGTCACCACTACTTCCCACTCTGTAAAGCTTTCTTCTGGAAAAGAATTTAACCAAAGCTTAGCATTGCCTCCTAATGAAAATGGAAACAGGCTAAGTTTGATTGCTTCGTCCGGCACCCCATTTATTTTCACCGTGTTGCAGATCTCATTAAAAGTTGTGAGGTGCTCATATGGGCTTTCATGAGTCAACCCATTAAATTGATTACTCTTCACTAGTTGGATTAATGCTGGCTTCACCTCCATGTTGGCTGCATTGACCCTCGGTCTTGCTATGCTATTAAAATATTGAGGTCCAGCTATATTAGTGTAATCTGCAAGAGTTCTTCTGGCATTATTATTCTCCATATTCTCAGTGCTATGGTCAGAACCATGTGGTGATGGTTGTAACAGAGTTTCCGGAGAAGGAAAAAGTTCTCTAGATGTACGGATTCTTCTCCTCCGTCTACTCTCGTCTAAACCTTCAAGAAGAGGTTCTGCAGTTTTCTTGCTCCTAGTTCAGATTGTTTCCTGCATACACAAACAAACAAATCCCTAGAAGAATTGGTTAGCACAAAAAGATATAGAAGAAGATATAAGATTTAGAGATAAAAACAGAAAAAATAAGAACCGAAAATAAAAACAGAAAACAGAAAAAAAAAACAGAAAAATAAAATAAAATTAAATTAAATAAAAACAGAAAAAATAAAAACAGAAAATTCAAAAATTCAAAATTCAAAATTCAAGTCAAAGATAATCAATAATCACACAAATGAACTAGTTAAACCACGAGTCCCCGGCAACGGCGCCAAAAACTTGATGAAAAATTTATGAACACCGAAAAATGGCACCACAAACTTATTTAACAATCGGCAAGTGTGACCGAATTGTATCAAGTAATAAAACTAGGTAAGACCAAGTATGGTTTTCCCAAAGGACTCACGGCCTAGTTAGCTATATGATTTATTGATTATTTAAGACTTGTTAACAATTGATTGTAGGGTTTAAATGCAAAAGACAGTAATTAAACATGTATGCATGAATGTTGATCAATGGAAAAGAGGAAAACAAACACTTTAATGAATTAAATGGATGAGTATGTTGTTGGGGTTATCAATTTCATCTTGTTCACTCTCACATACTTTAGGAATTCATCATTCTTTTCATCAATTGCTAATGTCACTCTCTAAATCACCTTGCAAGAAGGCCTATCCTTAATTACGAGTTCATACAATTCCTAACATTCCTAGTAATTAGTTCTAAAGTGCAGGAGCTTAAAGGCAACCAATATGCTATTGGGAGAAATTCCCCGGTTCTAAATTTCCCCGTACGTTCCCATATCGACAAAATCAATAATCATGGAAATGAATGAGTTAAGCAAAGCAAGCATTAAGAAAAGAGGAAAATCCCTAACTAAAGATGAAAGAAAGCATGTATCTTAATATAAGATGTTAAAACACAAATTCCATATATGAGAGTTTTCACAAGACTACATTGATTCCCCAACAACAATACAAGGTTTAGTTCACCATATTCATGGTGAAACTAGATAAACAATAATGAAAGATACAACCCTAGAAAGATGAGGAGGTAGCCTGAGCATCCAAGATCTTCCTTCAAGGGGTGGAAAAGTGAGTGTTTGCTTCGTCTCAGCCAAAGATACAAACCCTAGGACGTCCTAAGGGTTATATACTATTCTAAAATATACAGAAAATTAGGCCCAAGCCCAAAATAGTGCCGCTCAGCGGTAAGTGCGTGAGTTGTTTTCCTCCCCTCAGCGACCTTTTCACCCCTCAGCGGAGCCAACGTGGGTTTCTGAGTGTCGCTCAGCAGTAAATTGCCGTTGAGCGGTAATTACGGCTTCTCCTTTTGCAGTTTTTTATGTCTTTTCTGATTCCCTCTCTATCCTTCATAAAACACTGAAATCAAGCAGAAACCTGTCCAGCTCTCTTATTTCTAAAAATATACCCAAAAGCATGATTTCAAGCTAGTTTCTAAGTGTTAAAGGTAGTATCAACTTTAAGCATGAAAATAATAGTTTTTCAACTGTTATCAGTGTGCTACTCAGAATATATATATATATATATATATATATATATATATATATATATATATATAATACAACATTTTGTTAACTTCCTTTATGAAATAAATCATTTAGCTTGGAAGATTCTTGTGTCTGGAAATAAAGCGAAACAATTTTCACAAGAGAATCGTTTAGGTAAGAGAAGACATAATTGAACAAGAGATTTTATATTGGTTCACTCTAATTGAGCTACGTCTAATATCCTCCGTAGAGGGTTCCATTATAATCTTCACACGATTACAAACGAGTATTAGCATCACTCCTAGTATTTAGCTACATCATCCATATTTCCTTTGAGTATTAGCATCACTATTGGTACTTAGCACCCTGTCGAGATTTCCTTTGAGTATTTGCACCACTTCTGGTACTCAGCAACCCGTCGAGATTTCCTTTCAGTATTCAAACCACTCCTAGTACTTAGCAACCTTGCTAAGATTCCTCAACTCAACCGAGTTCAGTTGTGAGTGTTTTAATTATCTTCAGAATTGCAATCAATGATTGCTTACAAGTAGTTCATACTACATCTTTCACTAAGGGAATTTGAATACAATACAAAGCAGTCTAAACAATTGCAAGTATTTCTCTCTTCTCTCTACAATGGTAAGAAGTATAACAATGAAGCTTGAGAGTATCTCTTTCTAATTTTCTCTTCTCTTCTCTTTTCCTCAACTCAGATGTATTCTTTTTCTTTATCTTTTTCTCTTCTTCTTCTCACAATGGATATATCATTCTTAAGATGTTCTCTTAAGTTATCCTCTTGATTTTCTTTTTGAGAGATCTTCTATTTATAGGCTTCATGGATATTTGTCTGTTAGACTGAGTTTGTAGTTTATGGACTTGATACTTCTGTTTTATCTTTCTTCTTTTCACAACATTTGTTGGGCAAGTCAACTTTGTTAGAGTACGAATGCTTTTTTAGTCCTTTGCTTGAAGTAAGTTGTATGATCTCTTTAGACTTTGCTTCAAGTGAGGAACATTCTGTGAATATCTCCTTTGTCTCTAACGTCCACTTTTTTCTATTTGATTTGTAGCACTATCGATGTGTGTAGAATAGCTTATATGCAAAATTAAAGTAAATTGTGCATGCAACATATATGTATTTTCTTATCATTTTTGTTGTTTCTGAATGTTGAGCATTTAATGACATTTAATGCTTGCTCATAACAACAAAGTGCTTTTGATTTTCTACCGTTAGGTAGCATTTTAAAATGAAGTTTTTTTTCTTTCAAAATACCAAGTACAGATATATATATAATTCATCATAAGATGAGGTACTTGTTAAGCTCATGACCTCATTTAGTCAAGTAAACACTTTTTTAGCTTTTGTCTCTTTTTAGATAGATAGTGTTTAGCTTGCTTAAAAAGCTTTCTTACACATTTTAATAATTAAGTATTTTAATATATTTTCTTAGAGACATTGTCTTGACCTATTTTTTTAGAAAGAAGCTTAATACCTATTCTAGGTACTATAAGCATTAAGCATTTAACTCAATCTCTCTTGGACACTTTAGGCAAAACATTGTTTAGCCAAGCCTCTAGGTGTTTTAGCCTAGATGTTTTTCTATTTCCTAAGACCTAACTGTTTTCCTATGTTTTTCTATGTTAGGGAAGTCTGGTTTTAGGTTGTGTTTCTTTGGGCTTTAGGCTCCAAGTCTTGTGTTTTCAGCATAAGTTATTTTCTAATTAGCAACTCATTCAAATGTTATTTAATTAAACTTCAAAACATGAGAGCTTTTGGCATATAGACGATTTTGACTTTAACACTTGTATGATGATATGAGTGCCTATACAATGTATCACCTTCACAATCAATCTCCAAATGTTTCTGCTATTCCCATGGACCAAACTGAAACACAAACCCACCCCTTACTGACCCAGATCCCGTGAGCCCAAACACCGCCTGCCCACACTTTCCTTCAAGCCCACCTGCCTCTCCTTCCCTTAGCCTATCCTCTTCGCATGTCTCCACTCTAGCGGACCAAACAATATATTCATATTCTCATCCAACCGCCCCGTTTGGTCAAAAGAATCCAAATGAGCATTTTTAAGCCAAATAAGAAATATGATGATGAATATGGCTTAGCCACTTCAGCTACTTGTTCTCATTTACCTCGTAACCCAGTTGCAGTTCTTCGTGATCCAATTGGAAAATGGCCATGGATGATGAGTATGACGTTCTTACACAAAATAAGATGTGGGAGTTGTTACCCCGTCCACTTAATGTTAATATTATTTGGAGTATGTGGATTTTTGCTCAAGAGAAATCTAACAGTGTGTTTGAGGGGCATAAAGCCCGTCTTGTAGGTAATGGGAAAACTCAACAGGTTCGCATTGATTGTGGAGAAACTTTTAGCCTAGTAGTGAAATCGACGACGATTCATACTACTCTTTCTATTTCTCTTTCAAAGGAATGACTCATTCATCAGTTGGATGTCAAAAAAAAATTTCTTCATGGTGAGCTACAAGAAACAGTTTATATGCATCAACCATTGGGGTATTGTGACCGTACTCATCCGGATTATTGATAACAGTTGAAAAACTGTTATTTTCATGCTTAAAATTGATACTAAAAGCAACCTTTAACACTCAGAAACTAACTTGAACTCA
This sequence comes from Vigna reflexopilosa, assembly GCA_027742785.1. Lineage (NCBI taxonomy): Eukaryota > Viridiplantae > Streptophyta > Magnoliopsida > Fabales > Fabaceae > Vigna > Vigna reflexopilosa. Next base: position 13,297,560 of record CM050924.1, read on the forward strand.
TATTTTTGCTTTAGTTTTGTGAATAAGAGAGTTGAAAGTGAATTTAATGGTTTTGTGCAATATTCCCTTGATTTTGTAGGCTAATTGAATTATTTGAAAGAAGAATTGAAGTACCGAATGATTGGAGTGCTGAAAAGTCAACCAGAAACCAGAAAAGTCAACCAGTCAACCAGAATATGGAAAAAGTCAAGCAGACAAGTTTTGGGCCATTTTTCTGCGATTTTATTATCTGTTTGGGCCTGGACCCGTTTGCTATTATTTTTATGTCCTATTTAAAGACCTAGATGTCTTAGGGTTTGTATCTTTGGCTGAGACGAAGCAAACACTCACCTTTTCACCCCTGGAAGGAAGATCTTGGATGCTCAGGCTACCTTCTCCTCTTTTTAGGGTTCTATCTTTCTTTCATTCATTATTGTTCATCTAGTTTCACCATGAATATGGTGAACTAAACCTTGTAATATTGTTGGGGAATCAATGTAGTCTTGTGAAACTCTCATATATGGAATTTGTTTTAACGTCTTATATTAAGATATATGCTTTCTTTCATCTTTAGTTAGGGTTTTTCCTCTTTGCTTATTGCTTGCTTTGTTTAACTCATTCATTGCCATGATTATTGATTTTGTCGATACGGGAACGTACAGGAAAATCTAGATCCGGGGAATTTCTCCCAATAGCATATTGGTTGCCTTTAAGCTCCTGCACTTTAGAACTAGTTACTAGGAATGCTAGGAATTGTATGAACTCGTAATTAAGGATAGGCCTTCTTGCAAGGTGATTTAGAGAGTGGCTTTAGCATTGATGAAAAGAATGATGAATTCCTAAAAATATATGAGAGTGGATAAGATGAAATTGATAACCCCAACAACATACTCATCCATCTAATTCATTGAAGTTTTTGTATTCTGTTTTTATCCATTGATCAAATTCATGCATACATATTTAATTATTGTCTCTTGCATTTAAATCTACAATCAATTTGTTCTTAAGTCTTAAATAATCAGCAAATCATATAGCTAAACTAGGCCGTGAGTCCTTTGGGAAAACGATACTTGGTCTTACCTTGTTTTATTACTTGATACGATTCGGTCACACTTGCCGATTGTTAAACAAGTTTGTGCCGCCATTTTTCGGTGTTCATAAATTTGTCATCAAGTTTTTGGCGCCATTGCCGGGGACTCGTGGTTTAAGTAGTTCATTTGTATGATTATTGATTATCTTTGACTTGAATTTTGAATTTTGAAATTTGAATTTCTGTTTTTATTTTTTTCTGTTTTTATTTTATTTTATTTTATTTTCTATTTTTTTTTTCTGTTTTCTATTTTTATTTTTCTGTTTTTATTTTTATCTTCTAACTTTCTATCTTTTATCTTCTTATCTCTTATTTTATATCTTCTCTATCTTTTTGTGCTAACAAATTTTTCTAGGGACTTGTTTTCTTGTGTATGCAGGAAGCAATTCGAACTAGAAGCAAGAAAACCTTGGAACCTCTTCTTGATGGCTTAGACGAGAAAGACGGAGGAGAAGAATCCGTACATCTAGAGAACTTTTCCCTCCCCCAGAAGATTTTTTACAACCATCACCACAAGGTTCTCACCATAGCATTGAGGAGATGGAGAATAATAATGTTAGACAGACTCTTGCAGATTACACCAATGTGGTTGGCCCTCAACATTTTAACAGCATAGCAAGACCGAGGGTCTATGCAGCCAACATGGAGGTGAAACCGGTGTTGATCCAGCTTGTTAAGAGTAATCAATTTAATGGGTTGTCTCATGAAAGCCCATATGAGCACCTCACAACCTTTAATGAAATTTGCAATACAGTGAAGATAAATGGGGTGCCTGACGAAGCAATCAAACTTATCCTGTTTCCATTCTCATTAGGAGGCAACGCTAAGCTTTGGTTGAACTCTTTTCCAGAAGAGAGCTTTACAGAGTGGGAAGCTGTGGTGACAAAGTTCTTGAACAAATACTTCCCACAATCCAAGGTAAACAAAGGAAAGCAAGAGATCTCTTCTTTCAGGCAAGGCATGGAGGAATCACTAGGTCATGCACGGGACAGGTACAAAAGCCTATTAAGAAAGACTCCCACACATGGATTTGACGAAGTAGAAGTAGTCCTAATCTTCCTTGGAGGTCTTGGTTCACAAACTAAGTAGAAGTAGTCCTAATCTTCTTGCTTGCTTTGTTTAACTCATTCATTGCCATTATTATTGATTTTATCGATACGGGAACGTACGGGGAAATCTAGATCCGGGGAATTTCTCCCAATAGCATATTGGTTGCCTTTAAGCTCCTGCACTTTAGAACTAATTACTAGGAATGCTAGGAATTGTATGAACTCGTAATTAAGGATAGGCCTTCTTGCAAGGTGATTTAGAGAGTGGCATTAGCATTGATGAAAAGAATGATGAATTCCTAAAAATATATGAGAGTGGATAAGATGAAATTGATAACCCCAACAACATACTCATCCATCTAATTCATTGAAGTGTTTGTATTCTGTTTTTATCCATTGATCAAATTCATGCATACATATTTAATTATTGTCTCTTGCATTTAAATCTACAATCAATTTGTTCTTAAGTCTTAAATAATCAACAAATCATATAGCTAAACTAGGCCGTGAGTCCTTTGGGAAAACGATACTTGGTCTTACCTTGTTTTATTACTTGATACGATTCGGTCACACTTGCCGATTGTTAAACAAGTTTGTGGCGCCGTTTTTTGGTGTTCATAAATTTGTCATCAATTATGTGTGTCATTTGCGTAAGTCATTATATGGGCTTAAACAAGCACTTCGTGCTTGGTATAAGCAGTTTGTTGATTTGGTATTGTCTTTTTGTTTCTCAAATAGCAAATATGACCAGTTATGATATGTTTATCAAAAGGGTTCGCACATAGCTTACATTTTGGTCTATGTTGATGACAATATACTTACTACCTCTTCTCATGCTCTCCGATTATATATTATGTACCTTATGAGTTCGTAGTTTGCTATGAAGGACCTTGGTCCATTGAAGTATTTCCTTGGCATTGCACTGATCCAACATCAGGGTGGTATGTTCCTTTCAGAACGCAAATATGCTGAAAATTTTATTGACTGGGCTGGTATGTCTTCTTCCAAGTCATCTCCAATACTGGTTGACACTAATGCTAAGGTGGGTACTACTTCTAGCACACCTTATGAGGATCCACTCTTTATAGGAGTCTTGTTGGGGCTCTATAATATCTAACTTTCACCAAACCGAATATCTCTTATGCAGTGCAACAAGTGTGCTTATATATGCACGATCTGAGGGTGGACCATATGCAAGCTCTCAAATGTGTTATCCGGTATTTACAAGGTACACTTGATCTTGGTCTTCATCTCAATTCATCTTTGACCTCATCTCTTGTTTCTTATACTGATGTTGATAGGGGTGGGTGCCCTAATACGAGACGTTCTACCTTAGGTTACTGTATGTTTTTGCGTGACAACTTGGTTTCATGGTCCTCCAAGCATCAATCTACACTCTCTCGGTCTTGTGTAGAGGACGAGTATAAGGGCATTCCTAATGTGGTCTTTGAGTCGTGTTGGCTTCGAAATTGGTTATTGGAAATGCATTGTTCGATTACTAAGGCTTTGTGTATTGTGACAACATTAATTGTATCTATTTGTTTGGAAACTTGGTGCACCATCAACGTACCAAACATAGAGATGGACATACATTTTTTACGGGAAAAGGTTGCATGTAACACCCCGAGTTTTTGGCGCTACATCGACTAAATTTTTCCGTAAAAAAATAAATGTAGAAATTTTGAAATTTTAAACTTCAACATAGACAGAAAATAGTACATTATTTATTACAATCGATTCTTCCGAAAATAAAATGTCCACAGAGTCAGGATCGAAATAAATTTTTAAAACACTAAAATCACAATCCCAAGTCTTCTATCCCATCACTCTTTCGACCTTTATGCATGTTCAAAAGCGTCAGCCATCGCATCTGTAATAACATCTGCTCCCGTATAACATCACGCATTATACGATCATCGCATTCACATGCATACACAAGCAAGGCTGAGCTAACAATCAATACAATAACCATACCTCAATACCAAACCATATTATGCTCACTTTACCAGATCAAATTACATAAACAAATATTAGTTACACACTAAACCACATTGCATGCATCAATATATATCAAACACCAAATCAGAATGCATACACCAATATGCATCAATAACAGATCAGAATGCATACACCAATATGCATCAAACACCAAATCAGAATGCATACACCAATATGCATCAACAACGTATCAGAATGCATACACCAATATGCATCAAACACCAAATCAGAATGCATACACCAATATGCATCACGTCCATCCATCCCAAGAGTCATACAAATTGACTATATCACATACATTCACATACTTTCCACATAAATCACATCATTATAATTCACAATCATGTTCAGATGCATAAATTCAAATCTAATAAAATCCAATTATTTCAGAAATCATACAGACTGAATATATTCCAACAAGATATATTACACAATAATTTAACAGTACATAATCTGTTCAATAGGATTTAAGTTAAAAACTTGTCGAGTAGACTTCCAAGAAAGAGAGGTGCGTCACAATGGACAACTTAAGTACCAAATCTTTCCTTAGCCAAAGCGTTCCTCAACTAGTTTTTAACAAATTTCTTATTTACAGATTTAAAACAACAGCATATAATATTAACACCGAAATTTAATATAGATATCAAAAAATAGAAATTAAGCAATATTGAGATCCCTGAGAAGATACGAAATTAATATCTCTAAATCTGTAACTCCGATTTCAAATCTGAATGGTCACAATAATTCACTGTTTGTTATAAACTACATATTAAAATTTCAGGTTGATCCAACGGTTAACTAGATAGATATTGAGGTTTTACCGAGGTAACTCAGGTGCAGAATTTTAAGTGGTTTTCAATTATACTCAAAATGCGAAACTAATTTCCCTAAGCAAAGACATTTAATTACAAATCTGAATGGTCAAAATGACTTACAATGTCTTATGAATTACATACTAAATTTTGGGCTCAATCTAACGGTAAATAAAATATATATGAAAATTTTACCATGATAACTTAAGAACAGAAATATAGTGTTCATCAGATTTTTCAAAACTTAAAAATTATTTTCTCCAAACATAGACTTTCAATTTATAATCCGATCGGTCAAAGTGTATTAATATATCTTAGGAATCATATATAAAATTTTCAAGTTGATCTAACGGTCAAATAAGTCATAATATATATTTTACCGAGATGACTCAGTAACAGATCTACAGGGGTAATTAATTTACTCAAACATGCAGGATTTATTTCTCTAGGTACAGACTTCTAATTACAAATCCAGACGGTCAAAGTGAAGAAATAGGTCTTAGGATTCATATATTAAAATTTTAGCTAAATCCAACGGTCAAAATAATTAAAAGAAAAGTTTTACCATACTAACTCGAAAATAAGAAAATTAAAATCATGAAAACTAAATTTATATAAGTGAATAGATAACTATCATTACCAAAATTTTAACATACTCATAACTCATATTCATTATCATAACATGGATAAAAATCATATACAAGAAAGATTAGCTCCCCTTACCTCTATTCCAGATTTAATTTCCTGCTCCGAATTTATTTCCCCGAAACCCTTCAGAACCTCTACTCTTCTTGCAACTAAAAATTTCTCCCTAACTCTTTCTTCTCTATTTCTCAAGCTCTCACTTGATTCCTCTTTTCTTGGTGCAAAATACTCTTCCCTCCTATGGCTATTTATAGGTAAAAAAAATTTACTATTCATTAATATTTTAATATTATTTATTATTTTAATATTATTTAAAAAATAATATTTTAATCATTTACTTATTAAATCCGATCCTAGTTTCTTCCATATTAAGAAATCCAAATTTCTTCCATGCTAAGGAATCCTAATTTTTTTCATGCTAAGAAGTTATTTTTTTTTTTTACTATTTACTATTCACTTTTTACTAAAAAAAAATACTAAATAAGTTACCAAAAATTTGAACATCTCCTTCTAAAATTACTATAATTTATATCCAAAATTTACATTTTTTCTATCCACTAAAATTATTATTACTAATAAAATGCTAAAATTTACTACAATATATATATATATATATATATATATATATATATATATATATATATATTTTATGGGTCTTACATTGCACATGCTCAAGTTCGAGTTCTTCATATGCCTTCACGATATCAGATCGCGGACATCTATACTAAAGGTCTTTTACGTGTGTTGTTTATTGATTTTAGGGACAGTCTCAATGTCCATCGTCCTCTTACTTTGACTGTGGGGATGTTAAGATATATGCAAATACATTTTGTTATTGTATTTTAGGTAAGCGTATATTTAGTTTATAATTAGTTTTCAAAATATATGTCTTATATTATTTGTTACGTAATTAGTTTCCTAAGATCATTGTATTTATTCCAATTTAGTGAATGAGATCAATTGAGGAAAATATTCTTTTAAAATCCTTCATCTCCTCAACAATAAAACATCTCTACTTACACTAACAAACTCCACAAATTCTAAACATACAATCACCATCCTTTTATAGTGTTACACTATCAACCATCACTAGCCTTTTGACCCTTCTTTGGAAATTGTTCATCACACAATTTAATTTTGATTAGATTTTACTATGAACATATAACTTCTCTTCTCAACTTTATTGGGAGATGGGTTGACTCGATTTTTGAATGAATGTTGTCACATGCATTATGCCACATAGACAAGACTTCACAACTTTATTAGGTAAGCATTCTAAACAAATTTGCTTTTAGTCAACTTCAATCTGTCGTGTAGTGAGAGATGGGTTGATTCAGTCAATGAATGAATTCTCTCACATGCATTCTACCATAAAACAAGATTTCACTGCTTTATTGGGTAAGTGTGCCAAACACATATTTGCTTTTAATACTTCAATCTAATATATATTGGGAGATGAGTTGACTCAGTTTATGAATGAGTGCTCTCATATGTGCTTTACCACAAAGACAAGACTTCACAACTTTATTAAGTAAGCATGTCAAATACATCTTTGCTTTTAATACACATTAAGTTTACATGTATTGGGAGATTGACTGACTTAATCTATGAATCAATGCTTTCACGTGCACTCTACAATTAAAACAAGACTTTATAACTTTATTGGATAAGCATGTCAAACACATATTTACTTTTCCACACTTCAATATGATGTGTATTGAGTGACTTATTCTTTCAACTAATCTTTCACTCAATACTTTTAGATACACCCTACCACAAACAATATACTTCTTAACTTAATAGGGACATGGGTTGTCAAAGAATCTTTATTTTTAAACTATAATTTTAATTACAACAATTACAAAATATTAAAAAATTGCCTTAGACTTGCATATTTCCCATTTCTTAATTATTCTTTTTACATCTCATATTGTTTAATAATTTAAAAAACATAAAATAATACATTTAAAAAATTTAATTTTACAAAATCCATAACCATAAATATAAATACTATTTCATCTAATAAACATATTACTATTTTTTCTAATTTTTCCTATCCTTAACTTTTTTAAAATTCGAAACAAAAAGAATTCAAAATTCGGGTTTCGGATATTACAATATCTTTGACGAGCCCCACCATCGTCTCTTCAACCTTTCTTTGCCACGTCCAGTCATATGAACCCCTTATATGTAATGTCATTAGACTAGACTACTTCAGATAGATTTGAAGATCTTACCGCGAGGATCACACAAGCAGTCTCCGATATTCAAACAGATGAACAGGGTAAGAACCCTTGAAGAGAAGGCAGATGACTCTAGCAAAGTGGTTTCTAGAGAGATGGTGTATTTTAAAATAATGAAACTCGTTTATAAGAATTCCTTTTATATTAAAATAATGAGACTCTATTATTTTAATATTAAAAGGTTTTAATATTAAAATAATAGAGTCTCATTATTTTTAATTCACTACCACTTCTAAAATACCATTTTCTAGGTCTTCACATTCTCCCCAACAAGAAAAATTTTCGTCCTTGAAAATTCTCTTATTAGGTAGAAGAAGAAACCTTCTCTCCTCATATCTCTAACACAACCACCTAACTTAACCAAGATACTACTACCCAACAACATTACTAACATGAAAACCTTGCCTTTGTGAATGCTCTAATGTTCACTAGTGTAGATTGGTCTAGCCATTATTCACGAACAAAATCTCCCTCTAAACCTCAAATTTTATGGATCATTCTTCCACATGACTAACCAAATTGCGTGTCTACCAAACTGAAAACACCAATCATCTATCTTTCACTACCTTTTGCGAATACCTTGTAAAACTTCTACTAGCCATGACTCCAATTCAACCCTTGACTGATCTCCCTTGTCCTTCTCTTGATTCCAGTAACAAACACCCTACTATTGACTTGATTTCTCATGAATTCAACTTTAACTACCGATTGATACGCTCTTGATCTCTTTAAACTTACCGAAGTTGATGACTTCACATAGCTTTATGGATCTCTACTCTTGAATAACATAGTTTCCCAACTATGTGTTAAACAAAATTTTTGATCCCTGGCAACGGCGCCAAAAACCTAATAAACAAAATTTTTGATCCCCGGCAACGGTGCCAAAAACTTGTTAAGACCTCGACAAGTGTACCAAATCGAATCAAGTAATAATAAATGGTAAGACCAAGTATTGTTTCCCAAGATACTCACGACACTAGACTATCATGTAATTACTTAACTAATTAAGACTCTGAAGAACAAATTTTGGGGTTTTTGAATGTAAATGCGATAAAAATAAACATGAATTCAATTTGATCAATTGAGGCTAAACATTAGAATGGATGGATCAAATTGATGATATGAGATAATAATGTTTTTGGGGTTTAGATTTCACCAAATCAATCTCATGCATATATTAATTCTTCTTCTTCATTCAATTGTTAACGTCACTCTCTAAATTACTTAAAACCCAATCCCTCGGCGAAGAAAGCCTATCCTTAATTACTAGACCACAATCCCTTGCATCCCTAATAATTAATTCTGCATTACGATTAGGAGCTTAAGACGACCAAAAATCATACCCCCATTCCTGAGCAATACTACTTTTGGGAGCAATTCTCTAGAACCTGAATTGTAAGATACCTCCCGGTACTCATGCAAATCATACATCATGCCATGAATGAGTTAAACATAACAAGCATTGAGCGAAGAAGAATTACCCTAACAATTAATGATATAAGCATATGTAATTAAGAATCAATTCAAATACATGAGAGTTTAAGAGGTTACATCTTTCCCAACAACAAATAAGGTTTAGTTCCCCATTGTCATGGAGAAACTAGATGAACAATGGAATGAAAGAATGAAAGAGATAGAAAAACCCTAGAAAGAGAAGAAGAGAGTTGTCACATCCCCAAATCTACCCCCAAGGGGTGAAAAATGTGTTTATGTGCTCAAGCCATCAAAAGATACAATCCCTAGGACGTCCAAGTCCTTAAATAGATTTAAAAAATAACAGAAAACAGGTCCAAGCCCACTTCACTAGCGCCCAGGCGGTGTACGGGAAAAAGTTGGCACTCAAGCACCCTCCTAGGGTGCTCAGGCCCCCTTTTGTACAAAGTTGGTGCTCAAGCACCCTACATTACACAACCTGGCACTCAGGCGCCCAGAATGGGGCGCCAGGTGCCCTATGTGGCCTCTTGTCCTCCTTTTTTGATGTTTTAATTGTCCCTCTTCAATTCCAACTTCTTGATACTTTTGCTCTTCTTTTAAATCATTCCAATAACCTACAAAATCAAGGGAATTTAGTGATAAAATCATCACATATACCCTCTACTCACTTATTCACAAAACTATGCTAAAAACATGAGTTCAAGCAAGCTTCTAAGTAACAAAGGGTTGATTTAATATCAAAATTGAATCACAAATAACAGTATATTTAATCATTATCTCTATGTTATCCTATTCTCTAGATAGAACTCTTTCATCTCTTACCACGACAAAACCAAATTTGAGCACTCCATCTTTATTCCTTCAACTTATCATCCTAACCATTTGCCTTTCTTGACTCACTAGTCTGCACTTACGTTTAGCTCTGTCTTTTTCTTGTCTTGAATCACTAGCTTGATAAGTACGTAATCCTCTTATGATATATCTCAAACTAGGATTTTCCAAACTGCCCTTTCTCACCCATTCTGAGAGACCCACTAGTTATAGTGTTTCCATTATACTAATGAATTCTCCTTACCACATTCACTTTAAACCTCAGTCTTCATACTCTTCAACTAACTCTTGTTCAATTCTTTACCAACCCAAGAACTTGAATCTCGCCTTTGTTCTCATCATTTGTTAACACTTTGTTACTTCAAGATTGACATTACCACTTGAAATCATAAGCTCACTTTGTCTTCTCTGACTATTACTTAGTTACTCCATATAATCTCACTTCTAACTTTTGAAGATCACCAAACACTCTCTCAAATCAAAACAAACAACGACATCACTACCTTGTTAAAGAAGCTCGCTCTTCACAAACCAGCAACCCATGATTTTGAAAGCTCATCGCACACGCCACTTATGGATAAGATCATGCCTACTATCATCTATTATGTTACTCTGATTTTCAGACCTTTTTACTTATCAATTTACTGAAAAGAACTCTTTCTTCCTGTCAACTGTAAACCCGAAACTATTACCCTTGAGAAAACTTTTCCAAAACTTCTACAATCTTGCAAAACCCTAAGAATTATTCTCTTCCTTGATAACCTTGTCATCCTATTTCCTCAAAATTGTTTTTTATTCCTTGAAAACGTACCTACTCGAAGTCACTCGTGATTGCTAAAACTTATACTAGATTGTTTCAAGTTACCCTATGCTTTTCTTCTGAGATCCATGAAACTTGTAATCATTCTGATGATTACACTGATCCAAACCACTACTCCTTAACAACTCTTCCAACTGCTTCTTTTGCTCCACACACTTAACATAAATTATACCCTTGGTTATGCTTCAAGCACCATTGTAAAAGTGAACTCCACTGATCTAAGGTAGAAATTCTAGTACAGGCTTCAAAACCTCCATAGAATCGTTCCATAACAAAATCTTGTCTTCTCATAACCCTTACCTTCATTTTCTGACTTGATTTGTGTGTGTGTGTGCATGCATGTGCGTGTGTTGGAGGGTGTCTGTGTGTGTCTGCGTGCATTGGCGTGTGTGCGTGTGTGTGCTTGTGTGTGTGTGTGTGTGTGGGTGGGTACGTGTGTGTGAGTGTGTGGGTGTGTGTGTGTAGTGTGTGTGGTTTGTATGGGTGTGTGTTTGCCTATGTGTGGTTGTGGGTGTGGGTGGTTGTGTGTATGGGTGTACATGTGGGTGTGGGTATGTACGTGTACGCGTGTGCGTGTGGGTGTGTGCATGTGTGTGTGTGCATGTGTTCACGTATGTGTGTGCGTGTGTGCACGTGTGTGTGTGTGTGTCAGTGTGGGGTGTGTGTGTGTGGATGGGTTGGTTTGTCCATGTGGGTGGGTGCGTGTGCGTGTGCATGTAAGCAGGTTTGCAAGTGAGCGGGTTCGTGTGAGCAGGTGTGCGTGTATGCGTGTGTGTGTGTGATTGTATGTGCGCGTGTGTGCATGTGTGTGTATGCGTGTGTATGTGTGTGTGCGCGTGTGTGGGCATGTATGGGCGTGTGTGTGTGTTGGAGTGGGTGTATGAGTGGGTGTGTGTGTGGTCTGTGTGTTGGTGTGTGTGTGTGTGGGTGGATGGGTGGGTGGGTGACGGGTGTGTGTGGGTGTCTGCATGTGCATCTGTGCGTGTGGGTGTGCGTTTGTGCGTGTGCCTGTGTGTGTGTGTGTGTATGCGCATGCGTGTTCGTGTACGTGTGTGTGTGCGTGTGTGTGATTTTAGTAAGTATGGTAACTTGTTAAAAATTAGTGGAGTTCTTTAAATGTGTTTAAAGTAGAGTTTAACATAGCTCAGTGGAAGTGAACCAGTATAAAAATTATCTTTGATCTCTGCTAACCTTTTACCATATTTCTAAGTGTATTTAAAAATCCTTAAATATTAAACACTATTTTTAACCCTACAAACATCGTCTAGTACTAATTAAGATAAGTTTTTCAAATTCTATTTTAACTGTCTTTCTATAGTTGACCAATTATTTCAATGTATATTATATGTACAAAGATTTGTATGTTTTTGTCATATGTACAAAATTTTCAAGAATTTGACATGTTTTGCCGTATACAATTGAATTTCTTTTCATATATAGTTTTTAAATTAAATTAGGCGCAATAGAAATATTTTATTTTGATGGGTTTCAAAATTTTCAATTATTACAATTTATTTATAAATGGTACATCACAATTAGGGATGGCAAAAAAATCCGCGTCCGCGGATAAAATCGTGACGGATAGTTAGTATCCGCAGATATATATTACCCGCGGGTAACAGGTAGCGGGTATTTTAATAACCGCTTATAAACGGGTCGGATGCGGGTATTATACTATCCAACCCGTAGATACCCTTTATCTGAAAAAAAAAATAATAATAGTTGAATTAATATTTTTTAAAATTAAATTTTTTTTATTACTCTTAAAAAAGGGGAAATTTTAATAACAATGACTTAGGATTCCTTTCAATTACCTTTCATTACTTTTGAGCTAACCCTAATAGAGATATCAAACATATACATAGAATCTCATTAGAAAATTCTCTATTAACGAATGAATCTTTTCTTCTTCCTTTTGGTTCAGCTTGCGCAGGAGTAAGCTTCATTCCCTCTTCCTCTCCCTCTCTTGGTTCTGATTGGGGGTTTGTTCCGATTTGAGATTTGAAATTAGGGTTTTATTTGTTTTCTAATTTTGGGGGTTTCTTTTGTATGTTTTAATTCCTGTTTTGGGAGTTCGTTTCTTCATTTCTTACCTGTTGATTGGTGACGCGATTTTGGGGTTATGATTTGAATGAGTGTTTTGAGGTTTTTGGATTTTAGTTCATTGATGTAGATTGAATTTTTTGAAGACCCTAGTGGTTATCGCGGTTTACGTTCGTTTTTGGAATTTGGGTTTAGGGTTCCTGTTTGCGTTCTCTCAGAAATTTTTTATCTCTCTGTTTCATACATTGATAGGTATTTGTGGGTTAATCTTGTGACTAAATTGAGACTTTAGTTGGTGTTTCTTCCTCATATCTTTTTTTTTTCAAAAGTTGTTCAGTATTTGTTTTCTTTAACTTGTTTAAAAATTATATCGTGTTTTTTTTAATATGTAGCAAATATATTAAATTGTTCTCTTTAACTTGTAATTTAATTTAAACCTTATTTAAAAATTCACAAAATATATTTTTTAATATTTGTGGGTTGAAAATGAGTATCTAACGGATATCCGCGGGTTGAAAAAATCCGTGGATTTTTTTTATAAGGATATTTAGCGGGTAGCGGGTCGAGCTGCAGGTACAATTTTTTGCATGCAGGTGAGGTTGCGGGTAGGCACTATCCGTGCCCGACCCGACCTATTGTCATCCCTAATCACAATATATGCACTAGTAAAAAGTTGGGTTTTTACAGCGCACATTATGCCACGGTTCACTAGAAACCGCAGCATAATGGTGCGCGGTGGCAGTTTTGTAAATAAATCGAAAGAATATGCCACGGTTCAGAGGGGAACCGCGGCATATACGCCAGTCAACCATCCCCTTTGACGCCACGTCTGAAAAAAAAATTAAATAACAGCCTATATGTCGCGGTTCTCTGGAAAATCGCGGCATATACCCCTGCCAATTTATTGCAGGGGCTCACTAAGTCAGAGAATTTCAGAAGTTACAGAGGTATATGCCGTGGTTCTCAGAGTAACCGCAACATATTCTCCTACCTGAAATAAATTTAAAATGAATTTGAAATATTTAGAGGAATATACCGCGGTTGCCCTCCGAACCGCGGCATATAGTTTAAAAATAATTTCAAAAATGCCATCTTATACCGCGGTTGCCGCCGAACCGCGGCATATAGTTTAAAAATAAATTCAAAAATGCCATCTTATACTGCGGTTGCCGCCGAACCGCGGCATATAGTTTAAAAATAATTTCAAAAATGCCATCTTATACCGCGGTTAAGTAGTGAACCGCGGTAGATTCCCCAGTCAGAGTTAAAAAATAAAACTTTGGAACAGTATCGTCTTGTTCGTGCAGACGCTCGCTGGACTTCGAGTTTTCTTCTCCCGCCGACCACCCATCTCAGTTCCCTCGTTTCTTCACCGTTTAAACTCAAAATTGTTCGGTCATTTCCCATTTTTGACGATAAGAAACAGTTTTAGCCGATCAAAATCGTTTGAAACGCCTGTCATTCCTCTCCGCTACCATTCCCCTTTGTTGCACCAAGCTTTTTCGCCGCCCCTGTTCCAGGTATTTATGCCCTTTTGCATTCTTAACATGATTTCTTCATTAGTGGTAACTTTAACAAATTTTGATTTTTTCCCAAATGTTGAATTCATATACACTAATTAATATGAATTGTCTTTTGCAGAGATTCAAGACACTACTATATGCAGGTCTGTTTTTGTGGTAGTGGATATCACAAAAACAGACCTGCAATTTTAAAAAACTGCAGGGGAATATGCCGCGGTTGTAACCCCAACCGCGGCATATAGTGGACAAAATTTTTTTTTTTAAAAAAGGATTTAGGCAGCGGTTCTTTGGACAACCGCGGCATATTCCGCAACCTATATACCGCGGTCATAACCGCGGCCTAAAGTCTCTGACTTACTACCGCGGCTGAATATGCCGCGGTTCGTAAACCGCGACGTATAGTGAAAAATAACCGCAGTAAAAGCCCCTCGCTGCACTAGTGATGATTTATATAAATTAGTTGAAAAATATGTTATTTGTGACGTTTATAAAGATTTTATCATATTTTAGTCAAGTCAAGTATTTTGTAAAGTAAAATCTCGTTAATACTTACAAAATTTAAACAGAACTATATAATTATAAGTTTACTTGTATAAAATAATTTATGTGAAATATGCATAGATTAATATAGATATAGATTCCAGGTTTGAGAGATTGGAATTCCCAACGATTTTTTGTTTTTTTCTAAAATAAAAACGTTGAGAACTTTGGTTTGAAGTTTCAACTTGTCAACGTCTTTTATAGATATAAATATTTTTACTAATCAATTTAAATGTTTAAATAAGATAATTAATTATTAATTTCACTGAATTTTTATTTATATATTGTCACAACCAAAAAAACCATTATTATCGACGGCCAAAATCCTTCGGAAACGGCCAAAAGCCTTCGGTAATGCGATTTTTCCGACGGACAAATGACCGTCGGTAATATCGTTGTCGGTAACCCTAAAATTGAAAAAATCCCAAATGGCAGTGAAGCTTGCACGGTGGTGTTCTCCCATGGCAACGGTGGTGCTCTCCAGCGACGGCAGCGGCGCTTCACCCACGGCAGCGGCGCTTCTCCCACGGCAGCGGCGCTTCTCCCACGGCAGCAGTGGCGTCCTCCCACGGCAGCGGCGCTTCTCCCACGGCAGCAGCGCTTCTCCCACGGCAGCGGCACTTCTCCCACGGTAGCGACGCTTCTGCCACAACAGCGGTGGCGTCCTCCCACGGCAGCGGTCGCGTCCTCCCAAAGGCAGCGGTGGCGTTCTCCCAGCGGCACCGGTGACAGTGTGGGAAGATGGTTGCACAGCTGAGAAAAATGGGGGCAGAGAAGGTGAGAAAAGGTGAGAAATATAGCAGAGAAAGCGATTTGTGAGTGATAAAAATGTATAAACTTTGCGCAGAGAGAGTGAAAAAATGGGCGGGAATTTTGCCACTCTTTTTACCGAAGGCTTTACCGAAGGCTTTTGGCCGTCGGTAATTACCGAAGGCTTTACCGAAGGATTTTGGCCGTCGGTAATTACCGAAGGCCCATATCCGTCGGTAAAATACATTTTTTTTCATCCGTCGGTAAAAGCCGTCGGTAATGCATCATTTACCGACGGAACTAAGTCCGTCGATAAAAAGCCGTCGGTAATTCCATGTTTTATTGTAGTGTGTATTAATTCAGACTGTAGTCAAAACACAATTACATCTACAAATATTTATTTAATAAACTTTAATAAACATCTTTGAACAGACAAAGTTTTTAACGTATCAATGATTTTATTCATATTTACTTTAGTCGCACCTTACGAGGGAAAAAAAACGCATTTCTCAGTTTGAATGCATTTAATGATAAAGAACTTTGTTTATATAGTTCATACAACTTTTGTTTAACTTTACTTTTTTTTTTATATTGTATGAAAGTGAAATTTTTTCTCTTCAAACTTTTAACATGCAAGATTAATTATAGATGTAACATCCCAAAAATACCCTATAAAACTATACCATAGAATATTCACAATTAACAATATTACAGTTCAGTTCTGAAAGAGAAGAGGTAAGTTTATGGCCGGCCTTACAACAGTACTTCGGAATTTAAACCTTACAAAACAAAAATATAGACCGAACGGTTCCAAGACGAACTTACACCGATCGGTTATACAAAATAGAACCAAATCTAACTACCGAACGGTCCTATGATTCAGCTTTCACTTCCACTTCTTCTAGAGCCTTTTCCAGTAGACATTCTTCCCCTTTTGCTCACATCCACAGGATGATCATTGCAACAAGAAATGACGGTCGAACGGAAAATACAAACAAGACAGGAAAAATAGGGTAAGCTTATGTAATTTAATTAATTTAGAAAACATAGAATTCACACAAATCTAAGATAAAATCCATAGGTCAATCATGCATCAACCAATCATCAGAACTACCGAGCGGTCTTTGACTTATCCACAGAAAAGGACCGAACGGTCCATACTAGGTAAGACTCATCAGAAGCCTAACAATTATGATAATACGGAATGTTTACTCGCTACTCAACAATTAAGACCGAACGATCTTTACTACACAGAACTTCAAGAATGTTTGGAATACTATAGAATATATATAATTAAACTTAACCGAAAATGATGAATTCTTTTATCAGAGACCTAAGCGTCTAAACCGAATACTACAAACCATGGCCGAACACTATTGAGTTTGGACGAACACTCTTAATACCTAATGTAGATATATTACGGAATGTTATAAGACCAAACACTTAGTTTAAATCAGAGCACTACAGAGACCGAGCACCTGGTCTATGACCGAGCACTACTGAGACTGAGCACTTGATTCAAGACCGAACACTTCTGAGCTTATACCACGATGGAATATATTCTAAATACAATTATATATAACTTATTTTCAATAAGGATAACTATAATATGTACGACTTTAAATATTGTTGAATACATCAACTACTATGTTGATTACGAAATATAAATAACCCACAAAATTAAATCAAATAGTTATAATAACGAAGCAAATATTTATATTCTAATGTTTAAATATATATGTAAAATCTATAAAATTAAAAGTTTTCTAATATACATATAAATCTGAAATTTTCATTTTCAATCATATTCTTTTATGATAAAATAATGTAATGTTTTAAAATAATATTATAGCAACCGAAACAGCGACTAAAATATTTAGTTGCTAAATGTAATGGTTTACATTAATTAGCTATCAAAATTGTATTGTATTAGCTAAAACAATTCATTGATCATTAAAATGTATTTAATATAATAATTAATGATCCAAAAATATTATATTAAATATAATATTTTAGTTACACTGATTTAACGACTGAAATAAATATTATTTTACAAAATATATTTAATATGGTAATTATTTATCTAATATTTTTTTTTCCTAGATCATAAACATAATTTGTTTTTCATAAAAGTAAGTTTTTAGAATTTATTTCATTTCAGAGATTATAAATATAAGGTTTAATGTCTCAATAGGTCCCTATTTTTGTTTAGAATTTGAAGTAGGTCCCTTTATTTTTTGGCTTCTGAATTAGGTCAAAACTGTCCTCAGGCCACGTCACACATTCATTAACGCCGTTTGATGAAATTGACGGAAAGGATTTATTTGCATCAAATTAAAAAAAATAAGGACCCAATTGAGACGCCAAAAAATAAAGGAACTTATTTCAAATTCTGAACAAAAATAGGGACCTATTGAGACATTAAACCTAAATATAAATGCAATTGTCTATATAAACAGATATGTGAGCAACGTTCCAACGAAAGAAAATGGAGACTTTGAAGAATCCTGCTATCAAATTTGCAGTTTTGTTGGCTTTCTTAGTCATTTCATCAGGTGAAGATGCAAATTCAAAGTTCATTCATTTTAATCGCCGTTGATAATTCATACCAATTTAGTTTGAAATTTTTTATCTTATACTACACGAGTCAAATTTTTTTGTTTCATGAGTGACAACATATATATATAAAGAATTATTACATTATTTTCATCTGTGCAGAAAAAAAAAAAGAAAATTACTTCGTAGATTGTTTTTTATTGATTTTTTTCTATTAATTCTTTAAGATACACTGATGTCACTCAATCAGTGTATTTTGAAAATTCAATCTAAAAATAACATAAAACATTAACAGATAATCTAATTAATTTAAACTCGTATTTGAATTTCTAACACCTTTGCTAAATGTTTGTTGGTGTTATTCTATGTTTGTTGATGCAGATTTATGCATGAAGTCAGAAGCAAGAGGACGTGTTGAACGTTGGCACTGTTCTAACGATTCACAGTGCCAATTTTCTTGCAAAGGGTGTGGTTGCAAATGCATCAACACATGGTGTCAGTGTCCAACAAATCCACCTTCGCATGCTAATGTTGGTTTTCAAGCACAAGCACCCCCAAATATATAATGTACTACCTTAATATATGTCCTTAATTATAATTAATAAACGTGCAATTTTTTCTTAATTTTTTTAATTACGATATTTCTATTACCACTTAAAATAATGGTCAATCGGTAAATAAAGTTTCTTTTTCAACCTGATTTAAGTAATATTATCAAATTCTGAATTCTTGGATCGTTAATTTAATAAGTAGTGGAATGATATACGATGATATTAACAAGGAGAACAGGTTGATCTGATGCTTCTGTGTCCGCATTTTTATTATGTTTTATTTTATATTCTTTTGAATTAAGTTTAATATATATTAATTTGTAAATTAATTAGTTTATTTAAATTTAATACATGTACTATTATTTTTAATTTGATGCGTCTCATCTATTATAATTTGAACAAAAAATTGTTAGAGGAGTAATATAAAGTAAAAATTTGGTGAAAAAAAAACATAATTATGTTGTATATAGAGTAGTTGAAAATAGTAGTACAAGGGTGTTTATATGTGAATGTGATTTAAAAACTTGAGAATTGATTAAGAAAACCTCTTAGATGCTAAGATGTGTGTTTCTGTTATTTGGACTCAGCCTATTCTGTATTAAAGGCATGGACCCATATCTTGTAATATAAATAAATTACCCTATGTGTATGCTAAACACACAAGGGATATTTTCTCCCAATCTGCTCCATTTGTCACAAAACCAATAGTCAATTAAAATTGAAAAGTTGTTGGATTCAATTTGTGGTTTTACACTTCAAAATTAATATAAGATACGTACAAATTTTATTGACCTTAATATACAGTTTCAGTCAATCATGATGCAATTTAATCGATTGCCAACTTATGTAATCGGTTACATTTCACAAGTGTAACAGAATTACAACCAACTTGGCTCCTTAATTGAATACGCAATTAATACATTCGATTTTCATTAAATGCTTAGTCAAACATATTTAAAAATATGACCGTTATAGTAGTTAGACAAACATAAGTCAGTTTTCAAATCTTAACAAACTTAATTGAATACACAATCCATGTAATCGATTAGTCTTTAGCACTTAGAAGATTTTTGAAAACTTTTCTTTCCCAAAACTCATCACAGCACATTTGAAAATTATATGTGCAAACACACGAGTTTTAATCGATTTACCAATTAATGTAATCAATCAAAACTTGCTGTTTTGCCACAGTTTAAAACTCAAGCCATCTGATGACTTTAATTGATTATCACAACACTGTAATCGATTAAGTCATGCAGATATGCTTTTGTGCATGTGGTTTTTCTATTTCAAACATATATTATGCATACACAGATATGATCACTTTACAAATACAGTAGTATGCATCAATCAACACAATATGTCAAATGTGATAATCTCAATATGTGCATCTTTCACAATAAGCATAAACACATATAACACAGTACATACACATGTGTTTTTGTTAACAATGTGTTGTCATCATAAAACATCAATATCACATGGATGAGGTTTATCTATCACAGTGCTCCCCCTATCAACAATAGAGAATATACATTGGTTAATTGTATGATTGTCATCAAATTAATTAATAATGTATTTTAATTCATTTGAAATTCGAACAATAATCAATTTAACAATTATTTTGTGGATAACCGATAATGCATATATCTTAAAAAAGCAGTGAAATTAGCCTATTTCATTATAATTGTTTCAAAGTTTCTTATTTGTTCTTCACTTAAATTCACCACATTCTTCAACATTAAATTCATTAGGATAGATTTTCATTCTTATTTTTAAGTGTTGCATGGCATTCACTAATTAACCCTTTCTAGAGTCTTCATAAGAGTGAAGTATTAAAAAGCAATTTCGTATTCCTTAGAAAACGACTTAGGATTACTTTAACTCTATCTACTTTCTTGACTACTAACTTGACAATAATTAAGTTGTCTTGTAAAATAGTATTAATTTGATAACTTAAGTTGTCTTGTAAAATAATCTTAAATTAAAAAAATATAAATAATTTTTGCTTTAGAAAAATTATGTAAACTTTAGTATGAATTTACCAGCCATGGTTTACATATAAGATTAAAAAAAATTGCGATTTCTTTATATATATGAAATGAGATAGTTTCATAATCATAGTTACCACAGAAAAAAAGCGTGAAATTTCCTTCAGATATTAAAATTATCCACGATTCTATTATTTTGAAAATGAAATTTTATTAGATGTTTTAGAGATCTCTACGTCAACTAGAGAAATTTTGACTAATTATATTATATAAATAACTATAAAATTTATAATTTTACAATATAGTTTAATAAAATTGAGTTAAATAGAAATCTATTTATTAAGATGATATTAGAATCTTTTCTAATCGTTAGAACTTATAATATTATTAAATTTCTATTGAGCCATTTATAAATGTTTAATGGTATATACAAATTGT